>JAZKJV010010300.1:0-739817 GCA_037367405.1 Ottelia alismoides | reverse complement strand
TCCTCAATGCACATACTGCAAATGCCCACGACACACATGTTACCAGAAGCACGGATGCCCTTCCCCTGTCCAAGTGGATGAGCATCCCAAGCCAGCTACAACATCATCTGACCAAAATGACAAGGATTTTTTTATCCTGTTTGAGAGAGATTGTGGGACCTTTACCTACTCAGTAACGATTTCCCTTCAGCACTATCATACACAACAACCTCTATTAGCACCTCAGATACAAGTCATGCCTCTTACCACCTATCACAACCTAACTTTACATAGTGTATGGTTAATTATGGAGCTTCTCAACATCTCCGTGGATACAGAGAACGGTTCAACTTATACAACTCGATTCCTCCAGGTCGTTAAGTCATCATTGCATATGGGAGACATCCTCCTATCACAAGACAAGGCAAGAGCCGTCTGATGCCCACTACGTATCTGCCAGAATGTTTTACATGCTTCAAATTTGTTAAGAATTTATTGTCAATTAGCCCACTTACTAAGAAATTGAATTGTCCTGCCGTATTCAATCCATCCGCATTTCAGATATACTCATAGGCGGGGTGACTGGATGTGGCCGTGAGAAGGGGATCTCTATATAATGGCTCAATCTCCCTATGTATGCAAATCTTCCATCTCTATTAGACTAATCCCCTCCTACCTAAGGCATCTTCGTTTTGCTCATTTACCTTTTTGGAAGTTATGCAAAGTCTTACATTAGATCTCACCCCCAGCCTATCTTCTAGTGTAAGGCCTACCAACTTGGGATGCATCATTGTACTAGCTTTCTAGGTCATCATGATCCAATTAGTAGTTCTTCATTTGAGTTGGTGCATTTTGATATTTGGGGTCCCGTTAATGTTCCTGATCATCAGTGGTACCATTTTTATCTTGTGGCTAAAGACGCTTTTCTTGATTATCATGTATTTTTTATAAAACATAAGTTTGAAGCTGGTAATATTATGAAATTTTTTATCGTTGAAATAAAGAACACTTTCTTAGCAATTATCAAGTATGTGTATTCTAACCATGCCTTTGAGTTTTGCATTGTTGTTTATCTCAGCTTTTCTAGTCAGTAGTCACATGGATATTACATCAAGCCTCATATTCATATACCTCAACAAAATTGTGATGATGAGATGAACACATGCATCTTTTGGATGTCACTAGAACTCTATTGATACAAAGTCATGCTTCTCATTCTTACAGAGAATGTGTTGTTCAAACTTCCTACTATATGATTAATTGCACGCCATCATTGATTTTAAAGGAATAAGTTCCTTTTTCGATTGTGTTTCCCAACAATGATTTGTCTTCTCCGACGCCTCGTGTCTTTTGGCTATAAGCCGAGACAAGCCGTCTCCTCGATCTACCAAGTATGTTCTTTTATCGTTGCTTTAACCCTGTAAGAATGAAGTACTATGTGAATGATGATGTCACCTCTTAGAAAGGTTTGTTTATGTAATTCTCTCCCATAGGAGATAGGATGGCATCATGTCAAACACTCATGTTTCCCTATTGTTTCCTACTAGTGCTCTTTCTACTACCCAAGTTGAGACATTTTCCCATGTGTACCCTCGGAGATCAAGAGTTTACAATCTTAGAAATCCATGTTGTGTGCATCCCCCATCGTTAAATACACCTCAGGTATATACAAGGCATTTGTTTTCTACTGATGGCACAATTGATGTTTCTGCTGAGTAGGTGGTCGTGTATAGCAGGGTGATGTAACTCAGCTAAGAGTTGCAACTCAGTAGGATGGCCCCTACAATCCCTCTAAACATCTCACTTTGTGCATTGCTCTTCGAAAGCGTCGACGATGATGTATTGCATACCTTCTCTGGTCAATTCTTCTTGCTCATCCTCGAAGGACCACAAGAATGGGAGTGCCTATTGTTACCATCCCACTCACACATCAGAAGACATTACAAGGTAGCCAATGGCAGTTGGCTATGAAAGAGGAGATGAAAGCGTTGCAATCAAGGTTCGAGATTTCCGATTTATTTTCGTTTCGGTCTCCCCTAATACCGAAATTTCGGTGAAATTTCGGGAAATTTCGACCGTTTTGGTGGAAATGTCAAAAATGACTCAAAAAAGTCATTTTTCGACCATTTTTTTGCAAATTAAGATCTTTCAAGTTATTTACAACAATAAATAGCTCACAAATATACAGTTTTATCATAGATATGGCTCATATATGCCCCTTATATCGCACATATCGGTCATATCGATCATTTCGCTGTTAAGGCTGATTATTGATTGATACATATTGGAAATGGATATCAATAAATCCTAGTTCCTAAAACAACAATAGCTAACAAATGCGTACTTATATCACACATATCTCTCATCCATATTCCCCTTTATCACACATATCGGTCATATCGATCATTTCGTTGTTAACGCTGATTATTGATTGATACATATTGGAAATGGATACCATTAAATCCAAGTTCTTAAAACAATAGCTAACAAATGCATACTTATATCACACATATCTCTCATCCATATGGCGTCTATCGCACATATCGATCAGATCGGTCATATCGATCATTTCACTGTCAAGGCTGATTATTGATTTATACATATTGGAAATGGATATCATTAAATCCCAAGTTCTTAAAACAACAATAGCTAACAAATGCGTACTTATATCACACATATCTCTCATCCATATGCCTTATATCGCACATATCAGTCAGATCGGTCATATCGATCATTTCATTGTTAAGGCTGATTATTGATTGATACATATTGGAAATGGATATCATTAAAACCAAGTTCTTAAAACAATAATAAACTAACCAATGCACACTTATATCACACATATCTCTCATCCATATGCCTTATACCGCACATATCGGAGGCATATCGTTGAGCTGACTGATAGATATCATACAGTTTTAGTGAATTACTTAATCAATTACAGACTTACAATAAAGATGATATATTTTAAAAAGAAATGACAAAAGGAATGAAGCAAAGAAGCTATAGCGGATCTCTAGAATTTATAGAGTTGTTCCATCTCCATTAACCCAAACAAGGGAGGTGAAGCTCCCCACCTTGAAGAAACATTGTATGCATCCCCCTGTTGCACCATACCCTACTAGAACGGGGGTCTCACTCCCAGGTTGCGCCCTTGCGGGGGTGTGGGGGCAGCGCCCCCGACCCGAAACAAAATATATAAATCATGATGTGTTTTGATATAGAGAATTGGTAAAATAGTTGTAAAATGACTAAAATTAAGATCACATTGTTAATATAGTTGATTTACATATGTATCAACGAAATTTCGCCCATATCGGTCGAAATCCGAGAAATTTTGAACTGAAAACATGAATTTCGACCGATATGGGTCGAAATGTCGAAATATCACCGATATTCGACCCATTTCGGTCGAAATCCGGGAAATCGATATATATATACATATTATTGGTAGAAAAATAAGAGTTGTTTTATTTCAAAGAACCCTAGGCTCTCTTATATAGAGGAGATGCCTATGGGTAAATTACAAAAGGTGGAAACATGGAAATAAAAATAAGGAAAAGATACATATAGAATGTAGAAATACGCAAATATCTCTACACTCCCTCAAGATGGAGCATACATATCAATCATGCTCAGCTTGGACGAACATTTCTGGAATGATCCTCTGAGTAATGGCTTGGTAAGATATCTGTTGTTTGCTCTCCAGAACTAACATAAGAAGTAGAGATCAAGCCCTTCTGAATCATATCTCTGGTGTAATGACAATCTACTTCAAATATGTTTTGTTCTCTCATGGAACACAAGGTTGTTTGCAATGAACAGAGCAACCTAGTAATCACAATGTAACTCCATGGGTAGAGGAACCTCTATATGCAAATCAACTAATACTCCTCGAACCCACATCATTTCTGTACTTGCTTGCGCCATAGCCCTGTATTCAGATTCAACATTTGATCTCGCTACAACTGTTTGTTTCTTGCTTTTCCAAGAAACGAGAGAACTACAAACGAACACTGCAAATCCCGAAGTCGGTTTTCTATCCTTAGGACAACCGGCATAGTCTGCGTCAGCATATGCGATACAGAGAGAGTTTTTCCTTTCTTAAAAATAATCCTGCGTCTGGAGACGATTTTAGATATCTCAATATCATGTATATAGCATCCATATGTACTTGTCGAGGCTGCTCCATGAACTGGCTCACTCGACTCACTGCAAAGGCGATATCTGGTCTGGTGATTGTAATATAAAGGAATTTTCCCCACCATCTCTCTGTATCTTTTCTTATCGACTTCATCTGTATCATCGTCATATAGCTTCATGCTAGGATCCATAGGAGTAGTACAAGGTCGAACACCCAATCATGCCCATCTCTGCAAGCATGTCTGTAACATACTTCCTTTGGATCATCACAAGACCCTGTACATTTCTAGCAAATTCCAACCCTAAGAAATACCTTAGGGTACCCAGGTCATTAGTCACAAATTGACTGCCCAGAAATTCTTTTGCCATCTTGATTCCCTGCTCATCATCTCCTGTAACAACTATATCATCAACATAAACCATGATAGCAACTGTACCTCTAGGTGTTCTCTCCACGAATAAAGAATGACCTGCATTTGACCTTTTGAACTCCTGTCGTTCAATCAGATCTTAAAGCTTTTGGAACCACGCCCTAGAACTCTGTTTAAGGCCGTATATTGCCTTATGGAGTCTACAAACCTGTTGACACTCCCCTTCAGCAGCAAACCCCGGAGGCTGCTGCATATAAGACCTCCTCCTGTAGATCTCCATACAAAACTGCACTTTTAACATCCAGTTGGAATAAGGGCCAGTCACGTACCACAACAACGGAAGAACATGCAAAGTGGAATGCCGAGCAACTAGAGGAGAACGTGTCCATGTAATCAACTCCATAGGTTTGCGTAAAACCACGTGCCACCAACCTCGCTTTGTATCGGTCAAGGCTCCATCTGCATGGTGTTTAACAGTAAACACCCATTTGCAACTGACAACAGACACCTCAGGAGGAGGAGAAACCAGACTCCAGATGCCACGGGATTGCAAAGCAACCATTTCCTCTTCCATAACAAGACGCCATCTGCTATCTTGTAATGCATCCTGGTAAGTCCGTGGAATTTCCACGGCAGATAGAGCAACTGCGAATCTCTGGAAATCTCCTGTAAGACGATGAAAGGAACCTGAGAATCAAGTGGGTAGGATGCACAAGTACGCCTCTGCTTCCGAATGGCGATGGGTACGTCAGGTTTCTCAGGAACCTCATCCTGCATTGATCCATGTATAGAAACATCTCCAGACCCATCGTTAGAAATCATGTTATTAGAAAAAGCCTGGGGCATGCTAGATGGCGGGCAATGACCATGAGCAGAAGGGGGCCGTCGAGTATAGAATTTTGGTAAGGGTGGAACCACGGTTACAGGCGCCTGTGTAGATGGAGGTGGTGGAGGTGGAGGTGGAGGTGCTGGAGGCGGTGGTGGTGGTAAGACTGGTAAAGGAGATAACTGACTCGTAGGGGGAGGTGGCATATAGATCTCAGTATCATATTCGGAAGCAGTCATTCTGTCACTTGGAGAGAAAAACATCACAGATTCAATGAATGTGACATCGACACTAACCAAGTATTTCCCACGTAATGGATCAAAGCAACGATATCCCTTCTGAGTCCAGGAGTACCCCACAAACACACATTTGACAGCCTTTGGAGAGAGCTTGTCAAGACCTGTAGCCAACTGGTGGACAAATGCAACAGAGCCAAACACACAGGGCATAAGAGAGAACAACTCCTTTTCAGGAAAGGCCATAGAGAAAGGAGTCTTCTCACCCAAGACAGACGAGGGCATGCAATTTACTAGATAATAAGCCGTGAGAACTGCATCACCCCAAAACGAATGTGGAGCACTACTCTGAATAAGTAGGGCCCGAGTGATATCCAGTAGATGATGATGTTTCCGCTCTGCAACACCATTTTGTTGTGAAGTATAAGCACATGATGTTTGATGAATTATACCACGAGAGGAAAAGAACAATGAAAGTGACCGAGTACAAAACTCGAATGCATTGTCAAACCGCACAATTTTCACAGAAGAAGAGAAAATGTTTTGAACTTCATTGATGAACATCTGAATCACATCTCCTGCTTCAAATTTATTCTTCAATAGAAACACCCAAGACAAGCGAGAAAAATCATCGACTGCAACAAGATAAAACCTGTGTCCCTGGTGATCAGGAACACGACTGGGACCCCAAATATCAATATGGACAAACTCAAAAAGAGAGCTACTGCTCCGACTCTAACGACCGGGAAAGTGGACCTATGATGCTTTCCCAACTGACATGCTTCGCACTGGAAGGACAATTTTGGAGAAATCTGTGGTAAAATACGACACATTTTCTGAAGAGGTAGATGACCAAAACGGAGGTGCCAGATATATGGAGAGGCTGATCCTGTAGAGTGGAGTGATGCGTCGACATAGGGAGTACGGACCAGACGATAGAGGCCATTCTGCTCACGGCCACCACCAATCACTTTGCCCGTCAGTATGTCCTGAAAAACAAAAGACGATGGGTCAAAAATGGCTCGACAGTTCAAATCCTTCGTAAGCTGACTAATGGACAGTAAATTCATAGAGAAATTAGGAGCATATAACACATTCTACAATCGCATGACATGCGTCAAACTAATCTCCCCCTGTCCTGTAATTGGGGAATGTGTCCCATCAGCTATCACTACATTCCGCCCTAGAGAAACCTGTCTAAATGCAGTAAGCTGCACTTTGTCCCCACATAGGTGATGTATTGCTCATGAGTCCATAATCCATTCTGTAATCATAGATCCATCACAAGAGGTGAGGGCATAAGAACAACCTGAGGTACTGGTTGTAGCGGATATACTGGCAGAAGCAGAGTCTGCCACATCTGAACGGCCTCCTGGAGCTGTGTCAGGAGGCATGATATTCCTTAGTCTGGCAACGAGGTCATCGAATCGCTGGTCCAAAGAAGGTGGTGCAGGAGACTCTACTTGTTCTGCTACCCGAGCCGATGCTGGAAAACCATGCTTAGAAAAGCATGTATCCTCGGAGTGGCCAGGACGGTGACAGTAAGTGCAGGGCTGACGGATCCGACCCCCACGACCACGAGGACGAAAAGTAGAGGAGACACCTCTTCCTCTGGAGGCAGCCATCGCCGAAGATATCTGGCTAGTAGTAGAGCTGGGGACAGTGACTCGACTAAGTCGGCGGAAAGCTTCCTCCATAGGAGGAATAGTGGCGTCAGCAAGAATCTAAGAGCGGGCAGCATCGTACTCTGGATCAAGTACAGCCAGGAATACACCCACCATGGTAGCATTCCTACATGTCTTTTGCTGCTCAGGAGTGGGCGTCAAAGGCATGAAGCTATGGAGCTTCTCAAACATTCCTCGCAGGGATGTGTACAATGAGTGGAGAGGACGTCCATTTTGTTTAAATGTAAAAAAATCATGCTGCATTGTAGTATCTTGGTCTCATTTTGCGCCTGCGAATATGTCGCCGCTAGAATATCCTACATAGCCTTCGTCGTGGGCGGATGCAGCACGTCGTTGGCGATCTCTATCGTCAACGTCCCACATAGCCAGACTTTGGCATACGCGTCGTCCACCTCCCATGTAGCGTGAATCCACGTTTTCTCCGTCGGCTCATCTTCGGTAAGGATATGTTTCTTACCGTTAGACTTCATGAAACTCATGAACTGCATAGCCCAGAGCTCATAGTTCATCCCGTCCATCTTGACAATCGGTGTCGAACCTCTGAATACACTTGTGGCGGGTACGTCGACCTTGTTTTCTGACATGATGCCGAATGAAGATCACAGGGTATGTAGACCAATAGAGACTTGTCTACAATGACATATAGGGATTCGATTGCATATGTAGACCTATGCAATCAAATCCATCACCCGAGTTGCGTGAAGAAGACGGAGAACAACTGTGGAGACCGGCGGCACTTGAGTCCGACGGTCTAGGCTGCTTTAAGGGCCCGTGAGAATCAATGGGAGACCGCCGAGGCCTGGGCGACGTTGGCGGAGGCCTGGGCGGAGGCTTGGGCAGCGGTGGTGAGACCCGGGCGGCGGCGGTAGGCCGACAAGGGGGCGGCGACGCAGAGAATAGAGAGGAGGGAGGGCTGGCAGGTGGGGGTCTAGGGTTAGGGTATATGAGCTCCGTTCTAGGACAGCCGCTCTGATACCATGTTGGTGGAAAAATAAGAGTTGTTTTATTTCAGAGAACCCTAGGCTCTCTTATATAGAGGAGAGGCCTATGGGTAAATTACATAAGGTGGAAAAATAAAAATAAAAATAAGGAAAAGATACATATAGAATGTAGAAATACGTAAATATCTCTACATATATGTGTTTCGAAAGACCCTCCCTGTCAAAATCGAAATTTCGCCGAAATTTCGCAAAGTTTAAATCTCTGGTTGCAATTCAGAGGAACTTGGACCTTAGTCATTGCCCCAACTAGCGCATCGATGGTTGGGTGCAAGTTGATATTCATAATGAAGCACCAAGGATAGACTTAAATATCCAACGAAATATCACAAAATATTGATATCATCGTATTTATGATATCAAAAGAACCAAGTTATATAGATGATATATCATATTAGTTGTCATATCAGTGATTTATCACTGACTTCAATTTTGAAGGGAAATGTGATCGATTTGGAACCCATTTTGCCCTAAAGTTGTCTTCCCAATGAACATATATGTTAAGTCATAATATATTATACATGCAAGCACGAGCAACAATTCCCAAAGCAAATATGCACATGACCATCAAGCTTAAACATTACACCCCCTCTCGACTAGCCGACCAGGCAACGAGACCCCCGTCTAGACGGTGAGCTTTGCCCGACAACATTCCCGGGTGGACAATAAGCTATATAATATCTCTAATTGAACATATGGGTTTTAGAGGCATCTCAATGTTCACAACAATAATTTCATGACATATATGGTTAATACAGAATATAGTGTGCATGTGTTTAATATATGTTTTAATGTTTAGACTTTCTGATAATATAGTTATGTTTAATTGTAGTCTTACTTCTGGCAACTGATGAATTTCTTCAACCTATTTACATGCTAACTACTCTTACTATTTTCTTATATATTTTGAATTTACAAGGTTGTGTTGTTTATAATTTCAACTTATTTATGTATTCTACATTACTAAACTTATAATTGCATGCCATTACTGCATATCAGCACACACGATTGTGCGATTATATTCTATTTAATGAACAACGAACAATGAAAAACCTTAATTTTAAGGGAAATCAAAACTTATAACCATTTCCATGATTTTAACAATTCTGGCGACATGTCACTATTCAGGTTTAAGGAAACGACACGAAAATCAACATACACATGTGACATCTAGCAGGTGGTAGCATGGATCGCCACAAAGCCCAACTAGTGGCAAAAGGGATCCAAATATGTAGTGTGGACTGCAACTACACTCTCTCCTATGTCACGTCATTCTACCCTTTGGATCCTTCTATCTATTGCAATTATCAGAGATTGGTCATTGATTCAGTTGAATCTCAAGAACACATTTCTATATGGAGATTTGCAAGAGGAATTGTACATCCTGGAGCATGCTCCATAAGACTATCTATGGCCTTAAGCAGAGCCCAAGAGCATGACACAAGAAGCTTTCAGACTTGATACAACAATAGTGCTTCACTAAATCTACTATTGATCATTCATTGTTTTGCACTAGACATTGCGAGGTACGATTGTTACTCTGATGTATGTGTATGATAACAATGTTACATGAGATGACATCAAAAGAAATAATGAAGTAAAGAATTCATCTGGAAATAGTTCATCACTAAAATCTTAGGGGAGCTTCAATATTTCCTTGCTTAAAGTTTGCCGGTACTCACAAAGGACTGGAAATGCATGAAAGAAAGTGAATCATCTTCTTTCACAAATTCGGATGGTGGATTGCATATATGCTAGTGTTCTTATGGACTTCAATATGGAAACTCTATAATGATGGTAGAGGAAATCAACAAGAGGAGATATAGAGAGCCTGTTAAAAAGCACCTCTATATGATAATCACCATATCTGCTACTTCCTTTGTTATGAGCAAAGTCAGCCAGTTCATGAAGCAGTCATGATAGAATAATATGAACACGGTCACAATGATTCTTAAGTGCTTGAAGTACTAACCAGGTACAAGACTGCTCTTCAGCAATGGACATCCCTTATCTTATTAGGCTGTGCTAATGCAGATTATGTTGCTTATCCAAAGAACCATAAAGACCACCACAGGGCTTCCAATTTTCATTGATGGTTCTCTACTCGTATAGAATAGCAAGAAGCATACAGTAATTGTCAGATCGAATGTAGAATCTGAGTACACAATCATGGCCCAAATCAATACTGAGATGGAGGTGTCTCCCAAGTCCCTATGCAGCTCATGTGTGAGAACTAGGAATCCTTATTCATTGCCAACAATCCAGCATTCCATGAGCAGGCTAAGCACATTGAGGCTGATGGTCATTATACCATGGACACGATCCAGAAAGACTTCATATCAACTGTTCATGTAAGTTCAGCTGAAAAGACGACTGAGATATTCATTGAAGCACATGCATCATTCCAGAAGTATTCATCTAAGTCGAGCATGATAAACATTTATGCTCTAACTTGAGGAGATTGTTATAGTAATAGTGTATTTATAGTAAGACAACTTTTCCTTTCTTTAAGTGTGCCCAACAGGGAATCTACATAGTTCAACAAGGCAACTTCTTTTTACCTCTAGGATTTCTTCTCTATGTAAAAAAACCCTACGACCACATAATAAATATTCACTTATTTCCATCCACACTTGGAAGTGAGGTGTCCTCTAGATTCTGGACAAATAAATAGGCAGAGGAGTTCTTTCTGACCGTTGTGACAGCTCTACGGATTGGCCAATGTTAGGGATGCTTCGTTGGTTACTTGTGGACCAATTCGAGATGAAGATATCAGAACTCCTACATTTTCTTCTCCCTTTTTTAAGGAAGAGGCCCAAGACTATTTGAAGTTGGTGGTTTTAGGCTCTTCAAGTCCCCCGCCCTGGAAAAACCATTAGACCTGTGGTCAGGGGATTTTATTGTGAAAAAGCATATAGATCTTTAATGAGAAGCACACACTTGGGGATGGTTCCCTTGCAAGGTAGTAACTGGGGTTGGAAAGCAACACTGATGGTAAAGGTTTTAATAAGTTGAAGCGAAGCTTTTGGGTGATGATCAGGGTGCTTAGATCCCTTTTTATTCTACCACAGACATTGTCTGCTCCTTCCGTTCCAAAATTAAAAATCTAATTATTTACTTGGGTCAAATTCCTTAAAGTTTGTTATGCACATATTGCAAAGGTTTTAGGTGACAAAGAAGACACTTGGATAACATTTTTCTCTGCCACAAAGACTGACCGGCCCTTCTTCCCGGGAGATCCCGAGACAAAATTAAAAAACTGATAATTCATTCGGGTCAAATTCCTTTTAAATTTGTATAGGAGCTCATTTGCATTTAGGAATGGCTATGTAAACTTTCTATGGTTAGGTATTTAGCTTCATGTTATTCGTAATCCTATGTACTTCTCTTCACTTTTCCCACAGTGAAGAACAATCCACCTCCATCCAAGGATGTGCAAAAAAAAAAGAGATGAACCAACAATCCACCTCCATCCAAGGATGTAACAAAGTTGCATGAGAACTTTGTGGACACATATGTTTATTATGGCTTCTTTGTGCTTGATAATGAAATAAACCCCGAAAATTGTCTTTCAGCACATCTTCGATTTTCATCTGCCTATCAAACCAAGGTAGTGAGAGACCATCTTTTCACAAGCCCAACCCATACTGAACATACTACCTTATTTATCTTCCAATACGACCATACAAAGTTTTGTCCTGTTCGATCATAGTCAACCAAATTCAGTCTAAAGTGACTACAAATCCAAAATATATGCCCTATGGAGAAGAGAGAGCATGAGATAAATTCATACGAGAGATGAAGAGTGCAATATACCCCTCCTAACAAACTAGCTCACCATATTCAAGAGAAGATTTGAGTTATCATACACAATTTAATGAGAGGACATCTAAGAAATTTATCGAGATATAATTCTGGTATCAATGTAATAAAAATTATTTCAATTTTTCCTAGGAAGAAGCCATTTACTTAAAATAATAATAAGCTCAGAATCCAAACTCGTAACAAGCTGCACATGGAGATAATCTTGTATGCCCGTCTTCAAATTGTTACAAAATATCCAACTAAAAAGAAAGTTCCCGCAAGGATTGGAAAATGCTAGTCGTTTCTAAATGATGGCAATGTTATATATCAAAGCATAAACAGAAAGAATGAGATTCAGAAGTTGCTAAAAATACCAGTGCAATTACAGTTACCAGACCATCCCTGTTCAGTAATTTATTTACTAGGTCTTAATTTTGATAAATCCAAAAAATGCAGTTTGAATTAATACGTACTATATGCATGTATATTTTCAATACTTAACATAGAAAACAAATAGGATTATTTCATACATACCCCGGAAGGTGGGGCTGGATTTCGTGAAAATTTTGAGCCTCCGGGAGCCCAGGGAACTGCAGTGGCAAAACAAAGTAAAAGAAAAATCAGCTTAATCAACACATATGGAAGAAATCCAAAGGAACTATGAATAGAGAACAAATGATATTCCACCACTATTTAGATCCAAGATTCCAAAATATTATAGCAATGACCTAAGGCATTTTAAAAGCTTCATAGCACCCCTAAAGTACATCATCCTTGTTTTTTAAGGAAATAGGGTATGAGTTCTCTTTCTCAAAAAAAGGGGTGAGGGCTCGAGAGACAGTCACACCCAAATTAATTATAACAGGAGATTACACCCAAATCAATTATAACAAAAGGAGATTACGCGGGCCATGCCTCAAAAAGGACTTTTGCATGATGTATTACATTCTCAATAAAATATTGCTCCTGGCTAAAGATCACTCCTCACTGCGACAACTATATCACCCAAGCACAACAAACGGATGCAGACAACTGCATGAGAAGCCATACAAATGGAGCCCATAAGACATTAGCATTCGAATGGTTCAACCAAGGGAGAGCCGCCTAGCTCCACAACTCCGAGCACGGGCACTCAAAAAAGAGATGATCAATACTTTCTATAGTTCCCTCGCTCCTCGCATAAGCAACCTCATTATCATGCGACCACTTAGTTGTATATGCATTCATCACAATCGATCTTTCCACATCTAAAACGAGAAGATGTTCACCTGCGTCAGTAAGGAGGAATGGCATCTAACTCAAAGCGTGCTCTCCTCGCCATTAGTTCCCCCCTGAACGTTATAAATCTTCCTTATAAGCCTGGCGGCAAGGGAGTCAGATGGGCCCCATATTTGGATGGATCACCCACTTTGCCTAAAGAGCCTTGTTCATAGTCTCAACGTCACATATCCCCAGGCCTCCAGCCCGACGCCCCTTTTTTACTTCCCATTTTCCAGGTGCATTCCCGATCTCTACTGCTTACCGTCTGACCACAAGAATCTTCTCATTAGCACCTCCACCTTTTTCCGTATCCCAACCGGCATCAAACGGACTGAGAAGAAGATTGGGATGACTGAAAAAACATGCTTGAGAAGTGTCAGTTTCCCTCCCCTCGACAGAGTGACTGCCTTCTACCCCGCCAGCCTTTGTTCCATCATGTGCAGTACCACTTCCCAGTCAGAATTCCTCAACTTACCCGCCGCCAGCGGTAGACCCAAGTACTGGATAGGGAAAGTCCCTAAGGGGCAACCAGTCAGTTCCGAAATCCTTGCGCTATCAGCCTCCTCCATCCCAAAAGAAAGTACCGCCAACTTCTATTTGTTAATTTCCAAACCAGAGATGCTGCTGAAAATATCGACAAGTTGCGCCGCGTTAGCCATCTGCTCCTCCAACCCATCATATAGGAACAGATATGTCCATCATGAAGCCAGCGCACCAATCGGCCTCCACCGCCTGCCTAAACAAAACCGTCAAAGCATCTGCAACCAGCACAAATAAAAGGGGGTTCAAAGGGCACCCTTGCCGGACTCCCCTTTGTGGTGGCTGAAAGTTTCCACTCGAGGCAGATCTCCCTTTCCACGTGAGAAAGTACATTATCCACATAAAAGCGTTGAAAGGCAAAGAATGCACCATTTCTAGCTAGCCATAATGCCCAAATAACTGCCACAAGCAGAAGAAGCTCCTCCCTTGGTATGTGCTTTACTTCATGTAAAGAGGCCCAAAAGGTATCAGAACTAACAAGGTTCACCCAATCAACACCAAGTTCATGCCAAGTTGGGGAAGACCTCTAGCAATGGAAAAAAGAATGATCCAACGTCTCTACACCCAAACTACAAAGGGGGCACATAGTGGATATCCCTACAAATAGCCTTGCACAACGATCTCTTGTCAAGATGCGCTTTCTTCTAAAAAGCCACAAAAGTATGTTGATTCTGCTAGGAAGTTTTGATCCAAGGAGTTCTGGGATTTACCGAAGGAGGAGATTATGGAGGTGTTCATTGAATTCAGGGAAGGAAGTAGAGGTTTTGAGAAGGTTAATCAGGCATTGTTGTTCATGCTTCCTAAGAAGGAGAACCCGACTAGGGTGGAAGACCTCAGGCAGATCGCGATTGTCCAATGCATTGTACTTGACCATGGCTAAGGTTCTAACAAATCGGTTGAAGGTGGTATTGGGCTCCATAATTCTTCAAGGCCAGTCGGCTTTCATCCCGGGGCGTCAGATGGCAGACGACCTGGTCATGGCAACGGAGATTTGTCTTGACTGGAAGCGATCCAAGAAGAGGGGGCTTCTGTGGAAGATCGATTATGCCAAAGCTTATGACAACGTCGACTGGAGTTTCTTGTGGGCCTCCGTGCAGAGGCGGGGCTTCCCGGACCATTGGGTGGCGTGGATGAAGCGATGTATTACCACTTCATCATTCTCGGTCTTAGTGAATGGAAAACCAGAGGGGGGCTTTTTTCAGCCGCAAAGGGGGGTCCGGCAGGGATGTCCCTCGGCACCGTTGCTCTTTGTGCTGGTTGCGGACACTTTGGCGGTCATCTTCAGACAGGCAGTGGAATCCGATTGGTGTGTTGGTTTCAGGACGGAGGAAATTTCTATTCCTATACTTCAATATGCAAACGATACAATTCTCTTCCTTAAGGGCTCAAAGGAGCAGATCGGTAACACGGCTCAGCTTGTGGACATTTTCAGCAGCCTCTCAGCTTAGAGATTAACATACAAAAGTCAGCGGTTATTTCTTTCGGGATGGAGGAGGCCGTTCGAAAGGATGTCTGGTTTGACTGGATGTCCATTAGGGAGTTTTTTCCTCTTCAGTACTTGGGTCTTCCATTGGTGGCGGGTACGTTGAAGAACTTGCATTGGGACATGGTGCTTCAGAGGATGGAGCAAAGGCTGGCCGGGTGGAAGGTTGTTACTCTCTCGAAGGGAGGGAAATTGATTCTTTTCAAGCATGTCCTTTCGATCATCCCTATTTTCTTCTTTGTCCGGTTGATGCCGGTTGGGATACGGAAAAAGGTGGAGGCTCTAATGAGAAGGTTCCTAAGGTATGACGATAAGCAACAGAGTTCGAGCTTGGACCTCGTGAAGTGGGGAGATGTGACGAAGGGGCGTAGGGATAAGGGCATGGAGGTGTGAGACGTTGAGGTTATGAACCAAGCGCTTTTGGCAAAATGGGTGATCCAGGTATGGGGCCCTTCTGGCTCGTTGGCCGCCAGGCTAGTAAGGAGGATATATGGTGTTTGGGGGGGGGATCTAGTGGCTAGGAGGGCTCGTTACGAGTCACCTCTTTGGGCTGGGATCCGAGCAGTGCTGCCCTGGTTTCTCATAATCTTCGCTCGAAGGTGGGTGATAGTCGCACTTTCATATTCTAGAGTGACGACTGGACGGGTGAGGGTGCTTTTGGAGATAGGTATCCGAGACTATTTGCTTTGGTGGCATCTAAGGACCGTTCTATTACGCACGTGGCTGAGCCGGGCACATGGACGCCTACTTTCCTTTCCGCTTTGTCGGATCAACGACTAGAGGAGTTAATCAGATTGCAGGAGGAGTTGCCTTCCCTGGACGGGCTTGAGACAGGATTTGGACCATTCTGTGTGGGTGGGCAAGCGGTTCTCAGTTAAACGCGCGTATAAGGAACTGACGACTCAGGGTGATGCCTAGGATGCAGAGATGTGCCAGGATATGAAGATAGTTTGGGCAGACAAGCTGTCGTGCAGGATCGTTGTCTTCTTGTGGTGTATGAGAAGAGATCATCTGTGCGATAAAGTGAGGGGGGAGGATCTTGGGAATTAATGGCACTATTTGCGACAGATGTCGTATGATGGAGGAGGATCTGGATCACCTGATCATCAAATGTCAGATGTCGGCTAAGGTTTGGCTGGAGTTGGGGGTCCAGTGGGTGGCGATGGGCGGAACAGACGCTTTCTGGAGGTCTATTTGTACGATGGGGCTCGGTTCCTCGGTCGATTGCTCTGGACCTTTTGCTGCCCTCTGGGCGATATGGTTAGGAAGGAATGATGTGGTTTTCAAGAATCAAAGTTTTTACTCTGAAAATGTTGTAGCGACCTATAAAACTTTATATAACTTCTGGGTTGCCAGGTAATATATCTCAAACTTTTTAATGAAAAATCTTTGAGGTGACTCCTGACGGGAGGTCGCCTTCTTTTCTACCAAAAAAATTTTTGATCTCCAAATGAAGTTGCAATCACGGATCAGACTATCCTCAAGTTCAACTATAGATGATGACCTATCCACTGCTCTGTAGGCTCGCTTCACGAACATGCTATCTTTCCATCCCAGTAAGCACGACCGTCAGTCAGAAACTCAATACGACTTAGGGAGTCTAGCAGGTTGAGAAAATCCTTCAGACGATGGTTCGTGAAATCCATAAAAAAAAAGGGCATCCAGCTCCCATCAATCAGCAGTCCATCACACGTGCCTCACGATCTGTTGTCAAAGCAAAAAGGCGAGGGAAGTGTGATGCAAAAGAAGTAATACTCGTCTGATTCTCTGTACAAAACGCGAAGGAGCCGTCAATACCACGAATTGGGCGAAAGAGGTTGAAAAATCGGGCCTAACCGATCTAATTCATTTCCAAAAGGCCGAAGGAAAGTAAGAAGAATTCTCTAAAAGGTTCCCATGTACCGGGATGTCATAAATGCGGTAAACAAGTTTGGAAAAAATGTACTCGCCTCTGCCCCAAGTCCTACTAACCTACTTTAGAATAAGAGTCTCATTCATTGTCTCTAGACAATGAATCCCAAGGCCTCTTGCCGACTTTGGGAGCGTGATTGTCTCCTAGTCTACAAGATGAACTCTGGAACCTTCTTGGTCTGACTTACCCCAAAGAAATCTCTTCATAATCATCTCCAACCGTCGACGAATACCCGTAGGGAGGAGTCGTGCCGACATAAAGAACGCATTATAGAGCTTCTCATACAAGAAGAGCATTTCTTATTTATGGATCAATTATATAAGGAGGTGTGTAACTAAAAATCATCTTAGTTGGTTTAGGTGAATAGACATACGCTGGATTTTTTACAACCATTCACAGAGAGGAGTCAAACATGGGTATCCCCTTGCACTTGCAGTCGACGTTCTAGGTGTTATTATAACTTTTTGACATGGAATTTGTTTAGGCGTAGCCTCGAAGTGATCGAGGCGTAAGCCTCAGTTTGTATAGTAAAATACTTACAAAAAGTACAATAAATATATTTATTAACTTTCTTTCACATGTATACATTGACAAACATATGATAAATAACATTGTAATATATAACGAAATTATGAAGATTGGAACGCGAAAAAGGATAGGTAAATTCCATAAAGCTTTCTACTAAATTTCTACCCAATCAAAAAGAGAATCATTGGCTATAATTATCGTTAACGTATCAAAGATCATATTTTTCACCAAAAAATACTATGGTGCATAAAAATTATGATTAGTACAGTTTGATAAAATGTATATGTTATGTGACTAGTATATAGTATATGACAACAGTGACATGCCTAGAATCCAATCTTCTTTTTTCTAGTTAGTATGATACATCACTCATTATGTCACCTCTCCTAACACTGGCTTTTCTTTGATATTTGTGGATAGTGTTTAAAAGTGTAATGTTAAGAATTTATGGAAATAAATAGACAGGTTAATGCTCAATATGAACGCGAAGAAACTTAAAATATCAAGTATTCATCTTGTGTGTATCCTAAACAAATATATATTTATAAGCATCTAAAACAACCAATAAGATAATTTAAATATTTAGAAAATGCTTTAAGTTCAGAAAACGCCGCATAGATCATATCAGAGCGCCTCGACCTTCCGAGGCGCACACCTCGTCAATACCATCTGAGGCATCTACCTCGAGGCTAAAAAGCCCCGCCTCGGCTGCCTCGAAACTAAACTTTTCAAACCATGGCTTTTCCTGAGGTTATACACTTTGGCTTAAAATCAAAATGCATCTTACGGTTGGTTGGGTTTGACTCGGAATGGTAATAGTTGGGTACCAACATTCTCTTCTCATTTTCTGATCAAAGATAGCCGAATTCCTTGTGATAAGGGAGATTTTGGACATTTGTGAGAGGCATTAAGAGCAAAGAGACCATGGGGTTTGATGTGACTTCTCTATTAAAAAGGCATACAAATGGCTTATGTATCCTACAAACAAAGGTGGTTCCATACTCACTAGAGATGTCCACTGTTGTAGGAGGCCAAGTTCCCATTGAGTGTAAAGATTTCCTAAGTTTACTGCAGAGATCTCAGATGATGACAAAGGTTTTCAGAGCGATGTTTAATCCTAACGCGGATGTAGTGAGTCCTTTTTGTCTAAGTGTCCTAAAGATGTGGATCACATGTTCTTCTCTTGTGAGGTCTCCAAATAGGTCTGAAAAGGCAAGGTGTTGGAGTGGATGAATATCAATAATGCAAAAAAGTTGGGACTCCATACAGCTGATGACACATTGTTCTGATTGTGATAGTGGTAAACATTTTACTCGTGTGTGTGTGGGGGGGGAGGGGGGGGGGGGAGGCTATATGGTTGGCCAGACAAAGCATGGTTTTTCCTTGGCAGGCGTCTTTGTTCACATAATATTTTGGCTCGCAGAAGGGTTCTTTATGAGTCTTGGTTGTTGTCCTTATTATTCTCTGTGATTAAAATAATTGTGTGTGCTGTGTGCCCACCCTTCTTTTTCTCAAAAAAAAAATCATATTGCTTAGGCACTGCTTACCAATGTAAGGATCAGGATGCTGCCACTTTCTGTAAGTTGACTCGGCTTCTTCAATCTGCCTATCAATGGTGTCAAGATCCTCCTGAAATATTATGCAAAAAAATAGAAGTCCAAAAAGGTAGATTGAGATATGTAAATCGCTGAGAGACCAGCTAAAGCAGCAACATTTCCTATCTAAAATATTTATGACTAACCCAGTGATAAATACCGTAAAATTCTCTGCAGTAAATGTAAAAGCATGTGTAGACACTTTTTCCATTTTAACTGTTTGTCAAGTGTATAGCAAAATGAAAGGATGACTTAAATATAACTGAGAATTAATCAAAACAGGTTCTTTCAAGTACACACCTGATAGCATGACTTAAACATCTAAACAAAGGCCAAGCAATGTTAGACAGGCCAAAGCACAATGATACTAGAAGAGGCTAAGCAATGTTAGACAGGCTGATAAAGTGGAATAAATCACAGTAAATGGAGAACTGTGCTAATCTTTTATCCAGACGGCTGCTTTCAACACATCAAGTAATGGTTTAAGAGGGAAGATTGATTCGGATAATTTCGACATACATCCACCTCGAGGAATAAGGGAAACATCAAAAGGTTGTGAGCAGCATCTCGGTCATCAATTAGTTGATCATGTTAGAATCGAAGGGTTTGTTCTCGAAGTTACTCATCTCCGAACTCCTATTTATTAGCTTTCTAATGTGCATATTTTGTTATTCCAAGTAAATTATTTTTTGAAAGGAAAAAAGATGATCACCGTCTAGGTGTGCGCTCAGAACTTCTCCATCAATTCACAAGGTTACAAGTAAAGGGCTATTAAAGACATAATTAATTACATTATCCAGCTCTTAGCCAGTGCCTTAGCATGAGCAATTACATTTTCATTATAAAATCTTTCAAAGGCAGAATACCACTCCATTTTAGCAAGACACATGGCCCAACTACCAGCTATATTCATGGCTCTATCTTCCTCCTGGCCTCGTCAATTGGACCCAATAGACTCCCAAAAATTTGCAGCACAACCCATCTTGATCAGCTTCTTCCCAGTTCCCAAAACTATCCCATACCCACAAAGCTTGGACAGTTAAAAAAGAGGTGGCCCACATCTCGGTCATCAATTAGTTGATCATGTTAGAATCGAAGGGTTTGTTCTCGAAGTTAATCATCTCCGAACCCCTATTTATTAGCTTTCTAATGTGCATATTTTGTTATTCCAAGTAAATTATTTTTTAAAAGGAAAAACGATTATCACTGTCTAGGTGTACGCTCAAAAACTTCTCCATCAATTCAAAAGGTTACAAGTAAAAGGCTATTAAAGACATAATTAATTACATTATCCAGCTCTTAGCCAGTGCCATAGCATGAGCTTACATTTTCATTATAAAATCTTCCAAGGCAGAATACCACTCCATTTCTAGCAAGACACATGGCCTAACTACCAGCTATATTCATGGCTCTATCTTCTTCCTGGACTCGCCAATTGGACCCAATAGACCCCCAAAAATCTGCAGCACAATCCATCTTGATAAGCTTCTTCCCAAAACTATCACATACCCACAAAGCTTGGACAGGTAAAAAAGAGGTGGCCCACATCCTCGTTGGCCTACGAACATCGAGCACCAGCAATGCCCGCTCCCTGGAAGAAGCGCACAATCTGTCTCTCATCATCAACTGCTCACGCCTTAAGGACCATAGGAAAACGTAACTCTTGAAAGCACCTTCCACTTACAGAATCTCTTACAACCAGCAGTAAAGCCACACGGATTGAAAGGCATTGGTCCCATCAAGCTCTTTTAAGCTTTCCCTACGGTGAATCTTACATCTCCCTAACACCATTAGCCACACCCCTGAGGGTCCCTCATGGTTTTCCAAGTCCTCCAATAACACCTCCGATCAAAAGGACGGAAAAAAAAGTACCATCCCGGGCCTCCACAATACAGTCCTGGTCATTCGCCAACACCATTAGACGAGGGAATCACCCCAAGAACCCTGCCTTTTGTCCATTTGTTACGCCATAACCGAAAACCTCTCTCATCTCCCAGCACCAGCTGCAACAAAGGATGAACCTCCTATAATTGGCCAATTTTGAGATGGTTTCGGCAAAGACAAGGACTACCTTTACTGAAGGACACATCAGTTACACTGTTAAGATTGCATGGACATTCCCAATGGGAAGTTTAACCACCTAAATCCGTATATAAGTATAGGATGTGCATATAAAGAAAAAGAACTTTGTATTAGGAGACAGAACTAAATGATGGTATCCTATAACGGAGAAGAAAGTTGCAGGAAGAAGATGCTCCACGAAGCTAATTGGCACCATAAGTCTGAGTGTGCCCATCTGATATGTTGCGTCCAATAATGCGCCATATTATCATCAGAACGATGTTTGATCACGAAGACCCAGATCACGAAGACCCATCTATAACCATTATTGCGGCATCTATCGGAGGTCTAACCAGGGTCCATGTAACTATGAACTGAAAGGTGGATATCTCTTACATAGCTTCCCACCACTTGATCGCAGGCCCCTTTATATGCTTAGAGAATCCCCACAAGGAAGATATGCAACAAATTATTGGTGTGGTGGAGCAAGTCTCTCTATGGTGACATGGCAAGAGATAGGATTTGATATAGGAATAGGATCGACCACACATGTCAAGCAACACACTTGTACTCGACTAAACACAACTAATAGATTGAGGATCTCACTAGATTAAACATGGAGTACATCGTGAAGTAATGCAACAACAAAGTATACAATACGACGTATTACAACCTTTGGTCAACCAAAATCCTCCTCCAAGAGAGGAATTGAACTCTCTCTGTATCAAGAGCTAGGATTTAATTTAGGAATAGGGTCGACCACACATGTCACGCAATGTACTCGACTAAACACAACCAATAGATTGAGGATCTCACCAGAGTACTCCCTATAAACACGAAGTACATCGTGAAGTTGTTGGGAGGAATGAATGGCTTGTTTATTCATGAGACCCCAGGGCTCTTATATAGGAGGAAAACCCTGAGTAAATATCAAGAGAGGTACATAAAGAAAATAAAATAAGAAATGACACAAAAAATGTACAGTAATTTCAACACTCCCCCTCAAGCTGGAGCATATATATCTATCATGCTCAGCTTGGAACATCTTTGGAAAGGGCCTCTAGTAAGAGCTTTGGTGAATATATCAGCAATCTGATCTCCAGTAGAAACATGAGAGGTGGATATGAGACCCTTATGGATAATGTCTCTGATATAGTGGCAATCTACCTCTATATGCTTTACACGTTCATGGAATGCAGGATTATTTGCAATAAAAATTGATGCCTGATTGTCACATAGAAGTTGCATAGGAAGAGGTACATCAACTGCAAGATCTGTCAAAATCGATCTCACCCACATCATCTATGTGCTTCCTTGAGCCATGGCCATGTTTTTTGATGCAGAATGATTCGGCGCGTCGACGATAAATAAAATAAATTGGGCGGTGGAGTTTCGGTGGAGAAAAGGAAGGGTTGAGAAGAGAAAAAAACTCGTCGGTAACGAGGGGTTGAAGAAGAAGAACCGTGAAGACCACGTGGGGAAGGAGAAGGAGAGGAGATAGAGAGGGAGATAAAATCTCACTTTTGATTAATACTTGACTGATTAAAACACTGGACCCTCATCCCTTTATATAGGAGGGATGGGATTACAAAAATACGAAAATAACTAATTATCCTAAATTAACTCTAACTAATTAACCGACTAACTACCTAATTTGAAATTCAAAATGAGATCACACGCGATCTCTTTATTTTAAATAAAAATGCGACAACTTAAAAACGTAAATAAAATTAACTACTAAAATTAATTAATAACTCGACCCTATCCGTTGGGTCCACGCTGCATCAACTCTCCGCCGCTTTAAAAATTCGTCTCCCGACGAATTGCTTGATGTAGATGCGTGCTAGAGAATTCATCCTTGAACTGTAGCTTCAAATGCCTTCAATTAGGTCTTTTTCAATGTTACATTTGTAGTCATTTTCAATAGAAGGGCGTCCCTGCAATTTTCATACCCCTTCAATTAAACCCATATTGAGAGTGGTCTTTAACTTTTCCCTTTAAATAAAAACTCATGTCAGGGGGGGCCTTTTGGTAATTTTTCCAAATCAGTTTCCACACTCCCAGGAATTCGTGTTCCGCCAATCTCGGTTTGTTAGGGTTCGAGCCTTCCTTTTAGGCGCGGGAGGGCGGCAGGGGATCTTCCACCGGCTGGGGAAAAGGGCATGGCGGTTCCGAAAGTATCGGCGGCGCAGATGGGGGGCGAAGGAGCGGTGAGCTCGTCGTGGGGCGCTGCCGCGTGGAGCTGGTGAGGATCGTGCGGAGTCCGCGGCATGGTCGCGCGAGCCTTACGGGGTTGTTTGGGGGTCGCAGGGGAACACGGGGTCGCGGGGGGGGGGGGGGGGGGGGGGGGGGGGGTAGAGGGCGGAAGATGGCGCGGATGGGTGCTTGCAACAGGGCGGCGGTGGTGGGAGGCGAATCCGCGAGGGATGGCGCACGGGGAAATGGTTCGTTTTGGGGCGCGGGCGAGGGGTTTTGGGCTGGGGAGGGGGAGGCGACGGCGCCAATAATGGCTGGAGGGAGGGAACAACGGATCTGGGGAGGGGAAATCGGGGAGGGGGAGGTGCGGTGCTGGCAGGGCACGGAATTTGGGGGTGGGAGGTGCAGGTGGGGAAAGGGAAGGGTGGCGCGGGGGGTGGCAGAGCAGGCACGGCGGAGGGCGGCGATCGGCTGGCAGGGAGGTGGTAGGGAGGGGTGGCACGGCGTGGAGAGGATGAGCAAGGGTGGGAGGAGGCGGCGGGGGAGATGGGGCCACATCGCGAGGGTCTGCGTTTACTTGGACAGCCATCGTTTCTTCGTTTTTTTCTTCTAAAACGGTCTGGACAGCCACTGTTTTGTCGCTTTTGTCCTCTGAAATGATTTGGACAGCAACCGGTTCGTCTTCCACAGTGGTGTATTCGTCATATAGATCCGTACTTTCATCAAATATTGGTCTCGTATCATCATCATATGGTTGCACAGGAGTCATATCAAGTAAATTTTCATCCGCAGTGAAAATACCTTTATTTTTTGCTTCGAAATCGGGTTAAACAACGGCTGTAAAAATCTGATTTTTGTCGTTGACGGATGAATCTTCGTCGACTTGCGTGTCCAACCATTCTTGGACTTTGAGGCTTGATTCAAGACGTCGCTTGAACTTATGTCGACGTGCGCGTGTACGCGAATCAGGAGATAGACAACTCAAATCGAATTGCACACGCCAATATGCGACAGGATCGTGGAATCGTGAGAACGACTCCATAACCGCTCTGATACCAAATGATGCAGAATGATTCGGCGCGTCGATGATAAATAAAATAAATTGGGCGGTGGAGTTTCGGTGGAGAAAAGGTTGAGAAGAGAAAAAAAACCCGTCGGTAACGAGGGGTTGAAGAAGAAGAACCGTGAAGACCACGTGGGGAAGGAGAAGGAGAGGAGATAGAGAGGGAGATAAAATCTCACTTTTGATTAATACTTGACTGATTAAAACACTGGACCCTCATCCCTTTATATAGGAGGGATGAGATTACAAAAATAGGAAAATAACTAATTATCCTAAATTAACTTTAACTAATTAACCGACTAACTACCTAATTTGAAATTCAAAATGAGATCACACGCGATCTCTTTATTTTAAATAAAAATGCGACAACTTAAAAACGTAAATAAAATTAACTACTAAAATTAATTAATAATCCGGCCCTATCCGTTGGGTCCACGCTGCATCATATTCGGATTCTGCACTAGATCTAGCAAACACTGTATATTTTTTACTTTTCCATGACATGAGTGAGCTGCCAACAAATATAGCATAGCCAGAAGTAGACTTCCTATCCCTAGGGCATCCTGCATAATCTGCGTCTGCACATGCTGTCACATCAAGAGAAGTGTTTCTGCTGAGCCCACTTCCTGGTGAAGACTTCAAATATTTCAAAATCATATAGACAACATCCATATAAACCTTCCTAGGTTGTTACATGAACTGGCTCACTTTGCTCACGACAAAGGATATATCTAGCCTGGTGATGGTAGCATATAGAAGTTTCCCAACAAGCTCTCTGTATCTCCTCTGACCTACATCGTCCGTATCATCATCATATAGTCTTATACTTGAATCCATAGGAGTAGTAGCAGGTTTGCACAATGTCATGCATGTCTCTAGAAGATCAGTAACAAACTTCCTCTGGGTCATCACAAGACCACGCTGGTTCCTGGCGAACTCTAATCCAAGGAAGTATCGAAGATTGTCAAGGTCTTTGGTCACAAACTGCCGACCTAGGAACTCCTTGGCCACCTGAATGCCCTGCTCATCATCACCCGTGACAATAATATCATCGACATAGATGAGAATAGCAGCAGTACCTCTCTGTGTCCTCTGGACAAAAAGTGAGTGATCCACACTAGACCGGGCAAACCCCGATGCTCTATCAATTCTGAAAGCTTCTGTTACCAAGCTCTGGGACTCTGTTTTAGGTCGTAGATTGCCTTGTGGATCCTACACACTTTTTGAGACTCCCCCTCAGCAGTAAACCCTGGTGGTTGTTGTATATCATGTAGATCTCCATAAAGAAATCTTCACATCAAGTTGGTAAAGAGACCAGTCCCATGAAACAACAACTGATAGGAGAATGCGTAATGTTGAGTGTCTGGCCACTGGAGAAAAGGTATCCTGATAATCCACCCCATAAGTCTACGTGAATCCGCATGCTACAAGCCTTACCTTGTAGCGATCCACACTGCCATCCGCTCGTTGCTTCACCGTAAATATCCATTTGCACCCCACAACATATGCATCTGGAGGGGCAAAAACAACACTCCAGGTACCACGAGACTGCAAAGCGGCCATCTCCCCTTCCATGGCAAGTCGCCAACTGGTTATCCTGTATGGCCTCCTGATATGTTCGTGGTATAATAATAGCTGAGAGGCCCAAAAACAAACTTCTTGTATTCCTCTGAAAGATGATCCAAGGAAACATGCACAGCTAGAGGGTACGTAGCACAGTTGCGATGGGGCTTCCTCAAAGCACTAGGTACATTGAGGTCATCAACCTCTCTATTCTCTGCTATCAGATTCTCCTGTAGTATTTTGTGGATCAAGCATAGCACCAATGCCATCAGTAGAAACAATGTGTTCACTACATACCTGGGGCGTGTTGGATGACTAGGAAGGCGCAGGAGCAGAGGGGCGAGTAAATAACCTGTGAATGTAAAAACGATGTAAGAATTGAGCCATGAGAGACGGAGGTAGAGGAGGAGGTGACTGAGACTCAACATAAGGACTTGTTGGTGGATATCGGAGGTGGAGGAACGAAGATATCCTCACCAGAGTCAGCATTAGACAACCTGTCGCCTATAGGAGAAAAATACATAATAGACTCAAAAAATGCGACATCAGCACTCACATAATATTTTCTTCCAACGGGATCAAAAACATCTATACCCTTTTTGGGTACAAGAATAGCCAACAAACACACATTTGACAGCTCTAAGAAAGAGCTTGTCACGATCAGGAGTAAAATTGTGGACAAAAGCCACAGATCCAGAGACTCCAGGGGTAAGTGAGAATAAGTCCTCGGGAAACACAACCAAGAAAGGAACTTTTTCTCCAAGCATAGTGGACGGCATGCGGTTCACCAAGTAACATGCAGTAAGAACCGCATCACCCCACAAAGAATGAGGAGCTCGACTCTGAATCAAAAGAGTCCTTGTGACATCCAAAAGATGATGGTGTTTGCGTTCAGCAATACCGTTCTGCTATGAAGTGTAAGCATACGAAGTTTGATGAACAACACCAATAGATCTGAGGAAGTCTGATAATTGTTAAGTAGAAAACTCCAAGGTATTGTCAATATAATTAAATTTCACATTAGCAGAAAAAATGTTTTTAATCTCAATAAGGAAATATTTGATAGCAGGACCAGCTTCAGACTTATTCTTCATCAGAAATACCCAAGATAATCTAGAATAATATCTACAACGACCATATAAAACGGATGTCCCTGATGATCAAGAAGGCGACTAGGAAGCCAGATATCAAAGTGAACCAGCTCAAACAACTGACCACTGTGACGACTCTGAGGACTCGGAAAAGAGGAATGATGGTGCTTCCCAAGCTGACACGCCTCACACTTCAAGCTAGTACGAGTAGAGATCTGCGGGAGGACATGACACAACTTCTGCAGAGGAAGGTGTCCAAAGCGAAGATGCCACAGAAATGGGGATACATATCCAGAAGGGATAGTAACAGCCCCTGCACAAGGAGGCTAGACAAGTCTGTAAAGTCCCCTCTGCTCATGGTCGCATCCAATCACCCTACTCGTGAGTATGTCTTGAAACACAAGAGAATAAGGATCAAATATGGCATGACAATGTAAATCTTTTGTAATCTGGCTAATAGACAAAAGATTCCTCTGAAATGCTAGAGCATGTAAGACATTTTGCAGACGTATCGAGGGAGCTAGAACAATCTCCGCCTATCCAACAATGGGTAGATGAACCCCATTGGCAATCACCATTGATCTACCCGGAGGGATAGACCTGTAAGAAGTAAATTGTGCTTAATCGCCACACATATGATGAGATGCTCCAGTGTCCATGATCCAGCCAAACAAATCTGAACTGTTGCTACTAGTAAGGGCATAAGCAATACCTGACAAGCTCGAAGAGGCTCTACCAATATGTGCGACATCTGAAGAACCTGCGGGCGAAGTAGTAGGAGTAATCATCTCTTGCAGCCTGGAAATAATATCATCAAAGCGTGCGTCATGAGCCGGAGCAGGTGTAGAAGTAGGCTATGTCTGCTCAGCAACTCGAGCGGGAGGTTGGATACCCATGCTTCTAATAGCATGTCTCCTCAGAATGACCAAGACGATGGCAATGTGAACATGGACCTCGTTGACGATCTCCTCCTTGACCACGTGGTCCTGAGCCATGGAACTGTAAAGTACCCGCTCTGTCACGAGAGGTTGCCATAGCAGAAGGAGTCTGAGCCACAGTAGTAGAGGATGCAGTAATTATGCTCAGCCTCTTATAAACTTCCTCCATCGGAGGTATCGTCTCTCTAGTAAGAAATTGAGTACGTGATGTATCGTACTCAGAGTCCAAAGATGACAAAAATACTCCTCTCATAGTGGCATTCCGATACAACTGTTGTTGCTCAGTGCTCGTAGTAATAGGCATGGAAACTATGTAGATGCTCAAACATGCCTCTAAGATGCGAGAAGTGTGCATGAAGAGGTCAACCATTCTGCTTGGTCGAGAAAATATCAAACTGCAACTGTAAAATTTGCTCTCATTTTCGCCTTCCCATACGTGGCTGCTAAGATATCCCGCATAGCCTTTGTTGTGGGTTGATTGACAATATCATTGGCAATCTCTGTGGTGAGCGTCCCGGAGAGCCAAATGTGAGCATAGGCATCATCTTGCTTCCAAGAAGCATTAGCCCCAGTCTTGTCCTCCGGCTTTGGATCCGTCAAAATGTGCTCCTTGTTATAGCACTGCATTGGGGTGCGAAACTGCATGGACCACAACTCGTTGTTGGTCCCATCCATCTTTACGATGGGAGACGGGCCCTTGAAGGCACCGGACGAAAAAACATCACCCATGTTCTCTGACATGGTAGCAAGAATGCCGAAATCCGGGACAAAACTGAAGAGTAGACCGTTATAAATGAGTCTACACAATCACATATAGAGGATTTGTTGTATTTGTAGAATCATGCAACTATCCTCATCTCCTGTTGTCGTAGGCTAGGTCGTATGAGCGCAAAGGGCAGCGACGCACATAGATGCACTAGAATTGCACATAGATGCTCGTCAAATGCACACACGTGCACGTAGATGCGCACAGGATGCACGCAGATGCGGATGTGCGCCGGTGCACAGATGAAGACGCGCGTTGGTACGCGGTGCGTGCAGGAGCAATGTCGCAGGAGCACGGCGCATGCGCGATGTCTGGAGCACGATGCGATGCACGCAGATGCCCTTTGAGGCCTTCTCCTGATCCCCTTTCCAGTTGCGATGCGCGGTCGATCCCCTTTCCAGGCGCGATAGATCCCTTTTCCAGGCACGACAGATGTGCATGCGCTGGAGCAAGGGGGGTCAGGGTTATGTTGGGATGGAGGAAGCCTCGTCTAGGACTGTTGCTCTGATACCATGTTGGGAGGAATGAATGACTTGTTCATTCATGAGACCCAGGGCTCTCTTATATAGGAGAAAACCTGGGCAAATATCAAGAGAGGTACATAAAGAAAATAAAATAAGAAATAACACTAAAGATGTACAGTAATCTCAACAGAAGTAGTGCAATATTAAACTACACAATATGATGTATTGCAACCTTCAGTGAACCAAAATCCTCCTCCTAGAGAGGATTTAAACGCTCTCTATATCCCCCCTGGACTATGCTTCTTCTCTCTTAAGCTTGGAGAAGGATTATGATTAAGAGCCTACTAATTATTAATCATATCCCCTCTCGGGAAGTTACGTGGTGCCTCTATAGTATACCTAAAGGCCCTTTAGGGTCATCAATCACCTTATAGTAGTCTCCTCTAATAATCATCCTCCTTTGATGGCCACATGGCATGTTCGAATTACAAGGTAAGAGAAAGAGGTGTCACACAAGGTTGCGATTAAGCTTTTGTCAAAGATCGTTCTATCTTTTCCATCTAACCACATTCGATGCTTGCTTACAAGTCAAATGAACAGTCAAAGCAATTATCGCCTTCTCCGTGTATATATTAATGTATGGCAACAACCACAATAAAATCCTCTCGAGGAGGTGGAGATAGTGGGGCATTGTGTTAAGGAGGTATGGCATGTTGTCATGGACTCATGGTAGATGTGATGGATAGTGGTGTGGATCATATAGTGGGGCATATGTGAGATGATTATATGCCAAATCTCGTTACAAAGCGATGTGGTTAAGCGAAAGGGGAAAGACTCTCAATCTCCATTCTCTCTCTAGGAAGCCCCTCGGATCGGTCTCAGGATGATCATTTCACAAGGTATCCAGTTCCAAGCAGCGAGCATAGCTCATGCAAGCTATGGAATGCCTCCTGCACCAAGAGTCCCAAGTGAGCCCATTTTCGAGTTGCTCGCATCATATATGCTTTTCCCATCCATCTCTCGAGATAAGAGTACTCACAATCGGACAAAGGGAAATACGACCTCACTTGGGGAAGGCACTCTCTTGGTACACCTAAGCCTCACAAGACTTGGGGGCTAAAACTCCCCTATAGGCGCTTACCGTAGGTTGTCATTCACCCTAAGGAAATGCAGAGTCCATTCACTCACGTAAGAACGAGAGGCAATGTACCCTCTTGAGAACTTGGGCAGGTGTCTCTTGAAGGAAGTTCCTTCCCGTCACTCATTTGTATTCCCTACCTAGTAAATTAGCATGCCACTAAGTGGTACTACGTTGGTGTATGCTTTTCTTTGGTGATTGGCTCTACGATCATCGAAGCTAGGATTCCATGTCGCAGAGGTTGAGGGGATGGTGTGATGGGTTGTCGTGTAAGGTCCTATACTCAACTTATTCATACTATACCTTGCATATATTTTTTGGCTTAAAATATTGCAAATAAAGAATGAATGATTGATCTTATTAAAGGGGTCTGGAGTTTCTTATATAGTGTAAAACCCTAGAGAGCAAAAAGGAGAAAATACATAAAGGGCTCCGAAGGGTTACATGACACAATAAATAAGCAAACAGTAATAGCCTCGTAACGAAATAACTCTAACGCTCCCCTTCAAGTTGGAGCATATCCATCAATCATGCCTAACTTGAAAATCATGAACGAGAGACACTTCTTTGGTAGCGCCTTCTTGAATATATCCGCTAGATGAAGATCTGTGGAGATATGAGGGATAGTGATCTTCCCTCCTCGTATTACATCTCGAATGAAGCGACAGTCAACTTCAACGTACTTAGCCCGCTCATGAAATACTGGATTGGTGGCAATGTACGTAGCAAACCTGTTGCCACCATATAAAGGTATAGGATTAGTAATAGGAAGTCCAAGCTCCTGTAGAAAGGAGACTAGCCAGGTAATCCCGCAAGTAGCTTGGGCCATTGCCATGTATTTTGCATCTGCACTCGATCTAGAAAGCATTGTTTGCTTCTTACTTCGCCGTGAGACATGGTTGCCACCAACAAGCATAGCATAGCATGCAATGGATTGTTGGTCCTCAGGTGAGCTGGCATAACCTGCATATGTATAAGCGGTGACATCAGTATGACCACTGACCCTGTAGAAGAGGCCTCGTCATGGAGATTCCTTCCAATATCGAAGGATCAGAAGAACATCTTGCCAATGCTTGTAAAGACGTCTCTCCATGTGCTGGACGTCTCTGCTCATATCGTACGATTATCAGGCCTAGTAACGGTGAGGTGGATCAATTTGCCCACTAGACTTCTATAACGTGTAGTATCATCAAACTCAAGATCCGCAGATGCAGGATGTTTCTACAACTCTGCTGGGATGCCAGATGCTTTGCATCCAAGTAAACCAACCTTTTTAAGAATATCTATGTAGTACTTCCATTATGATAGATGTAATCCCTCTGCAATCACCTCAATATTGAGGAAGTATCGAAGTTAACCAAGGTCCTATGTGACAAACACCTTCTAGAGAAAGGCATTGGGTATAGAATGCATGTTTCATCATCACATATCATCAACATAGCCAGCCAGTGGATCGCCGTCTAATGAACAGAGAATAATCAGATGTCGTCTTGCCGAAGACAAGACAGTTGATCTATGTAATAAGCATATCAAACCAAGCTCATGGCTCTGCTTTAGGCAATAAATGATCATACAGAGTCGGCATACCCCCCCCCCCGATGGCGAAACCCGGTGATTGCATCATATAGACCTCCTCCTCAAGGTCACCATATAAAAAGGCATTCTTCAAATCGAGTTGAAAGATTGGTCGATTTTTATTGGTTGTGTTAGAAAATAGGAATGTAAAAGCGAAAATGATAAACAGAGCATGAAGAACATAAATAAAAACTTGACACAAAAAATTTTACGTGGAACCCTACTCCCAAGGAGCAAGATTAAACCACGGGAGAACGCCTCAAAGGGCTGATATTCTATAGCTTTTCTCATATGAATACAATGGGTATAGGGGTTTATATATAGCCCCCCACTGAGTCTCCACATCTCCAAACTGGTAGATGTGGGACTAAACTATGGATGAGGTAAATGGATCCTGGATGGATCCATTTACCCATCTCCCGTGCACGTGACACATATAACAAATACTCCAACACTCCCCCTCAAGCTGGATGCAATGCTCAGCTTGGACAAACAGAAAGAAAACTCAACTCATGCTACAAGACACTACAGACAATATCAACTCAACGCACACAATTGTCGGATGCTGTCGAGGATGTTGCTTCTCAAGTCGTGCAGGTGAGGAGGACGAACAGACTGGAGTGTGAGTCAAACTGAGGACTCGGAATCTGACCATCGAGTCTGAAACTGCGCTTGGAGAATCTTCATTTGCGAATTGTAGCGTCTGAACAAATTGAATGGCCTAGAGTCTAGAGTCTAAAGAATCTGGATCTGACTCGGACCTGTAACTCTACATAATACTCCCCCTTTCTCCCATACTTATCGGAAAATCAACATCGATAAAGTTGAGAGAAGACAATAAAATGAGGAGACAATAAAAACATCACAAATGTCGATCTTAATTTTTTTCTTCGACTTTTCTTGCAATTTTTTCCTTCTCACAATTTTTTGAATTTTTTTAAAGTCATTTCAATTTTTATTTTCGGCTTTCCATTTTTTTTTTGCAAATCTTTTGCATACGACTTTTTATTGTACATGCCTTTTTCTAAAGATAAATATTTTTTATAAAAAAACTCTCGGCCAAACTAGGCCTTTTCTCTCTCTCTCTCTTATTTTTTTACTCCTTCGGTCCACCTAGACCTTACAACAATTTTTCCTTTTTTTAAAGCATCTCGGTCCACTTGAGCTCAATCTTCTCCTTTGTTTGCGTTTTTTTTAATTTAAGAGCCTTGTAGGGCTCGAGACCTCTTCGTGCTCTCTAGAGTTCCCAGATTGGGAGAACCCCAAACCTAATTGCGGTGCGCCCCGATGGGGGCTATCTTTTTTTTATGTCATCGCCGCAGCAGAAGACGGAGTTTGCGGGCAGGCGACACCGTTGAAGGGGAAGTTCCTCCATCTAGAGGATCTGCTTGAAGTTCCACCTCATGAAGGGGAAGATGGGGATAAAGAGAAAGAGAGGCGCGCCACCGAACTAGAGATTGCAACGTTGCCTGCGCCTGGAGCCACTTGCTGGAGTCACGCAGAGTGGCTCGTCGGAGGAGGTGGTATGAGAGGAGGTTGACCTAGTGCCTGGAGGCACCTTCCTCGCCTCCATGATTGCCACTGCCTTGGAGACACGATGATCTGGAACCCATGACCGCCGCCTAGGGTTTCACTGGTTGGAAGATGTGCTTTACGCGAAAGTAGGGGGTGTCTCCTACAGCAGAAAGCGTAGGAGCCACCGTGCGTGAAGAGATTTGTGGCTCGAAACGCAAGCTTGAAGTGATCTCGCCTCCTGAGTTTTCGCATGGGTCGGGGCCTCCTGGGGAATCTCACGCTTGGGGTTTCTCGCCGCCTGTTGTGGCTAGATCTGGATCTTACATATGGAGCTGGTGCTTCGTCGATCTTCTTCGAACAAGTGTGGCTTTCACCGCTTGACGCTTGACGAGGAAATGCTTTGTGTGGAGCATCGCAGAGGGATGCTTCAGATCGCAGAGGGCTTGGAGATGAAAGTGTGCCGCATGCACGCTTGGAGATCTTGCACGGAGAAGAGGTGTGCCGCCAGCCCTGCAAAGGTGCTTTATAGCCAGGATGTCACATCAAGAACAACTAGGATTTCGAAAAACCCTAGACGCATAGAACTGGAGAATAGAAGGCTGGAGAACTGGATTTCATCTAAACCCTAGAACAGGAACTTGATAATCGAATCTCGAAAAAAAAACATAATGAAAACCTTAAGAATCTAACTCGCTCTGATACCATGTTAGAAAATAGGAATGCGTAGCGAAAATGATAAACAGAGCATGAGGAACAGAAATATAAACTTATGACAAAGATTTTTACGTGGAACCCTACTCCCTAAGGAGCAAGATGAAACCACGGGAGAACACCTCAAAGGGATGATAGTCTATTGCTTTTCTCATCTGAGTACAATGGGTGTGGGGGTCTATATATAGCCCCCACTGAGTCTCCACATCTCCAAACTGGTAGATGTGAGACTAAACTCTGGATGAGGTAAATGGATCCCGGACCCATCTCCCACACATGTGACGCATATAACAAATAGTCCAACAGGTTGCAACGGAGAGAATATTATGAATTGATCACATCCTAGACACATGAGAAAATGTCTCATTATAGTCGACTCCATTAGTCTGAGTGAATTCCGTTGCCACAAGCTTGGCCTTTAGCATGTCAATAGAACCCATCAAGGAACTTTTTGGTCGTAAAGACCCAATGGCAGGAAATAGGCTTGACACATGTAGGACACGACACAAGATCCCACATGCCCCTAGATGTAAGCGCATCCATCTCATCAATGACCTTTTTCCAACCATGGCCTTGCAATGTCCTGTAATGATCACGTGAAATAATAATAGCCATAAGAGCATATGCAAATCGCCTATCATAGCTGGATAGACTGTCAATGGAAGTAAAATGTGACACACGATGTATAGTACACTGCATTTTTTTTCATCATAGAGCTATAGGAAGTTCTGGTGGAGCATCCGGAGTTGAGTGATGTAATAGTACAAGATCAGAATGACTAATGTGTTTTTTTGTAGGCAATGGGTGGTGGTGGAAGCTCCAAGGGTATGTCACTGACAACCTGAGTAAAGTAGCCAGTCTGTTCAAAGAAAGTGACATTAGCAGAAATGTGATAACGACGATCAGTAGGGTCGTAGGACATGTATCTCTTTTGAGTGCGAGAGTAGTCAAGGAAAATACACTTGATAGCACGAAGATAATTTGTCTGCAGTTTGGAAATTATGATTAGATGCAGTGAGAGCAAATATCATTAATGGGAGTGGAAAGGATATCTCACCAGGATATAAGAGAGAGACAAGGGATCCGAGAAAGGAGTAACCCCTTTTAGGATAGAAGAAAGGACCCTATTGATGAGATAAGTGGTAGTGAGAATGGCATCACCCCAGTAGATCTCAGGAACCTTCACGTGAGTAAGCAATGTATGTGTTATGTCGAGAAAGTGGCTAAGTTTTCTTTCTGCTACCCAATTCTGCTAAGAGGTATACGGACACGATGTCTGATGAAAGGTTCCTTGAGAGGCAAAGAAAGACACAAGTGTTGTTGGGTAAACTCAAGAGTATTGTTAGTCCATATGGTCTGAATACAAGTAGAGAAAGATGTGCGAATAAACTAGAAGGACTTGATAATTTTGTTAATACCTGATTGTTCCTTGAGTAAATAGACCCAAGAAGATCTGTTATAGTTAGTATTGCATAAGTCGGTATTCGGTATTCAGTCAAAGTGGTCACTGAATATAGAATAATCGGTATTCAAGCGATTATTCAGGATTACTCGATTTTGTTTTTTATTAATTTAAATATAAAAATTAATTCTAATACATATATTCTTATATTTTTCATACATATATGGTCATCAATTGACAAGAATCCAAGATAAAAAAACTGCTTTATATATATATATATGGAATTTTGACATTTGTAGTGATACCATGATTAATGGTAACATTTAATAATTTAAAATAAAATTCCAGCAGAATAGTTGGCCATCGACCTAATAATCGACCAATCGGTTGACTATTCGATAAGCCCGATTATTGGCCGACTAGAGGTTTATTTAGTCGAAGAGCCCTCTCCTCCCACGCACACCTCATAGTCATACCGACTATTCGATGTAGTTGGGACTGATTATTGTAATACTTATTATAGACATCCACGAAGATAGCAAAATACATATGACCACCAATACTACGGACCAGACAGGGACCCCAAACATCACCATGGACTAAGGAGAAAGGGACAGATAGATGTGGTTTGGTCCTAGGTGGAAATGATGTTTTCCGAACAGACACTCAAACAGTTTCAGTGAGGAAAGTTCAAGAATCATATGGGAGAGAGCTTTAGCAGAGGGGTGAAGAAATGAAGGCTCCACGAACAAAGGTAGACTCAGCAGGGATATCTAGGTAGTAAATGTTGTTTTTCTCACGTCCACCAAAAATCTGCATAGTGTGGATGTCATGACAATGGCATTCATCAAAAATAACTAGATGACTCACTTCAACGCATAGCTTATGAACTGATAATAGGTTCAGAGGAAAATCTGGTGCACAGTAAACGCCAGAGAGCCTGAGCTGGGAGGAAAACTCCATCTACCCAACTGTGATGATAGGAGAATGGACACCATTGGCTACAAGAACCGTCTTCACAGTGGAAGAAGGTTGAGAAGATGTCAGAAGACTGACATCTCGAGTTAAATGAGTAGACACACCAGAGTCAATGATCCATGTTGGTGCAGTGGCTGAATCAGAGTGGGTTGCAGTATCTGAGATAGTAACAAGATGTGTGGTAGAAGTAGTAGTACTGGGAGTAGAATTCTGTAAAAGCTTCATCAAATGGGTGATAGAAGTCCCCTAACCACCGACGAACACCTTGAAAGCATGAGACTAAAGGACGTAGTCATGCATACCCTTGAGTTTGATAGAGGTACATTGTACCATCATAGAAGATGTAGTGTACAAGAATTTGATCTCGGTAGGATTTGATGCTATCGTGGTGTGATAGAGAGATCAAAAGATTGTAGTAGCGCTTTAAACTTGCATGAGACTAGGGCACACACGCCCTCTTCGGCATTCTAAGATCCCAACACAAATGCTGGACATATCAACTACACTTAGGAGGACACCTAATAAGTCTAATCACAACAGCAAGACCTTTAATGGATCTGGACATATCAACTGACACCCAAGGTGTTGGTTGCACCTCCGATAGCCCTAGAAGGTTTGTTGGCTTAGTTACAATGCCCTAAAAGGATTGCCGACGATGCTAGGGTAGCGTTGGGCGGCGTTGTTTAGTGCTTGGGCGGCACTTGCGGCACTGGGTAATGCCTAGGCGGCTAGGCAACGTCTGGGTGAAGCATGTGCGAGACAACCCTGGGGTAGCATTGGGAACCCACGGAAGCCTCACGGAAACCCTTAGAAGAGAAAGAAGGGTCCGCACAAGACTTGAGGAGGACATAGGCTAGTGGTGGCGGTGGATTTTAGGTATAAGCTTCGGTCTAGGACCGCTGCTCTAATACCATGTGGAGTAAGAATGAATGACTTGTCTTATTCAAGGGGTCTAAGGTTTCTTATATAGCATGAAACACTAGAGAGCCAAAATATAATACATAAAGGACCCTAAAGGGTTACATGACTCAATGAATAAACAAAGAGAAATATTCCAGTAACAAAATAACTCTAATAGATTTAGCGAAAGGATTCCGATGGATTGATTTCGTTTTAATCGAAGTTTGCTTGGAATTTTACTAATTTTGAAAATTAAACCAACATTATCCAGATTTAAACTAAAACAGCTCAATCATGGTCGATTCCCAAACAGAAATATTGTAGGTTCAAGTACTGACATCGGATCTGCCATGGTTACAACTTTCATATAGACTAGGTTTGATTTAATCTAACTATGCGGGTAAAAATTATGAGGTTCAAATGGCATTCGGCTTATGCAGTTCAAAGCAGATTGCAATAAATAAACAATTAGGCTTGTGAGACTTTGTAAGGATCAAACATAACTCCTTAGAAATTCAAACAAGAGAGGGAGCTAAGGTTCCAGTAAAGTTCTTCACATTCTTCGCAGTCTCAAGCTCGAATTACACAATCGAAGGCTCGGATATAAGAACCCATCCCACTTAAATGTGCAAATCTAGAAGAGGACGAATCTATAAAATAATTTAATAATTCAAATAAGAATTAGAATGATTTTTTATGTTCCAGATGTAAGATTTCGTGTCTTAAGTAGTTCTTGAACGACTGGGATTTTAGTCATTCCATGGCTTGTTTCAAGCAAATTTTAAATGCAATTCAAGGTAATTTAGAGTGTGCATGAAGATTGGAAGATTGGATCATGAAATTCATCCTTGCCATTGGATTTTAAAGTCAAATCAAATTGTTTTCAATTGTTTGTGCCCTTTGCTAAGAAGAACATTCACGTGCTTGCTTGTGGGAGCCATTTGTTCAACCAATTCAAGTTAAAATTAAAATCTACTTAAAAATGAGAGTGTATTTGTACGTATACACGATTACTGTGATTCACGCAGGTCTCGTGAAGTTTGATTTGGTTTGGGTTAAGAATGATTTGGAATTCAGATTCTAGAGAGTTAGACTTTTGTAAACTTCAAGTCTGGATCAAAAAAAGTCCAGTTTCCCAAATAAATAAATTTACACCTGATAGAGTGCAAGAGAGCCCCATTAACTTATTAAGTACAGGTACACAATCGGTATCGGAAGATAAAATTGATAAATACAGGTATACTCAAGTGTGCCAGTATACTTACATAAAATACCGCTTATTCATGCATAACAGTACACATATAGAAGCTATGTGCACTTACTATCTAACTTCTAGGGAACAAAGGGATACCAATATAACCCAAGTTACACCAGTATACCTAAAAGCTGAAAGCATTATTATGCAAATTCTAGAATTTTATACTTGAACATTTAAATGAACCCAAAGGATACAGCAAAAATGTCGGAAGAAATCTTTATAGCATACAGACATAGGTGGTACACTGGTTGTCGAAAACAAAGAATACGCGAAATATAGTGCCATGTGGAGGCATCGGGGGACGGGGAATATTATAGCGAATACGTTCCAGTTATGCTAACACAATCCTTAAATAAGCATGTGGACTTTGCAATCGAGTTCACAGGGATGGTGGCTTCCTTTATACACATGTTGAGGGTTAAATGACCCAAGAGAAAAATAAATAAGAATAGTTCTATTGGAGGAGTGAATAAGGCGACACACCACTACACAAGTGATGCTCAATGCAAGTCTAATCTTGAAGGGTCCACAACTCCGAAGTTTATGAGAGGAAAAAGGATATTGTAACATGGACTAATCCCGGACATGGATTATATAAAGTAAAGGACTAAAGCAATGGACCAAAGAAAATGAGATAACAATGGAGAAAATAAATTTCATTGAAAATTAAAAGAATAATGTTACAACTTTATTACATGTTTGTGTACCTTTCATTATTCGCTACAAATCACTAGCTTCGCCTGTTCTTATTTTTTTCTAAAAACAAGATGAATCGATGAGACATCACAGAGTCATCAAGCAACCGCTCACTAACCATTTGTTATTTTTACTACAATTGCAAGTAGTTTTAGTAGTTCTTTCCAGTTCCTTCTTTTCCAGTCTGATGTACACGTAAATGAATAGTCTTAGATCAGTTGATATGTATGTATGTAATGTAAACTTATTTAAGTTGCCAATGGCAATTAGTTGTAAGTGCTTACTTTAGAGCTTTTTCTCATGCAGATAGTTTATGAATAGTAATAGTTAATTATTGAATGATGTTATTGCTGAGTAACTTGATCTGATAAATGGGAGGATTTCCTGTCCACTAGGTCGTCATAGATTGGTATCAAAGCAAGGTTACTCCATGAACTTATTCAATAACTATTTGCTGATGATAGCATTCATAGATGCATGATGTATTGAGATCTCCATATCTCGATAATATACTAGATATATAATACAATTCAAGATTAACGTATCAACGTACATTATGTTAAAGTGAATAAGAATTAAATCATATATAACCTCTCAAGATCATGGCAGATCAAAATCGGGCTAAGCAAATGGCTGCAATGATGGCAACGCTATAGAAGATGGATGGAACCCTCGTGCATTGGAGTAGAAACTCAATACCAAGGTCGAGTGACATGAGACATCCAAACCTTAAGGATGCTAGGGGATGATGATTTTGTACACCTACGAATAAGTTCAGCCATCGACCATTCACTGAATCCATTTCCACCCCCATGCAGGAGTTATGGAAGAGACCGATCCTAAGCATCAATAATTGCTTGACCTATATTGTAAGGGTGAGATTCTAACATTTAATCCAAGCCAAATTCATCATAGCCACAAAGGCGTCCACCATGATCACAAAAAGCAGAGGAGCCAAAAGACATCCCCATCGGATACCCGGATGGGGCTGGAAAAAGATCCCTTCTGGATGTCCATTCACAAGCACTGCATATGAAACCGTCGTGATGCATCTCTTGACCCACACGATCCAACTGTCTGGAAATCCTCTTCGTTGTAGTGAAGCCCAAAGGAAACGCCAATCTACAGAGTCATAATCTTTGGAGAAATTGACCTTCCATAGTATGCCTTTTCTTTGATTTTTTTTCCACTATAATACAACTCTTAAGCAAGCACCCACCTATCTATCATATGACGATAGGGAACAAAAGCAGTCTGCTCTGATGAGATAATATCACTCAAAACATCATGTAGATGAATCGCAAGAACCTTGGAAATAATGATATATACCTCATTCAAGAGGACTATGGGTTTGAAATCCTCCACCCCCATGGTCACCTCCTCCATCGGCAATAGAAATAGGAGGGCCTTGTTGAGTCGCTCGAAACCATAGTGATCAGAACTCATGCAACATTTCAACCGAATCCTCCTTGATCACATCTCAGAATTCCCGGTAAAGAAAATGGAAAAAGCATTCAGACCTGGAGCACCATCCACATTCAGCAGCATCATGACCTTTCTGACATCGGTCTCCGTGAAGGGGGCAATAACAGCATCAGCTTGGGAAGGAGTGATCACCTTAATCCCCTTCCCACACCATCCTCAACCAGCATCGACCCTTCTAGTAAATGAGTGAAAGTGAGCACGTAGTGACCTCCCCACATCATGCTCATCTTGTATATGCACCCCATCCACCAAGATGATGTGGATAAGGTTCACGCATCTTCTGCCGCTAGCCATGGAGTGAAAGAAGCGTATGTTGGATCCTTGAGCCATCGTAACCATGATCTTTGTCTCCACTCTACCTCCTCCCCCTGTCCTCCGTCAAAATATCACGTACATATGTGTACCATTCCTCTAACTCCGCCACAGTCACATCACGCTCATCCTCCAAACCGTCAAGTGTTAACACTCCCTCCTGTGCACAGGCCCTTATGCACTGCAGTATATCTTTAATGCCTCTGATAAGCTCATTTAAATGTCTCCTCAACGCCATCAGCTTGGAAGCAAAATGAGTTATTGCCGACCCAAACAACTAACATCCCCGCCAAAAGGTGATCACCATATCCCTAAAGCCATCCTCCAAAAGCCACAAGTGCTTAAATCGAGAGAATGACCTCAACCTCATCTCCTCACCATAAGACCATACAAGGGGATTGTGGTCAGAATGGGCACACGGGAGTTCCCGAGTGCAAGCCCGAGGGAAAAGCTACAATGCCTCATTCGACGCCAAGAAGCGGTAATTGCGTGACCTCGATCTAGAGTTTCTCCGGGTAAAGTGGCACCCCCAACATCCATAATCTAAAGGCCAAAATCATTAATGAAGAGATATAGTGCATCTGAACCATTGTCAGCCCCACCACGCATGTGCATTCCATCTTTGGGACGAAGTGTCGCATTGAAATCACCTCCAAGGATCCAAGCGTGAGATGGATATTTTTCTCTGGACAAAAGAAGACCATTCATATTTGAGTGCAAAACTTATCCATATTTGATTGCAAAACTTAGTCGGTAAACTCTACAGGATTCTCATTATTATGAGCAAGATCCCTACCATTATGTGTGTTCTCTTCTTGGTCTATAGTCACTGGGAGACACTTTCGCATGTCCTCCATCAGGGCCGAAATTTTTCATGTTTCATCAAAGGTCATTCCGAACAAGGAATTCATCATCCCACTGCTTGTACAAGCCTCACACACATTGTACAAGCTTTCCTTCTCAAATTAGGTATTCGATTTCATGTCACGGATTCCCTCGACATCCATAGGACTCGCAGTAAGGACATTCTATGTGTCCTTTATAAGAGGTGGTCTCCTTAGCTCATGGTTCTTCATTGTCAAAACTTTTGCATATACAATGTCAATTGGTGTGGCCATATGGGTATAGTTATGGTACCTACTATAGTATGGCATGTCTTTGTTTTCTCGCTAGTGTTTCTGCCTTGAATTCTACTTGTGGTCTTTCTTCTAATTCAAGGCCTGCTTCTGCTTGTATGCTCTTTTTTAATGGGTATCTCTCTTCCGTTAAGAAAATTTAGCCTCCTCATTCTGGACGTGAGTCTAGCATGTCCACACACCTCAGTCAGTATCTTTGGCTTGGCATCCTAAAGTGATTTAGTTAAGCACCCAAGCAGTCAATGGTGCCCACACACACCTCAGTCCCACTAGCAGGTCTCCTATTCTCAAGAGAACCCAAGCATAGTTCAAAAAAGAGATTTAATTAAGCAAATACATAAAAGGGACATACCCCACTATAGTGATGGATATAAAAAGTCGTTGGTGTTGTCTTGTAATACCTTTTTTTTTTGAACTTCTAGAAATTATTTTTGAAATACCAGAGCTTTTTTAACTATAGGAGAGAAAGGAGTATGCAACCAGAAACGAGCACATATACACGCATATCCTTGTATTATGCACATATATCAACCAAAAATGAACAAAAACTAGATAATCTGTCTTCACTAATCAATTAAGGCAAAGCAAGACCATGTAACCTAGAGACGACATACCACGTGTTTATTGGCTTCAAATTTTTCTCGCAAAGCATCTGCCTGCAGTCGAAACCAAATAAGTGTCAATAAGGATAAATAACAACAGTCTAAATGTACCACTGAGTAGTATTTGAACATCTAGAAACCTGAGTAGTGGAATTGAATAAAAATTGTCATGTATCTCACACATATGCAAGAAAAATACACCATTATTCACCTCATGATTGTGGCATTAATATGGTAGCATTGCAAATACTTCAACATCCCATACGGCCATACATATTACCAAGCAGTTGCAATATTATGGGTAATGCTACATGCAATCTCATCCTTGGCATGTATCATTGAGATTACCGACTGAATGGACACATTGGACCATGGATTGATAGATTGGATGCCATCAACATGAATTGATTAAACTCAGCTCTTCGGCACTATAGATCCTTCATTGAATCACCCATGCCTTTCTAGCCACATGATATTAAACAATTTCAGAGGTCTCTTTCACAATCGACTATTGATCTCACTGTCGGCTACTAGTGTAATATCAACATCCTCATCATGGTTCATCGGTGGATTTGACCTTTAATCCTAAAAGGGAAGAAGCACTTGATGCGGCTCCAGCCTCCAATTACATAACACTTCATCATGTTGAAAACTTAATTCCAATCATTATAATCAAGCCAAGTCATGACACTCCATGGCCTTAATTTTCACTGAAACTCCGTCGAATTTCAGTCGAATTTCGGTTTCAGCAAGTGTCCGAAATTGATATCCCATAGCATTTCTTTCCCAGATTTCGATCAATTTCGGTCCATTTCAATTGAATTTCATTCCATTTTGGTGGAATTTTGGTCGAATTTCTATTGAAACAACAGAAAAAAGATGAATCTAGCCATATTTTACCAAAATTCATCATCTTAGCCTCTTGAGCCACTCTTTAACCTAATTTCGATTACTTATGGTTACTTTTTGAGCTCTATATATTGGCACATTACATTGCATCATTTCATCTTACAAGAAATTAGATATTTGCTCATTTTCAAATTTCTAGTTGCTTCTCTCTGCTACAAGGGAGTACGCGCGGTTGTGTGAATGGTAATTTGTTAGCAACCTTCCAAGTCTTGTGACTGCAAGTATTTGCATACTATTAGGTTGGATATAGATTATGCTTGTGAATGTTATGAATTTTCTTGGTGTTAATTGATTTGTTTGTCTTTATAGCATATATTTCACTATCACAAGTCCTACAATGCATTTATTAGGCATACATGGTTACAAATATTTGTGTGCTTGCGTGGGTGTGCGTGTCTGTCTTATTTTAGTCCTAAATTTAAATATGTTTCTAAGTTCAAATTATTTTGGTTATATACAAGTTCAAAGCTATTATTCAAATCTTCAATTTCTTACATAATATATCATTTTACTAGTCATCTTTGTTGACCTCTTTTTTCTCTGTTATAATAGCACGTCACCATTCTCTTCATGTTCAGAAGGTAAAACTAATGGCTTCTAATTCTAGTTCCAAATCTGGTTCTAGCTTTGAGTGGTATATTACAAATGTTGTTGAAATTGGATGGAATTTTAAGGTAACATGTCATATTAATATCTTATTATTAGCAAAAATGATGGATTCCTATCTCATTTATTGATTAAAGAATATTAAAAAGCTTAATTTTAGAATAAAATGAGTTTTCAAGTAATTTTCCCAATTTCCAGTAACTTCACCGAAAATCCATTGAATTTCTCTTTCCATGCTTACCGAAACGAAATCGAAATCCGGCATTTAAAGCTTTGGTTTATACTCATCACTATTTTAAGGGGAAAAAAGAGAATGCCTTGGCAAACATCAAGAATACAAACTCCAAAAATTCTTCATAAGAAGCAAGAAGGATACGTCTTTAGCACAATAAGTTTGTAGCTATCCCCGCATAAAGATCCCAAAGAACGTTGCATACATATCCTTACTATTGCTCATGAAGCAACAGGCTCCTCTTTAATATAAAGAACAATGGTTTTCTTCTGATTGAAAGGAGCGCAACTAGTATTACCATTGTTAGTTATTACTGCCACGATGCCACTACAACAATAACGATGAACAAGTCTTTTAGCACTGTAAGTTAAGCTACACCAATTTTATACTTCCAAACAAATCTATTCCAGGCATGTCCAAAGTCCAAGCTTGATTCCAAAAATGACTTATCCTTTTTTTGATAATTTCTTCCAAAATTTCATTATACCTCTTCAACTATTGAAGGACCAGGAAATCCGACCCAAAATCCAACCCCTTAAGGATTCCATGATAGTAGGGGGCCACTAAACCGCTTCTAGTTTTCACACCTTGTGATAAAAAAATAAGGATTCATTTGAAGGGTCTCGTCGATATGGATCTAATGAACCCGAATCCGCACAAATTGGATATCGGGCGAGAAAGTAATGTCATTTTAGTGCTAGTTGATCAAGATGTCAAGCTAATCCAAGTTTGGGCAGGATCCATTTACAGATCCGCCCAAGATCTGACATCTCATATAAAGGGCCCCTGATTGTAGATGCAGAGAAAGCTACCGTTTGTCTTCCTCCATTCTCTTCCCCCTCCCCTTCTCCAGCTTTTTGGAGCTCTAACTGCGGCAAGCGGAATTTTGGCCAACCGCTAATCCAAAGTTGTGCATGAGTTAAGATTCTCAATGGAAGGCCTTAAATTTCGGATTTCGATTTCGTTTTGGTAATCCTAGAAAGAGAAGCTCGATGGAAGTTCGATGAAATGGCCGGAAATTAAAGAAATTACTTGAAAACTCACTTTTCCTAAAATTAAGATTTCTAATATTCTTCAACTCAATAAATGAGATAGAAATACACAGTTTTTTTGCTAATAGTATAATATTAACATGATATGTTACGTTAATATTCCATCCAATAGCTCAAACAGTAAAAAAGTAGTATATTGCACGATCTATATCCAACCTAATAGCAGACAAATACTTACAATCACAAGATTTTGAAGGTTGCTAACAACCAAGTCCTCACGCAACAGTACGTGCTCCTTATAGTAGAGATAAGCCACAAGAAAGAAAAACCTTAAATTTCGGATTTCAATTTCATTTCTCCATGTTAGGAAAGAGAAATTTTGGAGAATTTTGGTGAAATTATCGGAAATCTTAAAAATGTCTCTAAACTGGACTTTTTCCCAAAAATTAAGGTTTTTAGTATTCTTAAGTGAATAAATAAAATAAAAATACACTCTTATTTGTAAAATAGAAGTGTAAATATAAGTTTTGAAGAAATATTATTATCATAATCATCACACATGTTGACATGGAGAGTAACGTGTTGCCTAGAGTCATAACCATATGCTAAACTGGAAGCAAAAGCCATGATAATCACCTTGTCAATAAAAATGAGATGACACATATAATAACTACTAATCAAAACATACACACACACATTAAAATAAAGAAAGAATAAAAATAAAGCTCTTCAATTAAAAACTTGGATTTAACCCTTAAATCTTGTAGCTAACTGATTTGGTTAGGATTTAGATCTAAAATTTAGAAACTAACTAAAGAAACTTCTTCAAGTAACATAAAGCACTCTAACAACTCAACATTGATGAATAAATAAGTGATAATTCATTAATATATGCAAATTTCGATGAAAATAAAGGATTATATCCCTTATTTTTATTGTTTCGTAGAAATGACATGCAATTTCGATAAAATTTCATTGACATTTAGGTGATATTTCGTTGAAATTCTGGAAAAAGAAATAAGGTAGCGTTTCGATTTCGGTGAACTAAAGAAAAAGAAATTTCGGAGAAATTCGGTGGAATTTCGGAGAAATTTGAGGCCATGTCTCAAGGTCCTCCATGGGTGCGATTGACTTCATGAATCCACAGTTACATTTCTTTGAGAATTTTCCAATGTTATCAACACTTTCTTGAAACCATAGGCTCAAATTCCTATAAGATTCAGGACAAATGGCGGGTGGGATGTGTATCATTTGTTGTATGTGTATCATAGGTTTAATCCCAAGCAAATGAGGATAGGTAATAAATTTCGTGGAAGTAAACCCCATTTTGTGAGACCAAAAAGGGTTATCACACCTGGTCGGTGATCTCCCCATAAATATATTTTGAAAAGTGGCGTGCAAAATAGCTAGAACTTTTCGAGAAGAGTCCAAGAGATAAGAGCACATTTTCTATATAAAACCTCTCCATCCTAAAAATAAACGTATTTCTAGTGACCCAAATCGCCCGTAAACAACATGCCTCAAACGCCCAGTCATTGAACTGAACTAACCATGCACAAGAGAGCTCCAAAATTTGAGTGTGTTGAAAGATCCACCCATGAAATATCTACCTCATCCCAGATTTCACGAACACGCAGGCACAAGACAAATGATACACATGGTTCAAATCTCCAGGCAACGTCTAACAAAAGGAGCAGCAGCAATCATCCTCTGAAGAAAATTTCTAATGACGCAATCGGTTTCTTGCTTTCAAAAAAATGTAATTGGTTTCTAGCATATTCTATATACATTGAAATTGAAATAAATGATGTGATCTTCTATATCTAGTAATCACGATGTAATTGACATAATTGGGATTCAGGGTATCTCTTTAAACAAGAGACAATGCCCCAAAGGTTTTCTCGCACGGTATCAGACCGATGACTCAAGGCCAGAGCTCTATATCACTTTGGCCCAGAACCCTAGCTCCCCTTCCACCAAAGCCCTTCATCCTTATCATCCACTTGTGCATTCGATAGCCTATGATACCTCGCGGCACCACCTCTGACCTTCTACGCATCACCAAGGCTCTCGCGCCCTAGAGTCGCTATAACACATGCTCTCTAACACACAGACGCATTTGATGAATCTGCTCCTAACTATCTTCAATAGCATCTATGTCGAGTGCCCAAACACCTCTGATAGCATATGTGCCTCCAATACAACTTGCACTCTAGCATCATGCACATCCGATAGCATCCGCGCCATAACTCCCAGCGATGGAATAGGGTTCCAAGGCTACATAACTCCATAATTCCTAAGCTACCCATCGACGGTAGATTACCCTAAGTATGAACCAAGTATGGAGATGTCTATGGAAAAGTCTGGATTTGCAACTTAAAGTGATTTCGTCTATGCCTTCCATGCCTACTAGCAATAGCACACAATATCCAAGCATGGCATACCACCCCTCGCACGACATGTTAGTAACTTTTGTCCAATACTAATGCTCGAGTCTCATTGCAATTCTTTTTTTGTTATCTCTCCTTTTGTCTCCAATGGTCGCTACTCCTACTAAGACAAAACACTTTTTATCCACCTCATCTATTGTGGTACAGGGGACTTCCAATAAAACTTAAGGGTGCAAAGAATTGCATACTATAGTCACCGATTAGTAGTGTTTGTTGTCGCTCAGAGGAAGCTATATGTTTTCACAAAAGATTCCATCAAGGAAGAAGACAAAGACTATGAATCCTCGTTGCGGGATAACTAACGAGTCATGAACTGATTGAATAACAGCATTGATCAATCAATCATTGCTATTTTCCTATACAAGACTTAAAATGTCAGCTAAATTCGCCAATATTCGATTTCACTGAGTTGGTGTAACCGAAACCGATGAGGGGAAATTCGGTGATATTGCTTTGCTTATTTACATCTTGAGGTCAATTTCAATGTAATATGGACGACATCTCGCGGATATGTCGGTTTTCCTATGTCACCTACATGCAAGCAATATCGGCATTTTGGCCCATGAAGGAGACAACCAATGAAATTGATGCAAGGACTGATTGGGGATTTTGATAAATTATGCTTTTGTTCTTGTTCTTTTAATTGAGTCTGATTTTAGTTTTTATGTTGACTAAATAAATTGATGTCAATTCAAGATCTCAATATGAGAAGGTTCCACATTTAGGTGGTTAAGTTAGAGTCACTTTAGGAAACAATAGGGTTTTGATTCAATTTTAATTATATTCTCTTTTTATTTTTGTAACACCTCTCCTACCTATATAAAGGATAGCAGTCCATTATTTAGAAAACAAGTTACTAAGTTATGAATTTATGAATTGAGTTCAGGTTTGGAGAGTGCATCCACCATTATCCGCATCTCCCCTCTAATTTCTTATGGCTCTGTTTCTCATCAGTGTTCCTCTTTCATCTCGCGAGCAAGGAATGAAAAATCATGTCTCGAGGCACTCGAGGCATACGCCTCGAAGCGAGGCGGTCAATTTTGGTGTTGAGGCGTACGCCTTAGCCTTTTCCTGTGAGGCAGACACCTTGAAGGGGAAAATGCCCAGAGGCGGTTGTGCCTCGAGGCGTTGTGAGGCGATTGTTGAGGCGTTTATAAATTTAAGTGGATATGTGCATCGCACGTGACCCGCTTTAATAAGATCAGTTCTGTAGTGTTCGACATGCTGCTCTCTGTCGTGTTCGAAAAAACCCTCAAAAAGCCCTAAGGCGAGTGGCGGCACCTCTTGGAGCAACTGCTACCTCCTCCCGACAGCAGTGTTGAGGCACTCGAAACTCACGAGCCTCCATAGTCGCCTCCGCCTCCTTCCTCTGCATCTTGCGTCACCGCCTCCTCCTCTCTGTAGCACGTCGGTATGTTTTGATGCACCTAATTCCTAATCCCTGATTCCTTGCCTAATCCCTGATTTGCAACAGATGAAATAGTGATCCAAAATCACAATTTTTAATCGAGATCTATATCATTTTTTAAAACATGAAAACATTGTTTTTTTTTGCAAAATTGCAGAAAGTGTTGAAGAAATTATTTCAACTTAAAGAATTTGAATCAATTTACTTGATTTTTATTTTTCCTTAGCAATCTTATAGGTAATTTACATGTTATATTATGCCTATATGATTAGAGAAGCTTCATTTTAATCTAATTGAACTATAGATTTTAGTTAGCTTTTCGTGGATTTGTTGTGAATCTTATGAATTGTGATTGTTGTGAATATATGATTCATACTTTGTTGCAAATTTAATTGTTTGTAAGGCATGTATTTGTTTTGTGCAATAAATTTCAGAAATGTCGAAAGAAAACAAGAGAGGCGTGAAAGATTCATAAGGAGGTTGAAGCGACCCTGGGTGGAAATATTGTATCCAACTTGAAATGGACGAGTCTACGAAGAGCAAGGGTCATGTTTATGTATAATGCAATTTCTATGCTAGGAGGATAACCGGTGAAGTTGCAAGACACAAGCACCACCTTGTCAAAACTGGGAAAATGTTAAAGCACGCCCAAAAGTCCCATCCGAAGTATCATACGAAATGAAGTGTTTGCTAGCAGTGCATGAAGAAAAAAATAGAAGAATTGTAGAAGAGATGGAAGAACTTTGCAGAGTGTGTACTTATGGAATGGAAGAATCTCGTGGGAGTAACGATCCTCAAACATTCACAGGAGGATCCAGCAGTGCGAAGCAGTTGAGGGGTCCTATGAACTTATTTATTGGTGTGGCCGGTTTGGAAGGTCCCGCTATTGGGAATACAAATATCCTCGAGAAGCAGTATCAGCCAACATTGAATGCTTCATTGAAGAAAGAGGAGAGGACTCGTGTTTGTCGTGATATTGGAAAATTTTTGTTTGAGAACGGATTAGCATTCAATTGTGCAAACACTCTATCATTTCAAACAATGCTTCATTTTGTTAGTGCATTTGAGAGGGGATTGAAACCCCCAACGGCATACGAATTGAGATCTTGGATATTGAATGAAGAAGCGAATAACAATGATAATGTGATGAAAGCGACAAATGCTTCTTGGACAGAGACGGGATGTAGCATCATGTCAGATGGTTAGACGGATACAAAAGGTTGTTCACTTATCAATTTTTTAAAGAACAATCTAACTGGGACTTGGTTCTTGAAGTCCATTGATGCATCTAACAGAACAAAGAGTGCACAATTACTTTTTTCTCTGCTCGATGATGTAGTTGAGGAGGTTGGTGAAGACAGCGTCATACAAGTTATAATTGATAATGCCTCAAACTATAAAGCGGTTGGAAAATTGTTGATGGAGAAGAGAAAACATTTATATTTGACCCTGTGTGCTGCCCACTGCATTAATTTGATGCTAGAAGACATTCTGAAATTGCCTTTGCATGTTTCCGTTTTCAAAAAAAGATAAAAGAGTCATCAACTATATCTCTGCTCATGGTTGGGTTTGGTCCGACCCGCCATTATACGTTTTGCTACGGCTTTCTTGACATTGCAGAGATTGATCACTATTAGGGACTCTCTCGAGTCATTTTTTTACTTCCTATGAATGGAAGATGTTGGAAGAAATGAGCGTCTTATCTTATTCCACAAACCCTAGGCTCTCTTGAGAGGTGCCTATGGGTAAATTACATAAAGAGTCCATAAGTAAACAGGAAATAAGAAACAATACAACATAATAGGAAAAAGCGGCATAGCATAATATATAAATCTCTACACTCCCCCTCAAGATGGAGCATAGATGTCGATCATGCTCAGCTTGGACGAGCACTTCTGGAATGGTCCTCTAAGTAGGGCCTTGGTGAAAATATCTGCAGTCTGGTCCCCTGAGCTGACATGAGATGTGGAGATAAAGCCCTTCTGAATCATATCTCATATAAAGTGGCAATCAACCTCAATGTGCTTGGTTCGTTCATGAAATGCTGGATTATTTGCAATAAATATCGATGCTTGATTGTCACCTTCCAGTGCCATAGGAAGTGGCACATCTATATAACGATCAGTGAGAACAGCCTTAACCCACATCATTTCTGTACTAGCCTAGGCCATCACCCTATATTCAGACTCTGCACTTGATCTTGCTACAACAGTTTGCTTCTTGCTTCTCCATGAGACGAGAGAATCCTCGACATAAACAACAAATCCAGTAGTGGACTTCCTATCTTTAGGGCATCCTGCATAATCTGCATCTGCGCATGCTGAGATAGTAATTTCTTTGCCTTTCTTAAATAATAGTCCTGCACCTGGAGATGATTTAAGATACATGAGTATCATATGTATAGCATCCATATGTACCTGACGTGGTTGCTCCATGAACTGACTCACCCGATTAACTGCAAAGGATATATCGGGTCTAGTAATGGTAACATACAGAAGTTTTCCAACCAATTCTTTGTATCTCCTCCTATACACCTCATCAGTATCATCATCATATAGTTTCATGCTTGGATCCATAGGTGTAGTAGCAGACCGACATCCAAGCATTCATGTTTCATTCAGCAAGTCAGTGACATATTTCCTTGGAGTCATCACTAGTCCTTGTTAATTCCTGGCAAATTCCAATCCCAGAAAATATCTAAGGACTCCAAGATCCTTGGTGACAAACTCAAGACCCAACATTTCTTTTGCCCTCTAGATTCCTTGTATATCATCTCCTGTAATGAGAATATCATCAACATATACCATAATTGCAACCATACCTCTAGATGTTTTCTGTATAAAGAGGGAATGATCTGCATTGGAACTTTTATACCCCTGCTTTTCAAACAAGTCTGAAAGCTTCTGGAACCAAGCTCTAGGACTCTGCTTAAGGCCATAAATCGCCTTATGAAGTCTACACACTTGTGAACACTCCCCCTCAACAGCAAAACCAGGTGATTGTTGCATGTAGACTTCCTCTTGAAGATCACCATATAAGAATGCAATCCTGACATCTAACCAGAATAGTGGCCAATCTCGAATAACATCAACAGATAGAAGAATCTGTAAGGTGGAATGACGAGCAACAGGTGAGTGTCAAGATAATCCACCCCATATGTATGTGTAAATCCTCTGGCAACTAGGCGTGCCTTGTATCTATCAATACTGCCATCTGCATTTTGCTTGACTGTGAACACCCATTTACAACCAACCGTAGAGATGCCCGTAGGAGTAGGAACAAGACTCCAGGTACTTCTCGACTGAAGAGCCGCCATTTCTTCCTCCATAGCTAATCTCCATCTACCATCCTGCAAGGTCTCCTTGTAATTCCGTGGAATGTCCACAGCAGATAGCAATAACAAAGCTCCTGAAGTCACCACGCAAACGCTCAAAAGACACCACAGATGCTATAGGATATGATGCACAGCTTCGCTTCTGTTTGCGAAGCGCAATAGGCAGATCTAGATTAGTGGTCTCCTCATCTGTCCCCTATAACTCAGCCTGCTCAGGAAAACCATTAGATCCATCATTAGAAATAATATTCTCATAACATACCTCATGCGAGCTAGATGATGAGCGATGACCATGAGCAGATGCAGGCCTATGGGTATAGTGATGTGGCAGAGGTAGAACAGGAACCGTAATGGGAGGTGGAACAGATGGTGGTGGTGGAGGTGATGTTGGTGCCGGAGATGGAGGTGTTGGTGGAGGAGGTGGCATGTATATGGAGTCATCAGTTTCAGACGACATCAGCCTATCATCTGAAGGAGAGAAGTACATAACAGACTCAAAAAATGTAACATCAGCACTAATATAATATTTCCTGTGTAGCGGATCATAACACATGTACCCTTTTTGTGTCCTAAAGTACCCGACAAAAACACATTTGACAACTCTAGGAGAGAGCTTGTCAATACCTGGAGATAGTTGGTGGACAAAGGTAACCGAGCCAAACACTCGAGGGATAAGTGAGAACAGTTCCTTTTCAAGAAAAGCAACAGAGAAAGGAATCTTCACGTCCAAGACAGACGATGGCATACGATTGATAAGATAACAGGCCGTAAGAACAACATCGTCCCAAAAGGAATGAGGAGCACGACTCTGTATGAGAAGTGTCCTAGTGACATCAAGCAAATGACGATGTTTTCTTTCTGCAACCCCGTTCTGTTGAGAAGTATAGGCACAGGTTATTTGGTGGATGATTCCTTGGGTTGAAAAATAACTAGAAAGAGAGTTGGTACAAAATTCCAAGGCATTATCAGTCCTCACAATTTTCACATGAGCAGAAAAAATATTCCGAACTTCATTTATGAAATTTTTGATAACATTTCCAGCTTCAGATTTATTCTTTAACAAAAAAACCCAAGACAAACGAGAAAAATCATCAACCATGACTAGATAAAACATGTGTCCTTGATGATCAGGAGCATGACTTGGACCCCAAATCTCAACATGAAACAACTCGAAATTGGAGGTACTACTCCGACTCTGACGATTGGGAAAGGTAGATCGGTGATGCTTTCCCAATTGACAAGCCTCACATTGAAAGGATGTGTGAGGTGAAATCTGGGGAAGAACATGACATAACTTCTGAAGCGGTAGATGACCACAGCGCAGGTGCCACAAATATGGAGAAATAGGACTAGCAGGTAGAGAAGAGATTCCGGCATATGGAGGGCGAACAAGACGATAGAGAGCCCCCTGCTCACAGCCATGACCAATCACGTTGTCCGTAAGGATGTCCTGAAAAATTAGAGAAGATGGATCAAAAATGGCTCGGCAATGTAAATCCTTCGTAATCTGACTGATCGACAATAAATTCATGGAAAAATCAGGCGCATGCAACACGTTCTTTAGATGCATAGAGGGTGTCAAGCTAATCTCCCCCTGACCAATAATAGGGGAATGTGTTCCATCTGCAATAACTACAGTGCGTCTAGGAGAAACCTGTCTATGAGCTGAAAGTTGACCCCGGTCTCCACAAAGATGATGTGTAGCATCAGAATCCATAATCTACTCCATAGTGTTAGAACCACTACTGCTAGTGAGAGCATAAGTACTACCTGAAGTACTAAAGGAGGCTGAGGCTGCAACATCTAGATGACTATCGGGAGCTGGTGAAGAGATCACATGACCGGATGGATGTATAATACCCTTCAAATGAGCTACAAGATTATCGAATCGTTGGTCCAAGGAAGACGCAGCTGGAGGCTCAACCTGTTCGGCCACTCGTGCAGAAGCCGAGAATCCATGCTTGGAGTAGCATGTATCCTCGGTATGTCCAGAGCAATGACAATAAGTACATGATTGGCGAACACGACCTCCTCTTCCTCGAGGTCCATGACCACGGAATGAAGAACCACCGCGAGCTCGGGATGCTGCCATTGTTGACGAAGACTGATTAGTAATAGATAATGGAACAGTAATGCGGCTGAGTCTGCGGAAAGCTTCCTCCATAGGAGGAATAGTGGAGTCTGCCAAGATCTGAGAACGTGCCGCCTCATATTCTGGATCAAGTGCTGCTAGGAATACTCCCACCATGGTGGCATTCCTATAAGTCTTCTGTTGCTCAGGAATAGATGTAAGAGGCATAAAGCTGTACAGCTTCTCAAACATCCCACGTAGGGATGTACACAAAGAGTGTAGTGGTCGTCCATTTTGTAATGGTGAAGATATCATGTTGAAGCTGTAGAATCTTCGTCTCGTTCTTTGCTTGTGAATACATGGCTGCAAGAATGTCCTGCATTGCTTTGGTTGTGGATTGATGAAGTATATCGTTGGCAATCTCTATTGCCAATGTACCTGAAAGCCATACTTTGGCATATGCATCATCTGCCTCCCATGAGGCATTGACCCCAGTCTTCTCAGTCAGTTCTTCCCCGGTAAGAATGTGTTTCTTACCAATAGACTTCATCATACTCAAGAACTGCATAACCTACAGTTCGTAATTTGACCCATCCATCTTGACTATAGGCGCAGGACCTCTGAAGGCGCATGTGGAGGGAATATCGACCTTGTTCTTTGACATATTGGCTTGAGAAGACTAGGATTGAATACTAGACAGGATTGTGTCTACACAAACATAAAGGAATTGGATTGCACGTGTAGACTCATGCAACCAATCTCAGCATTGAATAGGGCCGAACAATGGTGGAGACACGTACACGGTCTGGATTACGCACTGAACTGCACCCGATGCGCACCGGTATACGGTGTTGAACACAGGCGCACAGGGATGTGCGATCAAGTGCGCAAGCAGGACAGCGAATAGGCGCACAGAAGCCACGCGAACAAGTGCACAGTGGGTTGCGCGCAGAGGCACGCGAGGGCTGCATGCACAGGCGCACGAGAGGGTAGCACGCACAGGCGCACAAGGGCTGCGGAGGCGCTGGCGGAGGTTGACCAAGGAGGCGACGCCGTAGAGATGAGAAAGAGAGGAGCTGGCGGGTGGGGACTAGGTTTAGGGCACTCGAGCTCCGGTCTAGGACCGCCGCTCTGATACCATATTGGAAGAAATGAGCGTCTTATCTTATTCCACAAACCCTAGGCTCTCTTATATAGGAGAGGTGCCTATGGGTAAATTACATAAAGAGTCCATAAGTAAACAGGAAATAAGTAACAATACAACATAATAGGAAAAAACGACATAGCATAATATATAAATCTCTACAGAAGAGAAGCCTCTATTCTTCCGAGTCCCAGGGGTAAAGTGTATGCAACACAATTTGGAGACTATGGAGGATCCCATGTGCTTGGAAGATGTGGATTCTGGTGATGAGTGGGTTTCAGAGCTTCAAACATGTGAATATGGTGCATATCAAGAGCTCGATTCAAATACTCGTCTAGAAGAGAATGTTGAGGAAGTCGAGGAAGAACAAGATGATTCTCATACCAAGAAGAGAAAGAAAGGTAAATGTGATGTTAAACTTATTCCATTAGAATAAAAATACAGCATACTAACAAAATAACGGTATTGCATAATGTAAGTAAAGATGCATTTCACATTTATGAGGATGAGGTTCATACTGGAGATGATGTTTGTGACGAAGAAGAAGAAGATGATGATGATGATGATGAAAATTCAAACTACATGGATGATTCATTGGATGATCCAATGAGCAGTAGTGGATCAGAGGATGATAGTCTCGTTGCCGATGTTAGAGTTCAGGGCAATGATTAGAAGATCTTTTGGAGTCTAGAAGACAAGTGCATGAATTAGCATACTTTTTGAACTAGAAATAGGATTTGAAATTTGGAATTTGAAACTTATTATGTTTTGTACTCTATATTTTGTCTTGTGTTTAATTCTAACATTTGGTGCACTACAAGTCTACGACAACGATGGATTACATTAGAATTCCTTTACTTGCTTTATATGCTTCAACATTTGTGTTATTGTATTGTTTTCTTAATATTTATATACTAGAATATGTTAGATTACTAAATTTTGGGGGGAAACCGAGGCTTACGCCTCGAACGCCTCGACCGCCTCGAGGCTACGCCTCACCTCACTTCTGGTGGAATCGCCTCGTTCTGACTTTCGTTCTTTCAAACCTTGATCGCGAGTCTCGTCACGTCAATCTTCTCCTCTCATCTCCTCAGTGATTCTTTGAATACATCAAGTAGTATCAGAGCATGGAAATCGCATCGTTCTCGTAATTCAACGATCTTGTCGTATTTTGATGTACAGAGTTCGAATCAAGTCACCCCAGCCATGGTTCATGTTCGCAACAGAAGAATTTAAAGGTCGCCTCCATTCAAGCTTAAAAGTACAACAATGGTTGGACACATTGATAGAGATGCATACGTGCTTCCACAAGGGTACGACCAGCACAACACCTTTATAGTATTTATTCAATAAAGAAAAAAATAGATAAAGAATAAAAGTTGAAGGTTCCCCGCCTAAAGAAAAATCTGTGTGCCACAAGCGGCATCTTGATCATGTAGGCACGGCCATGCACCATCACCACTATTAAACAGCATAGATTTTTTGAGAAACTATTAACAGCATAGATGCTCACACTTATGTCGAGGGCGGGGATAACAAGTCAAAAATGACATCATAGTTGGAAAACATGCGGTTGAGGTGGGGTTGGACTCACTTGAGGGCGACACCACATGCAAAGCAATCTAGTATCACCCCAACGCAAAGATGCTAACTCTCTATACCAGTGCGCTATCCAGCACCTTGTTGATATGGGTTGGACCAAGATCCATGTTGTGCATCACTGCATACCCACTCAATGATTCGTTGGCACCTCAAGGGAAGGCGTCGGACGGCGCCAACCCTTTTCATTCTCGAAGACACTTGAAGTAGCCCCTGATGATGCAACCCTCTACGCAAACAGCCCCGTCATTGCCACCATCCCTAATGCCAAGATCAACAACGCTACATGCTCCCACGAGTCCCCCGCATTGACCGTTGGTCTGGGCTCTATCGTTGGGGCTCCTGAAGTTAACGTCACTTTGGGAGCATAGAGAAAAGGCATTCACGGTAGCCGTACCTTCGCCATTGATGTGTCTAGTAACCCCATTGTCGTCGATTTATGACAAGATTACAGGAGAATAAGGCGTTGTTGCTTCCTTTCCAAAACCCCAGCGGAGTTTTTGTTCTCGGAAAGGGAAATATCACATTGCTGAAAGGTCAAAATTCTTTTCTGGAAATGACGGGCCACTTTTCCTGGAAACCATGACTTTCCAATATATGTAAGGAAAATGCAAGTCCACCAACTTGCTTAAGCTCTGTTGGAAGAAGGCTATAGAAAGAGATTGTTTTAGAAATCCCTGGTGCACTCAAGCTTCAATGGGATATCTAACAGACACCCTATTCTATTAGTTTCTATTTAAGGAGGAAAGAATAAAAAGCAAGATTTTACGAAAAGGGCCCAAAATGGAGATGCTTCAAAAAAACTGGGAGGTTTTGAGTTGAGCAGCAGGACAAAGTTATGCATTTTTTAGGAGAAAAAGTTATGCATATTTATATAAGAAGGTATTCAAATAAGAAGATTGCAAGACACAGTGGGCACTCTCCCGATGATAAACTATTTCAAGAGGAGTCCTCAACTTCTCCAAATTCCAAAAAAAAGGTTTTGAAATTCTACAATTTATTTCCACACTATTCTCACCATGATAGAAAATTATTGGCTACGACCCTTGATGGAAAATAGTTATCAAAGGAATGGTGGAAAAAAGAAAAAAGAAAAGAGTCCCAAAAAGTGAGTATTGTCCAATGCATCCAAATGAATTGCCCCATATTGTGCCCGAGAATGAAGCAACTCATCAGGAGATGAGTCGTTCAAAGCAGAGGACAATTAATGCAAGCACGGATTAGGCATTTTGACAAATTAGGGTTTTGCCATTTGGTTGAGTCCGGTTTTAATTTTTATTTTGGTTAAATAAATTGAGATCAATTCGGAGTCTCAATATGATAAGGTTCCTCATTAAGGTGGTCAAGTTAGAGTCATTTAAAGATTCAAGTAGGGCTTTGATTAGTTTTTGTTACCTCACCCCTGCCTATATAAAGATTAAAGAGGTAGTAGTCCACTGTTTAGAAAACAAGTTAGGAAGTTATTTGAGTTCTAATTTGGAGAGTGCCTCCACCGTTTCCACATCTCCTCTCCCCACTAATTTTCCAGGGTTCCTCTTCTAATCCTCATTCCTCTCTAATCACGCGAGCCTCATCACCCCAATTCTCCTCTCACCTTCTCCCCGATTCTCTCCCTCTAGCAGAAATGTGGGAGTTGTCTAAAATATATTCTCAGTAAACTACCAAATCCTATCTTGTTGACATCTACCTGTAGATTTTATTTATTTCTCAGGGAAACTCTCCTCTCATTCACTACTATCAGCAGATGAGTCATGAGATGACTAGTATGAATCTACGAAGAAGACACCATTTTTCAACTAGCTTGTTCCACCACCAAGTGATAGAGAGACCATAATGGTATGCATAAATGTTTATTACAGATTTGAGTCCAAGCTACCAGACAGCGAAGCATCAGTTCCTTACTTCCGACAAGGCTTCATCATCGTGTATTATTTGAATGGCTACAACGGCTTAATTCTATTCTTGGCTAATCTGATCAAGTGCATGCAATTATTTTTTTTGAAAGAAAAAAGGGCATGCACCGTATAGGAACATGCCCAAGTGTGTGCAATTAATACCACAACTTTCCTTGCATTTTCTGAACGAGGTAAAGGTTCTATTTTTTGTGGTGGATGAGGTCGTAACTCTAAACAAGGTCGAGGATAAGTTATCGTTAATTTATACACAACTAATACAGAAAGGATTGTCTGCCTGACTCAAAAAACAACATACTGATACAGAAAGGATCATCCGTCTGATAGATGTTGGGCAAAGTTTGGTTTCATGGCTAACCAAGTTTCTGTCAAGTCTGATGGTTTTTCGATTACCACAATGTGGATCAAAGAAAGATGGGCATCATGAGATAGACTGTTCAACTTTCTTCTACGAATTACTCTCGACTCATGTGGTTGTTGCAGAATAATGATTCTATTACTACACTGGTCAAACACATACTTCCAGTCTAACTATCACCTCAAATATTGTAGTTAATTTTGTTTCTACATCTACTCCTTCGTGGAACGTTGACTCTGGAGCCTCAACTCATTTAACTGAAGAAGATAGTTCTCTTGCCCTCCCCTCCCAGCCTTCTATACATGTGAAGCCTGATTAAATGGCAAATGGTGCCCTTTCTCCCAATACTTCAGCTAGCAGTATAGAGTACTCTACCAAACTCAAGCTTTCTGGAGTTTTTTGAGTGCTTAACTTCCCTTGAATTTATTTATATATAGATTATGTTCTGATCTCGGTTATAGAATATTTTTTCATGGAAATTATTTCTAAGTTCAGGACATCCAAACAATGCAAACTTTGGTAAAGGTTGGTTGTGAGAGAAATATCCCTTGAGTTCGGTTTATTAGTGTTACTTCGATCTATGTTGACCCATTCTTTAGCGTGTTCGTCATAGGCACTCGCCCGCTAGAGCACTCTCTCGGATATTCCATCTACTGACATCACTGAAGCTTTTTGAGTGCGAGGCATGCCCATTGGGAAAACATCATAGAATGTCTTTTCCTCACAAGACAAACCCTCACCACTCTAATCATTTTTTAATCCATTGTGATATTTGGGGACCTTGTCTGATCCGTAGCAAGGGTTTAAATATCGATATCGGACTTTATATCGATACCATGGCAATACGAAATTTTGGAGATGTATCGGTGAAATATTGCCCATATGTGAAGGAAAAACCTTTTCAGGGGGACATATCGCCATATTTCTCGATATATTGGTCTCATATCGATACCGATATATCACCGATATATCGCGATATCTCGAACACTAATCCATAGCATGGTTTCAAATTTTGCGAATCCATAGCATGGTTTCAAATTTCGCGAAATTTCGATGAAATTTTGGTTTCGACACCCTACCGAAACCGAAATCGAAATCTTGATATATACCCTTCCTTCACAAATTTAGGCCGAAATTGGCGAAATTTCGTCGAAATTTCGACGAAATTTCGAAATTGTTTCGATTTTTCAACATCTCGAAACGAAAACGAAATCGAGATTTAAAACCTTGATCCATAGTTTAGGTGGTCATAAGTATTTTGTTGTTTTTGTTGATAATTATAGCAAAGCTTCTTGAGTTTATTTAAGGAATGATCGGAGACTAATAATATTGTCAAGTAATTTTTAAAATTTATAAAAACTCTTTTTTTCTAAGACAATAAGATTTTTTGGTCTAACAATGCTCTTGAGTTTGTTCAAGAGCATTGGCTAATTTCTTTGCTCCCCAGGAACCCTATATTAGACCTCATGTTCGTAAACTTAAAACAAGATTGGATGGCACAAAGGAAACTTCGCCATCTTTTGAAAAATTCTTATGAGAGATGTCATTCCTACATGTACCATATGAACATGACACCATCCTCTGTCTTTGGAAGGATTACCTCGTTATCTATTCTTTATGAAGGTGAGGAGCCTTTTCCATTGCTTTTACGAGTTTTTGGTTGAATTGTCTTTGTTCACAATTTTCACATGGTGATAAATTATTTGCGCGTGCAATGAAATTTGTTTTTCTTGGACACCTAAAAGGAGTATGTGTGTTATAACCCCAACTGGACGTATGTATTATATTTATGTGTATATCACGGTCTTTAAATAAAGTAGCATTCTCTCTATTCATGTTAGTGGCATTCCCTTGGAGTTCCCTCCTCCGCTCCAGGTCTACCACAGTAGGCACCCTAAACAATCTGAATACATTCCTTTACATGTTCTAACATGCAAAATGCTAATCAATGTGGTACGCATCCTATGCTGAATTACACTTCTATTGATGACAAATCAAGATGTGACATTTATAGATGCAATTCTTCATGATCCAGGATGGAAGAAGGCTATGGATGAAAAGATAGATGCCCTTGTTTCAAATGCACTGATGAGCTTGTGGTTTGCCGCATAGGTGTTGTGTGTGTTGCTTTCAGATGGGTTTTTTACAATCAAACACGCTCCAGATTGATCGATAGACAAATTGAAGGCAATCTAGTGGCCAAAGGCTTCACCCGGATTTATGGCATAGATTACTTTGAGACTTTCTCTTCGATAGCCAGAATGGGCTCCACCTGCACTATCACTCTGTTGTTGCCAACAAAAATTGGCCGATTTTTCAATTAGATGTCAAGAATCCCTTCCTCTATAGTGATCTTAAGGATGAGGTTATATAGCACAACTGCCATGCTACATCATTACGAGAGAGTATGTATGACGCATGCGCAAGGTCATATGTGGACTAAAGCAAATCCACGTGCGTGGTTTGACAAGGTAGAATTAGTATTTTATAGATTTTGTGTTTGCTTGATCTCGACAACGAATGTTGTGGCAACTTTGTGAAGATTGTTAGATAAGTACAAAAAAGAAAAAAAAAGGAGGGAAAAAATACGTCCAAAAATGAAAAGAAACACAAGCATCCCATGTTTTTAAATAATTAATCAGTTTCTTTATAAGTTTTTGCATATCTACTCAAAGTTCCTAAGCGTCCAAGATCGCATTAAAGGAAAATATAAAAAATGTGCTCAGAGAATCCCACATGGAAGGTGTTAGAAAAAAAGAAGCGGAATCGATAATAATAAACAGAGAATAAATCTAGAAATATGAAACATGGAACAAGAGATTTTACGTGGAACCCTACTCCCTAAGGAGCGGGATGAAACCACGGGAGAAACCCTCAAAGGGGCATATGTAGCATTGCTTTTTCTCAATGGATACAGGAGGTCTGGGACTCCTTATATAGCCTCCACAGAGCCTCCAAGTCTCACCACTGATAGATGTGGGACTAAACATATGAATGGGGTAAATGGATCCTCGAGAGATCCATTTACCCTCCTACAACTCATATGGCACACAACCAAATACTCCAACACTCCCCCTCAAGCTGGAGCATGCAATGCTTAGCTTGGACAAACGGAAAGAAACTCAACTCACAATACAGGACACTACATACAATGTCAACTCAATGCGCACAACCGTCGGCTGCTGTCGAGGGCATTGCTTCTCATGCCGTGCAGGTGAGGAGGACAAACGGGCTGGAGTGTGAGTCTGTTGAATCTCCTCGTCGGAGAGCATGTGCTCTGAACTACGCCTGTCAGAGTCACTGCAACTGGAATGAGTCTCCTCGTCGGAGTACTCTGGCACGCCACAATATGTGGACAACTGCTCCATCTCTGAAAAGAGCCGAACTGAAAAGGCCGTGGAAGTGCAATCCTCGTCGGAGTCCACGATCGCTGGAGAATGGAGTTTGAAAGGAGTCTCCTCGTCGGAGAACTGGGTCTCTCCCATCTGGCACAGAGAATGGTACCCTACTCTGGAGTCCCTATGATACCACAAGAAAACCCTTGCCAACATGGCATAAGGAATGGTCCTCTACTCTGGAGTCCATATGGCTCACATGAAAACTCTGGCCTGACAACACAAGAAGAATGATGGGGACCACGACAAAAAATGGCATACATATGCTCATCTGAAAAGACCGCATCCATGTGCTTGTCTGAAATGCAGACTCGGAAACTGACATCGAGTCTGAACAATCTGAACTGTATAGTCTGGAAATATGACTAGCCTGGAATCTGGAGATCTGACCTCTGAATAGACATGTGACTCTACATAATACTCCCCCTTTCTCCCATATTTGTCGGAAAATGGACATCGACAAAGTTGGGAGAAGACAATAACACGAGGAAAATAACATCAAAGTATGTCGTTCACACATTTGTCGGCTTTTCAAATCATCATTATCAATTTTTTCCGAATTTTTTTAAGCCATTGATGACATTTTATTTCTTTTACGGCTTCTGCAAGATTTTTTTTGAAATTTGCGCACTATTTTTTTCTTTTTCTTTTTTTTCTTTTTTTTGCATACGGTCCCCTTGGGCCCTTCTCTCTTTATCTTCCTTTTCCTCTTTTTTTTAAAAAAAACTTTGGCCCGCTTGGACCTTTACAATAGCAGCAAAACAGATCAGCCTACATTCTTAACAGCAGTAAATAAAAAAAGAGAGGCCCACTTGGGCGTTGCCACTTTTGGGTTCCCACGAAACCCCCTTTTTTCTTGGGGCACGCGATCTTTTCCTCATTTCTTTCACGTTTTTTAAAGAGCCGGGGCCCCTTCATTCAACGTGGACATTAGGGTTCCCATCAATGGGAACCCTCTCACAAAAGGGCGCCACTAGGAATGAGGGTGCGAGGATCTGCCACGCCTGTGATGTGTCGTACGAAGAGGGAGTCCTGAGAGCATCGGCGGGGCTCGTCGACAGCTGCTGCCGCCGCTGGATGCGGCTTGAAGCTACTCCGTTGTGCACACGGATGCGCCAAAGGGTGGGGTGATGTGCCTGGGTCGCCGCATGTGCCTAGGGTGCCGTCTTCGCTGGGACTGCGTGAAAAGGAGATGGAAATCGAAGGGCCTCGCGCGCCGCTTGTGCTGCGTGAGTTGATGCAAATCGAAAAAATTGCGTTGACGAAAAAAATATTTTTTTGTTGGTGGATTTTCGGTAGAAGAAATTGGAGGGATTGGGAAGAAGAAAACTCGTCGGAACGAGGGGTTTGGAGAAGAGAAACGTGAAGATCACGTGGGGAAGGATAGAGACGAGAGGGAGAGATAGAGAATAAATCTCAATTGTATAAATCACTGAACTGATTACATAGGTAGTCTATCATCCCTTTATATAGGAGGGATGAGATTACAAAAATTGAAAAACAACTAATTATCCTAAATTGACTCTAACTAATTAACCGACTAATTTCGAAATTCAAATCGTTAACTAATTAATCGAGATCACAGGCGATCTCATTTATTTTAATTAAAATTGCGACAACTCAAATAAACGTAAACAAAATTAACGGATAATATTAAATAAATATGCGGCCCTGTATTCTGGTTCCACGCTGCATCAATTCTCCTCCGCTTTGAAAATTCGTCTCCTGACGAATTGCTGGATCTGCAGGTTTGGAGGTTGATAATTTCGAATCCGTGTTGTCTGTCATCCCCTGGAAGAATTGATGTGGAGCGAATGGCGGATTCCATCCATGCGCGCGCGGGCGTTGGTGACGTGGCGTTGGCGGCGTCTTCACGAACCTTGTCTCCTCATTGGGGTGATTGAAAAATTGATGAGGCATGAACAACATGGTCTTTGGAGACTCCATAGCAAAACAATAACACAATGAGAGTAGAGGAGGAGATGTGTCCAATGAATGAAGCCATGGGTCCTTTAAATAGGTGAAACCCATGATCCTAATCCTAATAGGAATAAGGAGGCTTTCCAAATTTCTCATTTTCAATCTTCTTTTGAAATATTTCTGCAGCAGGGGGTATGGGCGCATTTTCGTACCCCTTCAATTAAAGGAAATCCATAGCATGTTTTATCCTTCCAATGACCTTGTTGATATAAGCTTTTGGAACAGGGGGTCTTTATGCAAATGTGCCAGATTAGTTTCTCATCCCCGGTCTGATGGGACTCGAAACCGAAACCCTTAGATTTCGGATTTCTCGTTAGGGCTCGACCTCTTTTCCTCTTATTGTGGCGGCGGCATCGCCGATCCCAGGGGCAGCGCTGAGCGTTGGCGGCGGTGGCAGGGTGGCCGTGGCGGCTGGTGTTTACAGGGGAGGTGAGAAAGGGGTCGGAAAAGAGGTAGGAGGAATGCAGCCGCGAGGGGGGTGTATGGGGAGGGCGGTGTTTGGGGGGAGGCGGAGGCGCTGGGGATTCGCACGCGAGGAGGGTGTGGGCCTGTGATGGCCGAAGGCGAGGTGAAGTAGCGGGGAAGGGGAGGCGGGGACGCGTGGGTTGGCGCACGGGAGGGGTGCGATCTGCGTAGGGAGAGACGGTGAGGGAGGGAGGTGGAGGAGGGAATGATGGTGGCAACGTTTGGGGTTGGCTGGTGGCGCGCGAGGCGCGCGGGGAAGGTTGGGAGGGGGACCTGGGTTTACGGAAGGGGACACGGGTGCGGGAGGATATGTCGCGGGGGGGGGGGGGGGGGGGGGTCCTGGGCTGGTGGGTGAGGTAGTCGGGGCGGGGGCCGAGGGCGTATGGGGTGGCGGTAACGGGGCTGGGTCGTAGGTGCAGGGGTTGCGCCGGTGGCGAGGAGGAAGATGGGTGGTGGTGGTGGGGCAGGGAGGCGCGCCGGAAAGGTGCGGGGTGGTGGCGGACTGGGATGGTGCAGCCAGGGGTTTTTCTGGGAGCGTGAGATTGGTGGAGGGGTCCCGCGAGGAGGCTGGTGGGGGAATGGGATTCGCCGGAGGTGCGAGGGTGGTGGCTGGAGGGGCTGGGGTTGAGGCTTGTGCTGCCGAGGTTGGGGGAAAGACAGGGGGAGGGGCAGGGGAGGTTTGTGAGAAGGTCGCAGATGGGCTGTAGATCAATTCTTGCGGCTTTGCGAGTCAGAATATACCTGGACAGCGAGCAAATCGTCGTTGATGGTTCAGTTTTCTTGGCTCTCTTCATCAGGAACTTGGACGAAAGTTTCACCGTCCCTTTTGGCGATGAGTTCTTCTATTTGTCGCGTCCATGACTCTCTATTCTGTGAAAGAACTTGGAGTATATTCGATAGTGTTTGTCTAACCTCAGCACGCCATGCACAGTCGTTGGGGCGAGATCCGTTGGATTTTCTGCCGTAAATGACGAGAGGGATCGCCAGATCGTGAGGACGACCTAGATGCCATGCTCTGATACCAATGATGCAAATCGAAAAAAATCGCGTTGACGAAAAAAATATTTTTTTTGTTGGTGGATTTTCGGTAGAAGAAATTGGGAGGGATTGGGAAGAAGAAAACTCGTCGGAACGAGGGGTTTGGAGAAGAGAAACGTGAAGATCACGTGGGGAAGGAGAGAGACGAGAGGGAGAGATAGAGAATAAATCTCAATTTTATAAATCACTGAACTGATTACATAGGTAGTCTATCATCCCTTTATATAGGAGGGATGAGATTACAAAAATAGAAAAACAACTAATTATCCTAAATTGACTCTAACTAATTAACCGACTAATTTTGAAATTCAAATCGTTAACTAATTAATCGAGATCACAAGCGATCTCATTTATTTTAATTAAAATTACGACAACTCAAATAAACGTAAACAAAATTAACGGATAATATTAAATAAATATGCGGCCCTATATTTTGGTTCCACGCTGCATCATGAGTCGTGTTGCCTGGAATCGAGAGGAGGGCACGCACGATTTGCTGGAGGATCCTGTGCGCTCCGTCTGGCGATGCGCGAAGATGGGTGCCGCCAGGAGGTGCGGTTGGAGGAAACCTCACGTAGAGAAGCCTCACGCGCCTGCGCGAGTGGCGGCGTTGCTGGGGGTGACGCACAACCGTCTGGGTTGCGCCTAGAGGTGCGCACGATCAGGGATGCGCCACCAGATGACGCGTTGGCTGGAGATGGTGGATCGGAGAGATATGCTGGGAGCTTGCCTTCTGCGCGAGATCTGCGCAGCCTGGAGTTGTGAGGCGCGCATGGGTGCGCCTCGCTTCTGTGTGAATCGGAGGCCACGACTGGAGGGCTTGGAGAACTGCTTGAAGAAGATGCACCAGATCCCCCAAATGCATCAGGAGAAGGGGATCGTGAGCCAAGGAAGAGATTGGCACCGCCATGGATCTGGCTCGCTCGATTGTGTTCCCTAGAACTTTGATGACTAGAACTAGGGTTCCAGATGAAACCACAAAACATGAACTGATGATTGAACAGAAATCTTCAAAAATAAAATCCATATCGAACGATAGAATCGAACTTGCTTTGATAATTGAATTTCAAGCAAATATATAAATTACAAAAACTTCGAGAATCGAACCCGCACTAATACCTATGTTAGAAAATAGGAAGCAGAAGCGGATAATGATAAACAGAGCATAAATCTAGAAATATGAAACATGGAATAAGAGATTTTACGTGGAACCTTACTCCTTAAGGAGCGGGATGAAACCACGGGGAGAAGCCCTCAAAGGGACATATGTAGCATTGCTTTTCTCAATGGATACAGGAGGTCTGGGGATCCTTATATAGCCTCCACAGAGCCTCCAAGTCCCACACTGGTAGATGTGGGACTAAACATATGGATGGGGTAAATGGATCCTGGAGAGATCCATTTACCCTCCTACAACTCATATAGCGCACAACCAAATACTCCAACAGGAAGGATAATGCAACCACGAGGATCATCGAATCAATAAACTGTAAACAACACTTTCCATATAGGATGGTATTCCTTCAAAATTATTGAAAATCCTACCCGCAAGCTCCATGAAACGTGCATAGACATACTCCTTCGGCATACTCCATGAAAATTTGATGCACATAGATTCTTTTGAGGAAAATGGGTGTGCACCCAAAATGTTGCATGACCAAATTATATATTCATTGAATCACAATACAAGTTATAAACATCTTGACTCAAAAAAAGCCTTAATATTATAAAACATTTTTCCCATAGAATTCTCATGGCATAACACTACCAAATTACATAACTTACTGCCAATCATAGAGATGATGATGGAAATGAATTAATCAAATCACCATAGGAACCTATGCCGATGGTCCAAAGAGAATCTCCAAACCCTGTAGTACTCACGAAGTCCCAGCTCCCCCCGTCGAAACCTCGTGTCATGCCTCACAAATGAGTGCATGAAAAGAAAAATGGGGTCAATATCCTACAGAGGATCAAAGGCACCTTCGGCAAGACACATCGGTGCAGTGCAATATTTTGATGCTCCTAGATGATCACCCATTATAGAAGTGTATTTGAAAATACTACAAGGAAGACCAACCAAGCCAAACAACAATAAAAGATAAGATCATAACCATTTCTTAAGATGACAATATACCCATAAGCACAGAATCCAACATACACAAACATTTTTTTAATGCCAAAGTTGTCAAGGGGATATGAGATAACAATGTAATGAACTTGTTAACCACCCGAGTGGATAGAAGATAAAAAGGTAACAATTTGATTGAAGTGAAGTAACAATTATATTTTTAGTAAAATCAAGTTTTTTTAGGAATAATATGGGTGGCCTCCCAAATTGGGACCCACCTCGTAGAGCAAGTATATATTATATATTAAAAGAAAGGATTACATCACTGTTATAAATACACCGCAACTCATATAATCAAGCTTGCCGCATCAAGCCCAGCGCCCTAACATGTTCAACCACTATTTCAACATAAAACCTCTGCCCCATGAAAATGACTTCATTCCTAGTGCACCAGATAGACCAGACCACAATAAAAAGGAGGGGAGTTGCCCCTCATGCCCATTGACGCAAACCAATCTGATATCCCTCCAAAATTTGGATCCACACTGACTCTCCAACCACGAAGCTCCGACTCTGGCCCAGACCTCAGCCGATAGCAGGCAAGAGAAGAACAAGTGGTATGCGTCCTCTTCCGTCGCACCGCATCTATCGCACCTAACATCCTTCGCTCCCAGCAGACATAGGAAAACCTTAACATAGTTCGGCATTATACTACATCCTTCGCCTCGGCGAGCCTTTGTAAGAACATTCCCCATCCGGAACAGACATAGGAAAACCTTAACATAGTTCGGCATTATACTCCTCCAAATCAAACCTGTGTCCACCACCAGCTCCTCCAACATCACCTCCCCCTCATTCATTAGAAAGTGGTATGCCCTTCCTCACCGTGAACCTCCTATCCCCACACGAAATGGTCACTTCCCAAAGACGGCACCTCACACCACGATAGCTCTGACTATAAGGCAAGGAACTCATCCATCCTCTGATCAGATAACCCAGAGGAGAACATCGGGATCCATTCCCCCACCCTACCAGACCTGTCGCACCATCACCCCTCTGTCCCCTACCAATTGCATCAAACGCGGGTATCACTCAGCTAGAGCCTCATCTCCCGTCCAATCATCTAACCAAAATCGGAACCCCGCACCATCTGCAGGTACTAGCTGCAGAGAGCTAACAACCTCCGATACTACCTCAGTGATCCCCCTCCCACGACGACGACAACAGGCGCCCCGAAGCAACCACCAACGACATATCAACCACATATATCTTCCTCGCCAATTGGCAAACTAGATCTTCAAAACTGCCCCAAACCTGAACCACCCACTTCACAATAAAAGCCTTGTTCATCTCCCTCATCCGCAACACCCCAAACCCGCCCATCCCCTTTGATGATGTCACCTTATGCCAATCCAGCAGATGAATATCCTTTCTCCCCTGTCGAGCATCAGCCCAAAAGAACCTCACCATCCATAGCCTTGATCTTGTTTCGCACCCTCGCGGGCAATAGAGCAAAAGAACACCGGAATCGTCGAAAGAACATGCTTTAGTAAAATCAGCTTCCCTCCTTTAGATAGCATCAACGCTTTCCATCCCGCCAACCTCACCTTCATCCTCTCTAATAGAATCCTCCAGTCCCTGGACTTCGGCTTACCTGCCACCAGAGGGAGCCCCAAGTACGTAATGGGCAATGAGGCAGCCGGGCAACTCAGAATCCTCGAAACATGTTGTTGCTCCACCTCTGAAAGGCCAAAGGAGGACCACCACTGACTTCTCCCTGTTTACCACGAGCCAAGAAACGTCCCCAAAAGTGTCCATAATAAACGACGCTCGCTGAATCTTCTCCTGATCATCCCCCAAGAATAGCATTGTATCATCCGCATACTACAACAACGGGATGGAAATCTCCTCTTTGGAAAAATCAGAGCACCAATTCCTCTCAACCGCCAACCTCATCATCACAGCCAAAGCATCAGCCACCAACATGAACATGAATGGGGCCAGCGGGCAACCCTGCCTAGTTCCCCTCTGCGGCTGGAAAAAGCCCCCTCCGGTATACGCTTAACAAGCACTGCAAGGGATGCCGTAGTATTGGTAACGCATCTCTTGATCCACGCGATCCACAACTCCGGAAAACCTTTCTTCTCCATTGATGCTCACAGGAACCACCACTCCATGCAATCGTATGCCTTGAAAAAATCAACCTTACATAGCACCCCTTTGGTCCCGCTTCTCTTCAGTGACAATCTCATATGCCAAAACCAGTTCGTCCGCCAGAGCTCTCCCGGGAATAAAAGCCGACTACTCAGGCGATATAATCCCGCGAAGCACCTTCCGCAACCGGTTCGCAAGGATCTTCGATACCACCAAGTAAATAGCATTGGATTTCACAATAGACATGTAATCCTCCACCCTAATCGAGGTGCCCTTCTTGGGCTACAGAAAAATGAGCGCCTTGTTCAGCCTCTCAAACCCCACGTTTCCTGTTCTTAACTCCACCACCTCTATGACATCCTTCTTAACAATCTCCCAGAACTCCCTGTAGAAATCTACCAGGAAACCATTCGGTCCTGGTGCCCCATCTGCATTCAACTGGAACAACGCTCACCTGGACTCCTCCTCCGAAAACTTCGCAACCAACACCTCAGAGTCCCCCTTCGCAATCTGCGAAACTCCTCTTCCCTGTCATCCCCAATTAGCATGAGTCCTCCGCCTACCAAAGTCCTGAAAGTATGAGCGCAACGTCGAACCCACTTCCCGATCCCCCTCCACCACAATCCTCCCAACAACCATCGAATGAATCAAGTTTATGTGCCTTCTCCCGCTAGCCGATGCATGGAAGAACTTCGTGTGTGCATCACCCTCCTCAACCATCTCTGCTTAGACCTCTGACAAGTTAAACATGCTTTCTTAGTTCAAAAAAGAAAATTAAATTGTAGATAAAATGCAAAATAACACTATATAATGCTTTTAAAATATCAATTTATTTATTGAGAGTATGCAAGGACGTAGCAATAATTTGTATCCTCTCTCATAATTTTCTGTTCCAAACAAACAAAAGAAATTTATAGCTCAAAAAATTACAAAATATCATATTTGTTAAAATAAGAGTAACTAATGTTTGGTCCCCAGTAGTTTGTGTATAAGTTCAATTAACCCTTTATGGTATTAATCAAGTACAAAGGACCCCCCATGTTTTGGAAATCATTTAGTAGACCCCTTAAGTTGTCAAAATGGCTAACATATACTTTTAAATACCCAAAGTATCTTACAAATTTGCACCACTTGTCATAATTCCATGATCATGTCTTGGGTCACATCCATGAGCTCCCTCTCGAGGTAGACCATGGACTCCACATTCACATCATGTGTATGGTGCACACATCCATAGGTGGTCCCTTGTGTTGAGGTGTGTCTGCATACCACGTAGTGGAACTAGGACCTTGCACTTGGATCGCCACAGATTGGATCGTCAATTCCGTACGAGGATAGACATGGCACCCATGCGGAAGAGATGTTGAGGAGGGCATGAAGTTGTCATCGCAATATACCAACTCATCATCCTCATCTTCGTGCTCACCACGAGAGGTGAGAGTTCAGGTGGACTTAGAGGAGGTCCTCAACGAGGCCATGAAGAGGATCCCCTCCAAGCACCCCATTCCATTAAGATTTTTTTGAAAGAAGTGCATGTCCAAAAACTTCACCATTTATCACTAGAAAATTATTACAAACCTGGTTACATTTACAAGTATTCCAGCCTTAATGGATCCAACTCTCAGCCATCGCATTAGCATGCACCACAATATTCTCTACATAGAAACAATCTTGACGAAATACCACCCCATTTCTGGCCAACCAAAGCGCCCAAATCACAGCCACAATCCTCAGTCTCTCATTGTCTATACCGATCAAATACGCCCCAATAGAACATCAGAAGCTTGCAACACTGGTAGTATCAGTCCTCAATCATACCATTAGAAGTCCTCAATCATTTAAAGACTATCAGTATCGGTCCAATCTGCCCCATACCATTAAGGTTAAATGGCAAGATACCATTTCTTATCTTGCACCAATCATGATCTTCATAGACGAGAAATGTTTATTGTTAAATGTTCATGACGAGCAAATAAAGTCCTTTGGATGCATCAATACATAGGTGAACTTGTCACTTGCAGCACCGCCTCCACTTCAAGCCTAGTTGTGATGCAGCACAAAATTAAAATATAGGGCTTGATATTTTTTATCCGTTAATTTTATTTACGTTTATTCGATTGTTGCATTTTTATTTAAATAAAGAGATAACGTATGATCTCAATTTAGTTAGTTAGAGTCGATTAGAGATTTGAATTTATTTCAAATCAATTAGTTAGTTGGTTAGAGTCAATTAGGATAAGTAGTTTTGAATTTGAATTTCTATTTCTATTTTTGTAATCTCATCCCTCCTATATAAAGGGATGGTAGGCTATTGTTTTTAGACAGTTCAGTGTTATGAAAAATTGAGAATTATCTCTATCTCTCTTCTCCCTCCGCGGTCTTCGCGCTCCTCCCTCAACCCCTCGTTCCCGACAAGTTATCTTTTCTCTCAACCCCTCTCTTTCTCCACCGAAATTCCACCGCCCAAATTATTTTATTTTCGACGTCGCGCCAAAAATCGGATTTGCATCATTTGGTATCAGAGCATGGAAACTGAATCGTTCCTACGATTCAACGATCCTGTCAAGTATTGGCGTTTGCAAATCGATTTGAGTCGTCTATCTCATGATCCGCATTCACATTCACGCTCGAGGAAGTTCAAGTATCGCCTCCTATCAAGCCTCAAAGTACAAGAGTGGTTGGGCACGCTAATCGATGAAGATTTGTTCGTCAACGACAAAAATCAGAATGATGCACCTGTTGTTCAACCTGATTTAAACCCAAAAAACGAAGGTATTTTCATACAAGACCTATATTCTATTGATACAACTTCGATACAAAACGAAATCGAAGACTTGGGTCCCATATTTGATGAAGACCCTACAGAAGAAGCATGGGAAATCGTTGATCTGCTTGCTGTCCAGGAATATTCAGACCTACAACCATTGGAAAAATCGATTCCAGTGCCACCCACGACTCCCTCCTGGGTCCCTGTTGCAGCCTCCGCACCTCCGGCAACCCTCCCAGCCCCAACGCCCCCTCAGGCAGTCCTCGCACCCCCAACTACAGCAGAAGATATAGAAACGCCCCTTCGGGCAGCCCCATCACCGCAGGTACACCATCTTCGCCGTCTGCAGTGCCACCGCCGCTCGATCTCGAGCTACAGTGGCCGTCGCGCACACGTCAGGCACGGTCGCCACTGCGTGCGTAAGATGGGGCCGTCGAACCTCCTTCCTCGTCGCCGGTCAAAGCCTCCCTACTTGTTGCGTCGCCGCCACTACCCGCACTTCAGGAAACATCGCCGCCTAATGCTTCGGGTAAGAGGAACCCTAACAAGGGATCCCTCCTCAATCGGATGCCTTAAAAGAAAGGATGAGATAATTTGGAGGAATTACGAGCAGGCCCCTCCTCACTATGGTCTTTATATAAAAGACCAATTGGAGGAAAAATTATGTTATTGGTACATTTTAAATGAAGGGGTAGAACAATTGCAGCCATATCCCTCAGTGGAAAGAAACTACAAGCGTAACATGGAAAAGGATCAAAATTTGGGTTATCTACTCAACCAATTCAGATGAAATTCTCCACCGACGGAACAAAGATCAAGCAATTCGTCAGGAGACGAATTTTTCAAGCGGAGGAGAATTGATGCAGCACAAAATTAAAATATAGGGCTTGATATTTTTATCCGTTAATTTTATTTACGTTTATTCGATTGTTGCATTTTATTTAAATAAAGAGATAACGTATGATCTCAATTTAGTTAGTTAGAGTCGATTAGAGATTTGAATTTATTTCAAATCAATTAGTTAGTTGGTTAGAGTCAATTAGGATAAGTAGTTTTGAATTTGAATTTGAATTTCTATTTCTATTTTTGTAATCTCATCCCTCCTATATAAAGGGATGGTAGGCTATTGTTTTTAGACAGTTCAGTGTTATGAAAAATTGAGAATTATCTCTATCTCTCTTCTCCCTCCGCGGTCTTCGCGCTCCTCCCTCAACCCCTCTTCCCGACAAGTTATCTTTTCTCTCAACCCCTCTCTTTCTCCACCGAAATTCCACCGCCCAAATTATTTTATTTTCGACGTCGCGCCAAAAATCGGATTTGCATCAAGTTGTCTCCATCTAAAGGGATCCAATGGAGCAAAGGCAGCATGTGCCATGTGTTTGTTGTTTCCAAAGCCTCTCGCTCCAAGATCTTCTTTCATGAGAGTAACGTGATTCGTCAAATCATCAGCAAGTTCACAGAGCTCTCGAATGCTCATAAGCATGCATATTCAATGAGGTAGATAGTGTGCATGTGTGTGATAAGGAATGGAACCATCGTCCCTCCTACAACCTATGAAGTTCAGGTTAAGATGTTCATAAGGAAACGCAAGCAAGACGAGGGGTGGAGCTGTAAGGAGAGGGGAAAAGATAGTGAATGAGTGAGAAGCACTTGAGGGGTATCTTAGGTTGGAAAATATTCGTCATTTTGGTAACTATAAGGGCCTTCTAAATGGTCTCCTAAAATGTCCGTATTTTTTCATGTTTAATCAATAACATGGGGAGACAATTAAATGCACCCTTAAACCACATGGGAACAAGCATTAATTACTTTAATAGTAATAATGCAGGAAATAAACACGATACATAAAACACATAAAATATTATACAGAATACAGTTTTTTAATGAAGAGAGTATTGCAGAAATTATAATAAAAAATAGTCGTTTAGTGATAAAGCATGTGTGCATGTTCTTTCTATATATGAGGCCTCACAGGACTGACTTTCGATTTTGGATTGATGATTGGACCGATAAGGGGATGTCGTGTGCAAGGTTCCCTCGGCTAAAGACGTTGGCGGTAGATTCGACATGCTCTTTAGTGGATTCTTGGGACAGACAGAATTTCTTCCCGTGGTTCAAATCTAAGCTTTCTGAGCAGCGGGTGGAGGAACTTGTGGTGATGCTTGTTTGAGCTGGAGGAGATGGCTAGGTCCATGGAGGGGTGGGATTGTTGGTCCCAATACGATGGGTCTTTTTCGATTAAGAAGGCTTACAAGGAGCTAAAGGGTACTGTGGCTTTTTACCCTGGAGGGTGCGAGATAGACTGTAGGCATATTTGGAACTGGAAGGTTCCAACTCGAGTGAAGGCTTTCATGTGGCTTTTGAGAAGGGGGCGGCTGTTGACGAAGGACAGGTTTGCACGATTTGTGCAGGAGGCTGATTCGGGGTTCCACGATGCATGGAAAGGTTGGAGGATGTGAATCATCTCTTTTTCGATCATAGGCACTCGGCATAGATCTGGAACCGTTTTGATGCCAGTGTGGTTGCAACGAACATGTCTAGAGAGAGAAAAACTGAAAGGTGTGGTCGTGGTCTAGGCCATTTTGATGGCCATGAATGGTGTGGTCTTCTGATAGGATCGCTTCTATGTTAAGAATGTGTTGGCTCATGCCAACATCCTCAGCGAAAGTTGGAACATGTAAAGTGATGAAGAAATGCGTGTGATAGCTCTGTAAAAAAATTGATGATAAACGGTGAAGTTTTTTAGCATACACCTACACGGTGAAAGCCTTTTTTCTTTCAAAAAAATGTTCTATATATCATCATACATAACAATGGTTCTATATATCATAACGCATAATCACATCTATATAAGTTAGAATAAGGTAAGAATTATGATAAAGTATTTTATAGTATATAGCATTTATATCTTATTTTATACAAGTTATATTCATGATATCTACGTAATTTATTATATTTTAGATACAGCAAGAGTAACCGGGAGATGATGTGAGGGTGATGACATCATGGACAAGCCAATCGAGTGTCTAGTAGCATGATGCAACATTGGACATGTGCAAGGCAACTCTTTAAGATCTTGCCTACACCGATAGCTGATAGGCTTAACAACTCTAGGAAATACAAAGGAATGGTCCTCCAATCAGAGGTGTCATCAAAAAAATACCTCTCCCTGTTAAGCTCAATGAAACAGCCATAGGTTCGTATCTAACCAGTAAATATTGATGTTTATGAATAATCTCCTAGTCTTGAAACTCCTGTGGACAAGAGTCAAGGTAAGATGAATAGAGTAGAGGGAAGAATGACAGAGTTGAACAATGCTCCAAGCTGCAGACCCTTGGTTAAATGTATACATAGAGTGTTGAAGGGAATGAATGAGATAACTTTAATCAAACCCTAGAGCTCTCTTATATAGGAGAAAAGCTCTATGGGTAAATTACAGAAAAGGGACAATTAAAAAGAAACAAATAACATAATTACTCTAACACTCCCCCTCAAGCTGGAGCACATATATCTATCATGCTCAGCTTGGAACAACACAGATGAAAAGGACCTCTAGCAAGAGCCTTGGTGAACATGTCTGCAATCTGCTCTCCTGATGATACATAAGAAGTTGAAATAAGCTCCTTTTGAATTAAGTCCCGTGTATAATGACAATCCACTTCAATGTGCTTTGTCCTTTCATGGAAGGCTGGATTATTGGCTATGAACAAGGCTGCCTGATTATCACATTTAAGATGCATGGGAAGAGGTACTTCAATAGTTAAATCAGTCAAGACCGATTTAACCCACATCATCTCAGCACTACCTTGGGCCATTGCCCTATATTCTGACTCTGCACTGGATCGAGCCACGACAGTTTGTTTCTTACTCTTCCATGCTACTGGCGAGCTGCCAACAAACACAATAAAGCCTGAAGTAGACTTTCTATCATTAGGGCACCCGGCATAGTCTGCATCAGCACAACCTGTGACAAATATAGAGGTATCTTTCCTAAACAGAAGACCAGCACCTAGAGACGACTTCAGATATCTCAAGATCATAAAAACAGCATTCATGTGAGCCTGTCTGGTTTGTTCCATAAATTGACTTACCCTACTGACAGCAAAGGATATATCTGGTCGGGTAATAGTGACATATAACAACTTCCCCACGAGCTCTCTATACCGTCTCTTGTCCACCTCCTCAGAGTCATCATCATAGAGTTTGACATTAGGATCCATAGGAGTAGTAGATGGTCTACATCCTGCCATTCCTGTCTCAGATAACAGATCAGTAACATACTTCCGCTGTATCATTACCATGCCTTGCTCATTTCTTGCAAACTCCAATCCCAAAAAATAACGAAGTGTACCCAGATCCTTCGTAACAAACTGCTCACTAAGAAAGTCCTTGGCCGCTTGAATGCCCTGCTTATTACTACCAGTGATAACAATATCATCACATACACTAAGATGATCACAATACCTTGCTGGTCTCTCTTTACAAAGAGAGTATGATCTGCTGTAGATCTGACGAAGCCCTTCTGTTCAATCAACTCCGAGAGCTTCTGAAACCAAGCCCGTGGACTCTGCTTCAGGCCATATATGGCCTTATGAAGACGGCACACCATACTGGACTCCCCCTCAGCAGCAAACCCTGGTGGTTGCTGCATATAGACCTCTTCCCGCAAGTCACCATACAAGAAAGCGTTCTTGACATCTAACTGAAACAGAGGCCAGTCACGGACAATAGCAACTGCAATGAGAATCCGTAAGGTAGAATGACGGGCTACTGGAGAAAACGTCTCCTGATAGTCCACCCCATATGTTTGGGTGAAGCCACGAGCAACCAACCTGGCTTTGTATCTATCAACCGTACCATCAGCCCTATGTTTAACAGTAAAAACCCATTTGCTTCCGACTATGGACGCACCTGGTGGAGGATGCACAACACTCCACGTACCACGTGACTGCAATGCCGCCATCTCCTCTTCCATAGCCAAACGCCATGGACTGCTCTGTAGTGCCTCCTGATATGACCTTGGGATTTCCACTGCTGATAACCCAAGGACGAACTTGCGAAACTCCGGGGACAACCGCTCCAAACATGCCTGTGATGCAAAGTCCATCCCATATTTGGGATTCATTGTCCGCGCACGCTTTTGCCTTCTATGGGCAATAGGAAGATCAAGATCATCAACTGGAGTAGTGGTAGTATCATCTGTGCCCTGTACATCTGTCTGCGCATTCAAATCACCCGTGCCATTAGTAGTACTCAAATGTTCATTACATACCTCGGGCGTGCTGGATGATGGAGGAGGCACATGAGCAGAGGGTCGACGTTGATAGACCTGAGGATAAAAAGTAGAAGGTGGTGGTGGGGGTGGTGGTGGTATAGGCTGTGGTGGTGGTGGCAGAGTAGAGCATGGTGGAGGGGGGACATAGATATCATCTCCTTCGTCTGAATGAGTGAGGCTGTCACCTGTAGGAGAGAAATACATAATGGACTCAAAGAAGGTGACATCAGCACTAACATGGTACCGTCGTCTAACTGGATCAAAACACCGATACCCTTTTTGGATTTTGGAATAACCCACAAAAACGCATTTGACAGCTCTAGGAGAGAGCTTGTCAAGACCAGGAGAGAAGAGATGAACAAATGCAACGGAGCCAAAGACGCGAGGCGTTAGTGAGAAAAGATCCTTCTCGGGAAACGCAGTTAAGAATGGGATCTTCTCTCCTAACACTGATGAAGGCATACGGTTGACCAGATAGCAAGCAGTTAGAACCGCATCCCCCCAATAGGAGTGAGGGGCACGACTCTGAATCAAAAGGGTCCTGGTGATGTCCAACAAATGACGATGTTTCCGCTCAGCTACCCCATTTTGTTGGGAAGTGTAAGCACATGACTTCTGATGCACAATTCCTTGAGACACAAGGAATTTTGAGATATGAGAACTACATAATTCAAGAGCATTATCAGACCGTATGAACTTCACTCGAGCAGAATAAATATTTTTTATTTCAATAATGAAAGACTGGATAATAGACGCAGCATCAGACTTATTTTTAAGTAGAAAAACCCAACATAACCTAGAGAATTCATCAACAACAACAAGATAAAACCTGTGTCCTTGAAGATCAGGGACACGACTGGGACCCCAAATATCAAAATGTAGCAGCTCAAACAGACCATGACGACTTGGACCTATACGACTCGGAAATGACGACCTGTGATGTTTGCCAAGTTGGCATGCCTCACACTGAAAATTAGACTTGGGAGAAATCTGTGGAAGAAGATGGACCATCTTTTGCAATGGAAGATGGCCAAATCGAAGATGCCAAGTGTAGGGTGACACCGATCCAGCCTTCATAGAAGAGACACTAGCATATGGAGATTGCACCAGTCTATAAAGACCCCCTTGCTCACAGCCAGTTCCAATCACTTTGCCCGTTAGTATGTCCTGAAACACAAGAGCAGATGGGTCAAATATGGCACGACAATGTAAACTTTAGTGATTTGACTAATGGATAGTAGATTCATGGAAAAATCAGGAGCATAAAGAACGTTCTGAAGTCGTATCCCAGGGGTCAATTGCACCTCCCCCTGACCAGTAATGGGAGAGTGTGTTCCGTCAGCAATTACCACGGAGCGTCCTGTCTGAGTCGCAGTAAAATCATCCAATTGCTTTTTGTCACCACATAAATGGTGAGATGTTCCTGAGTCCATAATCCATTCTGATAGATCTGCTCTGTAACAACTAGTAAGTGCATACGTTGTACCTGAAGAGGATGTTGATGCTGAGCCGGCTATCTCTGAAGATCCTGAAGTACCAGCTGGTCCCTGGCTAGGCATGATCTCCCGGAGTCTCGATACTAACTCCTCAAACCTCTGATCCGCAACTAGGGAAGGACCCCCTTCCTGCTGAGCCTGCTCCGCCACACGTGCCGTAGTAGTAGGAAACCCATGCTTAGAATAGCATGTTTCCTCAGTGTGTCCAGTCCTGCGACAGTGGGTGCACGGCTGTCTAGGAGGTCTGTTACCTCCTCCTCGACCACGACCAGCTCTACCTCTGAAATGGGAGTAGCCTCCTCTGCCGCGAGAAGAAGCCATGGCTGAAGGTGTCGGAACTCCACCATGTGATATAGAGAGTCTGCTCAACCTGCGATAGGCCTCTTCCATAGGTGGTATGGTGGCATCTGTAAGAATCTGTGCTCGGGCGGCATCATACTCCGGATCAAGGGCTGCTAAAAACACTCCAGTCATTACCGAGTCCATGTACGCTTTGAGCTGCTCCGGTGTAGCTGTCAATGGAATGTATCCGTGTAGCTTCTCAAACATACCCCTCAGAGAGGTGTACAGGGTATGAAGAGGACGCCCGTTCTGCTTCGAGGTAAAGATATCATGCTGGAGTTGTAAGATCTTGGACTCGTTCTTCGTCGGAGAATATGTGGCTGCCAAGATTCCCACATAGCCTTCGCAGTGGGTTGACTCAGAATGTCGTTGGCTATTTCCATGGAGACAGTACCGGATAGCCAAACACGCGCATAAGCATCGTCAGCCTCCCATGAGGCATTAACCCCAGTCTTGTCAACCGGTTCCTCTTGTGTGAGGATATGCTTCTTGCCATTGCACTGCATCAGACTCATGAACTGCATGGCCCACAGTTCATAGTTCGTGCCATCCATCTTCACAACGGGTGCTGGACCTTTGAAGGCACCCAGAGATGGAAAGTCTACCTTGTTGTCTGACATGACGACAACAATAACCTGTAACTGGGGTTACACAATCAGATGACAATGTCTACGCGTACATAGACTCAACGTGGGCACGCGCACAGAACATGTGCATTGAAGGAGGCACGGCTAGGGCATATAGTGCACACGCACATGACTTGCGTGCACAGGACTTGCAGAGTCACGCTGAGTTGCACAGGACTTCTAGCATATCACTTCAGTCTTCATGCGAAAGGCACAGGCTTCATGCGATGGCGCTACAGGCGATTGAGATAGCGCTACAGGCGATTGAGATAGCGCTACAGACAGGCCGATTGCAGGCGCGAGACCGATGGGCGACTTGCGTTGATCGCGCGCGACTTCAGGCGATGGGCGATGGACGACTTGCGTTGATCGCCAGACAGACTTAGGGCTCGCGCGCGACTTCAGGCGATGGGCGACTTGCGTTGATCGCCAGGCCGATGCAGGCGACAGGCCGATGGAGGCCGATTGCAGACTTCAGGCGAGACTTAGGGCGAAACTTCAGGCGTGCGATGGCGATGGCGCAGGCGCACAGGGCGCGAGAGGCGCGAGATCGCCGGGCACCAGTGTTGCAATAGTCGGCCGACTATCCCGAATAGTCGGTCCGACTATGCGGTGCGGGGGGGTCCCCGACTGAATAAACCCCCAGTCGGCCAATAGTCGGCCCGACCGAATAGCCGGCTGACTATTCGGCCGACTGGCCCGACTATTAGGCCGACTGGAGTTTAGCTTTTGAAATTTTTATTTTTTTATTTTCAATTTTCAATTTTTATGGATTACATTTTACCACGGTATCGCCACAATTGTCAAATTCTATATATCTATTATATTGATTGGTACTTCTATCTTGGATTCATGTTAAATAATGACCATATATGTATAAAAATATATGAATACATGTATTATAAATAATTTTTATATTAAAAAATACAAAACCGAATAATTCCGAATAGTCGCCTGAATACCGATTATTCTCTATTCAGTGACCCCTCCGACTGAATACCGAATACCGTCTTCTGCAACACTGCCGGGCACAAGGCGCGAGGTTCCCCGATGCGCGATAGGTCGCGGGATGGCGCACAGGCGCGAGGTTCCCCGAGCGAGGGAGCCGCCGCCTGCTGGGTCACCGCCCGCTGGGAGTTGCGCGGAGGGGAGACGATCGGAGGGGAGGCGCCGATCGGAGGGGAGGCGCTGATCTCGAGATGGAGAGAGAGAGAGAGAAGGGCGGCGGGTGGGGTAGGGTTAGGGTTAGGGTTCAAGAACTCCGGCCTAGGACCGTCGCTCTGATACCATGTTGAAGGGAATGAATGAGATAACTTTAATCAAACCCTAGAGCTCTCTTATATAGGAGAAAAGCTCTATAGGTAAATTACAGAAAAGGGACAATTAAAAAGAAACAAATAACATAATTACTCTAACATAGAGAACATGTGATCATCGTCCTTTTCCAGGTTTGCCCACACAAACTGCAGCTCGTGCCTTGTGTACACTCCTAAGGCATATTACTCGTGTGAATTCTCATAACCAAACTAATCCTTCTATGCAACTATAGAAAAATATTAACATTCGTGAGACCTTGGTCTTCCAACTTATCCTAGAATCCTCTATAAGCTATTAACCAGCATCCAGTAAGGTTGCTCCCGATGCCATGCCCCGAAAAAGCAACCAAGAAATAAAAAAGCTAGCAACTATTCATTGATCATCTCAAGGCCTTCGTCTTAAACGGTCAATCTTCTAACAAAGCTTCCACTAATGAAATGACAGATTAGTAAAAGGGGCTTCTTCCTTGGAACATTCCTGAAAAGTTAACATTCTTAATTCGTATAGAACTTCAAGAGCATCGTATAGTAAACTTCAAGCCACATCGAATGCCGAATTCCAAATCTGATGAATAGAAAGCGGTCATCCAAGGATTGATGGTATCAGATGCCGCAGAAACTAAACCCGGTGGCAAACCTCGAGCAGATCAAAGATCGCAGCTCAAACGGCCGCATTTCGGAGTTCTAGGTCAGAAAACAAGATGGGAGCGGGGGAAAGCGACGAGAGTGGAAGAAAAGACGGAGAAGGAAGATCGATTTGTAGATAGGAGAGGGAGGAGGTGACGAACCTCTTCGTAGAAGAGGCGTCGGTGGACGACCCAGTTGAGTGCGTCTTTAAGGGCCCTGCGATAGAGGAGCCGCACACGCTCCTTCTGCGCGGCCCTCCTCGCCAGGTACGACGCCGTGCTCACGCTCATCCTTCTTCCACGCCTGTCTCGCCAACGCTGTGACGCCCTTCCACGCCTGTCTCGCCAACGCTGTGACGCCAGGCACTGTTGGTGGGGATGGGAAGGAGATGCCGCGACCGTGACGGCGAGGACTCGAAGGGGCTCTGTGTGTGGGTCTGCGTGGGGATGATCCGGTTGAGTTGAGACTTCTTAAACGGATATCCGGATCTCTTGACTATGGATCCTCGCGAAATGCTTTCAAGCTGAGGTTGGCTCCGGCTCGATTCGAAGGCCTTCGACTTGAGCTCAGTGGCCTTTTTGTCAGGCTCCAGATTAACCTTGTTCATCTCAATTATTCAGTTTGTTCTTTGGTAGATACTGCGTAGGTATTTTGTGAAAAACTGTGTGTGTGTGTGTGTCACAACTCTACAAAGAATGGAAAGATTGGATTCTAAGTAGTCGAACAATGTTGTTAAAACTAAAATATGAGATAACACATTTGAATCCCTGCGTTCGATAGCGTTATGCTAGGCCGAATTTGGTACATGTATATTAAATTGTAATTCTATTTTATATGGCAATTTCATTGGTGCATCCATAAGCGGAGGAGAAGTTGGGCAATAATAACTCCATAAAAAGTGTCACATAGTCTCCAAGTCAAAAAAATACAAAAATGAGGGTCACTTCATTCGTCAAATAAAAAGTGTGCATCCAAGGACAATCAAAAAGTGGCATAGAGTTCTATGCTAACCATCAAACAAAAAGCAAAAAAATTATGTTTAACCAACACAACAATGATAGTCAGCAGCCATCGAACCGCCAAAAAAATGCCAAAGTAATGTACAATAGACTTCACAAAATGAGCATCCATAGCAGAGCAATCATGATTATTCACAAAAACTTGATAGCAATGAACTTTTTTGAAGGTTCAGACAACTTAAGAGCAACCGTGGTTAGATGCTGGAGACTTGGCCGCAAGAACTACCTTTGGCGGTGTAGAGCCTCTGGAGTGCCCATGCAGTACCACCAATGGGTGCATTACACGGAGAACGACACCATCAATGTCGAATACGATGTTGAAGGAAGGCCTCTCTTGTGTGGCCCCAAATCAATGTTGAGTATAAGACATCTGATTAGGTTGGCTCAAAAAGACCCAAAATGGTTTAAGTATGACATATGCATTATAAAAATGACTAAATTGAGTTTTTTAAGTGGAGCTCGAATTCAATTTCATAAGCTTATTAAGCTCAAGCTATGTTTTTACCGAGTTTCAAGCCAACCCATACTCTACTCGGCTCCATCAGCGTGAGCAGCATCTCGTGTAACATACAAGTGTGATATCTTCTATGTTATGATTAGTGCATGGTATTGTAGTTTAAAAAGCACAATAAGAATCTTCTTTTTATATCTGTATTAGAATGCAATAAGCTTAGGCCTCAACCAAAGTAGTAAACCGATTCAATCCTAGACTCACAACCCACAAAAATATCAACTCGTAGTGGAAATCAAGCATGCCATACAATGAGAGATGGTTGATAGACAATGACTTTTGCTTTTAGAAAAGAGCATTATTGTGCTCACTGGAACATTAAACCCTCAATGTAATATAGTTTGCCAATAAAAAGGGGGCATGTGCCTAAGAAACTTCAGGGTCGACGTCAATGAAAAAGAGAGAATGTGCACTCCTTTAAGAGCTCAGCCTCTCTCCTGTGAGAGGGTTGTGGGCAAGGGCGGACTTATGTATGGGAGAAGGGGGGCACTAGCCCCCTCCTTAAGTTTGTAAGACCCCCTTCCTATATTCCATTGTGTCAAATCTAAAAAAATAATCCCAGTGAAAATGCCCCTTGTGTTCATGTATACAAAAGCTAAATCAAATACAATATGATTGAAAACCTCTTGTATGCCCCTCCCCCTCCCATGTCGTCTAGGGATGAAAAAAGATCGGATATACCTATTTCTATATTCATATTCGCTTCATCTGTATCGAATATGAATATAGCTACGGATATGATTCGGATATGCATTAAGAAAATCACATCCTTAAAAAATACGAATACGAATTTGAATCGGATATTTATTGAATCCGAATATAGATCGAACAAGGAGCAGACTTGAATACATGTTGAATAAAGAGGCAATCCAAATATGAATCGAATAAAGACTAAATCCAAATATGGATCCAATAAACATGGAATCCGAATATGGATCGATTAAAGACCGCATATGAATAAGAATTGAACTTTTATCGAAGTTCATAATGATTTAAAAAAATGGAAGTGAAATATAAATAAGTTGCATCATGACAAAAGGGAGCATGGAGGTGACTTGCAGTTTTTATCGGAAGCAAAAAGGGGATATGATTTCGTAATTTTTGTTTGTGTCCATCCCAGACAAATGGAAGTTTATTAATATCATTAACATATTGTATTATATAATGTATAATATTAATATAATAACATGAGATTGTAGCTTATATTATATTAACTAATATATAAAATAATAATAAATGTTGTATTTGGATATCCAAATCTGGATCCAGATATTCAAGCCACTATCATGTTCGCATCCGTATCCAAAAAATTTTTACAACCCATATCAATATTAGATCTGTATTCGATAAATATTCGAATACATATATCCATATTCGGTAATTTTTTGGATACATTAAGTGGATATTTAAATATATATATATATATACACATATCTGCTTTCATCCCTAATGTCCTCGTCATTCTCCGTCCAAAGAACAACACACTCTCCATCGATTTCCCACGTGCTTAACAGCACACCATCGTCGAACCGACAATTGGACTCAGTAGGCCACTAGGTCGGTTCTCAGCACGCATTATTGTGCTCATCTTCTCCATGCATTTCCTCTCCAGACTCATCGGCATCACAGGATCTCCATAGTCGCCATTTCCTTTACTTTGTTATCCGACCCTGACACCATTTTAGTGTGTTCTCGTGGTAGCTCACCATGCCTTCGATTACCTTGGGGGCATATTGATCATATCCTCGTATGCATTCTCCAATATTGTACCGCAATCCCAAAATCAACATTCATGAAGGAGGAAAAAGTACGTTGCGTCCCCATCTCCTAGTAGTACCGTCACTCTCACCTTAAAGCTCTTGTGTTGACTTCCACCACTCCTTTGCTTCATCTTCTCGTGTACATATGTAATGATATTTTTTTAACTTGGAAATTTATTGACTTAAGATCTTAATAATTGTTTACAGGTTTCAATACTAAAATAATAAATGAATATTGGGATCGGGATGCAATGTTGGGATCGGTACACGAGGAGTCGAGCAGTTTGTTGCGATTATTTTATTTTATTTTTTACAGTTTATTTTGTAGTTAAAATAACATAAAATCAACATTTTCGTATTTTCTAAATAGATTCACACTATTGGAGTAAAAAATCGTAACATTGACATGTATGGATTTTTTTCAATTTACTTTATAAGTAAAATATTTGTTTATAAATCATTATGCATATGGATATTTATAATGATTAAACTTATTTTATATATTTTAATTTTATTTATCATTTCTTTTTATATTAGTGTGTCCTGCCTAGTATATATTCTTGGGTCTGCCACTGGTTGTGGGTGCCTAAAGGCAGTGCCATTCACACATCTTAATTGGGAGCATCCTCCTGTGAGACATACACCTAACTTCAGTGTGGAACCTAGTTAAAATTGTATTCTCTTTGTCTAATGACTAAAACCATCTGGCCATTTTATGATTGCGACATTACCAAGAATTGTTCCATTACTTGGTGTTGCGCACGGAATCTCGGAGGATGGAAATTATTGATAAAAATAGTGTCGTCGCTATCCCCAAAAATTTCGTGACAAACAAAAAATATTTTTTTTATTTTTGCTACTTATTAACCTGTATAGTGGACATGGCCGAACTTAGGGAGGTTACAAATCTCGAGGATTATTCAATTAATCGAAAATAAATTAAGAGAAAATAGGAATCTCAAAGGACAACTATCCTTGGTTTTTGTGATTTTTTTATCTTTTTAATTTTTTTAATTTTTTTATTTATAATTTTTTATTTATTTTCTGATTTTCAATTTTTTAGTGATTTTGATTTTGCAATTTTTTAATTTTTCAAAAATAACACGAACCAATATTCACATGATTAAAAATACGCACACCAACTCTTTTTGTAATTTTTAAATTAGTCAAAAATACTCAGAAAAATCCAAAGAAAATATTTTTTGAGTTTCAAAAGTTTTGAAATATTTTTGAGAATTTTTGTGGAATATTCAGTTGTTTTTTGTATGTTTCTAAAAATCAAACAGTGAGAAAATGCAAAAATGTGCACAGCCTGGCGTAATTTGCAACTTAAAAATATTTTAAGTGCCCAAAACTCCTGACAATTATTTTTATGACAAATTATAAGAAATTATCTATAAACAGAAACTAAAATTACAAATTTGGATTTTTGTAGAATTTTCTGTGATTATTATAAGATTTTTGATGTTTTTCAATTTTTTTGGAGTTTTATAAAGAAATAATGCGTGAAAATTGGTCAGAAATTAAAATACAATGAAATAAAACTACCCTAATTTTTGGAATTTTCGGAACAATATTTATTTTTTTTATGAATTTTGAATTTCAAACAGAGAAAAATGACATGTTTTTTATTTTTTTAATAATAATAAATGAAATTAAAATACAATGAAAAATTTATGCTAAGAAGATAATCATATCAGGAGCATAGCAATTTTTGCAAGATTTTTAGATCACGAATAACATTTATTTCATTCAAAGAGAGCAAGCAAGTTATTGTTATGCAGTTCAGGGACTAAAATGTAATTACGCAAAAGTTCTGTATTGATAAAATAACAAGAAATAAAATGCAAGGGAAAGTTCACAATTTACCCAGAAAGCATGTGCCCAGCATGTGCTTGAGGAGGCAGGTACGTTTCTGCAAATCTGAAAATGTCTGGGGGCTCAAATGTAATTTGCCCAAGTTAAGTGCAGGGGTACGTTTGTACTTTTAGAAACCTCTAGGGGCTTGCTTATAATTTCGCCCAAAATTGTTTTTTTATTCGAAAAGTCCCTCTAGGGTTCCTGCTCTTCGTTGGTCTTCAACCTAAGGGCAAAGGGGGTTGCCGCCTCCCTCCTCTTCTTCCCCACGCGATGGGTGACAATGGAAGGCGGAGGCGTGGCGGATGGTGCGCGCGAAGGGGTGCAGAAGGCGGGCGGTCGGTGGAGGACGATGCTGGACCGCAGGTGGCGAACGGGAGGAGCGGGCGGCGCTCGGGTAACAGAGGAGCGGGGCCCCTCCACCCGGAAGCGGCAGCGTTGGAGGGCGGCGGGCAGCGCGACCGATGCTGGGTCGCGGGTGACGAACGGGAGGAGCGGGCGGTGCTCGGGTAGCAGAGGAGCGGGGCCGCTGCCCCCTTCTTCAGATGTCGATGGCGGTGGGAGGGGAGCACGGCCGCCGCTGGGGTCGAAGATCACACGGTCGCGGGAGGCTCGATCGGTGGTGGCGGGCGGCTGCGAGATGCGTGCGGCTCCGCGCGGTGGTGATGGCGTGGAGGCCCACGCGCTGTTGACGGCGCCTGAAGGCGGTGGGGGGCGGTGCCTGGAAAGGCAGCCGTCCCCTCTTTTGTGTTTTTTTATATTAATTTTTTTGTAATTTTTTTTTACTATTTGTGATGTAAACAGAAATAAAAAAACTTTTTTTTGTAAATCCGGAAAAATAGAAATTAAAAATAATAGGATATAGAGATTCTTTTTTTATTTTTATGTGTTTTTGTTATGATCCTACAAAACAAATGTTAAAAAAAAGAAACAAACCCCCTTTATTATTATTATTATTTATTTATTTACAAATCGGAGAAAATGAATGAGGATCCAGCGGAAAAAATGGAAGAATCGAATCCGATCTCCGACCACCGTATGCAGCCGGAGTTGAGAGATCGTGGACGATAGAATAGAATGCGTGGAGATCGAGAAAGTGAGGTGAAGAATCGAGTCAGTGGGAATAAATCGTGGCAGATTTTTAAGATCTAGATAAACAAAAAAATGACAACGAGATAAAAATGCGAGAAATAAACTACGATTAACCTAGATAAAAATAAGAAAAATGTTGATCTCACCTTAGGAGCGGAAAAGGACCGTGATCGCCTCGACAAGGCCGACCCGCTGTCACCGGACAGCTCAGAGGCTAGGCACTATTCTCGATGAAATTTTCTCTCGGAGACCGGGGCTCCTCTCTCTAAAGATTGATCTAGTTGAAACGAGGAAGAAGGAGCCATATAAATAGAAAGGATAGAATGAAATTTGAATTTTTGAATTTTTTTGGATAAAGAGAGATGAAAATTGAAATGAATTTTTCAATTTTTTTGGTGAAAGAGAAATGAAAATTGAATTGAATTTTTGAATTTTTTTTTGTGAAGAGATAAGAGATGAAATTTAAAAAGAGGTAAAGATGAAAAGAGAAAAAAGTATTTACACAATTATCTATTTTTTTTTAATTTTCGTCACTTTATTTATTTCAATTAAAAAATGATATTTTTTTATTTTTTATGGGAGGTTTATTAAAAATAGCAACTATATACATATACTATATACATATATGGCATTATATACAAGGATAAATGAGGAAATTAGCCTTTTTATTTTAAATAAATTTTTTTTATTTTTATTTTAATTTTAAATAATTAGTAAGAATAAATAAAAAATATATATACAAATACAATATTTACAAAATACATGGGAAAATTGTACAAACAACCCCAGAGAAACTGACTTTTCATCTGTAACTCCAAAAATTATGAAAATAAGCCATTTTAAAGATAATTTAATTTCGAATCCAATGGAATTAAGATTGATTCAATTTGAGCTCATATGGAGCCAGAATTGGCCTTTCAATTAGTGTTTAGTGGCTTTTTCCAAGTGTGGCTACTTTTATTATGTACATGATTTAATTGTGCAATCATTTTTATCAATTAGAACACATTTTTATTTACAACTTTGGTTTTGAACGTTATTTGATCCGAGGTCAAGTAATGCAAAAATAAATTAGTGTTAATTTTATATAGATATATACAAAATAAGTGAGAAGTATTTACAACAACACACATACATTTTTTGGATTTTCTGCTTAAGGACCCTATCTCCCCCTACTTTATTCCTGGTCGATCAGGTCAAGTCTTGACCTTATCTCGGGGTTCGGGTCAGCCTATATCTATTACATATATACAGTCTTCCATTTTATTTTTATTTTTTCTTTTCATTATTTTTTTTATTTTAGGTTAAAATTTGTAAGAAGTGTACAATATTTACACACAGATGCAAGTTAGTAAGAATATGGAGTTAGTGTTTTATGTAGGTGTTTTATAAGGGATTTTAAGCTAAAATAAATGAATAAAGATGACGAATCGCAGATTCATCATCCCCCTATGCTTTACCTTTGCTAGTCCCTTAGCAAACACTTATTTGAAAGAATAAGTGAAGAAAAAGAAAAAGAAAAGGAAAGGGAAAATAAAGAAAGTAGGACAATATTGAGTATTAAACTTATCTTCATAAAATTGTAGTTTGGAGCTCCGTCGGACCTTTGGATTATTAGTGTGTCGGAACTTATGTGAGACTTAGAATTTTAAAATCAACACCTTCAATTTCTACACATCATTGTCACAGTTTCGGCTCAGAAGTCATCTTAGATCAATCCTCTTCCCAAAGTATACCCTATGAACATTGAACAATCGACTCATGTGTGTGAAAGATTTTAGCTCTTCCCATCCAGAATGTCGGACTACCATGCAAATCTCCTCTCCAGTAACTTGTCCTCGGGGAGTCAGGTATTTCCTTCTAAGGTCTGTCGCATTGTGTTCACAATCGAATTGGGGGAGAAGTTAGAAGAAGGAGAAAAGAACTGGAGGGTGGCCAGTGTAGTCACATCTCCTTGTGGAGCTGGCTAGTGTAGCCGAGTCTCCACCAAGATCTGCAGGTTTCTTGAAGCTTGGACCTTTTTGGTCAGATATTTATTTGGTAGTGGCTTCTTTGTATTTGGATTTTTGGTGGTTCTGCTTGGATCTTGTTGTACCCCTACGGATATAAAATCTTTTTGTTTCCGTACATTTTTTGGGGTCGTAGGAAAAATTGTGCCCACGTCCATCCCTTTTCTGAAGCTTTATTTCAACCCGTATCTGGTCTTTAGATTTCCACCAGAAAAGAAACTCACACAGTCTTCCAACATCCCGTCTGAGTTGAGCTAAGTACATAGTGCGAGAGTACAAATTAATTCCCTATTCTATAGTTGTACCCAGAATGAAGAGACCAGGTTAGACATTAAGAGCCAAACGATGCATATTGTTATGTGGAACTCAAAGAATTAAGCCAAAGACCTGAAGCTCCTAAAATCCTATTTCTCGGTGAAGTTCCTCTGAAAATTAGGTGGATTAAGGTTCAACTAATCTCCATTCTTCAATTTTATTCTAGACATAGTTTAAATGTCAACACTATCCTGAAAAATGCATATGCAAATGCAAAATATGAACAATGCAAGGTTTTTTTTTGAAAAGAAATGATGCACATGTGAAAAGAACATTTTTTAAACAATTTTCTAATTTTGAACTTTTTATGAATTTCTGGAGGGAAATGCAGATGCAAATTTTTATGTATTTTTGGTTTTGTAGTTTTTTTAATAAAAAGGGAAAAGGGTTAGTAAAATATGTACAAGTATATACAAGTATTTTTTATGTATTTTTGTTTTGTTGTTTTTTTGTTTGTGTTGTTTTTTGTTTTTTTGTTTTTGTTTTTTTGTGTTTTTTTGTGTTTTTTTTGTGTTTTTTTTGTTTTTTTAAAACACACGTGGATTTTACAAAATTATACACATAACCCCCCAAATAAACATATTTAAAAGTACGATTATGTCTAAAGTATATATATAATATATACGACACCCCTCTATACTTAGCTCGAACTATGTCCTCATAGTGATCAGAGAGCGAAAAAGGAAGACATAACTCATGCTAAGTATAGAAAAGTGAAAAGAACTCCTATGCTACAACGACTCAAAGAAAAGATAAAAAAAGAGAAGTTGGTGATCTCCCCTATACTTAGGATGAAGTAATCCTAAGTATAGTAGAGTGTACAAAAGGGGAAAACCGATGAAGAGAATGTACATACTCAAAAATAAAAAGACACGATATGAACAACATCATCCCCCTATACTTAGGGTAGAGTATCCCTAAGTATAGGCAACAACAAGAGCGATGAACAGGACGAAAATGAACAACACAAATTGTTCACCCTCCCTATACTTAGGATAAAGCACATCCTAAGCATAGCATATATACACACACGGAAAAGGAATGAAAGATAAAACGAGAGAAGAAAAAGCAAAACGAAAGGATATACAAGAGGAGTGGATGTACAAAGGTCAAGAAGGTCGAAAGCGAACCTTCTTGCGGGACCGCTGAGGTATGGATTTGACAAGGTGTAGGTCGATATTAGGATCGTCAACGATTTCTAAGTGTGCAGGCCTAAACCGGTTATTGGAAGTAGCATGGTCATGTCTGGCCTGGGAAGTCTCGCGAATATCAAAGTAAAAAGGCTCGAATTCATTATCCAAAAAAGTAGGATCAATTTCAGCCTGGCGAGCCTCGACTGGATCATCATCTTTATCAAAAGGACCAAATTCCTTTATAAAAGCAATCAAATCAAATTTGGCATGATCGGTCCTCATCTGAATCAGGGTCAATAGGAACGGACTCATCAGTGGAAGTAGTCGAATCATGTCCGTCCTGTCTAGTCTCAGATTCTACCTTCCGCTCTAGGGTATCTATCGTGTAAATTCCGCAGATGTCATCAATGCATCGCAACATACCAGAAGGGGGAACTCCAAGGTCTATGCTTTCCGAGTCCTCCTCTTTGAAGAGGAATTCTTAGGTTTCATTATCATCCAACATATAACAAGAATCTCTGATATTATCATCGAGGTCAAATCCCTTGGGGTTGGCTAACATGGGCCAGTTCTCATGGGATGCGGGTCTCTGGTCAGTAGTAGGTGTAGTGATCAACACATCGCTTCCTACATCAGAACGGAAGCGAATCTCTCCTGAATCATAATCAATAACGGCTCCCGCAGATGAGAGGAAAGGTCGTCCCAGGATGATTGGAGGGTGCTCCATAGGGGTGGAGGTCTCCATGGGCATTACAACAAAATCCGAAGTGAAATTCATGCCCTGAATAAGAATGACAATATTTTCTAGAATACCCTTCGGCATCTTAATAGATCCACAACGAATTGAACTATCATCCTGGTTTTCTTGAGAGGCCCAAGATGAAGAGACTGTACCATAGAGAAGGATATTATATTGATTGATGAACTGCCATCAAGGAGAGCATTATCACACGAATAGTCGGATATGGAGCAACTCACAAGAGGTGTGGCAGTGTTCCCTTTCTTAAAATACGGACGGTGAGAGATGGCGTAAGCAGTGGCCATGGTCAAGATGTGACGCTCAGATCTTCTCCTTCGCTTTCTTTTCTTGTGTTAAGGAGAAGATAAAATCTGTCATGGCATGTTGAAGTGGGGCTTTAATGATCTCATGAAGGGCGGCCACCACTTCGGGTTCAGTCAATATTTTTTTGAATTTTTGGTACTCCTCCATACAACGGAGGAGATCAGAATCAGCATATACACGAGGGTTGCCAAGAGCAGTCTGTATAATGGAATCCTCGGGGTCAAGGTTGGGACATGTGGTGGAAATATATGTGGGTAAATGATCGGGCATTTGGGTCCTCTCCTCACAAAATGAATCAATAATGAGTCTCCAAGAATCTTTTTGGATTTTTAAAATTTTCTCATTTTTTTGTATTTTGGGCGATTGTAAGCTCTCATGATTATCCTCAAGTGAATTCATATCCTCAAATAGTGGAGCAATGTTCTGTCTCGTATTTATGTTAAATATATTGCTAATCCTCGAATTCATATGCTCCATCATCTGGTTCAATGTCTTAAGTGTGGATATCATGAAAGGTGACTCCAAAATCCCAGGATCGGGTGGGTTGAATGAGGGTGGGTGAAAATCATCATCCGATTCCTGAAATAATGGGTTAGGCAGATATGCACAAAAATCAGGAGAAAAGTCCTCCTAGAAAAGGAAAGGTGGATCGTCTGGAGAGTATGAGGTATCCGTAAAGATTAGATTAAAATAACTCTAGTTGGCCATCTTCGAAACAAAAGACTGGATCGGGAGAGCACGAGTGGTCAAATCAAAAGATATAGAGAAAAAGGCGCAAATGCACAGAAGGATCGAGTATGCACACAAGCAATCAAACACAATACAAACCCTCAGTTCACCAACTCAACTCAATGTGAAGACCGTGAAGGTTCGGTCAATTATCTTGTCAACTTTAGAGTTCGGTGACAGTACAATCTATCAGAGCAGTTAAAGCGAGTTGTTAGGAATCCAATGCTCTCAGGAGACTGGCCTAATCCCACAGTTAGATCTTTCTCAGCCAGTATGAATTGTGGACCGTTTACCAGCTACCCGATCAATTCAATAAGGATGTCACGGGCCGCTTTACCGACTACCGGAGAGATCCTCACTAGAGAACGACTAACCCAAGATAGTAATCTGAAAAGAGTTCAGGCGTGGCTCTATCCTAGTGTGCGGGTCGCTCTCTCGCTCAAGCAAACCAAATAATGAAGGGGTTACTCTCCCCAAAACAATAATTTTCCTTATATTTTCTAAGGGTCGAGTTTTCTTTAGCAGTCCCAGTTTTAGCAATTATCACTTGGTTTAAAAATATTATCAAAGAATCGCCTACTGAGTGTCCAATTTCTTTTTTAACTTATGTGAGTGAAAATAAGGAAGGAGATCGGAAATGCCAATGTACGATTAAAAATAATGATGCATGCAGGGGTTAGAGATGCGTACCTTGTCGCCAGCACTCTACATGCAAGTGATTCGCACAGAATTTAAATAAACTATCCTATATGCAAATGCAAGTGAACCGTCCTAGATGATAGCTTATATTAACGGGCAAGAACAAGTTAATTTGACTAAGTCCAAATTACGCTCTACTCTATAGGCACATAAATGTCTTGTTTAGGGTGTTTGGACCTAATAAATTACCTGGCTCAAGCAAATTAATTAAATCAATCAAGTGGTAGTTCACAAAATCTGCGGGAAACAAAGAAAATCAAAGGCGATGAAAACAAAACCGGTGAGGTCCCCCAAGTGCACAGGCACTTGGCGAAACAGATCCTGCAACAAATGAATGTCCTTCTACAGAGTTCAAATGGTAGAAAATAAACTCTCTTTCTCTCTCTCTTTAAAAAAAATTTCTTTCTTCTTCTCCTCTTCTCACGCTATCCTACGGCTTGGTTAAGAATCAAGCCGCCTCTACATCGCTTGGGTGCTTCGGCTCTCCTAGGATCGCCTCCTTCGCTCCGCAGGCCCTCGCAAAAAAAGAGAATGTGTAAGAAATACACTTATCAAATATGAGAAAGAAGAAAAAAATGAAATGAATGCAGCGATATAAACAATGGAATAATGTGGCAAACTATAAACAGATATTTCCCAAGAATAGCAGGTCAAAAGAGAAACCTAACTACTCTCGCCGTGCCTCCTCGGCAATGGCGTCATTTTGTTGTGCACGAAATCTCGGAGATTGGGAAAATTAATGATAAATATAGTTGTCGTCGCTATCCCCAAAAATCCCGTGACAAACAAAAAAAATATTTTTTTTTTAAAATTTTTGCTACTGATTAACCTGTATAGAGAACAAGGTCGAACTCAGGGAGGCTACAAATCCCGAGGGTTATTCAATTAATCAAGAATTAATTAATAGAAAATAAGAATCTCAAAGGATAACTATCCTTGGTTTTCGTGATTTTTTTATCTTTTTATCTTTTTTATTATTTTTTATTTTTTTTTATTTTCAATTTTTTTGTGATTTTGGTTTTGCAATTTTTTTAAATTTTAAAAAATAACACAAATGCAATATTACAAGATCAAATATATGCACACCAACTCTTTTTGTAAGTTTTCAATGTATCAAATATGCTCAGAAAAATCCAAAGAAAATATTTTTTGGTTTTAAAAGTTTTGAAATATTTTTGAGAATTTTGTGGATTTTTCAGACGTTTTTGTATTTTTCTAAAAATCAAACAGTGAGAAAATACGAAAATGTGCACATCCTGGAGTAATTTGCAACTTAAAAATATTTTAAATACCCAAAACTCCTGACAATTATTTTTGTGACAAACTAATGGCAAATACCTACAAACAGAAACTGAAATCACAATTTTTGAATTTTTGTAGAATTTTATATGATTTTTAGAAGATTTTCGATGTTTTTCAATTTTAGGGGTTTTATAAAGAAATAATGGTGTGAAAATTGGTCAGAAATTAAAAGACATTGAAATACAAATACCCTATTTTTTTGGATTTTTTGGAACAATATTTGAATTTTTATAAATTCTTGAATTTCAAACAGGGAAAAATGACATATTTTTTATTTTTTATTAATAATAAATGGAGATAAAATGCAATGAAAATTTTGTGCTAAGAAGATAATCACATCAGAAGCATAACGCAATTTTTACAAGATTTTTAGATCACAAATGACATTTATTTCAATGAAAAGCGCATGCAAAGATAACGTCTGTAAACACAAGGACTGATTTGTAATTACTCAAAGTCTTAGAGTCAAAGATTAACAATAAATAAATAAGAGGCATGAATTTGTAAATTACCCAGTGAAGGCGTGCTCTGCATGTGATGAACTTAGGCGGGGACCTTTCTGTAATTAAGAAAACTTCTGAAGGTCTGAATGCAATTTTCCAAATATTATTTTTTTAATCCCTAGGGTTCCCGGTTCTTTTCTTTCTTTGTTCACAAGCCAATGGGGAATGAATGGGCCACCACCCACCTTCCTTCTCCCATGCAGGGGCTGATGTGATGCGTCGGAGAAGGGCTCTTGAGGGCGGATGCGGCTTGAGGATGGAAGGCAGTGCACGCCGCCGGCGCAGGTTATGCAGGAAGCCGCTGGGACGCCTCCCGCGTGCGGAGGCGCGGGAGGGGCTGCTTGGAGCGGCGTCAGGCGGGAGACGGCGGTTGACAAAGCATGAGGTGGCACGGCCGAGGCGGAGGTTTCCGGAGGCGGGCGTCGTCGGCGGAGCAGCAGAGTGGGGGAGAATGGGGGCAGGTTGGTGCAACGCCCAGGCGAGAACGGTGACGTTTACGGCAGATGGTTGCTTCGACTGGCAATGGAGGAGTACCGCGGCAGTGGGTGAGCCACGCGGTGGTTGTGTGCAGGATGCGGTCTCGTACGGCGGTGCGCGCGCGGAGGCACAACAGTTCAAGGTGGCGGCGATGGAGGGCTGGCCAGGAGGAAGAAGGGGGGACGACGGTGCCTGGAGGGCTGTTGTCCCCTATCTTTTTTTTTGTTTTTGTTTTTTTTTAATTTTTTTTGATTTTGTATAATAATTTTTTTTAATTTCTTTATGTATATCCGAAATAATAAATAAAACATAAAATGAGAATTTTTTGTTGTTTTCTTTTTAATGTTCCTACAAAAAACGTTAGAGGAAAAGAAACAAAAAAATTATTATTTATTTATTTACAAATCAGAAAATGAATGGGGATCCATAGAAACATGGAAGAATTGAATCTGATCTCTAGCCACCGTACGCGGCCAGAGTTGAGAGATCATGGATGATAGAAAATAGAATGCGTGGAGATCAAGAAAGTGAGGTGAAAAATCGAATCGGTGGCGGAATAAATCGTGGCGGATTTTAAGATCTAGATAAACAAAAAAATGACAACGAGTTAAAAATACGAAAAATAAACTACGATTAACCTAGATAAGAATAAGAAAAACGTGGATGTCACCTTAGGAGCGGAAAAGGACCGTGATCGCCTCGAAAGGCCGACTCGCTATTACCGGACAGCTCAGAGGCTAGGCACTATTCTCGACGAAATTTTCTCTTGGAGACCGAGCTCCTCTCTTTAAAGATTGATCCATTTGAAATGAGGGGGAAGGAGCCATATAAATAGATAAGATAGAATGAAATTTGAATTTTTGATTTTTTTGGATAAAGAGAGATGAAAATTGAAATAAATTTTGATTTTTTTTGTGAAAGAGAGATGAAAATTGAAATGAATTTTTAATTTTTTGGTGAAAGAGATAAGACATGACATTTAAAAAGAGGTAAAGATAAAAAGAGATAAAAGTATTTACACAATTATCTATTTTTTTTGAATTTTTGTCACTTTATTTATTTGAATTAAAAAATGTTATTTTTTTATTTTTTAATGGAGGTTAATTAAAAATAGCAGCTATATACATATACTATATACATATATGACATTATATGCAAGGATAAATGAGAAAATTAGCCTTTTTTGTTTTAAATAAATTTTTTTATTTTTAATTTTAATTTTAAATAATTAGTATGAATAATTAAAAATATATACAAATACAATATTTACAAAATACATGGGAATATTGCATAAACCATCCCAGAAAATCAACTTTTCATCCGTAACTCCAAAAATTATGAAAATACAACCATTTTAAAGATAATTTAATTTCGAATCCAATGGAAGTGAGATTGATTCAATTTGAGCTCATATGGAGCTGGAATTGGCCTTTCAATTAATGCTTAGTGGCTTTTTCCAAGTGTGGCTACTTTTATTCTATACATGATTTAATTGTGCAATCATTTTTATCAATTAGAACACATTTTTATTACATCTTTGGTTTTGAACGTTATTTGATCTGAGGTCAAGTAATGCGAAAATAAATTAGTGTTAATTTTATACATATGTATACAAAATATGTGAGAAGTATTTACAACAACACACACACTTTTTTTTGGATTTTCTGCTTAAGGACCCTATCTCCCCCTACTTTATTCCTGGTTGATCAGGTCAAGTCTTGACCTTATCTCGGGGTTCGGGTTAGCCTGTATCTATTACATATATACAATCTTCCATTTTTATTTTTATTTTTTTCTTTTCTTTATTTTTCCTTTATTTATTTATTTATTTTAGGTTAAAATTAGTAAGAAGTGTACAATATTTACACACAGATGCAAGTTAGTAAGAATATGGAGTTAATATTTTATGCAGGTGTTTTATAAAGAATTTTAAGCTAAAATAAATGAATAAATATGATGAATCGTAGATTCATCACTTGGCATCGTAAGTGGGAATCGTATTGATCCATTCTATCCTTTCATTCTACCATAAATGTGCAATGAACCCTTCGTTGCTTATTCTAATGCGGATTCTATCGTTGGTAAAAATGTGTGGTGGTAGTTGAGAAAACCTTGACAATAATAACTCTTTTTGGTCAATAACTTTTGTAATAAGTTCTCCACGTTTGTACCATATCCGCTCAAATTGAGTAGTCCCGTGTATGGAGAAGGGCAGAGGGAGGTCATTTACAAAAGAAAGTGATGGCATGATTGAAGAGCCACGTTTCTACCCTTTTAATTCAATCAAATTAATGATCGTGTCGTTCGTTATAGGTAGGTAAAGACAGACTGATGAAAAACCACTTTAATTAATGTTCAATTAATCGCAAGCGGTAGATTTATTTTACTCGGGCAAGCCCAAGGTCGAACTCAGGGAGGCAACTATCTCCTTAGGTAAATTTTAAGCGAACTTCAGAGGTCAGATTTTCAGAAGATGTTTTTGGTATTTTTCAACAATTTTTATGCAATTTAAAAGAAAGACAATGCAATATCAGGACAATTTACAAGTTAAATCAGAAAAGTACTCAAACTAAGTCCAAAAATTATGAAACTTGGCCAGAATGTGAAATGCAATGAAATTAGGCTACACTATTTTTTTTGGATTTTTCTGACACTTTATGAATTTACTATGAATTAAAAATGAATGCAGGATGATTTTTACCAAATTAATTTTAATAAATAACTAATCACATTATTTCTAGATATAAAAATTACCCTAGATATATCTAAGTATGATGAATCCAGGAAAATTAATAGACCTAAAATTCTATGTGAATTGGACCTATTAAAAATCAATTAAGGAAATCACAAATTAATTTATTCAGGCCTCGAGATGTATGCAAATGTGTTGATTTTGCACAATGTAAACTAAATTATCCTAAGTCTACAGCGAATTTATGGTGATTTTTGGACAACAAGGAATTTAATATGAATTAAAAGGCATCAAATGGGTAAAATATGGAAAATTTCACCAATTTAATAATAATAAATTCTAATGATGTCACAAAAATCAAACACGTGCCACATAAGAAAGAGGACAAGATAAGCTACACAATGCAATTTTTAGAACTGAAAAATCATGCCAAATGGACACCTAAATATGCGTGCAAAGATATGGACCAAATTACAAATACAGAAAATAAGTTACTGAAATTTAAACATGCTGATAGGGACTTAAATGCAATTACCTATAATGCTGGGGAGATGTATGCAAAATGCCCATGAAAAACGTGCGCCTCACATGATGTTCCTAGTAGGGTCTGATTTGCAATTTGCAAAACTTCTTGGGGCCTCAATGTAAAATACCCAACCCACACATGAGGAACACGTGAGAGGCTAGGCTCGGTAGGCGTCGGAGGCTCGGGCTGTGGTCGGGTGCGCTGCAGGCTCGGGTGCGCTTCGGGGGCTCCGAGCCTAATGGTCGGGGATGAGGCCCGGAGGAGGCGACGTGTCACAAGATGGACCGTTAGATCGAGACGATCCAACGGCTGCTGATGTCTACTGAGATGAAGCGACGTGGATGATAGATGTCTGTCAGATCATGATGGATCCAACGACGATGGGGTGGACGACGTGGCGGCTGCGAGACGCTCGATCCTCGCGCGATCGGACAACTGTTGTAGGTCGATGGAGCGAGCACGTGGCAGGATCGTGAGTGTCAGATCCTCCTGATCTGACAGAGGCGGGGCGCTGATGATGTGGCTCGATTAGAATCGTCCGATCGTGAGGATCGGATGGAGATTGTGCGTCGTGTTCCTCCGGTCTGCCACCTCCTACGGCGGATGTGGTTGAGCTCCGGCGAAGCCCCCTTAGCTCCTCCGACTCCCCTCGTGCTCGGTGAGGATCGATGGACGCTCCTGAGCGTCTGGAACTGATCGTGGAAGTGTTGGGGAGTCACCGGAGGCTCTGGATGCAGCTGAAGAGGTCCGTAGGCCGGAGGTGATGAAGGTCGAAGTCGCTCCGGTGAAGCTTCCGACCAGTGAAGGAAGGTGTACCTGCAGGGGTTAGTTTCGATTACCGAGGTGCGCGACGTGTTCGTGAGGTGGTTGCGAGTGCGGTGGGAGGCCTGTGGTGAAGTGAAGGTGGTCCGGTGGTGCTGCTCCACCAAGGTGGCGGAGCTCTTTGTCGGAGTGAGGTGCGAGGTGTCTTCGGGGTGAATGAAGTAGGTCACGAAGATCAGAACTCCATGGTGGAGCTCGGAGGATGGTCGGACGAGAGTGGGAGTGGTCGGAGGAGGGGAATAAATTTCGAGAAAAATGAAGAAAGTGAAGAAGGGGATCGAAGGGAAGATGGAGGGTTGATGAATCTGCGATTCGTCATCTTTATTCATTTATTTTAGCTTAAAATCCCTTATAAAACACCTGCATAAGACACTAACTCCATATTCTTACTAACTTGCATCTGTGCGTAAATATTGTACACTTCTTACTAATTTTAACCTAAAATAAATAAATAAAGAAAGAAAGGAAAAATAAAGAAAATAAAATAAAAAATGGAAGACATTATATATGTAATAGATACTGGCTGACCCGAACCCCGAGAGAAGGTCAGGACTTGACCTGATCGACCAGGAATAAAGTAGGGGGAGATAAGGGTCCTTAAGCAGAAAATCCAAAAAATTGTGTGTTGTTGTAAATACTTCTCACTTATTTTGTGTATATCTGTATCAAACTGATACTAATTTATTTGTGCCTTAATTGACCTCAAATCAAATAATGTTCAAAACCAAAGTTGTAAATAAAAATGTGTTCTAATTAATAAAAATAATTGCATAATTAAATCATGTACAGAATAAAAGTAGCCACACTTGGAAAAATCCACTAAGCACTAATTGAAAGATCAATTCCGGCTCCATATGAGCTCAAATTGAATCAATCTCACTTCCATTGGTTTCGAAATTAAATTATCTTTAAAATGGATGTATTTTCATAATTTTTGGAGTTACGGTTGAAAAGTCGGTTTTCTGGGGTGGTTTGTGCAATTTTCCCATGTATTTTGTGCATATTGTATTTCTATATAATTGTAAATTATTCTTACTAATTATTTAAAATTAAAAAAAATAAAAAAATTATTTAAATAAAAAGGCTAATTTCCTCATTTACCATTGTATATAATGTCATATATGTATATAGTGTATGTATATAGTTGCTATTTTTAATTAACCACCATAAAAAAATAAAAAATAACATTTTTTAATTCAAATAAATAAAGTGACAAAATTAAAAAAATTAGATAATTGTGTAAATACTTTTATCTCTTTTTATCTTTACCTCTTTTTAAATTTCATCTCTCTTATCTCTTTCACCAAAAAAATTCAAAAATTCATTTCAATTTTCATCTCTCTTTATCCAAAAAAATTCAAAAATTCAAATTTCATTCTATCTTTTCTATTTATATGGCTCCTTCTCCCTCATTTTAACTTGATCAATCTTTAGAGAGAGGAGCCCTATCTCCGAGAGAAAATTTCATCGAGAAAGTTGGCTAGTCTCCAAGCCGTCCGGTGACAGTGAGTCAGCCTTGTCGAGGCGATCACAGTCCTTTTCCGCTCCTAAGGTGAGATCCATATTTTTCCTTCTTATTTTTATCTAGGTTAATCGTAGTTTATTTCTCGTATTTTTTTCTCGTTGTTAATTTTTTATTTAGATCTTAAAATCCATCACGTTTTTGATTTGCCATCGATGTCGAGTTTGCATCTCATTCTCTCGATCTCCACGCGTTCTACTCTATCGTCCACGGTCTCTCAACTCCGGCCGCGTACGGTGGCCGGAGATCGAATTCGAATCCCTCATTTCTGTTGAATCCCCGTTCATATTTTGATTTGTAAATAAATAAAAAATAATAAAAAATATTTTTTTTCTATTTCTCTAACGTTTATTTTGTAGGATCATTAATAAAAAATAAAAAAAGAATTTCTTTATTCTATTTGTTTTCCTGCTTAATTCCTATTTTCAGATTTACAAATATATATAAGGTTTTTTATTATTTATTTCTGTTTACATCACAAACAATAAAAAAATTACAAAAAAATAAAAAAAATCTTCCAACAGGCAGCGGGGTCGCCATCCCCCGCCGCCCACCAACGACATCGCCGCGGACACGCGCCCTCCTCCACCGCGTGGCCTTCCGTCTCCATCGAGGGCGGCCACCATCCTCCACGCCGCCCCGCCGTTGATCCAGCGTCGCGCCCTCCTCCGATCCGTCGCACGGTCCAACGGCCACGCCGCCCTCCGCTCTCCAGCAGCCCCGCCAGTGTCCTCCGCCCGTCGACCTCCTAGAGCGAGGCCACAGCGCCGCAGCGCGCTGCCATCTCCGTGCCGCGCCTCCATCCGGTACTTCACCCCCGGCCGTCCCTCCTTCGAGCACTCAGTCGTGAGCGCCGCACCGCGTGTGGCGTCCGCCCCGCCCGCCGACCTCCGAGCCCCTCCTTTGGTGGCGGTGCTCCTTCCCCCTTAGCACCTTGGACGACGGCCCGGCATGCCTCTTGCCCCTGTTGGTTTCAAGAAATGAAGAAGGAACCCTTCTAAGGTTTTGATTAAATAATTTATTGGGAGAACTGCACTTCAGCCCCAGACATATCCGAAATTGCAGAAAAATCCCCGACAATATAGACATGAACCAGTGGTAAATTGCAAATAAGCTCCCAGAATTTCTCGGAATTACAAAGAAGCCCCCGCCTACAAGTAAGTCACGTGCACATGCATACTGGGTAATTTACATTTTGCATCCTCTATTTGATTTCTATTTTTATTTTTAGTGCAAAATTTTTTCAAAATTACATTTTAGTCCCTGAACTGCAGAACAATAATTTGCTTGCTTTCTTTGAAGGAAATAAATGTTATTTGTGATCTAAAAATCTTGCAAAAATTATGTTATGCTCCTGATGTGATTATCTTCCTAACATAAATTTTCCATCGAATTTTAATTTGTTTATTATTATTAAAAAATAAAAAACATGTCATTTTCCCTGTTTGAAATTCCAAAATTCATAAAAATTCAAAGATTATGCCAAAAATTCCAAAAAAATTAGAGTAGTTGTATATCATTGTCTTTTAATTTCTATGCAAATTTCACGTACTAATTATTTATAAAACCCAAAAAGTTGAAAACATAAAAAATCTTATAAAAATCATAAAAAATCTACAAAAAACCAAAAATTGTGATTTCCGTTCATGTTTGTAGATATTTGCCTGTAGGTTATCATAAAAATAATTGTCAGGAGTTTTGGGCATTAAAATATTTTTAAGTTGTAAATTACTCTAGGCTGTACACATTTTTGTATTTTCTCACTGTTTGTTTTTTAGAAAATACAAAAACATCCGAAAATTCCGTAAAAAAATCTAGAAAATATTTCAAAACTTTTAAAACCCCAAAATATTTTTTCTGGATTTTTTTGAGCATTTTTGATTAATTGAAAATTATAAAAAAGGGGTTGGTGTGCATATTTCTTGTTCTGTGCATATTGCTTTGTGTTATTTTTGAAAATAAAAATTGCAAAATCAAAATCACTAAAAAATTGAAAATCAGAAAATAAAAAAATTATAAATAAAAAAATTTAAAAATTAAAAAGATAAAAATTCACAAAAACCAAGGATAGTTGTCCTTTGAGATTCTTGTTTTCTTTTAATTGATTTTCAATTAATTGAATAACCCTCGGGATTTGTAGCCTCCCTAAGTTCGACCATGTCCGCTATACTGGTTAATAAGTAGCAAAAATTTTAAAAAATATATTTTTGTTTGTCACATGATTTTTGGGGATAACAACGACTGTTTACCATTAATTTATCCGACCCTCAAATATCTTGCGAACAACATGGGTGCTACCTGGGGATAGAAGCTCGGAGTTGAGCTCCTGGTCGTCGCTCGAAGGCCAGTAGGGGACCTGAGCTCGTGCAGCTCACGGGAGGAGCTGCGGTACGGCAGGGCGGAGTCGTGGATCTCGCCAGAGGAATACAGCCGTCGTCGCTCGACTTCTCGCCTAATTGTTGTCACCAAAAGGAGGGTAGGAGCTCGGGGATTCTCTCTACAGTGGCGGATGGGGTCGATGGTCGACAGAGATGGAGTATTTATAGGGATAAGGTGGCGGTGACTAGTGATGGAGGGAGAGGTTGGCGTGGAGTTTGTGGAGCGAGGGAGAAGGGATCATGGGAGCCATGGGGACTGACGAAGATAAGGGTAGAGTGGGCTACGAGGTGGAGGTGGTAGAGGGCAGAGAGGATGGCCGGAGTGGTACCAAAAATATAAAGGGGGCGGTGTGTTAGCGAGGTGGGCGACGTGGGTGCGGGAGCTGCGGGAGGTAGAAGATGACGTCTCTGCCGTTGGATCTCGTGATCCAATGGTTGAGAATTAGGCGCTATGGGGCGGCTGGGATATGATCGGAAGCGATGAGATCAAGGGCGCAGGGCGTGCCACATGGCGGGCGGAGGGTGCAGCGCTAGCGTGCGGCTGTGATGAGGTCTGGGCTTCGATCGAATGACAGGGATCACATGCGAGATGAACGGTGGTGCTGAGGAGAGAGGGAAGGCCATCGGACAGTGGAGAAGAAGTGACACATGGTAACCTGAGGGAGAGGCGCTAGCGAACGACCCAGATTGGATCTGGGCTTGATCGGATGGTCGAGATGAGTTGCGACACTGGATGTCCCAGATAAGGAGATAGGGAAAAGGATCGGACGACGGAGGATGACAGGCGCGTGGTGCGATGTGAGCGGGCCGCGTGGCGCAATCAGAGGGCGCCACGTGGCCTGATCTGGATGGTCGAAAAAGAATATGAAATTAGAGAGAGAAGGAGGCTAAATTTGGAAAAACTCAAAACATGAAAGTTGTAGATCTCGATGAGATCTACAAGTTTCATGTTGACCAAAAATGGATATGAGGTCAAATAGGATACAAAAATACAAGGGTACAAATATACATACATATAGTACCCAAAGGGGCCCAAAAACCCAAGTTTTGCACACGAGCTCCGATTTAAATGAAATTGGTCTCATTTTGAAGGTCTCTGAATTTGTATTAATCTGAAAGTGAGTAGACCTAAATCAAACATTGTGAGAGAGAGATATTTTCACCTTAAGGTCTAAGGTCTCCAACTTGGACTCAGGTTTAATTGGTCAATTTTACAAGATAGTAATTTTTGGCCTTTTCCTTATATTATTTATTAGCAATATACACAGTATAGGGTTAGTATTTATTGACTTTGGAGGGGGTATAAAATACAGATAAATAGGTGAATACTGGTGAATATTTACAAGTGAATTAGGCTTCTTATTTAATGCAAATATGGATGCTAAAATACATGTATTATGTATGCATGTATGTATGCTAATTATGCAAGATAAAGGGAAATATGCTGTTAAATACTTGGGAACAAGACTCTATTTTCAACTTTAAGAGTGATGAATCACAGATTCATCAACCCCCTATACTTAAACTTTGCTCGTCCCCGAGCAACTAAAATGAAATGCAAGAGTGAAATGATTTTGGGTTCCATACCAAGGTCATGAACAATAGTTGAAAATGGAGCTTGACTCGAACTTTGGATTAATTATGCGGCGGAACCTTATTGGGATCTGAACTTAAGACCTAACAGACTTCAAGTTCCACAAGTCTTCTATTCAAGACTCCTCAATAGTCAGGTCAGAACAAATCCTCAAACGTAAATTTCTGATGACTATGATTCTTACTTGTACTGTGTAAGTGAAATGTAACTCTCCACATCAAAAATGGCTAAGAAGAAGCCTCCTCTAACAAGGTAACTCTAATTCCCCGATCTAGTGACTCTTTCCTCGAGGAGCGGGGTATTCCCTTCTAAGTTCAAGTGCGACCAGCTCAAGAGGAGGGGGTGGAGAAAAGAATGGACGATAGCCATTGTAGCTACCTATCCCAAGATGCCTGACCAGTGTAGCCAAGCCATCCAGCTACATACTTCTTTGCTAATACACATACTCCGACAGGTATTTTATTTTCTATTTGGCTTGTCTTATTTTTTGGAGTTCTTGCATTTTTTCTTTTTTTTCGAACTATATACAAGGTGCACCATGTACATAAGGAGTTTTTCCTCTTAAGCCAGTAGACTATCCCTCTTTTGAAGCATTATTGCAAACCACAACGTTCTGTCTTTAGACGTCAACACCACCAGACTAGATTGAGATGCACTACCCTCCCTAGAGGAGTACAGATGCTTCCACCCGTGTGCTACTCCAAGCTAAAGGATTCTACTTCCTCACCACCTCATCAATGAAGAGCTATGTGCGTGGTGCTTGTCCAAGTTAGGTCACTGTCTAAAAGAATCATGCGTGTGCACGAGATATTCTACTTAGACTGATTAAGATGACATGTGAACATAGACTTGCGGACTCAAAGAATTAAGTCACTTGACCTGAGAAATCTTAACTCCAGTTCCTATAAGGTTCCTATGAAATTAGGTGGATTAAGGTCAAATCAAGTTCCTCATCATCATCTACTCATAACTTGGTTCAGAACCCACTAGCTTCACGTTGCATATGCAAGATATGCAGATGAGATGCAGATGACATGCTATGTAGATGAATGAAACACAAGACTCTTTTTCTTTCTTTTCTTTTCAGATGCAGAGATGATGTACAAGAGTAAATAAGAAGCCTTTGATTTTGTTTTTCCATTTTTTTCAATAGTTTTATACAAGTATACATGTATATTACAAAAAATTTCTCCATTTTTACCTATCCCGTAATTATTGTGTAGTATATACAAAAATACACGAAAGTACGCGAAAGTACGAGCTATGGGTAAAGTATATATGTAATATATACATGCCCCCCTATACTTAGCGTGTGATATGTCCTCAGAGCACGAAAAGCGAGGAAGAAGACATAGCTCGTGCTAAGCGTAAGAGAGCCAAATGAGCAAAAATGTATAGAAGTCGTCCTGCCCCCCTATACTTAGGCTCTTGGAAGCCTAAGTGTAGCAGAAGATCAAAAATGGGAGGACGAGGTCAAGAGGGGAAGTGGATGAATATATGTACAGGACGGGCATCGGTCCCCCCTATACTTAGGCTCAGGTCAGCCTAAGTACAAGACTGGAGTGGTATGAGGACCGATGTGATGTGGAGGATGTACAATGACTGAACTCAGGTGACTCTCCCCCTATACTTAGGATCTGGTCATCCTAAGTATAGTCGTAGATGAAAATATATGAAGTTGGGGTGAGTGATTAGAGTCGCGGGAGGGATGGGGAAGAATGTACAAGAATGATGGATATATACAAGGGTTGCGGTCTGAACCTTTCCAGATGCTGCTGATGGCGAGAGTTCACTGTTGTAAGGTCTCATACGTGGCTCGATGTGTATCTGATGAACCTGTCTCGCGCATGAATACATTCTCCTCAACATGGACTAACTGTTCATTGGGTTCGACGAAGTGCTTCAATAGTTGTCCATTTACTAGGAATGTCGGTGCGTCATTTGTGAGATCTGAGATCTCAAGACATCCACTATCATGCACCGCACGGACAATGAATGGGCCCGTCCACTTGGATTTCAGCTTGCCTTAGAAAACCTTCAGCCTTGCATTAAACAACCATACCTTCTGTCCAGGAACAAAGGTCTTTCGTCTAATATATCTATCAAGCCAACGCTTTACTTTGTCCTTATACACCAAACTGTTGTCGCATGCTCGGTTTCTGACTTCCACAAGCTCATTCAGATCCACGTCTCTCTGTTTCTGCCCTAGGTGTGTGTTCCAGTTGACCTTCTTGATTGCCCATTCTGATTTATGCACTGATTCTGCAGGCAAATGGCACGGCTTCCCGAATACCATCCGGAATGGGGAGGTTCCTAACGGTGTCATGTAAGCTGTCCTATAAGCCCACATGACTTGATCCAAGATCTGGGACCAATCCTTCCTATCTGGGCGGACAAGCTTCTGCAATATGGTTTTCACCTCCCTATTCGACAACTCAGCCATACCATTGGTCTGTGGGTGGTAAGGACTAGCGACACGGTGTTCGATGCAGTAATCCTTCAAGAGCTTCTTCACATCTCTGTTTACAAAGTGGCTACCCCCATCTGATATCGACATTTTGGGGATCCCAAATCTAGAGATGATATGATCTCTAATGAATTTACAAACAGTCCTGCTGTCTGCGGCTCGGGTTGGGATAGCCTCCACCCATCTGGACAAATAATCTACCGCAAGAAGGATGTATTCAAATCCGTGGATAAGAGGGAATGGGCCCATGAAGTCGATGCCCCATGCGTCAAAGACATCACAAATGATGACATACTGCATCATCATCTCGTCCTTGGAACCAACGGTTCCTCCCATTCGCTGGCATACTGGGCACGACTTCGTAAAGGTGATCGCATCGCGAAACAGAGTCGGCCAGTAAAAGTCACACTGAAGTACCTTCCATGCGGTCCTCTTCCCGGAGTGGTGTACTCCTGCCTCCAGACTGTGGCATAAAGAAAGGACACTCTGGTATTCCTCCTGAGGAATACACCGTCTCCAGACACAATCGGATCCTTCAAAGAAAAGGATCGGATCCTCCCAATGGTAATGTCTAGAATCCGACTTCAGTCGGTCAATGTGACTCTTGGGCCAATCTTCGGGAACCTTCTTGGAGACAAGATAATTCACGATATTGACATACCATGAGAGTGAGTCGACAACAAAAATCGACTCGTCAGGGAAGGAGTCCCGAATCGGTGAATCCTCAAAAGCATTAAGATCCTCGAGATGGGAGAGATGATCAGCTACTACGTTCTTCTTTCCAGGTTTATCGCGAATATCCAAATCAAACTCCTGGATAAGCAGAATCCACCTAAGAAGACGCGTCTTCGCGCCCTTCTTTTCCATTGAATAATGTAGTGCTGTGTGGTCAGTGAACACAATTACCTTGGATCCGACTAAATGAGATCTGAATTTGTCCAAGGCAAACACTACCGCAAGCATCTCCTTTTCCATAACTGTATAAATACGCTGAGCAGTATCAAGTACTTCGCTTGCGTAGTGTATTGCGAATGGCACCATCCCTCCTCTATCCTAACACAGCCCCAACAGCAAAGTCTAATGCGTCCGTCATGATCTCAAAGGGCAGAGACCAATCTGGGGCTTGTAGGATCGGGGCGTCCATGATCATTCCTTGTAATAGCTTAAAGGCCTCAAGACATTTGTGATCAACAATAAACTCCATGTCCTTGCCTAAAAGATCAGTGAGCTGATGAATCCATATTTCATCATCTTTATTCTATCATTTTGGCCTCAAAAACCCTAGCAAATGCGTGTAAATACCCTTAATTCCAGCATCTTAGCATTCATGCATGTGCATGTAAATAGTGTATAAAATACTATATTTAAAACCAAAATTATAGAATAAATAAAAGAAAAGAAAAAGAATAAAATATTGTAAATATTTTATGACCCGAAACCCCGAGACCTAGACACCTCGATGAATAGGTCGGCAAGGAATAAAGTAGGGGGAGATAAGGGCCAGTTACAATAAAAATACCTTATCATTTTATTCAATTCTTTATACATTTTGGGACCTATTTTTGGTTCTACTTTTTATACCTCAAACAAAGAAACTTTATACATGAAAGTTGTAGATAATTAAATATATAAAAATACAAAATTGATTTCACTCAAAAATAATGTACATATAAAAAGTTATGGTCTGAATAAAAATTCAAAATCCCAACTTCCCAGACCTGTACCTCCCTAATAAAAACTCCAAATGTATCAAACTCACTTTAATTGTATATAATTTAAAATAAGCTATTTAATGGCGGTGGTTTCGCATTTGGCGAAGCTACGGTTTGAAAGTTGAGTTTTGGACCCCTATTGTATACTTGTACAGATTAAAATATTCATTTTATTTATTATTCATTATTTTTATAATTTTATAATTTTATAATTTTGTAAATATTATTTATAATATATATGTACATTAAAATAGGAATAAAAACCTAAAGAAGATACAAAAAAATAAAATACTGGTATATAATACATAGGTATAATACTTGTACATAAACCTATATTATTAACATTTCTATTTTATTAAATATACAAAACACTTCAGAAAAATAAAATAAAAATATATTTAAGTGTACAAAAGTATTCTATAAATTTATAAAATAATAAACAAAAATAATAAAAATGAAATACATAAAATAAACATAAAATAATAAAATATATAGATATAGATACCTACAAAGGCTATAAAAGGTAAAACTTATTTTTATATCTCATAAAAATAATTAAAAATCATATTAAAATACCTTATAAAATAATAAACTTTTTTTATTAAATAACCTAAAATTAAATAAATCGTTTGCTAATTTAAATTAATTTTACAAAGGTTTTTCCAGAGGTTTTTCCCGGTTGGTCCACGTGGACCAACCAGGTGGGCTGTACAGTTGACCGAAGGTCAACTGTCTGACCCCCCTCTGTGCCCCTGTGTCAGATTGGGTTTTTGTCAGTTCTTCTCATATTTTTGGAGACCACATCTTTCACTATTTGGGATCGATTCCTTCTGGGATTTTTCTCCTCGTTCATCATGCATACTCGCCCGATGTTTCTCTCGAGGATTGGATCGATGCGATGCCCGTTAGGCTTCGGTCTTTGAGCCATGTTCGTTAACTCTTCAAAACGCCACCCTCCTCTTCCATTCAAATTTCGAACCCCATTTTGTCACGGTTTTCTCACCCTTTCGTGTGCTTTGGCTTGCTGGTGGTGATAGCTCCAGCTCCAGCCATCTAGGGCGGAGTTTCGACGAAGATTCGGGCGAGTTCCATCACCTCTGGCGAACCTCACCGTCGAGGTATCTTCTACCTCATGTTCACCCCTCTGAGGTGTTTATTTTCCCTCTTTTTCCTTGCCCTTTTTATTCATAGTAGTCATAGGATTCATTTCCCACCTTCATCCCCGTGTTTCACCTATCGATTCGCACAATCGACGCCCTCACCGGAGTTACCTCCGACTGACCTTCACATCGCCATCCCCCGCTTCCATTCGATTCGCCAACTATCGAGGCATTTTGCCCTCGACGGTGTCACCCTCTCTCGCAGGAACCGGATGCACGATGCACACCTGTGGGCTATTTTGAGAGCTCGCCGGAGGTACCTGAAGGTGCCTCGCTCCTCCACCGTCGCCGGCATGCTCTGGTGGCTGTCGCCACCTCCTGGAGCCACCAATCGATAAAAGACACATGCAGGAAGACGTCGGACCCATTTTGCAGCCTTCATCATCACGGAGGAGGAGGAACTGAGACGGGGAAGTTCGGCGGCCGAGGCCTTCAGCCCTGTTCTTCGTCGTCTCCTTCCGACCGTCAGATCTCGGGCCTGCTCTAGATCGCGCAGCTACCGTCCGATTGAGGATCGGCAGCACCGTCAGATCCATGGCTGGGATCTAATCTCAGCCCTCCGCTCACGAACCGTCAACGGCGTACGGGGGCGCGCCACATGTCCAAGTGAACGACGCTCCGTCGTTTGATCACACCTTAGGTGGGAATTTTGCAACTTATATCCCGCTGATTTTTGTATTTTAATATTAGAACTGTAAACTTTCATCTGCCTTTTAATATTTTTGTAAAAATTGTGAACTACCGCCAGCTTTTTTGGGTATTCCGTTTTGATCCTTGCCTGACCAAATGCGTGTCACGTGGCCTCGGGGTATTTTTGAAGGCGCACCCGTGGGCTTCTGGTTATTTGTAATCGGTCCAGAAACATTTTATTTAGTTATATATTTCGTGGAAATTTTACAGTTCAGCCCCCTTAGCTTTTGTGAATTACATCCATACCCCTGCCAGGCGCGCGTGCCTAGTCACATGGGCTTGGTGTTTTTGCGGGGAAGGGCTCGAAATTTTGAGTATATCTAATTGGTCAGAAAGTTGCTAATTCAGTTATATAATTTCTGGACTATTTACACGCAATCCCCTCAACTTTGTGTATATTACAAAAATGCCCCGGCTAGAGTGAATTTTCTTGTTGATGTATTTATTTATTGCATGCATCTACGAATTGCTAAAAATCACCAAAAAAATTAGGTTAAGCTCCTGTTGGATTGTAGGTTCACGACATATTTTTGTTTTGCATATTTGTTGCATTTTCATATTTATAAAAATCCAAAAACATGTATTTTTGCTATTGTTTGCATTAGAAAATACCAAAAAATATTAAAACTCTTTTTAAAATTCTAAAAAAATCACCCTTTAGTCTATTTTAGTGTCTTTTGACTCCTATCCAAAAATCATTAAATATTTCAAAACAAAAACCCTAAAAATTGTAAAACTCCAAAAATCTTCCTAAAAATCTAAAAAATTCAAGAAAAATCCTAAAAATACTCTCAGTTTCTGTAGTTTCCTTATTCTATTGCCATTTTTTTAAAATTAATTTGAGGAATTTCGTATACTGTTTGATATTTTTAATCCTCATTTTGATTTCAGCTAGTAGCTTAGTTCACTATTTTCTAGTATTTTATCTTTTAAAAATACCAAAAAAATTCAGAAAAATATCTAAAAATCACAAAAACATCCAAAAAATTATAAAAAGACTAAAAACATTGGATTTCCTGATTTTTGAGCACTTTTTCTTATTTTTATAAATACTCTATCTTTATTTTCTCTTACTTTATTTATTCTATTTTAAAAAAAATATAAAATATAAAAAGAAAATACAAAATCAGTAAATTAAAAATCAAAATATAAAAAAAATAATTAAAAACCCACTAAAAATTTGCATATTGGTAGGCACTTGATCACATCACATTTTGGCACATTTTTGTCTGATCTTTCTTGCTTGCTCCATGTGTTAGACCTCTACACACTTGCACACTATACACATTTTTGTAGAGTTATAATAAATTTTGACTCCACTTCTATTTTCATTGCTTGATTTGATTGTCGTGGGTTGATTGTTGATTAATTAGGGCTTCTTGCAGGTCGCCACAGTGACTTCATCTCCGCCTTGTGTGAGACATATTTAGACCTGCGAAAAACCCTAGTTATCAAATGGTGCCGTTGCCGAGGAGCAACAACGTATAGGTCTTATTTTTGTGATTGATTGTTATTGTGTTTTTACCACTATTGCTTCACTTGTTCTCTCTAATTTTCATATACATTTTTGAGCTATCTAACCTATTCTTTGTTGACTTCGTGCGAGGTACCGCGGATCGAGGGAGGCGCCTTTTTCTAGGAGCCAACGCACCCACGTGAAGCCGGCTTCGGCCTGCTACTTGAGCACCAAGAGGACCTAGACGTAGATTAGATTTAGTTCATTATTTGTGTAATTTATTGTGAGAGAGAGACCACTAGTTATTGTAATAATACAGGTACTCGGACTTGGACACTCGGGCCTAATTTCCAAGTGATTGTTCACTTGGGGGCTCACCGCGGTTTTCACGATTTTTCATCGCATTTTTTCCCTTTGTTTTCTGGTTTTGTTTTCTTTCTTTTGTGTGATTGAGCTCTAGCTCTAGGATTGATTGGCGTAAGATTAGGTCCAAACACCCTAATTAACTTCTCATGCACCTATAGTCTCGATTTTTGGACTTAGTCAAATTTTGAAAAAGGTTCTTCACGCTAATACTCTATCCTCACCCTAGGGAGATTTCATCGGCTTGCATACCGCATGTAGATTAGGTTTACAAATTCCTATTTTGCATCCCGCATGGAGAGAGCTGGGAGGCACTGTAAGTCTTCTATCTTTGCATTCATCATTTAGGCACAAAGGTGAGATTTCCATCTTGGTGCCGCGTTGCATTGATTTTCCGACTCTCTTCCTCTGTTTTTGGATCAAATAGGAATCAAGGAAAAATACAAAAAAAGTTAGGCGCTTGTATTGAATTTATTCAAAACAAGTGATAACACCAAAAAAATTAAAAAAAGGAAGAAAACTTGACCTAAATAAAATTGGTTAACTGGACTCATTGCTTGGGGTGAGCAAAGCCCTCATTTGTATTCAGGTTACATGAGAAGGTCTCCTTCCAAGTGAGTAGAGCGGCTTCGTAAGGATTAGAGCTCAAAACCCAGTCTGTGGCTTCCTTGTGTATCGCTTGGATTTCTGAAGTATTGGCGCTACTATCGTACGTAGACGAGTAGGGCTTGGTCGACATTGATGACTCTCTATTGTGTAGAGCATTGACCTTGTCCGAAGTATCGAGCATAGGCCACGCCTTCACGGGGATGTCTGTCTCATCGTCTTGCATCCGAGTAGGATCTTGCACGCTCACGGGTGATTCTATTGCGAGCGAGATCCGAAGTATCGGTTTCGCCTATCGGGTTCCTCCCTCTTTTCTTTGGCCGAGTAGGGATCCAGGAAGGGTTACAACGACCTCAAAAATTGCAGACTACAGGTTACACAGGAGGAGGACAAGTACATGATTCTTTTCTGGCAGTACTCTCTCTCCTATAGGCGTAGCGCTCTAAGGACTCGTTCAAAGATAATTGCCTGAATTCAATCTAAAAACTACAAAGATAATAGCCGAACCTTAACGTCTTCACGCGTTGAGTTGGTGAACCCCTTGTATTGTGTTTGATTGACTAGTTGCATTAAGGTCAAGATCAAAAACACTGCACAATTGTGCGCAATTTTGCCCCCCTTCTTCATTTCTCAACCTTGCTCTTCTCAATAATGACGATGATGGGAAGGAGGTCTCTTAGGCCGTCTATGGCGGCACCGCTATCCATCACTCCTCCCTATTCATCTAGGATGAACTCGGGGAGTCCAGACCCACTATCCGAGCCTGAGTTCACTTCCACCCTGTTCCCCCTCGACCACCCTTCTCTTTACATCAATCCAAAAGTGTCAGAATTTAGTGCAACACCGAGCTCAGATCATTTGTCGGCACCTGAGATGGGTTCTTTTGCCTTTGCAGAGACCCAAGACATGTACGGCAGAGAGGAACACCCAGATGAGCAGAGACCGCCACCATTCCTATATGATCAAGCTGCCATCAACAACTCATTGTTAGCATCCCTGGAGACTATGCAGAGACATATTAGAGACCAGGGAATTTTCATGGGTGACCTCATGAGGGAGATAGCGCAGATGCGAGAAGGAAGAGATGACAGACCTGAGGGCGGTGGAGGAGATATACCAGAAGCCGCAGGCAAAGGTGGAGAACCTAACCAGGAGAGGCCGCCGCCGATGACTATGAGGTAGTTGCACAACCCAGCCGCAACCCTCACTCACCGATGGATCCAGCTCCCTCCCATTGTTGGGAACTTTGAGCTTCGCCCGCATACCATACAGTTACTACCTAAGTTTCACGGGCTAGCCACCGATGAGCCTCATCTCCATTTGCAGGATTTTGAGATGATTTGCAGCACTGTCCACGAAAGACTGGTGGACGAGGACACGATCAAGATGATTGCCTTCCCATTCTCATTAGCTGATAGAGCAGCCTACTGGCTGAAGCATCTTGGGAGGTACGTCACATCATGGGCACAGCTCCGGTGCGAGTACTTGAACAAGTACTATCCGCTCGGTCGGGCCAATGCAACATGAGCTATGATCAACAACTTCACCATGGTCCCGAATAAATAATTCCATGAGGCTTGGGACCGATTCAGAGAGCTCATTGACTGGTGTCCACATCACGACATATCCAAGCCCAATCTGGTTCAGGGTTTCTTCTGTGGGTTGACATCGGAGCTGTAGGGGCTTGTCAATGACTCTTGTGGTTGATCGTATTTCTCCAAGGGAGAGGACACAATTTGGGAGATCTATGAGGGTATGATAGAGAATTCCACAGTCATGGCCCAAGCCCGCGTCTACACACAGCTGTAGCTTCCACCACATGCAGTAGGATATCAGAGGATTGCACGCATCGATGCCAGTACACACACTCCGTCAGCAGCCGCAGCTCAGGATGAATCCACCGCTGCCGACATGGGTATCATTTATGAGAAGCTGGACTACATCGAGATCCTCGAAAAGAAGCAGAGTCAGGGGCTGGCCTAGATAGACCCGTTGACGAAGACCATGAGTGACCTGAAGACACAGATCTTGTGTATTCAGGAAGCACAGACGTCCGCGCAACCCCCCAGATCACGGGCTGATCCCAGCAATAGCAGCTCAACCCAGCCCTCTGCCTCGTACCGCCAGGTCCATCATATCCAGGCAGAGCCGGTCCAACAGTTACAGCACTACTCACTGCCACCACCATCTTAGGATACTCAGATGGTGGTCTATCAGCCGGATCAGCCACTAGCAGTTCTTCCACCCCCTGTTGAGCACGAACCATTGATGGAAGTCAATGGGATTTGGTACGACCGGTACCCACAACAACCTGGGATTCGTCGCGATCACCTCGGATTCCGTTGGACCACTGGTGGCACCTCATCCCAGCAACAATCTCCAGCTCAGGGCCATTAGAACAACCAGCAGCAGTAGCAGCCCCAGTATGCCCATCAGCAGTACCAGCAGGGTCCTCGTCTCGTCTGTCAGGGACAACAGTGGAGGCAGCGTCAACAGCCTCACCAGACATACCCCCATCCTCCCTACTACTAGCAGCAGCAGCCGGGGAACACTTCCGGTTCTCAGGCACTCGTCTTTGAGAACCCAGCTCTAGATGACCTCGCCCGCTTGATTTTTGACCAGCAGGCATCCTTCCGGCGAGAAATGGATGAGTTCTGACCAGAGATGAGGGATACCATCAAGGGTAAGGCCGCCATACCTGCACAGATCGAGCCTAATCTGAAGAGGAAGTCTGAGCAGGTACTGTTCACAGAGGATACTTCTCCTAGTGATTATTTGAGTGACATGTCTTCTTTGTATGATGCTGATTTTGTGACTACTAGGAGCGATAGAATGCCAACCGACAACGCCTCATCTGAGCGACAACCACACGAAGAATCAGGAGCGCCAGATGAGCAGAGAAGCGGTGCTGATGCCGTTGATGATGTTGATGATGGTGGTGCTGATGCCACCAATGATGGAAATCCAGATGACGATGCTGAGGCTGTCGGGATACCCGATGTAGGCAGTGGTGCTGAGACCACCATTTTTGATGCAGAGCCAGAACGCGGTGCTGATGCCGCGAAGACAGATGCCGTTGGTGGTACTGAGGCCACCACTTCTACTTTTGTTGAGCTCCCACATGTAGTGTTGCCACCTTTTGTATCTCAGGACTGTGGTAACAAAAAGAACAAAAAAATGAATAAAGGAAAGGTTTCTGTATACACTTCAGATCCATATGTGTTTCATGATGATCATTGTATGGATTCTATTCTTTCACAGGCACAGGAACCTATTCCTAGTCCTCCATCTGAGGAGGTCCCCACCATCCCCTTCCCGCAAGCACTCCGCTTGGCGAAGGGGAATAAAAGAGAAAATCCCAAAAAGACTCAACAGGTAGAGTTCAACAACCAGATGATTGATAGATTCCAAATCCAACTGACTCTATAGGAAGCACTTGAGCACATCCCCCTTTTCCAAAAGAGCTTGAGAGAAAAGACTACAGTCCGCAGGAAGAGGAGGAACCACAGAGATCAGATCCATGTGCTCACCCATTCTACTTGTTGCACCATTCAGAACCGATTGCCAGCCAAGAGACCCGATGCAGGAGCTCCCTATGTCAGATGCGAGATTAAGGAGAAGCGGTTCGATCGTACTCTATTAGACATCGGCTCTTCTATCAACCTCCTTCCGACAGCCTTACTCGACCGATTCGAGTTTGGTCCTCTTCTTCGGAGTAGGACAGTCCTTCAGTTTGCTGATAGGTCGATTAAGAGGCCGAAGGGGTTGTTGAGAGACGTGGTCATTACCATTCAGGGCCTGAAATTCCCCGTGGACTTTGTTGTATTGGACATGGAGATCCCTGAGTCGGTAACCGATGCCCCCATCATACTTGGACGTCCATTCTTGGCCACTGCTAAGGCGGTGACCGACCATGATAGTGGGAAAGTGTGCTTTCGCGTAGAGGGCAAGAGCATACAAATAGAGACGATCGACGAGACCAGAGCGAGAGAATCTGCATGCTCAGAGCAGTCCAGTGATACTGCGTAGATGATAGAGGACGAGCTAGACGTCCACCAGGAGTGCGATTTTGTGATGACAGATGATGAATCCTTTGGACAGATCCAGTAGCACAGACCCTCGCCTTGCCTACAGATTCACTTTATTTACAGCTTATGGCAGTCGAGAGCCTGGAGAGCACACCCCTGGATGAGGACACCTTCGAGGCTAACAGTTTTGGGACGAGTGGTGATGTAGAGTTTCAGTCTTGTTCTTCTAGTTCAGATCCCTCGGATTCAGACATTGATTGGGATGACTGTAATGACTATTTGCCGTGTCTGATTCCTTCCGAGCCGACAGCTAGGACGGAATGCGAGCCAGTACAGTTCATAGATGATTCAGCAGGGTTCCCTTCGTCAAATTTTCATGCACAGCGAGAGTTCTCTCATGCAGACCTGGTAGCCTTCACACAGACATATCAGAAGGCAGATCCGCCACCTCCTAGTTGTCCAGAATTGAAACCCTTGCCACAGTCGCTGAAGTATAGATTCCTTGCGGGTGAGCCAGACATGCATCCAATCATTATCTCGGCAGGTTTGACTGGAGAGCAAGAATCTCGTCTGATAGAGGTTCTTGAAAGAAACCGCAAGGTGATAGGATGGAGTATAGCTGATCTCTAGGGGATTAGTCCAGCTCTGTGCTCCCACCACATCTATCTTGAGGAGGACGCTAGGCCTTCGCGTGAGTTCCAACGAAGGCTGAACCCGAATCTTCGAGATGTGGTCATGAAGGAAATTTCGAAGTGGTGGAGTGCTGCTTTTATCTACCCCATCTCCGAATCCAAGTGGGTTAGTCCATTACATGTGGTACCCAAGAAGACGGGTATCACTACAGTTGTGAGTGAGTCTGGAGAGGAGATAGCTACCGGAGTACCCACTTCTTGGAGGGTCTGTGTGGACTACAGACGATTGAATGAGACCACCAAGAAGGATCATTTCCCATTGCCATTCATCGATCAGATTATCAAGAGGCTAGTTGGGAAGAGTCACTACTATTTTCTTGACGGGTACTCCGGTTACAATTGAGTAGCCATTGCGCCCGAAGATCAGGAGAAAATGACATTCACCTGTCCGTTTGGGACTTATGCTTTCAGACGGATGCCCTTTGGTTTGTGTAACGCCTCAGCGACATTCCAAAGGTGCATGTTGTCCATTTTCTCGAACATGGTGGGAGATTGTTTGGAGGTCTTCATGGATGACTTCTCGGTCTATGGCGATGGGTTTGACGCTTATCTTGACTGCCTAGACCGTGTGCTTTAGCGCTGCATAGAGGTCAACCTTGTCTTGTCTTGGGAGAAGAGTCACTTCATGGTGACTCAAGAGACGGTCCTTGGTCATATCATCTACAGCAGGGGCATGGAGGTCGATCCAACCAAGGTGGATATCATTAGAAAACACAATCCATCGTCCAATATGCTTCAATTGCGGTCTTTTCTGGGGCATGTCGGTTTCTACCGACGGTTCATTCAGGACTTCAGTCGTATTGCCCGACCGCTTACTGATTTGTGGACGGAAGACATCGAGTTCATTATAGATGATAAGTATCTGGCGTCCTGTGAGACTCTCAAGAATATGGTTGTCACGGCTCCTGTCCTTCAGCCACCCGATTGGTCTCTCCCATTCGAGATCATGACGGACGCTTCTGATTTTGTCGTTGGGGCTGTGCTTGGACAGAGGAGGGATGGATTGCCGTATGCCATTCACTACGCCAGCCGGACTTTGGATGCCGCTCAATGGAATTATACTGTGACAGAGAAGGAGATGCTGGCCATAGTCTTTTCTTTGGATAAGTATCGATCGTATATTCTCGGATCTAGAGTGACTATCTTTATAGATCACACCGCCATCCGGTACCTCATGGACAAGAAGGATGCTAAAGCACACCTTACCAGATGGATCCTTCTACTCTAGGAGTTTGATATTGAGATTAAGGATAAACCTGGAGTTAAGAATGTGGTGGCGGATCACCTCTCCCTCTTAGAGAACCTTGAGGAATCTGAACCCAACGCACCTATTACAGAGACATTTCCAGATGAGATGATCTTGGCTATCACCTCGCTCCCATGGCACGCCGACATTGTGAACTATCTTGTTACCAAGACGATTCCACAGGGTTGGCCCAGGCAGAAACTTGAGACCTTCCTGGAGAAGGCCAAGTTTACCATTGGGAGGATCCCATCCTTTATCATGAAGGAGGAGATAGCATCTGGAGGAGGTGCATTCCTCAAGAAGAACAACATAGCGTTCTCACCTACTGCCACAAGCTTGAGGCAGGAGGACATCATTCTGGGAGACGGACATCACAAAAGGTGCTCCAATCCAGCCTTTGGTGGCCTACTCTCTTCAAGGATTCAGATGAGTTCGTGAAAAGATGTACTGACTGTCAAAAGATGGGTACTTGCAGACAGAGACATGATGCCCATGCAGCCCATTCACTTTTGTGAGTTTTTCTATGCATGGGGGATTGATTTCATGGGCCCATTTCCTAAGAGTCAGGGGTTGAGTACAATTTGCTCGCTGTGGATTATGTGAGCCGATGGGTTGAGGCCATCCCCGCCCGAGCCGCAGATGCTAAAACCGTGTGTCTCTTTTTGAGGAAAAATATCATTTCACGATTCGGGGTACCTAGAGTTCTGATTTCAGACGGGGGGTCTCATTTCGTTAATGACAAGGTTAGGGCCCTTGCAGATGAGTTCAGCGTTGACCATCGTGTTGCCACGCCATATCACCCTCAGACTAATGATCTTGATGAAGTTTCGAATAGGGAGATCAAGACTATCTTACAGAAGGTTGTCCGTCCAGACCGAAAGGATTGGTCACAGCTTTTGGACTCGGTCTTATGGGCCTATCGGACTTCCTTCAAGACTCCATTAGGGACATCTTCCTTTCGTCTCGTCTATGGCAGGCCGTGCCATCTACCAGTGGAGATCAAGCACAAGTCACTATGGGCAGTCACTGAGTTATTATTGGATCTCGAGAGTATAGGAGAACAGAGGAAAGCAGAGTTGGCAGCTCTGGAGGAGTTGAGAGATACAACCTTTTCTAGCAGCCTACAGTATAAGGAAAAAGTGAAGACATGACACGATTCTCATATCAGCCATAAATAGTTTGAGCCCGATCAACGAGTATGGTTGTTTGATTCCAGGCTGAAATTATTTCCAGGGAAATTACAGAGTAAGTGGAAAAGTCCGTATGTGGTCAGGAAGGTACATGACAATGGTAGTATTGATATATCCGAGCCGTCATCTTCCTCTACCTTTCGTGTTAACGGATAGCGCCTGAAGCTATATCTAGATCATGATCCACCGACCGTTGACGTTTCCCCCATTCTTCTGGTATGAGATGCTCTCTTTAACTCATATCATTTGCATCTCATACATGGTGATCACTTCCATCTTCTGCTGTATAGATCCATCTGTCTATATTGTTCTTTCATTCTTCCATTATGTCTGCTACCCCGTCTCCATATTCAGATTTTTTTATACTTAGGATGCACCTTGTCCTAAGTATGGGGGGGTACACACATTGAGCAGTGATCTTTTCTTTTCTTCTTTTCCTTTTCTATCTTCTTTTGGTATCAAAAAGGTGTCGCCCCTTGTAGACAGTTTTCTATACTTAAGACATACTTTGTCCTAAGTATAGGGGGGGTGTGCACCCCGAGTTTTCATTCTTTTCGATCCTCTCCATTATCTCCTCTTCTTGTCTATACTTAGGGATATCTTACCCTAAGTATAGGGGGGAGATAATCTGAGTACGATCTGTTCATTCCCACCCTTGACCCTCCCTGCTTTGTGTACAGTCTACTATACTTAGGATTATTTGATCCTAAGTATAGGGGGACGGTCAACTTCTCATTCGTTCATTTATTCCCTTATTTATTTATTTATTCTTTTGATTTTCCTATACTTAGTACAAGTTATGTCTTCTCTTTTCTCTCCGATCTATGAGGACATAGCTCAAGCTAAGTATAGGGGGGTCGTATATACTATGTATATACTTTAGCCATAACTCGCACTTTCGTATTTTCTTAATAATATGGCTAATAATTCTTTAAAATTCATTAAAAACCTTAATAGAAAGATGTTATCATTCCTCAAATTCTTTTTATATGTACTGATTAATAAATCAGGTGAAAATGTTTTTTGCAAAATGTTTGAAAAATAGTTTGAAAATCTTTGTGAAAATCTTTTGAAAACTATTTGGAAAATGTTTTGTTACATGTTTTCAACCTTTGTAAAAACATTTTGGTTTGTAAAGTTTATTTTCTTTATGTGAAATAAAATATTTGAAAAATGATTTGCAAAAGGTTTGAAAAATGGTTGCAAAAATATTTTGAAAAATCTATTTATAATGTTTGAAAACCTTTGCAAAATGATTTTCAAATGTGTGTACATTTTTGCAAAAATATTTGCAAAAATTATTTTGGACTATAGTTTTCAAAATTGTTTGAAAGACCTTTGTCAAAAAAGTTTGAGGAATATATACATCACACCTAAAATTCGTTATATATCTATATCTATAAAATTGATCACTTACCCTTGTAAATTCTTAAAATCCACTTCTTGTATATATAAGATGCATCCCTGTGTAAATATTTGTACCTAGTTTTTAGCCAAAACTTTTTGTTTTCAAAAATCCCAAAAACTTTTGAAAAATCTTTTTGAAAAATACAAAAAATGCATATGCATCATCATCTTTTCAAAAATCCATAAAAAGTTCAAAATTCTTGAAAATTGCATCACAAAAATATTTTCTGCATTCTGCATCGCATTTGCATAGCATGAGCATTTTTCGGATTGAGTTTAATAGTTGAACACGTCTAAATAAAATCCAGAGATTGGAGCTTGATTGGACCTTAAAATCTACCTAATACAGGAACCTTATAGGAACTGGGTTTGAGGTACTTCAGGTCTAGTTGACTTAATTCTTTGAGGATCACGAGACTTGGTTCAATGGATTCTTGACTCTTAAGTAGAGTATTTCGGAACACACACACGACTCTTGTTGATAATGACCTAACTTGGACACCTGCACCTTTCACATGACTCAACTCAGTTGGATTGGTGAGGGGATTGGATTTGTCGGTATGAGACGCCCACATGTGGAAACACTTGTCCTCCTCTAGGGAGGGAAGTGCACCCCAACCCGTCCAGTGATGAGGAAGTCTAAAGACAGGAGAGTATGGGTTGCAATAAAGCTTCAAAAGAGGGATAGTCTACTGACTCAAGAGGAAAAACTCATTATGTAAATACTGCTGTATATAGTAGTTCAAAAAAAAATGGACAGGCCTGTACAAAAATAAAATACCTGCCAAAGTATGTGAATATGTTGTATAGAAAATAAGCAAGCTTGAGCATCAAAGTCAAATCATGTGAGCCTGCAGCTGGATGACTTGACTACACTGGTCTTGCATCCTAGGATAGGTAGCTACACTGGCTACCGTCCATTCTTCTCTTCACCCCCTTCTCTTGAGCTGGTTGCCACTTGAACTTAGAAGGGAATACCCCGCTCCTCGAGGAAGGAGTTGTTGGATTGGGGAATCATTGGGTTGTCATACTGGAGAAGTCAGTCTCTTTGTTATTCTAGTTGGGGAGATCCACCATCACTTACACTGTACAAGTCAGATTCATAGTCGTAAGGGTTTGTGTATGAGTTGAGATATTTCTGACCTGGCTATTGAGGGGACTTGGACAGAGTTTTGGGATTCTCGAAGGATGTTGGATTTCAAATTCGGTTCTCATTAAGGTTTTCTGACCACACTAAAATTCCAAAGGTCCGACTTAAGCTCCAAACTTTGATTTTATGAAGACAAGTTTGATAATTAAACTAAATCCAATTTCTTCTTTTTCTTTTCTTTGTTTTTCTTTTCTGCATTTATTGCATAAGTGTTTGCTAGGGACTAGCAAAGGCAAAGTATAGGGGGATGATGAATCCACATTTCATCATCTTTATTCTATCATTTTGGCCTCAAAAACCCTAGCAAATACGTGTAAATACCCTTAATTCCAACATCTTAGCATTCATGCATGTGCATGTAAATAGTGTATAAAATAATATATTTAAAGCCAAAATTATAGAATAAATAAAAGAAAAGAAAAATAATAACATATTGTAAATATTTATGACCCAAAACCCTGAGACCTAGACATCTCGATGAATAGGTCGACAAGGAATAAAGTAGGGGGAGATAAGGGCCAGATACAATAAAAATACCTTATCATTTTATTCAATTCTTTATACATTTTGGGACCTATTTTTGGTTCCACTTTTTATACCTCAAACAAAGAAACTTTGTACATGAAAGTTGTAGATAATTAAATAAATAAAAATACAAAATTGATTTCACTCAAAAATAATGTACAGATAAAAAGTTATGGTCTGAATAAAAACCCAAAATCCCAACTTCCCAGACCTGTACCTCCCTAATAAAAACTCCAAATGCATCAAACTCACTTTAATTGTATATAATTTAAAATAAGCTATTTAATGGCGATGGTTTCGTATTTAGCGGAGCTATGGTTTGAAAGTTGAGTTTTGGACCCCTACTGTATACTTGTACATATTAAAATATTCATTTTATTTATTATTCGTTATTTTTATAATTTTATATTTTTTTAATTTTGTAAATATTATTTATAATATATATGTACATCAAAATAGGAATAAAAACCCAAAGAAAATACAAAAAAATAAATACTGGTATATAATATATAGGTATAATACCTGTAAATATACCTATATTATTAACATTTCTATTTTATTAAATATACAAAACACTTCAGAAAAATAAAATAAAAATATATTTAAGTGTACAAAAGTATTCTATAAATTTATAAAATAATAAACAAAAATAATAAAATTAAATACACAAAATAAAAAATAAAATAATAAAAACATATAGATATAGATACCTACAAAGGCTATAAAAGGCAACTCTTATTTTTATACCTCATAAAAATAATTAAAAATCATATTAAAATACCTTTTAAAATAATAAAATTTTTTTACTAAATAACCTAAAATTAAATAAATCGTTTACTAATTTAAATTATTTTACAAAGGTTTTTCTAGAGGTTTTTCCTGGTTGGTCCACGTGGACCAACCAGGTGGTCTGGACACTCGAGGATTGGATCACTGCGATGCCCGCTAGGCTTCTATCTTTGAGACATGTTCGTCAACTCTTCAAAACGCCACCCTCCTTTTCCATTCGAATTTCGAACCCCATTTTGTCCCGGTCTTCTCCCCCTTTTGTGTGCTTTGGCTTGCTGGTGGTGACAGCTCCAGCTCCAGCCATCTAGGGTGGAGTTTCGACAAGGATTCGGGCGAGTTCCATCACCTCCGGCGAACCCCGCCGTCGAGGTATCTTCTACCTCAGGTTCACCCCTTTGAGGTGTTTATTTTCCCTCTTTTTCCTTGCCCTTTTTATTCACAGTAGTCATATGATTCATTTCCCACCTTCATCCCCGCGTTTCACCTATCGATTCGCACAATCGACGCCCTCACCGGAGTTACCTCCGACCGACCTTCACATCGCCATCCCCCACTTCCATTCGATTTGCCAACTGTTGAGGCATTTTGCCCTCGACGGTGTCACCCTCTCTTGCAGGAACCGGACACACGATGCACATCTGTGGACTATTTTGAGAGCTCACCGGAGGTACCTGGAGGTGCCTCGCTCCTCCACCATCGCCGGCATGCTCTGGTGGCTGTCGCCACCTCTTGGAGCCACCAATCGATAAAGGACACCAGCAAGAAGACGCCAGACCCATTTTGAAGCCTTCATCGTCACTGAGGAGGAGGAACGGAGACGGGGAAGTTCGGCGGCCGAGGCCTTCAGCCCTGTTCTTCGTCGTCTCCTTCCGACCGTCAGATCTCGGGCCCGCTCCAGATCGCGTAGCTACCGTCGGATTGAGGATCGCCAACACCGTCAGATCCAGGACTGGGATCTAATCTCAACCCTCCGCTCGCGAACCGTCATCGGCGCCCAGGGGGGCGCCATGTGTCCAAGTGAACGGCGCTCCGCCGTTCGATCACGCCTTAGATGGGAATTTTGCAACTTATATCCCGCCGATTTTTGTATTTGAATATTAGAACTATAAACTTTCATCTGCCTTTTAATATTTTTGTAAAAATTACGAACTGCCCCCAACGTTTTTGGGTATTCCATTTTGATCCTCGCCTGACCACGTACGTATCACGTGGCCTCGGGGTATTTTTGCAGGCGCACCTGTGGGCTTCTGGGTATTTGTAATCGATCTAGAAACATTTTATTTAGTTATATATTTCTTGGAAATTTTACAGTTCATCCCCCTAAGCTTTTGTGAATTACATCCATACCCCTGCCAGGTGCGCGTGCCTAGTCACGTAGGCTTGGTGTTTTTGCGGGGAAGGGCTCGAAATTTCGACTATATATAATTGGTCAGAAAGTTGCTAATTAAGTTATATAATTTTTGGACTATTTACACGTAAGCCCCTCAACTTTGTGTATATTACAAAAATGCCCCTGCTAGAGTGAATTTTCTTGTTGTTGTATTTATTTATTGCATGCATCTATGAATTGCTAAAAATCACCAAAAAATTAGGTTAAGCTCCTGTTGTATTGTAGGTTCACAACATATTTTTGTTTTGCATATTTGTTGCATTTTAATATTTATAAAAATCCAAAAAACATGTATTTTTGCTACTATTTCCATTAGAAAATACCAAAAAATATTAAAACTCTTTTTGAAATTCTAAAAAATCACCTTTAGTCTATTTTAGTGTCTTTTGACTCCTGTCCAAAAATCATTAAAAATTTCAAAACAAAAATCCTAAAATTTATAAAACTCCAAAAATCTTCCTAAAAATCTAAAAAATTCGAGAAAAAACCTAAAAATACAATCTCAGTTTCTGTAGTTTCCTTATTCTATTGCATTTATTTTAAAACTAATTTGAGGAATTTTGGATACTGTTGGATATTTTTAATCCTCATTTTGATTTCGGTTAGTAGCTTAGTTCACTATTTTCTAGTATTTTATCTTTTAAAAATACCAAAAATTCAGAAAAATATCTAAAAATCACAAAAACATCCAAAAATTATAAAAGACTAAGAACATTAGATTTCCTGATTTTTGAGCACTTTTTCTTTTTTTATAAATACTCTTCTTTCTTTGCTCTTACTTTATTTATATTTTATTTTAAAAAATATAATATATAAAAAATACAAAATCATATATTAAAAATCAAAATATAAAAAAAATAAAAACCCACTAAAAATTTGCATATTGGTAGGCACTTGATCACATCACATGTTGGCACATTTTTGTCTGATCTATCTTGCCTGCTCCCTGTGTTCGAGCCCTACACACTTGCACACTATACACATTTTTGTAGAGTTATAATAAATTTTGACTCCACTTCTAATTTCATTGCTTGATTTGATTGTCGAGGGTTGATTATTGATTAATTAGGGTTTCTTGCGGGTCGCCACAGCGACTTCGTCTCCACCTTGTGTGAGACGTATTTAGACCTGCGAGAGAAAGGAAAAAATAAAGAAAATAAAATAAAAATGGAAGACAGTATATATGTAATAGATACTGCCTGATCCGAACCCCGAGAGAAGGTCAAGACTTGACCTGATCGACCAGGAATAAAGTAGGGGGAGATAAGGGTCCTTAAGCAGAAAATCCAAAAAAATTATGTGTGTTGTTGTAAATATTCTCACTTATTTTGTGTATATCTGTATCAAATTAACACTAATTTATTTGTGCCTTAATTGACCACAAATCAAATAATGTTCTAAACCAAAGTTGTAAATAAAAATGTTTTCTAATTAATAAAATTAATTGCACAATTAAATCATGTACAGAATAAAAAGTAGCCACACTTGGGAAAAGCCACTAAGCACTAATTGAAAGACCAATTCTGGCTCCATATGAGCTCAAATTGAATCAATCTCACTTCCATTGGATTCAAAATTAAATTACCTTTAAAATGGTTGTATTTTCATAATTTTTGGAGTTACGATTGAAAAGTCGGTTTTCTGGGGTGGTTTGTGCAATTTTCCCATGTATTTTGTGCATATTGTATTTGTATATATTTGTAAATTATTCTTACTAATTATTTAAAATTAAAAATAAAAATAAAAAAATTATTTAAACAAAAAAGGCTAATTTCCTCATTTACCCTTGTATATAATGTCATATATGTATATAGTGTATGTATATAGTTGCTATTTTTAATTAACCACCATAAAAAATAAAAAATAACATTTTTTAATTCAAATAAATAAAGTGACAAAAATTAAAAAAATTAGATAATTGTGTAAATACTTTTATCTCTTTTTATCTTTACCTCTTTTTAAATTTCATCACTCTTATCTCTTTCACCAAAAAAATTCAAAAAATTCATTTCAATTTCATCTCTCTTTATCTAAAAAAATTCAAAAGTTCAAATTTCATTCTGTCTTTTCTATTTATATGGCACCTTCTCCCTCATTTCAACTTGATCAATCTTTTGAGAGAGGAGCCCGATCTCCGAGAGAAAATTTCGTCGAGAAAGTTGGCTCGTCTCCAAGCCGTCCGGTGACATTGAGTCAGCTTGTCGAGGCGATCACAGTCCTTTTCTGCTCCTAAGGTGAGATCCATATTTTTCCCTTTTATTTTTATCTAGGTTAATCGTAGTTTATTTCTCGTATTTTTTTCTCGTTGTCAATTTTTTATCTAGATCTTAAAATCCGTCACGTTTTTGATTTGCCATCGATGTCGAGTTTGCATCTCATCCTCTCAATCTCCACGCATTCTACTCTATCGTCCACGATCTCTCAATTCCGGCCGCGTACGGTGGCCGGAGATCGAATTTGAATCTCTCATTGTAAATAAATAATATATATATATATTTGTTTCTATTTCTCTAACGTTTGTTTTGTAGAATCATTAATAAAAAAATAAAAAAAGAATTTCTTTATCCTATTTATTTTCCTTCTTAATTCCTATTTTCAGATTTACAAATATATATAAGGTTTTTTATTATTTATTTCTATTTACATCACAAACAATAAAAAAAATTACAAAAAAAATAAAAAATTATCTTCCAACAGGCAGCGGGGTCGCCACCCCCCGCCGCCCACCAACGGCATCGCCGCGGACACGCGCCCTCCTCCACCGCGTGGCCTTCCGTCCCCACCGAGGGCGGCCGTCATCCTCCACGCCAACCCTCCGTTGATCCATCGTCATGCCCTCCTCTGGTCTGTCGTGGGGTCCAGCGGCCACGCCGCCCTCCGCTCTCCAGCTGCCCCGCCAGTGTCCTCCGCCCGTCGACCTCCTAAAGCGAGGCCACAGCGCCGCAGCGCGCTGCCATCTCCGCGCTGCGCCTCCATCCAGCACTTCACCCCCGGCCGTCCCTCCTTCGAGCACTCAGCCGTGAGCGCCGCACCGCGCGTGGCGTCCACCTCGCCCGCCGATCTCCGAGCCCCTCCTTTAGTGGCGGCGCTCTTTCCCCCTTAGCACCTTGGACGACAGCCCGGCATGCCTCTTGCCCCTGTTGGTTTCAAGAAATGAAGAAGGAACCCTTCTAGGGTTTTGATCAAATAATTTATTGGGAGAACTGCACTTCAGCCCCAGACATATCTGAAATTACAGAAAGAGCCCCGACAATATAGACATGAATCAGTGGTAAATTGCAAATAAGCTCCCAGAATTTCTCGGAATTATAAAGAAGCCCCCGCCTACAAGCAAGTCACGTGCCCAGCACATGCATACTGGGTAATTTACATTTTGCATCCTCTGTTTGATTTCTATTTTTATTTTCAGTGCAAAACTTTTTCGAAATTACATTTTAGTCCCTGAACTGTAGAACAATAATTTGCTTGCTCTCTTTGAAGGAAATAAATGTTATTTATGATCTAAAAATCTTGCAAAAATTATGCTATGCTCCTGATGTGATTATCTTCTTAACATAAATTTTCCATCATATTTTAATTTTGTTTATTTTTATTAAAAAATTAGAACATGTCATTTTTCCCTGTTTGAATATTTTGTGCATATTTATGTGCATAATTTGGTAATGAATATAGAGGGATATATATGTGCATATTTACTTATTTATCATCTATTTCAAAAGACCTAGATTTCTTTTAATTTTAAACTTCAAAACATGCAAGAATCATGGTAATTGAAAATGTGAATTACTACGGCAATTCAACTTTAGCAAATGTTTTGGCGTGAACATGAATCAATCATGCAAAAGTTCTCAAAATAAACGTGTAGGCATTCTTCGTAATAAAGAACATAATGATCAAGAATTTCATTTGATTTAACTTCAGAATTTTTTTTGTTTCCTAATTGTGTTAACCTTCACGCAATGCCGATCTAATTTGATTCGTGTTCAACTAAGATGATTAATAACTCATGAATTTATTAAATTCCATTTACAAATGAAGAACACATAAAGAACGGATGAAGAAACAAAGAACACATGAAAAACAAGCATAGAAAATGAAGAACATGTAAAGAACACGAAGAACGAATGAAGACCATGAAGAACACGAAGAACATGAAGAACAATAATTCTGTCAAAATTTCGGTAGAGTTATTCCTTCATGTCGGATGTTATCTAAAAGAAAATTTTGATCGAGTTTTCCCTTATAAAAGTGACACTTCAGAGAAAAATAACGAGTCTTTCAAAAAATGAAACAAAAAAAGAAGAAAAGGATCTATTTACCTCCTACCCCAATTTCCACATTCCTTTTCCTCCTCTCCTACCTGGCAGCACTTTGCTTGCGCTTCTCTCCCGCCTTGTTCTCCTTCTCTCATCCTCTTAACCTTATCTCAGAGAGGGTGTATGGAATGGATAGGTTGAGAATGAATGAAGGGGGTACTTAGAGATCCGAGCCCCCCCCCCCCCCCCCCCCCCCCCCCCGCCCCTGCGGTCCTCGTTGCAAAAGCGGAGCCCCGCCACCTGCTGATCTCCGGCCTTTGCCCGTTGAGCCTATGACTCCGACCACCGCCAACAACCTTCAACCTTCGCCGACAACACTCCAGCCTCTGTTGAGGCTCCGCGAGATTTAACCACCGCAACTTCATCTTCTCCGACTACATCCACCCCCTGCCAGGAGCTTCTCTCCCCGATCGTCTTCAATGACCATGTCATCTTCACCGCCACAACGCTCCGCTGCACGGCCACCGCCATGGCCGGGCCTCCCCTCCTCCGTAGCCAAGGCTTCAGGCACCTCCAGCAGCAGAACCTCCGGCCCCCCTCCGCCTTAGCAGCAACACCGTGGCTCCACCGTCCCTCGTCGACACCGCCAAAGCCGGGCACCAGCCCTGAGCCCCCCCCGCACGCACTCCGCGTGTGGGTGGGGGAACGACGCCAGCATCACGTCAGCCGCATGTTACCTAGGTCACGTACTTTGCACGTGACCGTGGGGCAAATTGCAAAAGACCCCTCAGACTTCCTCTAAATTACGCTCCAGTCCCGCCGACCCAAGGTCACGTGCTCCGTACGTGACCCACTGGAAATTTTGCAAGGAGGATCCCTCAACTGTTGGTAATCAAATCTAGGCCCCCACTACATTTATTTTTTATAATTATTTTATTTATTTATTGCAAAAATATCCCTGTATTCCCCCTCTATTTTGAACATCTATATTTCATCATTTTATTTATAAAAAAATAGCATTTTGTTCCTCAATTAATTCTCTACGTTCTAACATTGTGGACAATTTTGTGATCGATAGTTAATTATAATTATTTGTTCTATGGAAAATTGCATATTTTGCCCATTTCTTGCTCTGAAATTTACATTTGATTAACCCTTGCTCTAAAAATTCCTGAAAAATCACATATTGTAGAATTAATTATGCTTGACATTGTGCCCAAAAAGATTTGCATCTACATGCATAGTTTGCCTTGTAAAAATTATTTTGCATATTTCAGTATTTGATTTTTAATAGGTATTATATCTCGTATTTTCGAGGTTTAGGATTTTTCTGAGGTCCATTACTAGTGATAGATCTTCGATAATTATATTCCTTGAAAATAGTTAGATTTAATATTTATTATAATTAAATATTGAAATTTATTCTATTTGCATTTAAAAATTCATAAAAAAATCATATTGCATTCAAAAATTCCAAAAAAAATTACATTGCATTCATTCATCATATTTTGCATCGTGACCAAGTTTCTTATTTTTCGGACATCGTTTGAATGTAATTTATATTTTAGTCCCTAAAATAGGCCGAAATTGCATTTTGCATCCTGTATTGCATTAAAAATTCCAAAAAAAATGACCGCCTCGAAAACCACATACGAACTTTAATAGACATATTTCTAGGTTGTTCCTTTGCCTCCTTGTGTTCGACCTTGGGACTTGCCCAACTAAAATAAACATAAAATCACATTGATTAAAATTGACGAATATTTTGTGTGGTTATTTTCTTGATCGATTCCGATTGCCACCTACAATGAACGACGAAATCAAATCATTATATTTTTTACGAATGACAAATACAACATCTCTTTTAATACTGCGGATTTTCGGACTCATCAGATGGTGCCGTTGCCGGTGAATACTCACCATTATACTACATCATTTCTGCATCTATTCTGCATAATTAGCATTCATGCATGTTTTCATAAGAATTGCCTTTTAGCATGAATTTATGAATAAAAAAAGAAGCATCTGACAAGTGCGATATTCCGCTTGTGTTAAAGAGATGTTGTGTATTTGTCGTGCGTAAAAAATAATTTGATTTTCGTTTGTTGTAGGCGGCAATCGGAATCAGTCAAGAAAATAACCACACAAAATATTTGTCAATTTTTATGTTTATTTTACTTGGGCAAGTCCCAAGGTCGAACATAAGGAGGCAACGGAACAACCTAGAATTATGTTTATCAAAATTCGTGCACGGTTTTTGAGGCGGTCTTTTTTTTTGTAATTTTTAATGTAATAAAGGGTGCAAAATGCAATTTTGGCCTATTTTAGGGACTAAAATGTAAATTACACTCAAACGATGTCCGAAAAATATGAAACATGGCCACGATGCAAAATATGTTGAAATTATATAGTCTTTCTAATTGGCCGTGTCTCACCTTTTCAATTCGAAGAAAGGGCTATAGTGACCTTTCCACCGTGCTGAATGCACTATATTTTTTTTGGAATTTTTGGATGCAATATGAATTTTTAAGAATTTCTAATTGCAAACAAAATGGATTTCAATATTTAATTATAATAAATATTAAACCTAATTATTTTCAAGGAACAAAATTATCTAAGATCTATCACCAGGTGATTGATCTCAGAAAAATCCTAAACCTCAAAAATACTAGTTTCAATACCTATTAAAAATCAAATACTGAAATTTGAAAAAAATAATTTTTACAGGGCAATCTATGCATGTAGATGTGATTCTTTTTGGGACAATGTCAAACACAATTAATTCTACAATTATTGATTTTTTGGGAATTTTTGGAGCAATGGTTAATCAAATATAAATTTCAGAGCAAGAAAGGGGCAAAATATGTAATTTTCCACAGAAGAAAAAATATTAATTAACAATCGATCACAAAATTGTCCGAATATGTCAAAACGTAGAGAATTAATTGAGGAACAAAATGCTATTTTTTATAAATAAAATGATGCAATATAGATGTTCAAAACAAAGGGGAATTTAAGGGTATTTTATCAATAAATAAATAAAATAATTATAAAATAAATGCAGTGGGGGGCCTAGATTTAATTACCAACAGTTGAGGGATCCTCCTTGCAAAATTTCCAGTGGGCCACGTACGGAGCACGTGACCCCTAGGTCGGCGGGATTGGAGCGTAATTTAGAAGAAGTCTGGGGGGTCTTTTGCAATTTGCCCACGGTCACGTGCAAAGCATGTGACCTGGGTAACGTGCGGCTGACGTGATGCTGGCCTCGTTCCCCCAGGCATACGCGGAGTGCGTGCGGGGGGGGGGGGGGAGGGGGGGACTCGGGGCTGGTGCCCGGCTTTGGCGGTGTCGATGAGGGACGGTGGGGCCCCGGTGTTGCTGCTAAGGTGGAGGGGGGCCGGAGGTTCTGCTGCTGGAGGCGCCTGGAGCCTTGGCTGCTGAGGAGGGGAGGCCCAGCCAAGGCGGTGGTCGTGCAATGGAGCGTCGTGGCGGTGAAGATGACGTAGTCGTTGAAGACGATCGGGGAGAGAAGCTCCTGGCGGGGGGGGGGGGGGTGACTGTAGTCGGAGAAGACGATGTTGCGGTGGTTAAATCTCGTGGAGGCTCGACGAAGGCTGGAGTGTTGTCGGTGAAGTTTGAAGGTTGTTGGCGGTAGTTGGAGCCGTAGGCTCAACGGGCAAAGGCCGGAGCTCAGCAGGTGGCGGGGCTCCGCTTCTACAACAAGGGCGCGGGGGGTGGCCTCGGATCTCGTAGACAACGAAGCTCCAGGCTGTCACCACCAGGCTTCACCTGAGGCTGTCGGCGGATGCAGGCGAACGGTGGCAGAGGCGCTGCATTTATAGGGACGGAGAGGTGGTAGGCCGGAAGAGGAAATAGGTCGGGGGAGATTTGGTGATTTGCACGAGATCGGCGATTGGGGATCGTGAAGGGATTTGAGGATCGCAGGATACGCGGGATCTAGGATTTGACTCGATGGGATTTGATCCGAGGAGATCTGGGATCAGGAGTGGCTGGTGATGGGAGAGATTGGAGGCAAAGATGTGGGGGTTCGCAGGGCGGCGCTCGCCTGAGTGGGAAGGAAAGAGGCGGAGGAAGATGATGAGTGCTGGGCCGTCCGATCGACCGAGATCGGATGACCCAACAGGTGGCACGTGGTGCAAAAGGGGGAAGGGAGCGGTGCACGTGCTGCGCACGTGCGAGGAAGGCACGTGCTCCGCACGTGCAGCTATTAATTAATTTTTTTAATAAAATGAGTAAATAAAAAGGCCAAAAAAGGCTGACACGTGGTGGCCCCAGGGCGGCCACGTGTCAGCACCAGAAAATTCGAAAAAAGAATTTTGTAAAATGCAAAATAAATAGCAAACTCCCTCGGATCAAAAACATTTCTTCACGAAAATTGCTTGTCTCGATGAGATCTACAACTTTCATGAAGACATCAAAACCAAAATCGATAAAATGCACAAAGTGATATTTTTGGGGTATCCAATGTATATAGAATACCTTGATTTTTGGGTTTTGTAATTTTTATGTCATTTTTAAACCAGATAAAAATACGAAAAAATATGGAAAAATCAAAGATAAATATTTACACACCAATTTAGTTTTTTTGGATTTTTATTAATTAAGAAAAAGAAGGAATAAAATAAAATAAGAAAAAGACCATTTTTGTACAGACAGTTAGTGAAGACTCGGATCCAATTTGTTTCATTGAATTCAAGCTTAATTTGGATTTGGATTTTTTTTGCATTTTAATAAAACTTTTATCAAAGAAGACAAATGAAAAAGAAATAAACTAAAATAGGTTAATTATATACATAAAATAATAGGTCAAAACCGCTAAAATAAAAAATGTATAAAAGAGGCCCAAAACCCAACTTTCACATACGAACTCCGATTCACTTGAACTTGGTCTTGTTTTGAAGGTAATTGAATGTACATTAGTTCAAAATGGAGTAGGATTAAAACAGACACTGGATGAGGAAGATATGAGGTTTTTAGTCCGGAAATCCTGAAACTAGAGTTTGGGTTTTTGGTCCACTTATTTGGGTTACTGATTTTTTTGTATTTTTCATTTATTCTTCTTAGTGATATGTACACAGTGGAGGTGGTTTTGGATCATTCAGAGTTAGCAAGAATTAGTTAAAAATCCAGGAATTTAGGCTATTTACAGGTCAATTTTGGCTATGATTTTTGGCTTCTTATTTTGTGCAAAAATTAGTTCTAAAATGCAATTCTTATGAAAACATGCATGAATGCTAATTATGCTGATTAAATGAAGAAATGCTGTTGAGTTTGAGGGAGTTGAGCTTAATTAATGAGATTTAGAATGATGAATCCGAGATTCATCATCCCCCTATACTTAAACCATGCTCGTCCCTGAGCATCAAAAAGAAATGCCATGAGGTGAAATGAGATTTGGTTCCATACCAAGACCATGAGCTGAAGGTGAAAGTGAAACTAGAATCGACCTTTGGATTATTAGTGTGGTGGAACTTCTGTGAGACTTAGAATTTTAAAATCAACAGCCTTCAAGTTCTACACATTATTGCTATAGTTTTGGCTCAGAAGTCATCTTAGATCAATCCTCTTCCCAAAGTATACCCTATGAACATTGAACAATCGACCTATGTGTGTGAAAGGTTTTAGCTCTTCCCATCCAGAATGCTAGACTACCATGCTCCTCTCCTCTCCAGTAACTCATCCTCAGGGAGTCAGGTATTTCCTTCTAGGGTCTGTCGTGCTGTGTTCACAATCGAATTGGGGGAGAAGATAAAAGAAGGGGAAAAGAACTGGAGGGTGGCCAGTGTAGTCACCTCTCCTTGAGAAGATGGCCAGTGTAGCCGAGTCTCCATCAAGATCTACAGGTTTTCTTTGAAGCTTGGACCTTTTTGGTCGGATATTTATTTGGTAGAATAATTTTTTGTATTTGGAATTTTTGGTGGTTCTGCTCGGATCTTGTTGTACCCCTACGAATATAGAATCTTTTTGTTTCCGTACATTTTTTGGGGTCTTAGAAAAAATTGTGCCCAGCCGTCCATCCCTTTTCCGGAGCTTTATTTCAACCCGTACTCCGATCTTTAGAATTCCACGCTACCAAAAAAGAAACTCACACAGTCTTTCAACATCCCGTCTGAGTTAAGCTAAGTGCATAGCGCGAGAGTACAAATTAATTCCCTATTCCAGAGTTGTACCCAGAATGAAGAGACCAGGTTAGACACTTAGAGTCAAACGCTGCACATTATCATGTGGAACTCAAAGAATTAAGTCAAAGACCTGAGGCTTCTAAAATCCTATTTCTCAGTGAAGTTCCTCTGAAAATTAGGAGGATTAAGGTCATGTCTAGACCACTCTCGATTTATGCTCATAACTCGGTTCAGAACCCAATGACTTTTCACATATGCAAATGAATGTGATGCTGGATGAAGTGCAGGTGTGTGAAATGCATACACATGTTTTCTTTTTGTGTTTTTTTATTTGATTTTTTTGATTTTTTTATGCAAGGGATTTTTGGGTTTTTAATGCAAAAATGAATAAGAAGCCATTTTTTCTTTTAAAAAAAATTGTGGGCACAGTCAGTGTTAGTAGCAAAACTCTTTTTCTTTTTCTTTTGTTTTTTTGTTTTTTGTTGTTTTTTTGAATTAATAACACACCCCGTAAATACATATAGACTTACGCGAAAGTACGAGATATGGCTAAAATATATACACAGTATATATACAGACCCCCTATACTTAGCGAGTGCTGTGTCCTCAGAGCACAAGAAGCGTAAAGAAGACATAGCTCGGGCTAAGCGTAAGAGAGTGAAAAAGGAAAAGAAAAAGAACAGGATTTACAGAACTACCCCCTATACTTAGACTGTGAACAGTCCAAGTTTAGAAGAAGAGCGGGAAAAATGACGTGATCAGGGTATGTGAATGAGGAGAGTATAAATAGATGGGCATCAGTTCCCCCTATATTAGGCTCTGGTCAGCCTAAGTATAAGAGAAGGGTGGAAGTGAGGCGATCGAGAGATAGGAGAAGGATGGTAAATACAGATGGCACCGGTCTCCCCCTATACTTCGGCCTTGGCCTAAGTAGATGAAGAAGCTTTACAAGGAAACCGATGTGGTCGAGAGGGATGGAGGGTAGCCGATGGTTAAGGCGATTTTCGGCTGATCTTGTTGTGAGCCTGCGATGGGAGATCGGAATAATGAGATGGAGATGAAGCATATGATTCCCAACTATTATCAGTGTCATCCTCAAAAAAATCATGATGGATAGTGGATGAAGTGTTTGAGTCAGATGAAAGATATCCATCATCGAAATTATCCTCAGAGGAGTAGTATTCGAAAGTGGACATACTCCAAATATTTATGTCTTTTTGTTTCTTCAATTGTTTCCTCAAAATTCGTTCCATCTTGGGATCAAGCGGTTTGTCCTCGGATGAATACTCGGAAGCACCGATCTCACTCATCTCATAAGAAATAATTCCATTGTACTTGAAGAGGACAGGAGCATCAGCTTTGGATGAATAGTAGTTAGGAACGGGAACTGTCCAATGAGAGTTGAATTTTGGATCCTTGCGAAGATATGGCTTTAGAGCTGCCGAACACACTTTACACATGTAGACGACCTTTTCCAGACCTGATGAGGGATCATCAGCTGATTCCTCTTCCGAAAGGTCAAAGGTGACTTTCTTTTTCTTGTTTCGTGAAGGTGTCGGTTCACTTGAGTATCCAGATGAATAGCCATTGGAATTCTTCTCCTTGGTCGGTGTGCGGCCTGCGTGTTTGTTCTTACTCTCCTGAATGTTGGTGCACTCTCGATTTGGAATGAGTTGGTCAAGATATTCAGAGAAAGTTGCTCCTGGGTGCGACCATGCATATGTCTCAGGATCGTAGAAGAAGGATTTGTCTATTTTGAGATCCGCGGGAATTGAAATACTGGGAAGAGTATCTACATGTTCATTCTCAATTGATTTGACATTAGAGCATTCCTGTGTCAAGTTGATTTGATCCATGTAGTCAGAATAGGTCGACCCAGGGTGTGCCCATGCATAAGTCTCTGGATCATATGATTCACGTACTTGATTCATGGTGAGAGCAGTGGGGAATGGAGCAGGTAGGAGATTCTTTAAACCAATAGTCTCATCAACAACCGTTATCTCATGTGTAGCAGCGAAGTAGGGCTCTTCTAGCATTTCATGTTTACGGTTCGGGGACTTCGTGGGTTGCCTCAGAAGATCGTGGTTCCTCAAAGACAGTATCAGATCTAAGTGCTTCCAATGCTGTGAAATTGATTTCCTGAGTCTCACAATCAATAATTGCCTTAGCCAATGCTAAGAACGGCTTTCCGAGAATAATTAGAAACTGGGTGAATTCTCCTTGATGCTCAATATCAATGACCGTGAATTCTACTTTGAGCAGAGCACCTTGGAATATCATGATGATAGAAATGATTCCTCTCGATCGCTTTATTGATCGGTCAACCAATTGAACAATCTCTCGTATCTTTCTAATCGGTCCGAGTTTGAGTTCAAGAAATACAGAGGTCGAGAGGATATTAATCGGTGAATCGTCATCAATCCGAGCATGGGTGAAAATTGTGTCTTTGATTTTACAGTCAAATCTGGGCAACCGCTTCACTATGCGGCTCTTGGTTTTTCTCCTCAACACCAAGGAGGAGGCCATTGGCAAGATATGTCTTTCAGTCTTTGTTCTAATCCTTCCCGATTTTTTCATCATTAATTTGTCCATTACAAATCCTTTTAGGTCCGGGAAGTGTTCAATGGTCTTTATAAAGGGAAGTTCAAAAATTAATCTTTTCTCCAATGCTTCCCGTACAACAGGATCCAAATTCTTCAGATCTTCTTCAGATTCAATTTTTATGAAATTTTCTAGATTTTCGATTTTTTGGTGTTTTTGAATATTCCATTTTTTTGATATTTTCTGTGTGGTGTGGTGATGTGGTGTCTTCTGTAGAGGAGTAGGGGCTTTGATTTTCTGAGAAGGAGTCAGATGCATAGTCATGTCTAGGGGAATAATAAGCAGAAGTGCCGCTATCAGAATTGTCCCTAGATTTCTGAATATCCTCAAAATTGTCAACATGAGATCTAATCATTTCCTCATTCATTTTTATATCTGAGCTCCCAGAGAGTGAAATTAGTCGGTCGACAAATTTTTGAAATCTATCCTCCATTAATTCGAATCTTTTATTTATCCTCGAAATATCATTCTCAAAATTCTATTCATGATTAATCATGGGAGCAGTTGGTTTGTGTTCAATAATTTCATCTTCCATTTTCCTATATCTGTTGAGAGGAGAGTTTCTTTGAATATCCGATATATGATCATTATTTTCTGAAATTTTCTCCTAAAAAATTATAGAAGGAGGCTGCTCAGTGGAAGGATGTTGCGGGAATGTGTAGGTCTCGTATTCAACATGCCGTGACTCGGGCAAGTAATCCTGGTCTGAGTAGAGTCTACTTCCATGGTCATGATTGATCGTATCCTCGAATAATGGAGTCATACAGGGTATATATGTGTCAATATCATCAGTTTGGTCCTCTGTATGTATAGGCTGATCAAATGAATGATATTCAGGTTGGTTAATAGGGATTTGATCAATGCGGTCAATCCAACTCCGGTGATCATTAAGTGTGGGTCTTTCCATCTGGTTTTGGTTTCTCGGCCAGTCATGAGACTCAAAGGTATTTTGATCTTGAAATGGTTCATTAGCGAGAAACCGAGAATAAGACGGTTCAGTCCAAGATGGTAGTTGGCCATGTGCGGTCAGATGATTCGGGTAGGAATTCAATGAGGGGTTCGAATTCATCCGTAGGTGAAAGTCTCCTGCAGATGTTGGAGGATTATTGAAAGAAGAGGATATGGTTGATTTGGGCCTAACCGAGACAAATTCATTTTCATAGTATAGCTCTGATAGATTTTCAGATAAATGTTCGACCATTTTTGAAAGAGCTGAAAGGAATGAGGGGTTGGGTCTGCAAGAGTTTTTGGATGATGAGGTTTAAATCAAGAAAGGAGAGAGATGATTGCGGATAGTCAAAAGAAATTTTATCAAACGTACGGCTTTTGATCTTCGATATCGGTTCACGTACATCAATGCAAACACAAATCAAACTTCGGATTCACCAACTTACACAATGAAGCCATAACAGATCGGCTATTTTCTTTTCAATTTTAATTGGTGATAAATCAATCTTGGAAAAAAATTAGCGAGCTGTTGGGTGCCGAAATTTTCGTAATGACTAGCTCGAATTCTTACGACTAGTTGCACCTACTTTCAGCCAGTATGGGAGTAAGTATGGACCGTAGAACGACTACCCGTTACTTGAGGACGGAGCCTTATGTAGTGTCCTCTAAGCCACCCACTCTGCTAAGGAAATCCGGACCGTTTATCGGCTACCCGTAGATCCTCACCGAGAAGTAGCTAATCATTTTTGGTAGAATCAGTAGTCAATATGAAAATCTGGGTTTGGGCTCTAGCCTTAAGTGTCGTCTCTCGCTCACTTAGAAAGATAGAAACATCCAAGGTCGGGTTGCTCTCCCGCAAAAAATCTTGATTTTATGGGTTATTTTGAAATCGGCTATATTTAGCAGTCCTAATTTTAATTAGGTGATCACTGAAGATTTCATTGAGCACAAATACACGTCTACCGTCCAGTCCCAATTTCCTTTAAAATTTATGTGATAAAATAAGGGGGAGAAATTTGGGAAAAGCCGATGCATATGAGAAACTATGATGAATACTCAATTAGAAGACTTATAGTGAATCCTCGCAATCTCCATGTGGGATGCAATATAGAAATTGAAAAATTTATTCTATATGGATGCAAGCCGATGAAAAACCGCACTTAGTAGAAAGTTCTGTTAGCAGGGAAGAATTGAGTTGAATTTTGGCTAAATTGAATGATCTAATGTGCGTCTCAATTAATAGTGCAGTGTGGCTTAATTCCCACGAGCACAATCAATAAAAATGCTCTGAGAGCCGTATGTGCAGGTCTATCCTAATCGCCACTCAAGTTGGTCCCCACCCTCACTAGAGTGTGAAATAGACCACGACACAACACAGAAAAAGTTTAAGGGTCTTTTTACACACACGAGAGTCCAAACGGACACGGCTGTAAATGAGCAATTAATTACAGAAATAAAAAATTTGCAGAAATTAAAATCCTAGACTCTACATTCTCTCATGACTCGACTCGATCTTAAATTAATTGCAGCCTTTTCGGAAGTCGGTGAAGATGCTTCGGTTTCTTGAAGAACCGCTCCACGTACGTCGGGTACATCGCAAGAAAATAAGAGAGAAAATGTAAGAGAGTGACTAAAAAATAAATCAAAAATAAAATAAGAAAAAAAATAAATAAATGCTGAAAATAAATTACAGGAAAAAAAATGTAATTTACAATGAACAGTTCAGGGGTCAGACTACCCGAATGCGTAAAACCGAACGAATTTTTTCAAAACACAAAACTAAGCCGTTTTCCTCCCCGGCAACAGCGCCATCTGACGAGTCCGGTAGTCCGCTTGTGTTAAAGAGATGCTGTGTATTTGTCGTACGTAAAAAATAATTTGATTTGTCGTTCGCTGTAGGCGGCAATCAGAATCGGTCAAGAAAATAACCACACAAAATATTTGTCAATTTTTAATGAATGCGGTTTTATGTTTATTTTACTTGAGCAAGTCCCAAGGTCAAACACAAGGAGGCAAAGGAACAACCTAGAATTATGTTTATCAAAATTCGTGCACGATTTTTGAGGCGGTCTTTTTTTTTGTAATTTTTAATGCAATAAAGGGTGCAAAATGTAATTTTGGCCTATTTTAGGGACTAAAATGTAAATTACACTCAAACGATATCTGAAAAATATGAAACTTGGCCATGAAGCAAAAAATGATGAAATGAATGCACTATATTATTTTTGGAATTTTTGGATGCAATATGATTTTTTTTTTATAAATTTCTAAATGCAAACAAAATGGATTTAAATATTTAATTATAATAAATATTAAACCTAATTATTTTCAAGGAACAAAATTATCTAAGATCTATCACTAGGAGATTGATCTCAGAAAAATCCTAAGCCTCGAAAATACTAGTTTCAATACCTATTAAAAATCAAATACTTAAATATGCAAAATTATTTTTACAGGGCAATCTATGCATGCAAATCTGATTCTTTTTGAGCACAATGTCAAACACAATTAATTCTACAATCTATGATTTTTTGAGAATTTTTGGAGCAACGATTAATCAAATATAAATTTTAGAGCAAGAAATGGGCAAAATATGCAATTTTTCACAGAACAAATAATTATTAATTAACCATCGATCGCAAAATTGTTCACAAAATGTCAGAACATAGAGAATTAATTGAGGAACAAAATGCTATTTTTTTTATAAATAAAATGATGCAATATAGATGTTCAAAACAGAGGGGGAATACAAGAGTATTTTTGCAATAAATAAATCAAATAATTATAAAAATAAATGCAATAGGGGGGATAGATTTAATTACCAACAGTTGAGGTATCCTCCTGGAAAAATTTCCAGTGGCACGTGACCCATGGGTCGGCGGGACTGGAGCGTAATTTAGAGGAAGTTCGGGGGTCTTATGTAATTTACCCACAGTCACATGCCAAGCACGTGACCTGGGTAACGTACAGCTGACGTCGTTCCCCCACGCATGTACGGAGTGCGTGCGGGGGGGGGGGGGGGAGGGGCTCGGGGTTGGTGCTCGGCTTTGGCGGTGTCGACGACGGACGGTGGCCACCCCCCCCGCCAGGAGCTTCTCTCCCCAATCATCTTCAATGACTACGTCATCTTCATCGCCCCGGTGTTGCTGCTAAGGCAGAGGGGGGCCTGAGGTTCTGCTGCTGGAGGCGCCTGAAGCCTTGGCTACGGAAGAGGGGAGGCCCGGCCAAGGCGGTGGCCGCGCAGTGGAGCGTCGTGGCGATGAAGATGACGTAGTCGTTGAAGACGATTGGGGAGAGAAGCTCCTGGCGGGGGGGGGGTGCTGTAGTCGGAGAAGACGAAACATGCAAAGGCCAGAGCTCAGCAGGTGGCGGGGCTCCGCTTCTGCAATGAGGGCCGCAGGGGGGGGGGGTGGCCTCGGATCTCGTCGACGACGAAGCTCCGGGCTGTCACCACCGGGCTTCGCCTGAGGCTGTCGGCGGATGCAGCCGAACGACACCAAAGGCGTTGCATTTATAGGGACGGAGAGGTGGTAGGCTGGAAGAGGAAATAGGTCGGGGGCGATTTGGCGATTCGCATGAGATCGGCGATCAGGGATCATGAAGGGATTTGAGGATCGCGAGATACGCAGGATCTGGGATTTGACTCGATGGGATTTGATATGAGGAGATCTGGGATTAGGAGTGGCCGATGATGGGCAAGATTGGCGGCAAAGTCACGGGGGTTCGCGGGGAGGCGCTCGCCTTATTGGGAAGGAAAGAGGCGGAGGAAGATGACGAGTGCTGGGCCATCCGATCGGCCGAGATCGGATGGCCCAGCGGGTGGCACGTGGTGCAAAAGGGGGAAGGGAGCGGTGCACGTGCTGGGCACGTGCGAGGGAGGCACATGCCCCACACGTGCGGCTATTAATTATTTTTTTTATAAAAATGAGTAAATAAAAAGGCCAAAAAGGCTGACACGTGGCGGCCCAGGGGCAGCCACGTGTCAGCATCAGAAAATTCGAAAAAATAAAGATTTTGTAAAATGCAGAATAAATAGCAAACACCCTCGGATCGAAAAAGTTTCTTCACAAAAATCGCTCGTCTCGATGAGATCTACAACTTTTATGAAGACATCAAAATCAAAATCGATCAAATGCACAAAGTAATATTTTTGGGGTATCCCATGTACATAGAATACCTTGATTTTTGGGTTTTGTAATTTTTATGTCATTTTTAAACCAGATAAAAATCCGGAAAAAATATGAAAAAAATCAAATATAAATATTTACACACTAATTTAATTGTTTTGGATTTTTATTAATTAAGAAAAAGAAGAAATAAAATAAAATAAGAAAATGACCATTTTTGTACATACAGTTAGTGAAGACTCGATCCAATTTGTTTCTTTGAATTCAAGCTCAATTTGGATTTGGATTTTTTTGCATTTTAATAAAACTTTTATCAAAGAAGACAAATGAAAAAGAAATAAACTAAAATAGGTTAATTATATACATAAAATAATAGGTCAAAAACCGCTAAAATACAAAATGTACAAAAGAGGCCCAAAACCAACTTTCACGTACGAACTCCGATTCACTTGAACTTGGTCTTGTTTTGAAGGTAATTGAATGTACATTAGTTCAAATGTTAGTAGAATTAAAACCGACACTGGATGAGGAAGATATGCCATTTTTAGTCCGAAAATCCTGAAACTAGGGTTTGGGTTTTTGGTCCACTTATTTGGGTTAGTGTTTTTTTTGTATTTTTCATTTATTCTTGTTAGTGATATGTACATAGTGGAGGTGGTTTTGGATCATTCGGAATTAGGAAGAATTAGTTAAATACGAGAAGTTAAGCTATTTACAGGTCAATTTTGGATGTGATTTTTGGCTTCTTATTTTGTGCAAAAATTAGTGCTAAAATGCAATTCTTATGAAAACATGCATGAATGCTAATTATGCAGATTAAATGACGAAATGCTGTTGATTTTGAGGGATTTGAGCTTAATTAATGAGATTTAGAGTGATGAATCCGAGATTCATCATATGTTTATGTCTATTTCGAAACCCCTGATTTTGCTAATGACTCTCAACTAGAACTAACATTGATTTATTATCATTAATTACGATTAATTTTCCATATTTGTGATTAACATCCATAAATCCATGGTTAACATTTCAATCATGATTAGCAATCCTATTCATCATTATTATCCTTAATCATGATTATTTAATGTCAGTGATGATTATTAAAAATTAACGGCGAAGCTCTAACCTCAAATACTTCCAAAATCCACAACAATTTGCAATGATATCTTATTGACATGGAACGAGTTCATTTGATCCACCTCGTCAAGTGGATTCAAAGACTGCATGTAATTCTAGATCAGAGATAGTTGATATTTAGGACTTTTACACCCTAGCTTCCTCCCTATATAGGGCGCCCCTCTACTCATACGAACCCCAAATCTCATGGTAGTCAGTAAGAGAAACCTTGTCTGTTATTTTTGTCATCCAAACAAGATCCATATCATCTTTCAACGATCTTCAGAATAAGTTCATGAAACAGTTCTCCTTTAGTTATCAACTCCATAAATAAGTGTTGAACTCCAAGTTTTTAACTCTGAAATTAGCTCATTGATCAGTGATAATACAAGATGCACTTAATAGATATTTAGAAAACAATTTAAAATCAAAATGAAGTATGCAAGTGCTTTTTGGATATGTAGGCGTCACGAAATTGACACATCAAAAATTTATTGATTTCAATATTCGAGGAGAAAGATGTGCTAATCGTAGTCTAAAGAGACCAAGTTTGAAATCTACAATAGAGGGTTGAGTGGGATCCGTCCAACGCAATTTAGATACCATATAAAACGCCTCTTTAGGCGCCCTCTCCTAAAGATAGATGCATTGTATGCAACTGTTGGTTGGGTATGCACGGCTTTAAACATTGAAAATACCAATAATGAAGATTTTAGTGGGGTGTTTTCGATACTAGATATAATTATACGTAAAAAAAGCTATTTATTATACGTATTATATGAAGTTTATTACTTCGAGTTTGATTTCTTGGTTTATACGTATTATATGATTTTAATTTTATTTTCATATTTTATACACAAATTTATTAAGCAATTACAAAAAAACTTTCTTTGGGGCTGAATGGACATATATATAGAAAAACTAGAAGTTTCTTTATATTTAGGACACTGTCTAAGGGCGTCAAAACCCAACATTAAACCCTTTAACCTCTGTATTTTTTTTGAATATTTTTATAATTTATTATTTATGTACATTGAATTTTTAAGGTGAGTTGGGTGAGTTAGAGTAAAAGAAAAAAATAAATACAACTCAGGAATGAAGAATTGGGCAAATCAGGGTTTGATATTTTCTCCCATAATTGAATGCATTATTTTTTACTTCTTTTTTTATTCTCCTTCTTACTTCATGTATTTGTGAAACTATAATTATTACAAAAGGATTTTAAATGAAATTATCATGGCATATTTTGTAGCTTTGGCTATTTCTCATTTTTCTTCTATTTTTATTTGCTGACCCATATGTCAATCTTACATGGTCTATGTGATAGGGTTATAACAACATACCTGTTGCAAATCTTTTTAATTTTTGTTTCAATTTCGATTCTAAAATCTAATCTTATAGATTGAATCTTAGATTAGTGCTCTACATATCTTCCAAACTTCGCTCAAATCCGAGCTTATTTGCTATTTTATCTTAATGGTCAAACAGTCGGTCAAGATCAAAGTAACTTAAATTCAATTTAAAAAAGAGCTAAATCTTAAACCATTAAGACAAAATAGCAAATAAGCTTAGATTTTAGTGAAATTTGAAGGATATGTAGAGCATTATATAAGATTCATATATAAGGTTGGAATTTAGAATCAAAATCAAAAAATTAAAAAGACTTACAGCATGTCTGCTGCAACTCTTGTTACAATAGACTATCTGCTATACATAAATATGGCCTACAATCCTCTTTATTCTTATTTTTTATTGCTCTTTGTGTGTGTACACACAGGGTGGAGTATTGGGCCAGGCCGGGTTGTACCCGACCCTGATCCGACCCGCAAAAGTTCGGGCCCGACCCGAACTCAATGTACAAATGGGCTGGGCCTGGGCCCTCATATTTCAAAAATATCATGCTCGGGTCGGGTTGGGTCCGAATCCCCGAAGTACAAATGGACCAGGCCCGGACCCTCATATTTCAAAATATCATATTAGAATCAAATTAGAGACAGATTTATAGTCACAATACATCCAATATTTCCTTCATCCATGAATAGTAATATAACAATACATCCAATATTCATGTGTGATGGATGAATTATATCCATAACAATAAATTAGGATCAAAGTGCAACTTCATGAATCAAAATGGGTGCAGACTGAGCCCGACCCGAACCCAAGCCCAGTCTCGCGGGCCTTGGGTTGGGCTCGTGTCCTCTATTTGCTAAAAAAAGCAGACCTCAACCTTACCCAAGGCCCATGGAAAATTGACGGCCTCTATCCGGACTTTCCCGAATTGGACTAGGCCAAGCCCAATGCTCCACCCTATGTACACATGCACATTATGTACGTTCTCCTTATTTTACTATCTTTCTTCTTTTTTTGTGTACATTCTTCTTATTTTACTCTCTTTCTTCTTTTTGTATTTTGATGTTATTTTTGAGTATCAACACGTCCTTATTGACAGAGTGAATTGTATAAGGGGACTTTATGAGTTAATGTGTTTGTAATATAATATTGGTCAAAATATAAATACAAAGCACATGAATAATTGATTCGTAGAGGGAAGCTTTATAGATGAAATGAAAAAGAAAATCATAGACCGATGCATCGAAGGTCATGATTTTTAGCCATAAAGGTTTCCACATTAAAACTAATGTGTGATTCGTGGTTTACATAAAGATTTCGCTACCTATAATTTCTTAATACGTTGATTTGTATTTGTTTGTTTAATATACATGAATATATACTTGAGAGGGAGGGGGATTGCACTTTAAGAAATAATGTAACAATTACGAAAATGTGTGACGCATTATCATCAATAACTAGCACAAATAACAACTAGAAAGAAAACCACAATACAAATAGGTTTATATCGATTTACCCTACTAGGACACTTAGAAAGAAAGATCGTCATATAAAATATTTTATAGCCAATAACAAGCATAAACCTATAAAGCATTCAAAAAAATTTAAATTGAGAATTGAAATGAATATGAAACATATTGGAGAGAAAAGATGATTGTGAAGATTGAAACAATGTTGTGATATATAACTCACAATGGAGCATTTCAAGAACTCTTTATTTCTGGCTAAGAATACACTAATGAATAACGTGATGAACAAGTGAGACGCTATCTTGGTTTTTGGTTGCAATTCACTAGTGAATAACTTGATGAATGAGAGGGGGATGTTATATTTGGTTTTGGAGGGTAAATAGACCTTTTTAGATTGGTTTTTGGAGGGTTCTTCAAAAGCTGCACATGAAGATATGCATTCTAACACCAAGCAAGAAAGACACATCCTATTATAGCAAAAGGAAGATGAATTTAAAACTTGAAGTTGATACATCATGCATATAACAAAACTTGAACAAGCCCGGCCTCTCGCACGTTAAAAGTAAATAATGAGAGTAAAGTCTAATTGGGTTCCCTTTGCTAGACACCCCAAAGGGCCATGCTCATTTCACTATTTCTACATAGAATGCAGCTACTTACCATTTTGTGGGCTCATATTATATCATGATGCTTTTTGGGATCATTACGGACATAAATCTTAAACAAGGAGAATGTTATTTAGCACATATTAATTCCAAGATAACAGGTAAATTATCAAACCACAAGTGACAATAATTTTTCCAGGTAAAAACCACAACAACAGTCTTCCCAACTCGAGCTTTCAACCTGACCGAATCTCGGTCTTTCGATTAATCTAGATTGTTTATGTGGGCAACCTATCATATTATAACAAGTTGATTATGCAGTAAACTCCAATGTATGTACAAAACCACAATTCATGTAACCTCATTAAAAATATGGTGAAGCCTTCTCCCACTTTAAGTAAGGTCGGCTACCTGGATTCTTGCTCAAATCCATGTTAAACGATCCAACTATTTTTTACGTGGTTGTCAGCTACCTGATGCAAATCTCATAAGGAGGGCTTTTAACCCTACTCTGCTTAGTAGTAGGAAGATTATACTACCTCCAGAACATTGAGGCGGGTACTCCTATAACCTCATTAACAAAATAATATGCAAAGTAACACGTGGTAAATAAAGAACAATCTTATAAAACTCGAAAAGTGTTTGTAATATTGATTGCTCAATTATTATAGATATAGGCGTGAAACATGAGGTTAAACAATAGTTCCAAATACTCCCCCAAAGGTTGGAATGTAGAATACAGAGAGTATTCACTGTAGCAAGTTGTGTGTTTTGAAAGAGGTGTCTAAAGGTCCACATATACTGAATATGCTTGTTGGGGCTTAATAGAGTCGGTGAGGTCCATATTGGAATTAAATCACTTTAAATATATCCTTTAAAAATATGGTTATCAACCCATCAAAAAATTTAATCAATCAATATTCGATGATCATTCGTGTCAAAAAGTTGATCGATCACAATTCAAAAAATGATCAATCAACCTAGTAGAGTTGTCAATAAAAAAATTGATCATTGTTCAAAAAGCGATTGATCATGTCAAAATGGGTTATCATGAAGGGAGGTTAAACCATGCATATCATATAAATACAGAATAATCAAATCGAATTTGTAGAAATATGGAGTTCATCGTATGAGCACCGACGTAGTTGTATAATAAATAAATCGATTGCAAATGTGAAACAACATGGTAATGGAAATAACTTCTGCATGATTTTGAAAGATCATAAGAGTATAGTGGAATACCTTTTGAAGCGCGAGTCTCCAATTAAAGTGATCTCCTGACACAAGTCCGATATGATGGTCATTTTCACTTGCGAGCACGATGATGAGTTGTGTTGCTTCCCCACAAACTTGAGCGATCTTTTCGACCAAGTTGTCCACACAAATATAGTTCTAGAACAATCTCTACCTCTTGATTTTATCGCATGAAATCAACTCCTTCAACATGTACGTGAAGCACGGATAAGAAGGTAGATCCTCCTCAACTGGTTGAACCAACAAACGAGAAGGAGAGGCTCTTTGGTGGATGACTAGGGTTTGATGGAGTATATAGGAGGGGACGACCAAGAGAAAAAATATAGAGAACACTTCTTTATGATTTTTCTCCTCTTTAGTACTTGATGGTGGAAAATTGTTCAACTCAATTCAACTAATTAATATAATAGAGAACTCTTATCCCTTCCTATCTCTTTCTTTTATAGAGCATTAGACAACCATAATGGAATTCTACTATATGCACAAACATCCAAGATGGAGAGAGAGAGAGAGTCCTCTCTCTGTCCACTTTATCTCATTAAATCATTCAATTACAAACATGACTACAATTTAAATATTGATTTAATGGAAGGATATAATATTATAAAGAATTTTCTCCTATTATTATCTCTCCATGGTGAACATCCACCATAAGATTAAGGTGAGAAATCCATCTTTCCAATTTCTTACCTCAGTCAATTCAATTTCTCATGGCTAATAAGTTATTGAATTAATTGATTAAATCAAAAATTAATTTCTATGAGTCATTATACAATAATTACAACAATAATCCAATCAAAGAATATGAATCTAATTCATTAGTCCATAATAAAATGTAAATACATTGTGTGAATCACATTCACATATTCCCTAATTAAATATGTATCATATTCATACAACTTTAGTTATTATGGATCTCTATCCATATTAATAAAATTCTAATAGTGTGAATCATATTCAACTATTTCCACATAAAATTTATCCATGATAATAATAATTTTTATCAGGACCGTTGATATCTCAATGCATAATCCTAATCCAATTACGATTAGTGCACAACATTCACTGATACTTGGATATAATGTTAGGGAAATTATATAAACCATGTAGAGTGAATTGAAAATTATATTTACATATAATATCAAGGTTTAAACAACTTTGAGTTCAATTGGATAGTTTCCTAACCATTTCTTCAATTTACTCCAAACCATTTAGGATCAATTTCCAACTCTATGGATCTATAAATTGATATTTAATCCTATTATTTCTCATTTTTTAATCCATAGAGAGAAATCACTAAAATCCATCCATTTTCATCATTCCTTCGGAATGGAAGTGCCATGGAATATAATCTATGATTATCTCGTCAACTTAGAGTATTCCCAATACTCAATACAAGCATCCCGCATATTGGAATTCTTTGATTAATTCTGAAGTTTAAACCCATTTGTCTCCTTCAAGGGTTTATCATTGGATTTCTCAATTCATCATTGAGCGACAATATCAATCAGATGCTTTTCAAAAGAAAATATTAATATTCTTGAATTCTTATCTTGCTTATAAACAAAACAACCATGCATGGATTTCGTTGTGACCCCAATATCTCATGAGAGAGCTCCTTTTCCCGATTCAGAAAGTATGAACATGTATTATTCTTTCCAGAGATCACATATTTCATTTTTCCTTATATGCACTCCAGCTCGCCGATATATATACCTTGTCAAGTCATCAACCTAATGATTTGCTAGATGTGCATAATCGGATATTTATATGCATATCTATCTCTAATCAAAGGATGTGTATCTATTTGTAATAGTATAAGATATAAGTCTTTAGTATCTTGATCTCATCATGACAACACTTTGATTTTGATCAACACTTTGGCTTGTGGTCAACACTTGATATTTTTATCAACATTTAATCTTTAGTCAACATCTAGACTTTTTGGTCAATACTTTGACTTTTAGTCAACAGCTTGACATGACTCATCAGATACCTCTGAATCCCTATTCCTGTGCAGATTATCTATGTCAAGAGATCATGTGGAATTCAGTCTATCGAGAAATATTGCCATCTCTCTTAGACTGGAGATCATTCTTGAATATCACTTGGCGATGTTGATTGTGTACTCGATATAAATCTTTAGATCTACAATTCACCATTAGCCTCTATGAACTATCTCTTTAGATCAATACATGTACAATAAGATGGCCATGGTACATTATCCTAATTATACTAAGAGACCCTTATAAGTGCAAACACAATTTAATTCGAATAACGAAATAAAACACAACAACTTGCATTGTATTAAGGGGTTGCCAAAGGTTTACATGTTCCGCCTATCGATCAAAATTCATGAAGTAAACAATCATGTCATAATTGTTGGTTGATTAATTTTTAGCTAGTGACAAAAATTGATCGATTATGTCAAAAAAGGGATTGATCAGGTCACCAAAACCACATGTCAACTAAAACTCAGGACCAATACTAATGAAGGGGGAAAAGGGGAGAACATTCGCACTCCTTTGAGAGCACATATATACTCTCTTCCATGAGAGGGTTTCGGGTGCCTAAAGGTTGCCACTTCTCGCACCTCTTAATTGGGAGCTCCCCTGAGACGCATACCTGGCTCTGGTGTGGAACTTAGTTAAACTTGTGCTTTTTTCATCTGGTGATTAAGGAGTTGTTCCTTGGCTATGTGGAAATCATATTGATCCATTCTAATCTCTCATTATACTTACCGATGTGTGATCTCCACATCCCCCATCTCTTAAAAAACCCATCTCATTATAACGAGGAGTCTAGAGAAAGCCTTGAGAATAACACCTCTTTTCGCGGTCAATGACTTTTGTAATACGTTCTCAAACTTTAGGCTTGTGCAAGGAGAAGGGGAGAGCGAGTTCATTTACCAAAGGAAACAATTGCATGGTATAACCTATTAAGGATAGTTGCGTGGAAAACTACCACCCACTCAAAGAAGCTAGTAAATGAGACGTAATGCATAGATTGTATCAATGATTTGTAACAAGAACTCTCTTTCTTAAGGCTTATATGCCGACAAAAAAGAATCGTTCCAATCCCAAGCATCCACTGTGCTATTGTTAAGGTACCCTAGCCTCGTCATATGGAGTTGCCACCACTCCCCAAACCCAATACACTTACACCACCACCACCACAAAATCACATGGTATTGAATAAGAGGAATCTTGATGATTGGTGATCGCATAAGTAGGCTACACAAAATAAATCTTAAAAGAATTCATTAAACGTCAAATGAAGTATATATGTACCTTTTTTGGGTATGTAATCATCATGAAATTAACAAGTCATAAATTTCTTGCTTTCTATATTCGATGAGAAAGATGTGCTCAACAGTCTAAAGAGGTCAAGCCTTAAATCCATAGTGGAAATTTTGAGTGGTACACAGAAAGTGTTCAAACTTTGTTAAACACTTAAATTCAAAGTGCACTAACACATGATACAAAGATGCCTCCACGATCTATATGGGACGGGGCAATGACGATGAACATCTATACATTATACTAAAGTTGGGTTCTCCCAGCTTTAGCCCTTGAAGTGACACATGGAACAATATGGAGAGACTTCTCAATCTCTCACACCTCTTCTATCCTCTTTCTCTCTCTTTCCCCCGCATAATCTTTCCCTTCCCCAGGCCTCTGATTCTGCCACTAGCTCCTCACCTACCTCCTGGGCCTCGAGGATGACGTGGGGGCTGTACCTAGGGGCGGGACTGGTATATCTCTTAGGGGGGCCATGGCCGCTCCTTAATTAATACATTCACTTATATAATGTTCTTAATTTTCCATATGGCCCCTGCTCAAAGTTTATATATATATATATAAATGATTTTGATTACTATCATCAAATACTTAATGGCCTACTGGCTTGACCTTGTGTCCTTTAATAAATCAACCAGGGTTTGAATCCTACATTTCTCTCTTTATTAAAAAATTTAGTTCTACTCACTTAACATCTCTCCTTCCTTTCTTTTGTTTAAAAATATTAATTCCAGCCTTTCTTTGTTAAAAAGATTATTTCTACTCACTTTAATATATTAGCATTATAAGTATAATTTGATATGAGATTGGGGATCATTTATCACTCCCATTATTTCTAATTCTTTTTATAAATGAAATAAATTTTGTTGGTTCCTTTTCAATATGAAATATTTTAACTAAAACTATAAAAATCATCATTGGAAAAAAGGTCTATACCATATTGAAAAATTCAAATTACATTGAAATGGTAAGTTTACCAAATTTTAAAAATGACATTTGAAATGGTTTTTTAAAAATCACATTTGAAATGATTAACTTTACTTAAAAAAATCACTTGATTTTTTTTTCATTTTTTACTTATACATGATAGGTCCCCCTTGATTAAATTTCTGCTCCTTCTCCACCGTCTCCACTTCCTTGCCTCCACCCACCGCCCCCTCTTTTCCCCTCCTCCTTGCCCACCGCTCGTGACCTCGATGCGTCCTCCTCCTCACCATGTGTGATTCCTCCTCTCCGCTATTTGTTGTTTGTTTCTCATTTGTCCTTAGTCGTCACCACCTCCCTACTCCTATTTATTATCGTTTCCCCTTTTCCCTGGTAATAATATATAGAATATCCATTGCTCTGTTCTTTCCCCAGCAAGTTTAGCAAACTACTTGCCTTCCTAACTATGCTCTTCTCTTTCTTCTCCTTCCTGCTCGATTTTTCTTAAGTGACCAGAAACGGGGGAGGTGGCGCTCATCTCCAACATCATTGTAGTTGTTCCTATTAAATCTCCCTCTTCCATCATTTTGGAATCAAGGTAGTCCTAGGTCTTTGGGATCTCCTCGCGCCCCTCGCTTGTCGTGTCCCTGTGGAAACACTCAACGACAAGAAGCTTGCCATAAGTACCTTCCAAATCCTTTGCCTGAGCCTCTCTGCCTTTATTTCAATTCCAAAATATTATTAGACTCATTGCTTGGTGCAGACGAGAACATTTACATGGTGCGCTTCACAAATGCCATGCCGGGAGAAAAGGGGGAGATAGTCCTTATCAGCCGCATCTGCAAGCTCCTCTCTCTCTTCACCCATCCCATATTTATCTTCAGCTGCAGAACACCTACCCTCAATCACTGCGCCATCGCCGCCACTGTGAGAATGCATGTTCCAAGATCTGTAACACTGTTGAGTAGGTTTTCATCAATCATGTGTGTTTCATTAACCATTGATTCCAATGATCATTAAATCTGGAATTCAATCAGGAGATAATGAGTGTGGGTTGTTGCTTTGCAGCTCAAGTCCTGGAGATTAGAAGAGCTGGCGAAGGAGATCAAGAGGATCAAGGAAAGCAAGAATGACTCTAAGGGGGAAGCATGTTGTGGCATAGGTTGAATGGTTTTCAAACACCATCAGAGAAGAACCAAAAACATTGTAAGGGGGAAGTTTGCATAAAATAAAAAGGTTTTTGGATACTTCGGTAGCCGTAGATATTTATTTGTTGTTTGCAATGTTAGATTCGTTGTGTCACTTGTTGCAAAGGAAGAAGAGAAACCAGTGGCTGGTGAGGCATCAGTGAATGTTGGTGCCTTTGAAAAAGGGGTGGATGATGATGACATCGAAGAGTTGGAGTTTGTAAGCATGATGGTTTACTGAAGCATTCTATTTTTTGCTTTGCTGATCATGTTTTATTGGAAAGAGTATCATAATATGATGGATTAAATTAATTGGGATTAAATGTTGACCTTGAATTCGCAAGGCATTTCTATACAAATTTAAGATAGTTCTTATAACTTTCCGCCATAGGCAACCATTTAAGATCAAAAGAAATATTCAACTTCTCCAGCCTATTTTTTGGCTACAGGGAGAGGTATTTATAATTTAGTTAGACAAGCTATCATAGGAAAAGAAAGTTCAGATGGGGATGGTGGATGCTTTGATGTGAAAAGCAAGTGTTTTCATTCTGTTTACTAATGCATGTAAATTTTTTTATTTAAATCCACAATGGACTTGTTACCTATGTTCAAAAATTGTATTGGGTGTACCTCGGGCTTCCCTCTGTGAATGTTCTCTCATATGCTTGGTGCAAAAGAATTCAATACTTTCTTTTTTAAAAAGGTTGATGCTAAATTTCTCAAAAGAGAACATCTTACTTATACAACAATACTTTGGATTCTTTGGAATCCTAGCCAACAAATTATAACCAAGCTGAAAGCAACATGCCATTTGAACACTTTATAAATCCAATATCAATGAGCATCATGGCACAAATATTTACAAAATTATTCTCTCATTCATTGATGTGATTGTATCTTGGATATTCATTTTGTCTTTCTACATGTCAAATACAAGAATCTACATCAACCTGAACTTCATTATTATTTGAATCTGTATACCATTGGTTATTATCATTTCATTTAGCATATTTCATTGTAGGTTTTTCCCCGACATACTATAATTATGAGTTTCGTTCCTAATGATTATTGTACAGTGAAAAAGTACCCTTACATGAATACTTGACATCATTTTGTTTGTAACTATTCCTCATGGAAAACACGCGTGATCCCTATATTTGCTTGCAAACTGTACAAATGTCCATTTATAAACTATTTTATTACAATGATTGAGCTCTAATGAATTATTTGTTGTTGCCATGATAGAACTATTTTTTATCCTTATCTATTCATCTTTATGTCATTTTGTTTGTTAATTGCTCCGTCTTCACTTCAATATTGCCTATATATGAGTGTGTAGTTTGATACATCAATTGTTTTCTTACATAATGCTCCCATCAAAGATACCTTGCACGCATCAGAAAATCAATTGTGCTTATTGAATTTATTAGATTTTCTATAAATTAGAGGTGATATTCCTAGGGCCCTTGCTTGAGGTTGCTAGCCATCTCCTTAATGTTAGATGATTTGTTTTTCAGACATTCTATTACGGTTGTCATTGCAAATGGTGCTTGAGTTTTTGCATACTTTCCAAAATTTGGAAAAAAAATGATTTAAGAGCAATGACATCAAGTGCTCTTTGCATCAGGCAAGTTCACTAACATATGAAAGATTTGTTTACCCAACATCTTATCCCATGCAACACATAAATTTAAAATTCTGATTTTTTTGCATGCTTCTCAACTTATACCACCTTGAGAATTTTTCTATCTATTATAGTAAAGCTGATTTTCTCCCAAGAATTCTAGCACGTGGATTCTCTTTGTTCAAACACATGAAGATAACATTTTATAATTTGGTTACTTTTCTAATATCAATGAGCAATGATCTTCGCTTACTATTACCGACTTATTGTAAAGCGGACTGAACATTGACATAATGACACATCACATCTATTGTTCTTTTTACAATCCTTAGACATAATATCACCTCTATTTTATAAGTACACTAAAGTTATTTGCAGGTCGAAGTTTCTAGAAAAAAATTTGATATGCATGTTAATGTTTAAACCTCTTTTTTGTCTGTTGCTTCCATCATATGAATTGTTCGGATAAATGATGTCATTTCCACACGATTTCTTTCTACAAAATGTCTCAGTTATACATACAAATAATTTCTTATTGTTATATATCATATGTATATATGTATTTTTATATATGTATATATATATATTCATCTCTATACAAGTTTTCCATTCATTTTCACAAGTAATCTTATGATGTCAATATTTTGAGACTAATATAATCTTATATATATTAGTCTCAGAAAACTTAATGCAACTTTTTTCAGAAGAAGTTATTATCATAATTATGAGGTAGATACCTTCCAAAAGTTTTCAGATTGTTTTGAACATATAAATATTAACTCATTGTTAGCTTTATTTACAAAAAACAAGCATACCAATTTCAAACAATTTTCTATATTTTTCATTTAATTTTACCTCCTGCCGCGAAGCGCAGGTATGCATCCTAATTGCTTAAAATAGATAGAGTTGAGTGCAGCTGTTGGTTGGGTATGCATGATTTTAAATATTTTAAAATACCAATTATAAATTTATAATAGGCGTATTTTTCTTAGGTAGTAGACATAATTATACATAAAGGAATCTATTTATTATATTTTCTGATTTTTAGGAATTTTGATATTACGTCTACAAAAAAATTTTTATGTTTATAGATTTTGAAGAGATATCTTTATCTCATGTTGATTGATGAAACTAGAGATGGTGTAAGTGCGAAGCTTGAGGTTTTGATGCATGCCTTGGAAATTAAAGGATTTCATATAAATATGGCTAATATTGAATATATAGAATATACATTTGATGAAAGCAGTGGTGAAGGAATCGAGGTGAAGATTGGATATAATAACATTCTAAATAAAGATTCTTTTAGATACTTTGGATCTATTTTGCAATATGATGGGGAAATCGATGGAGATGTTATTCATATAATAAATGCAAGTTGGTTAAAGTGGAGAGGAGTCTCTATTGTTCTATATAATAAGAAAATTACATTGAAAATAAAAGGGAAGTATCACAAAGCTACTGCGAGACCTGTCATGCTCTATGGATCTGAATGTTGGCATGCGAACTATAAACATGTGCAGAGAATGATAGTAGCAAAAATGAAAATGCTAAGGTGTATTGTGGTCATATAGGAAAAGATCAGATTCATGATGATGTGATTATAAGGAAAGTTGGCGTCGCTCCAATAGATGATAAGATGATAGAAAACTATTTAAGATGATTTAATCACTTGTAAAAGATGTCGACTGATGCGTCAGTTAAAAAATATGAGAGGTTGGACGTTGAGTCGGCTAAAAGAAGGCGAAGAGGGACCAAGAAGTGTTGGAATGCAACTATCCGAAGGGATCATAGTTATTTGGATCTAAGCTCGAGAATGGTCCAAGATAGATCTAAATGGATGCAGAGGATCCATGTAGCCGACCCTACTTAATGTCAGGAAAATCTTTGTTGCAGTTATTTTTATTATTTTAAATTTTTGGATATGTGAGAAAAAACACAAAAGGAATATGAAATGATTTTTTAGAACTTTTAAAAATATTTATAACTCTTAATGCTTTATCAATATATAAATACAATTATCTTATTTTGATTTTTAAGATGTGTGATGATGAAGTGGATGCTAAAAATTTATCTTGGCAAAATAACATAAAGTGTGCTTAATAAAAATTATTTAGTGACACTAATCAATAATTAATTTAAGGCCCATACATTAGTACTTTATGAAATTTTAATGGTGATTAGGTACTCAAAAGACCTTTCCATGAGCAACTTTTCAATATTTAATTCCACAGTATGAATTTGTACGAAAATTTATGAAATAAATTTACAAAGTAACTCCACAAAAAATATTCAAAATAAATGCAATAAGTAAATACTGTGGAAACTTGGAAGAGATTAAAGTTAATCACAAAAAGTAACAATAATTCAAATCAATTTGACGAGTTTTTAAGGTTTTAAATGCAAGAAGATGATGAAAAAACTTAGTTACCAAAATATGGTGAGCTTAAACCAAATTTAGTCCTTATGAGAAATTGATGCTGGATTTATTTTAACCCCTCCCCCTTTGCAGGATGATGTATTCACAACACTCAAAAATATTGGAGGGCCTCACGCCATATAGTCTGCTCCTTCATCCAATGGTTGGGAATATTATTGTAAGAGGAATCATGCCCTCGCTATGTGTGATTGGAGCTTTTGTGTATGGGTAAATACTAGCTTCAACTCATGGGTGATTGGAGCTTTTGTGTATAAGGAACCAACTTTGTATTAACTTGAGTGACCAACCTTGATCGATGAAATAAGAAGAGGGATATACCTCGTTAAGTAGCCTTGATCGAGAGGGAACAAATTATGGAAATAAGAAGAATTGGGACGGAAAGCGAGCCATGGTGGAATCGAATTAATAGGAGAAAAAGAAGAGAAGAGGACATTAAATAAATCAAATGAAAGAAGAGCAACTTGGATGAAGAAAATAAATGTAAAGAATAAGCGAGAAGTGGGGAGTACTTGGATGTTTTGAATGAAGGGGCAAAGGACTGAAGGGGCTTCACATGTGGAATGGAGTGAAACCTCCCAGTCTTCATCTCAACGATGACATCTGCTAAAGGTCAGAGTGTTGGGTGGAGCTAGTGCGATGGAGGTGGGACCTCCAAGTCATGCCTAGACCCTCCCTATGGATCTCTCCAAGAGAATATCACTCTTGTTGAATTTAATTGGAGTTGATGAGGAGTTTTTGATAAAGTGGAAGACAATGTGTAAAGATGGGATTTGAGGGAGTGAAATAAGTTATGGTCAGAGTAGTTTGGTATTTTCAAAGGTAGACGATCATGTGGGCAATTATTGAAGGTGGAAACAAGGTATTTTATCAAGAGGGGCATGCATGGGAGGAGTTGGAATTCGGGTGCTTGGCCATGACCTACACCATGGCGGAATTGAATGTGGGGAGAAGAAGGAAAGGGGTGGCGATATGTTTCTAAAGATGTTCTCTAAATTCCAAGTAAATAAGAAATGGACAACTACGGAAAAGTGTGAGAAAGAAAAATAGTTTTTTAGATTTTCTACATATTTGTATAAGGATTGAAGTGCAATTTCGATCAATTGTAGCATGTGAGATTTTCAAAATGAATTTTATAAGTATATAACAACAACATTTCATGATTTTTATATTTATTTTTGTTTTCTTGTATACAATATATAAATATTCTATTTATTATAAATAGTCCCTTAATATGTTAATATGCAAGTAATGTTACAATTACGTAAATGTTCCAAACCGACATGATAACTTGCACAAATAATAAGTATTAAGTAAAGCAAAATACAGAGTTATAAAAATTTACCATACTCAAAGGATATGTCTTGTGGTAAACTTGGTCTACTTAGGGCTGACAAATTCTTATTAATCAAACTTGATCTGTTGTAATTTAAAATATAATACAAGCACACAAGTTCCCACTATTTATCTTCTATTAAAGAAGAAATGTTTTCATGGATACAACCTCAAGGTAGAAACCTCGCCATGGTTTTATCTTCAACTTAGAAAGAAAGTTCGTCACATAAAATATTATCTAACCAATTATAAGTATAAATCTACAAAAGCCTTTAAAAATATAAATTATGATTGCCCGCCCCTAGATCATCGGGATCGATAGGATGGGAGCACCGGACCTACAGACCAATTCACCCATGATATCTGATACTCAACAAACCATCTCGTATTCTTTAAGTTATATGTATCCTGTCTTGTGCAAGTATGACGATGGGAAGCTTGATTTTCTAAAAAAGGCTATTGTTGCTGTTGTGGCTCGGTTACACCACTTGGGTTCTTAGAAGGTAACATTATGAGTAGTTGTCCATAAACGAGACATATGCTAGACACTAGTGATGATAGACTAGGAAAATGTACTTAACTCTCTTTGGTAATATACATGTTTACTGTGAAAAATCAAGATATATGAGGTTTTGTTAGTCTACATCCGATCACATGTTCATTGTTTTCATTTATTAATTTATATTCATTTGAGAATACTATCGTACTGATCTTAAGATTTCCACCCATCGACCAGAGTCCATAATAGTTCATAATGCAAATATTGCTATACCATAACGGATTATTGACATAAACAAGCACATACAAGTAAGAAACTCGCATACCTCCGATTTATGAGAATTTTTACAATCATATTGGCTAAAATACCCCAGAAACTATGTTCATCAAATAGGAAACATTGTATCCCAAATATCCAACTTCAATCCACATCCTTGAACACCTCTCACAATGCTAACACTCGAAGTAATTTTTGATGCGACCATACATTATGCCACTCTGAATACTAGAATAGAGTATATGTGTGAAGTCAATAATGTCAACATGCCTCATGTCAACTCAATCGAATGACTCTGATTGTAACCGAATGCCTAGGTGCAATACATCACCCAACTTGTATGTTAGAGTGGAGGTCTTTGTGGCACCGACCCTGGGCCCCAAGGTGCATGCCTAATCCCTTGTGACACCTAACTTCATCTACTCCTTTATTGTGAAATCTCACTCACAAAATGATAATAACTATGAACATTGTCAACATTAGTGGCAATGTGAATGGTCGTCAGTTGTCACGCAAATCTATTTATTTTTTCCTTATCTGTAATAAGACAATATCTATTATTATATAACATAAGGTAAATTATTTCTCCCTCCATTTTATTTTTGTCAGAGTTATGCACCTTGGAAGCCCAAATTCACAATAACATATCATAAAATATAAAGACCATTATAATGTTTATACATGGGCGAAGCCAGGAATTTCTTTTAATTGAGGCTAGTATATAGTCAATCAAGCTACATATTTATAATTAAAAAAATAAATATACTGGTTTACATTATTTAAAAAATAATGGATAGAGTCTAAGAAAAAATACATAAATTTTAAAGCTCCAATCAATGATCTTTCAATATATAAAAATCATCAATAACTTCCATCACAGTTGACAACTCTTGATTTCTTAATAAAAGAATTTATTATTATTTTTAACCATACTTAAACCTAAATCCTCAAAATGTAATGTAAATAACTAAATAATATACAATCTAAACTTGTGTTTTATTGAAAATTAATGAAATATGATATCCATATTTATGTCTATAAAACAATTTATAACCATATTTGTATCCACATATTCAAAAAATGAGAAGAACATCAAATCTGTATACTCAAGAAAAGTTGTTTCACAATCTATATCCTCATTTACAATGAATTTCAAGTACAAAAAGTAAATTTTTACTTGATGATATATGTATCCTATATTTAACAATGGACAATGCAGAAAATGATAGTGTGGAAGTTGGTGGAAATAACTCCAGGATTTATGTGGAACCTTGGTCCATAAGGAGTGAGATGAAACCACGTGAGAGGCCTCTCAAGGGCCGGATCTTATGTATTGTTTTCTCTCTTTGAACTGATACAATGTGTGTGGAGCTTCTTATATAGCCCCACAGATAGACCACAATCCCACTAACAGTAGATGTGAGACTAAACCTATGGAGGTGGTAATTAAACTCTATAGGGATCCAGTTACCCATCTCTACATATGACATATACTCTAACACTTCTCTCAAGCTGGAGTATGCAATGCTAAGCTTGACCAACTAGAAAGAAATCTCTCACTCACAATTCAAGACATTACAAACAATATCAACTCAATATATACAATACTAGCTGCCTGTTGAGGACGTTGCTTCTCGTGTCGCTGGTAAGGAGGAACAAGAGGGCTGGAGTGTGAACTAAACTGGGTCTCATCGTCGGAGAACTTGTGCTCTATACCGTGTCTGTTCGAGTCAGAAACTAGAATGAGTCTTCCACCTGGAGAACTCTAACCCATAACTGTTTCATCTCTCTGAAGGGACGAACTGGAAAAAGCCATGGAAGTATTCTTGTCGGAGTATAGGGTCATTGGAGAATGGATTCTGAAAGTCTACTTATTGATACAGGATCTCTCCCATACTGGCTCAAAGAGTAGGATCTCTACTATGGAGTCCCTATGAATCCACATGGACCCTAGTCCTACAATGTCTCAGAAAATGAGATCTCTACTATGGAGTCCCTATGTATCACATGAAAACCCTGAGCCGACCAGATCAAGTATGGGGACCTCTCATATAATGAATGCACACATGTGCGCCTAGAACTATAGATTTTTGAAACAAGCTGTAGAGTTTGAATATGCTGATCTCTACTGGAGAGTCTGAATCTGTCCTAAAGATCTTTACATAATACTCCACCTTTCTCCCATAGTGATCAGAATATATGACGTCTGCCAAGTTGGGAGAAGAACTAAAGATGGAGAAAACAAAAAAAATTCAATAAGCTATCTCAATTTTTCTCGGCTTCTTCCTCAATTTTAAGTTGTTCTCTTTGTTTGTGTTATGTTGTTTTTCTCAATTTTTTCTTGCGTATGATTTTTCCCCTTTTATTATATTTCCTTCCTTTTTTTGTAATTGACATTTCCTTTTTCTGGGCCCTTCCCTTTTTTTCTTCTGTTGCAACATCCTAATCTGGGCCCAAAACTCTTGGTGTCATTTTCTTTCTTGCATATTGTAGGCCCAACATGGGTCAAAATGTCTCAACTCCCTCCTTTTAATCCAGATCATCCCTCCTTCCTTTTGATTTATATGAAGGGGCACTTGGGCCCCCATCTGTCTATAGCACAAGTACTAGGGGTTCAACACAGGGAACCCTCTCTGTCAAATGCTCCAACATGAAGGTGGCAGCACATGTGGAGGAGATATTGGAGGTTCTTCTGCATGATAGATCACCTCCTTCACGGGGGTCATCTCCGTCACCAGGTCTGTGGCTGCGTCATATAGACCTCTCATATGCGGCTGATGGAGGTGTGACATCATGCGGGGGCACATGAGATGTAGGGTGCCTCAATTATGATATGGCGATGGATTTTCGATGCTCGACCTGGATTTGAGGGGTAGGAGGACCTGATCGCTGTCGAATCAAGGACTTTCTTCCTTCTAAGATTTTTGCTTGGGATCTGTGTGTTGATGTGGTCGGGTCCTCACCGTGTGGACTGGAGATGGAGGTCCTCACCGCTTGTGGACTTCAACTCGCACAAGGACTTGGTCTTCAATGTTGTAGGCACTATTCTGGAGGAGTCTCATCACCCGGCATTGCCTCCTAGGAATATTGCCAATGTGGTTCATGTGGCCTGATTGCTTGGAGGTACGTGAGATCCTCTTACCACGATGGCTTGAAATCTAATCGTTGATATACAATCAACAAGTTAACGAATTATTATAACTAGGTATGTTAATGAATTATTATAACAAGGTATGATGTTCCATTCCAAAAATAAATCTTAAACATTGAATATATCCATATTGTATAACAAAAATCCAAATAGGCGAGAGAGGAGTACTCGGAATCCGTAATGGAAGGAGTGTATGGAGGAGGTAAATGATGGTCGATTGAGGCAAAGGATGTCACTCAAATATCATCGGAGGAGAGTTTTAAAGGTTAATCTCACTAGAAATGAAATAAATGGAGCTGATAACATTCTGTTTTGCAGACGCAGGAGAACACATGTGCTCTCGAAAGTTCTCGCCACCAAATCTCTATGCACCACTTAAAGTCATACGTAAAATTCAACTAGGCGAGACAGTGGGCGATCACGTGTTCGCAAGGTGCTCGCTTACAAGAGGGCAAGGATACATGCTCGCCCATTCCTCCCCCTTTTGTGTGCTCGCCAAATCTTCTTTTTTATAATGAGTACGAAAGTGTATCAGAGGTAAAGAAATAAAGTACAGTGAAAAGAACACCAGAATTTAAGTGGAACCCTACTCCATAAGGAGCATGATGAAATCACGAGAGAAGTCCTATCATGGGCCAGATCTTATGTTTTGCTTTCTCTCTTTCAACTGATACAATGGGTGTGGAGCTTTTTATATAACTCCATAAACAGACCATAGTCCCACTAATAGTAGATATGTGATTAAACCTATGGATGTGGTAATTGGACACTAGAGGGATCCAATTACCCATCTCGGCATATGACACATACTCTAACAAAAGATATAGAGAAAGATTCTAAAATATGTGTCAATATACACTTTGTTATTAGGATATTACATATTTGTTTGATACATATTTATTTTCATGCTTATAAACAAAATTGTCTATATCTAAATTCTATTAAATATGTGCATGAAATCATATGTAACACACCTAGAACTTTAAAAATTATAATCTCGAAATACAGTGGCAGTTCAACATAAATCAAATTAGATACTATCGTGAGTCCTAATATCAACACATTTAAAAGACAATTTTAGTAGAGGACAGAATTAAGAGTTTTAACACAACGAATTATTTGTTTATACTATCTAATCTTGCACGGTTGGATAAACTACACAATCGGGACAACTCAACTTGGGAAGAGTATTGCAATGATTCTAATGAAAACATATGATTCTCGATGTTTGATGGTGATGGAGGGATTATCGCCTTACCATATTGATATTTCTCACTTCTGTCAATGTTATTGCTATAGATCCACAATTGTAATATGTGATTCAACTTTTAAAGACTGACATGCATGGAATTCGAAACAATAATGGGACGTAAACAATAAGATTCGTATAAGTGGGTATGAGTTGCAAGTTGCAATGCCAAAGGGAAAATTAAACTCAAAATAGAATTCAATTAGACAATGAGGGTGATAATTGCATTATTCACATCATATAATTATGAAATTTGAAGAAGAATGTCTAACTGAGGTAGGAGTGCCACCGCTTCTATCCCCTCCCTCCATCTCTATGCTTATACAATTGGAACTGAATATACTTTTCAATAATAAAAATAATAACACATCTAAACATGTAGATACTTAATTAATCATCTATCAAATTCATGAAAGTAATACATGAAGATAGAGTATGGATGATGATACAAAAGCAAAAATCATCACATGTGCTAACCTTGTCTACCTAGTGAATTGCATCTTCTTTATCTTCTTCCTATTATATTTTAAATAGATTAAACCTTGTACCTTGTCAACTCACAATTAATTTAATAGCTTGAAACTTCAATGTGCATGTAAAGATGATAAAATTTAATTGATCATACTTGATGAGTAAGGGTTGCCCTTCTGCATCCTCACAATTACATTCATACTCACGATCATGTTCATATGCATGAACTTGAATCCCAACAATTCTAAAGAAATTGGAAGTGAACATGCTTTTCAACAATAAAAAGAACAATACTTCTAAACTTCAGTTCAATTTACTATTTAAAAAATATCAACTCGTGAAGAACATAGATAAATAAATACCTATAAAAATAAACTGATTTATTATATGTTTAAAAATACCTATTTGAAGAACACCGTTAAAAATACACATACATATGTTTGGGATTCTGACCCTTCCAAGGCAGTCTCCTCTTTTGCAATATCTGTCAATGTAACCATTATAGTAGATGAAATAGAGGTAAGACCACACATATATCTTTATATATAATGCTTTCAAAACTTTTTTTATTCAAAATATATTAAAGAGGTAATAGAGCTATGAATAAAAATGCATCACTTACAATTTTACTTCTTCCTTTTCTCTTGTAGATCAATCATCTCATCCTTATTGTTGATGTGGTATGTACTTCTCATTTTCTTCCATCTCATCTTATTTAATTTATAGTGTATTCTTTTAGAATACATAGCTACAAGGAAATAATGCATATTCATAGAGTTTGAAAGTTTGAAAGGCATATACCTGATCATATATATTCATAAATGATAGCATGTATATGATTTCTTATCGTAAATAATTCTTCAAATTAGAATCTATCATATTTTATATGTGAAGGTGAGGGTTTTTAACGTACATCACGTAAGTGTAGAGATTGCATCATATGCAATCTTGGTCAACTAGTCGCACTAGTCGTAAGGGACAATGGGAATTTAAAAAAACCGATGAAATCACATGGCATGGGAAACATTCCAATGTCATTTCATCTTATCACAAACAAGTATTAGAGTTACTTCTTGTAGCGTAATCGCGATCCTCGTATCTCTAAATGAAGAGACTCTTGTTTCAAGTCTGATCTGACAGAGTGAGTACTTGCGGGCACGTGGATGAGGTGCGTGCTTCTCATAATCCGAGTTGATGATCCGAGCATGGAACCTCTTGATTTCACTACAAAATCCATATTCTTCCTCACGAGCATAGGATACTGAAGAAGACGGAGATCCACAGGTAGTCAATCCGGCAATACAACGGTATCATGATGACAACGAAGCTCTCACGAAACCCTAGAGTGGATTGCCACTAGGGTTTGAGGGAAGAGAGCTTGGATGTGTATATGACAGAGAGAGAGAGAGAGAGATTTGTAGCTTCAACTTGTGTTGTATCGTGTAGAGAATAGCCTAGGGTTGGCCTTTTTCTTATACAAAATTGGATGCCTAGGATGCACTCCTAATTGAAATCAATGGCCTACATTTTTTTGCAATAATTTGTAACAACATATAATTAATTTAAAAAGCAACAAATAAATTGAAGACATTCTTCAATATTTAATTCTAATTAAATCAATTCAATACGGAATAATAAGGAAAGGAGGATAGCCTTCTTCCCAAATAGGGTGGACAACCACAAAGGAGGCTCTCTCCTTATGGTCGTCCACTTCTAATAGGAATGAAGACTTCTCCTCTTTCCTAATTGATGAGATTCTCAAATTTCATCATATTTTTCACATGTTGCACTAACTTTTGTTGCTTGAATTTTCATCAAAATAATTCCAAATTATTTTATGATAATTCCAATCATGCCATTGGTAATTATGAATCACATTTATATTTAATCGTACAATGTGAATCCAATTCACATTTAATTATATAATGTAAATCCAATTCACATTAATTTAATACATTATAAGTCATATTTACAATTAAACTCTCTATGATATCATGAATCAAATTTACAATACAAATATAATTATTATGGATAGTGCTACCCACATTAATCATATCTATGATAATTAAATCTAATTTAATTATCTTAGATGCATATTGACATGTGTCTAAATAATGTGAATCATATCCACATTATTAATGATAAGTAAACCATTTTTAATAATCATTTTTTCAATGCACATATATTATCAGCAATAGAATTCTTCTTGAACTCTTTCAAGAACAATGTGCTTACTCGGTTGATACTTGAAGATAAGGACAAAGTGATTGTATATTCCATGTATCATGACCTGGATACTGAGATCTAATCTCATATCAAGATCTAGGAGACCGCTCAGAGATATCTGATCAAGTAAGACATAATATCTAATCTTCTCATTACACCTTAATCATATTCAGATCAATGTCCAATATTTGGACTAAGATTGGATAATCAATCTACTGAGTAGAGTCACTAAAATCCAAATATGTTTCATCACTCCCTCAGAATGGAAGCGTCACAGTTATACAATCGATTAAGATCACATCACCTTCGAGTATTCTTAATACACATACATCCTGCATACTAAAGGACCTAGAATAAACCCAAAGTTTTGATTACTTTTAAACTATCTTCTTTAGGGTTTTATCATTAAGTTTCTCATTTGATCATTGGGAGCTGGTATCGATCATATATTTTCCAAAAGCATATATCATATCTACAAATCCTATCATGCTTCCAATGAAAGATGACCATCATTGGAATTTGGTTGGTCACAATATCTCATAAGTGAGATAATGTCTTCCAGCTGAGTAGTGAACATGTATGATCTCTTTGAGAGACCGTATTACTTATATACCCTCGTATGCACATCAACTCCTCAGTGTATAGACCTTGATTAGGTCATCAACCTAATGGTCTGCCTAATATACATACTTAGACATATAATAGCACATCTATCTCTGGTCAGAGGATGCATGCTTGTATCTTGACAACATACGATATAGATCTTGGCTATCTCAATCTCATTAAATCAAGTCTTTGACCTAGCTAATCTAACACATTCGAATCTCTATTCCTATGCATAGGATCTGCATCAAGAGATCGGTCGGATATCAACCTTTATAGTAAGGATTTCCATCTCCTTCTCAGGTTGGAGATCCTTTCTTAACAATCATTTGACGGTGCTAGATGAGTTCTCAATCTAATTCTTTAGATATCATCCAAGCATTAGCCTCTATGATTTAACCATTGAATCAACAACTGTATGATTATCAAGACGTCCATGGTACATAACCCTAATTGTACTAAGAGACCTTATAAGTGCATTCATTCATTAATCTCATACATGGAGTGAAAAAAATTATTTATATTGATATATAAAAAGGATTACAATAACATTTATTGTAGAAATTGTTCACCTTGGGCTCACATGTCCAAATATCTCCTACTAGACCTTAGAACCATTAAAGTACAATCCTTCAACCTATACTCATTATATGCTAGTCAAAAACCTTTTGGGATAAAGGATTGATAAGGGGATCAACAACATTGTTGATAGAGGCCACCTTGGTGATGATGATGTTGTTGGACATGCGAGCCCACGACGAGCCATTATGCAATAAATGTTATTGCAAATATCATTCCCTGATCTGAAATGAAGAATAACTAATTTGCATAATAGGCCCCTTAGTACAATTAGGGTTATGTACCATGGTCATCATAATAATCATACAACTGTTGATTCAATAATTGAATCATAGAGGCTGGTGCTTGGATGAATATCTAAAGAGTTAGATTGAGGACTCATCAAGCACCGTCAAATGATTATTAAGAGATGATCTCCAGCCTGAGTAGGAGATGGCAATCCTTTCTCACATAGGCTGATATCTGACCGACCGCTTGATGTAGGTCCTTTGCATAGGAATAGAGATTTGGAGGTGTCAGATTAGTTAAGTCAAAGAGTTAACTTAACGAGATCGAGATAACCAAAGTCCTATGTCATATGCTGTCACGATATACGCACGCATCCTCTGACCGGAGACAGATGTGTTACTATATGTCTGAGTATGTACATCTGGCAGACCAATAGATTGATGACCTAACCAAGGTCTATACACCAGCACGCTGGTGTGCATATAAGGGCATATGAGTAATACGATCTCTCAAAGGGATCATAAAGGTTCACTACTGAACCGGAAGACATGAGCTCACTCGTGAGATATTGGGAAGAATCGAATTCCGTGCACAGTCGTCTCGCTTTGGAAGCTTGACTGAATTTGTAAGGTTTGATATATATATATATACTTTTGGAAAGTATATGATCAAGACCTAGGTATGATATATGCTTTTGGAAAGTGTATGATCGATATCGACTCCCAATGATCAAATGAGAAACTTACTGATAAAACCCTGAAGTAGACAGTATAAAGTTGATCTAATACTTCGGGTTTATTATGAGTCTTCCAGTATGCAGGATGTACAGGTATTGGGAATACCTGAGGGTGATGTGATCATAAACGATTCTACAACCATGACGCTTCCATTCCTAGGGAGTGATGAAACATGTCTAGATTTTAGTGTCTCCTCTCAGTAGAGAAGTAATCTAATCTTGATCCAAATGTTGGACATTGATCTGAATGTGATTCAGATGCAATGAGAAGATTAGATTTGTGGTCTTGATTTAATCAAGCATCTATGGGAGGCCCAAGATCTGGATTTGAGATGTGATCTCAATATCCAAGTCACTATACGTGGAACAATACAATCACCCTATCCTTATCTCCATGTACCTGCGGAGAATACGCATTATTCTTGAAAGAGTTCAAGAATGATTCCAAAGTTGAATTATATCTAAGCATTGAGAAATGGATAATTAAATGTGATTTAATTACTGTGAATAATGTGAATTCGATTCAAACTATCTGAATGCATGAGAATGAATATCCAATGTAATTAAATGTGATTTAATTAAATGTGGATATGAATATTGTGGATAACACTATCCAATTATCCATATATATATTGTAAATACGATTTATAATATACACTAGAGAGAGACTTGTGTGATTTATATTTTTTGATTAATTGTTAATGTGAATGGGATTCACGTTGACTAATTAATTGAAAATATAATTACATTTTTTGAATGAGATTCACAATTTTTCAATGGCTTGATTGATATTTTCTAAAAGGATAATTAGGAATTATTTTTTTTGTGAAAATTATTTTGACAAGAGATATCATGAGATAATGAGATCTCATGATATATTAATGAGATTGACCAAGTCCCCTCTAACAAGAGAGGACGGATACAACTCCTCTAGAGGAGTAGAGTAGCCGTCCCCCTTTTAGGAGAGGACCATGGTCTTCTCATTATCCTATCTCTAGTCAAAAGTGATTTAATTTGAGATTAATTATATTGACTTATCAATGATAATTAATTTGAATTAAATCACTTGTTGTGTTTTACCAACAACAATCCTAGCCGTTGAAAGGGACACAATCAATCTCATCCGTTGATTGTGTGTTGTCCATGGATTGGGATCTATGTACTCCCAAAACCCTATATAAGAAGAGGCATGCCTTGCTCTTCGACTTACACCGACTCGACAGAGTTTCTCTGCTCTCTCTCTCTCTCATTCTCACGTACCCTCTTCTCCTTCTCTCTTGAGTGGCCGTCCAACCTCCTCCAGAAGGAAGACGGCTCCATCGTCGGCTCGTGTTGCTTCGACGACTCTTGGCGCACCATCTTTTTCAGTGCTACTTGCTCATGAAGAAGATACACGATCTCGTGTGACGAGATCAGGAGTTCCCTTGCTTGGACAACTACTTGGATTGCGAGATCACCACGACTCATCCCCGCGCTCGCAAGCGTCTCCTCCGAAGGTCGGACTTGAGACAGGAGGCTTCTTCTCTTAGAAGCTCGATCGCAACCACACTACAACAGGTATTACTATATCTACTATGTGGTTAGACAAAACAATTCATAAATGGTTTATGGATCATGTGGTTTCGTCGTTTAATTTTTTTTTTAAATTCTGCTGCACCGAGCAACTAGTATGACTAGTCGCTCTTGATAGTATATGATACGATCGTCATGCTTCCATGATGCGCTTGAGGATTTTCCCCATATACTTCAAGTGGTATCAGAGCTAGGTTCTCGAAAGTTTTGGATTAGATCCATGAATCTACTAAGATTTGGGCTCATTTGGCTTCGTGAAGATTTTAGCATTTCAGTTTTCGCAGCCCTATCTTGTGATAATTTTTCGGCCTTGTTTAAACTGTTTAAACACTAAATTTTAAATTGGATGATGTTCCTCATTAAATAAGGAAAATGTGGAATTTGAGTTTGCGAAACTTGGATTCCGTTTGCTCAAGATATGATCGTTTTATTGACCATATGTCCACTGTTTCGGGGATGGCGATTAGATACGTAATTAAGATGTTAATTACGGTTTTGAAATGCCTGGAAATACGTGTTTATCACGTGTTTTCATTTTTAAATCAAGTTATCAATCTCTGGAAATTGATTTTGCTTAATTTGGATTTAAAATGAATGAGATATGCTATTTTTAGTTAGTGAGGGTGAAATTGCATGATTATCCAAAACCTTGTGATTGTCATTTAAGAAAATTGCGAAATTAATAGTTAATTTCGTGGAATAATTGTGGATAATATTTGGGAAATATTAGAACAATAATTATTCCCTTAAATGACATGACCTCAACCAATAAATTTATTAGATTTGATATAGATCATAACTGGAAACACAATCATCAAACTTGTTGATTGAATATGATTGAGAATTTGTTTAGCAAATTTCCTTATAATAAAAAATATTTTGATTATTATTATATGATATAATTTCGATTGAAAAACCGATGAGCATCTCAGAGTACAAAATGATCTATCTGGCATTATCCTTTTCTGAGGTGGATATGGTGTCTAGTCGGGGAGCATTGGGGTAGCGGGTTGCCCCGGTTGTGGTCCGTCCCACTCCCGTCGGTACTGGCCATGATAGCGGGTAGGGACTCGATAATGCCGGAGAAATCAAAGTGTATTTTTCTAATTATCAAAATTCGAATAATATGTACTTTGAGATTATACCTACTATTCAAGTAACAATCAAGTTTGTTGATTGAAAACTGGATTGATAATTTAATGTTATTAAATTAATTATATCCTATTAAAAGCACTCTATTATGAATAGATCTGTATTTCCCTTGGAAGAATTAATTATGTAAATATGATTCACGATAATTAATTAATTACAATTTGAATATGAGGTGGAGGATCACATAAGTGACATCCATGGTCTCCCGTCAAGGCAAAGGATTCCATCGCCAGATATTGTATATAGGAGACGCCTGTCCGAAGTGACAGCTCCTGCATACGATTTATTTGGATCGGGTTCTTTGCTTCTCGAAAGAGTAAGGCCGTATATGTAGTGACCCCAATATCGAGTCCTCATATTATTGGGGGGATATTGGATTGCGTATAGCGAGTATTAAGCCTGTTGACGGTTGGTTCAATTAATGATGGGTCAGCATCGCCTTAGGGGTAGTGGGCCCGTGTGTTAAAGATCGAATTGGGAGATGCAAGTTGGACTTGCAAGGTGGAATGTGTTCCCGCTTTTTTTTATCGGAGTCATAAGTTCTCATATTATTGGGATGTGATAAAGATAAGGAAGGAGATCCTAGATCTTGCTTGAGATATAAGGGTAAGTATATCTCTTACATTAAAAAGTAATTAAGGTAATGAACTTTCAATGTTGGCAAGGCAAGACAACTTTGATATAAAAATTCCAAAATCAAAGTAAAATATGTATATAATATATATATACCCTTATGCAAATTTCTTATTTCAAATAATCCTTCATAAAACCCACTCAATGTTATACTCAATAATAACCAGTAAAATGTCATGGATTGGACTCATGATCCAGATATTGTACTTGCAATTGGACACATAATGTATGTGGTTGGAATGTGCAAGTTTCCTCATAATAATGAGGAATGACAATTAAATAGATAATAGGACTACAACCCTAGGGTTTATATGTCTCTATAGTCTTGATCTCTCATCGAATGTACTTTGGATGTGACATGTCGATGATGATCGTAATTATCAAATAATCCTTATAAAACCCTAAGAAGATGTTCTGGCATATATATGTGCTCTCGACATTTTAATCATGAATGACATGGTTCACTACATCATGCAGAATGGTAGCTCTGTAAGAGATGATGCATTCAAATGTTTGAATACCTACCTGAACCAATGTTTTAAGAGTCTAGATGGATGTAGACATGATGAGTGTCATCATTCTACTATTTATACTCTAGTCATTCATGAAGCTTCATAATATTCATATTGTATGAATTTAATGAAGCACGTATACATGTTGAAATGCTCTTACATTGAATTCTTTTGAATTTAACATAAGAGATCCTTAGTCTTAAGCAATGGTTGTTTATAGATGAAGAGAGCACAGTGGAAGCGCCGGTCGGACCCATGTGGGAAGGAAAGTCAAAAAGAGTTGACTTTATTTCTATGACTTCCATATGACATCCAAAGAGTTGGATGAATGCCTATACTGCAATAAGTTGATGTGTTGATAGTATGACTATCAAGTCTGTCTAGAATCCTTAGAGAAGGACTCAGATAGTGCATCATAATAATCTATATCTACATTTGATCATTGAAATTGACTTGTTTATTTGATAAGATAAAGTCTAATAATTGTATCTCAATCTTCTAACAACACTTGCAATGTGTTGCACATGTTTTAGAAGACTGGAGAATTTGATCTTCAGGTTTAATAATCATCTACATGGATTTTGATGCAATTGTTGCAACAATCTCTATTGGATAGATGGACTTCATATTTTCAGTTGGAGAGCCCTTTGTCTTGGAGAATGCCTCTATGACCTATATACAAGAATACACTCATAGTTTATTTCTAAATGTTGGAAATAAACATGAATTATGGAATAAACCTATCATAAAGAGTTATGATGGATATATTTCAGATAATAATCTGGCGTCTAGTGGACTCTACTAAATTAGAAATTTAATGAATGGTTCATTAAGATTTCTAATACTGAAAGTTAAACCTTATACGGTCTATAGGAGGATAAAGATCATTTGATAATGATTTAGCATCAAGCCTTGGACATTTGTCTATTGATTTGATCAATAGACTAGTAAGATATGAAACTTTAGAATGTCTAAAATTTCAAATCTTACATACTTGTGAATATTGTATTCAAAGTAAAATGTCCAATACACCCTTCTTTGGGAATGATGTTAGATGTCAAGGTATTCAAGATCTCATACATATTGATGTGTGTGGATCATCTATATCATACTGAACATTGTGGATATGTGATATCTATTTTCTCTCTTCACCTAAGAAAACCTTGAAGTGTTCAAAGATTTCACAATTTTGGTTTAGAACCAATGTTTGAAGAAGGATGAAATGAATTTGATCTAACCTATGTAGCTTGTACCTGTTAGATAAACTCAAAGAATACCTTATGGAGATAAGAATATCATTTCTATCTCACTCCTCCCGATAAACCTAAACTCAATAGAGTTGTAGGGAGATACAATTGGATCATGTGTGACATGATTTGATCAATGATAAATTTTAGCATAATTTCCTCTTAGTTTCAGGTATATATGTAGTAGAAACTGCAATATACATCCTTAATAAGACTCCATGCAAGTAAGCTGGAATTGAGCACTAGAGAGTGCTGCTTCATTAGGAAAATAAAGGATGATATTGGATACCTACTTTATAACCTTGAGATTCTTAAAAGATCTCATCTATGAGAATGTGATTCTTAGAGGATGACTCTCTTGAGAATCAAGATGAAAATGAAGTAAAGGAACTCATTTAATCTTGAGATGATAATGAGGCTCCTGAAATTGGAAACTAAAATGATAATTAAAGATGAAACATTAATACCTCTTCAAATGAGTTTGAGGATGTATTCCATGTGTCAGTTAAGTCTGAAAATGATCGGACTTCATGTGATGAAGCTCTTGAGGATCATGACACGAAAAGATGGATGCTAGCAATAAAAGTTTAAGGTAGACTTCATATACAAGTGTTGTATATGGACCCTCGAGGATCCACCTATATGGGTAAGACCCATAAAGGTGTAAATGGATCTTCAAGAGAAAGGGAACCTGATGAGAAGGTAGAGACCTTTAAAGCACTGCTCGTAGCCACAAGCTGCACACCAAAGAGAAGAGACTTGCTCTTTAGTGACCATGCTTATACCCATCAGAATATTGCTAACTTAAGCTACACAACTTGACTTTAACATCTTCAAGATGTAGGTCAAGATTGCATTCCTCTATGAATACCTCTTTGAGGATATTCACATGAAGTAGCCCCAGGGCTTCATGGTTGAGTAAAGCAAGATGTGCAAGCTAAAGAAAACCATCTATGGACTCAAATAAGCTTCTTGTAGCTGGAACATAAGATTTGATGAAATTATAAATGTTATGATTTCAGATATAATCTTGATGAACCATGTGAAGCTTAGTGGGAGTGCCATTGTGTTCATCGTGCTAAATGTAGATAATATCCTAATTGTTTTAAAATGATATAAAGATGATAATAAGTGTTTTATAGACTGGCTATTCCATATCTTGAAATAGGATTTCAAGGATACCTCTTAGATCTTAGTTCCGAAGTTGTTCAGAAGCAAAGAAAAGAGGGTATTGGGATCGTCACATTTGTAGTACGCTACATATTCCATTCTTCGAAATTCCAACAAAAGGCTTCCTTCCCTTAAGATTTGGAATTGACCTATCTAAAGGGATAGCACCTCAAAGAGTTGAGGAAGTGAATGCTAGAACTGCTTGCACTTGTGCATCAGTTACAAGAAGTTGATTGTATGCTAGATGTGTACAAAAGCCAGATGTCTGCCATGCAGTGGGAGTAGTAAAGTATTGCTAATCCTACTATGGAGATAAAAACTCTTGATTGCAGTAATAACAAAATCTTCAGATATGACAAGACTTTTGAGATAGTGATCTCTAAGTCTTATCTTTAAGAAATTAAGACCTTGTAGATAGTGATCTATAGGGGTCTTAACTGTAGATGCCTTAGGAGATAGAGATCTCCAGGAATTAAGGTATTCTAATAAGGATTATGGAAATACTGGTTATAATAATTATTGAGCAATAGTGTCAAGGACACTATAACTGCTTTGACGAGATTGAGTATTGGTTGCATAAGATGCAACATTCGCATTAGATGCGAGCACTATACTGGGGATATGCAAGTGTCGTAAAAGGACTTGGCATAGTCTCGAGGGAACATAGTGACTGATCAGCTTACCAAGCTATTTTCTAAATAGCCTATGATTGTCACATGAGTGTGGGTTTACATGATTAGCCCATTAATGGCTCTTTGGGCTAGAGGGAGATTGTTGGACATGCGAGCCCACGACGAGCCATTAGGCAATAAATGTTATTGCAAATATCATTCCCTGATCTGAAATGAGGAATAACTAATTTGCATAATAGGTCCCTTAGTACAATTAGGGATATGTACCATGGCCATCTTAATAATCATACAGCTGTTGATTCAATAATTGAATCATAGAGGCTGGTGCTTGGATGAATATCTAAAGAGTTAGATTGAGGACTCATCAAGAACCATCAAATGATTATTAAGAGATGATCTCCAGCCTGAGTAGGAGATGGTAATCCTTTCTCACATAGACTGATATTTGACCGACCTCTTGATGCAGGTCCTCTGCATAGGAATAGAGATTCAGAGGTGTCAGATTAGTTAGGTCAAAGAGTTAACTTAACGAGATCGAGATAACCAAAGTCCTATGTCGTATGCTGTCATGATATAGGCACGCATCCTCTGACCAGAGACATATGTGTTAATATATATCTGAGTATGTACATTTAGCAGACTAATAGGTTGATGAAATAACCAAGGTCTATACACCGGCGTGCTAGTGTGCATATAAGGTCATATGAGTAATACGATCTCTCAAAGGGATCATACATGTTCACTAATGAACCGGAAGACATGAGCTCACTCATGAGATATTGGGAAGAATCGAATTCCGTGCACGGTCGTCTCGCTTTGGAAGCTTGACTGAATTTGTAAGGTTTGATATATATATTTTTGGAAAGTATATGATCAAGACCTAGGTATGATATATGCCTTTGGAAAGTGTATGATCGATACCGACTCCCAATGATCAAATGAGAAACTTACTGATAAAACCTTGAAGTAGATAGTATAAAGTTGATCTAATACTTCAGGTTTATTATGAGTCTTCCAGTATGCATGATGTACATGTATTGGGAATACCTGAGGGTGATGTGATCATAAACGATTGTATAACCATGACGCTTCCATTCCTAGGGAGTGATGAAACGAGCCTGGATTTTAGTGACTCCTTAGAGAAGTAATCTGATCTTTGTCCAAATGTTGGACATTGATCTGAATGTGATTCAGATGCAATGAGAAGATTAGATTTGCGGTCTTGATTTAATCAAGCATCTATGAGAGGCCCGAGATCTGGATTTGAGATGTGATCTCAATATCCAAGTCACTATACATGGAACAATACAATCGCCCTATCCTTATCTCCAAGTACCTGCGGAGAATACACATTATTCTTGAAAGAGTTAAGAATGATTCCAAAGTTGAATTATATCTAAGCATTGAGAAATGGATAATTAAATATGATTTAATTATCGTTAATAATGTGAATTCGATTCACATTATCTGAATGCATGAAAATGAATATCCAATGTAATTAAATGTGATTTAATAAAATGTGGATATGAATAATGTGGATAGCACTATCCAATTATCCATGTATATTGTAAATAAGATTTATAATATACATTAGAGAGAGACTTGTGTGATTTATATTTGTTGATTAATTGTTAATGTGAATGGGATTCACGTTGAATAATTAATTGAAAATATAATTACATTTTGTTTTGGGTTGTGAATGAGATTCACAATTTTTCAATGGCTTGATTGATATTTTCCAAAAGGATAATTTAGAATTATTTTTTTTTGTGAAAATTATTTTGACAAGAGATATCATGAGTTAATGAGATCTCATGATATATCAATGAGATTGACCAAGTCCCCTCTAACAAGAGAGAACAGCTACAACTCCTCTAGAGGAGTAGAGTAGCCGTCCCCCTTTTTAGGAGAGGACCATGGTCTTCTTCATTATACTATCTCTAGTCTAAAGTGATTTAATTTGAGATTAATTTTATTGATTTATCAATGATAATTAATTTGAATTAAATCATTTTTTGTTGTGTTTTACCAACAACAATCCTAGCCGTTGAAAGGGACACAATCAATCTCATCCGTTGATTGTGTGTTGTCCATGGATTGGGATCCATGGACTCCCAAAACCCTATATAAGAAGAGGCATGCCTTGCTCTTTGACTTACACCGACTCGACAGAGTCTCTCTGCTCTCTCTCTCTCATTCTCACGTGCCCTCTTCTCCTTCTCTCTTGGGTGACCGTCCACCCTCCTCCAGAAGGAAGAAGGCTCCATCGTCGGCTTGCGTTGCTTCGACAACTCTTGGCGCTCCATCTTCTTCGATGCTACTTGCTCGTGAAGAAGATACACGATCCCATGCTATGAGATCAGGAGTTTCCTTGCTTGGACAACTACTTGGATTGCGAGATCACCGCGACTCATCCCCGCGCTCGCAAGCATCTCCTCCGAATGTCGGACTTGAGACAGGAGGCTTCTTCTCTTAGAAGCTTGATCGCAACCACACTACAACAGGTATTCCTATATCTACTATGCAGTTAGACGAAACGATTCATAAATGGTTTATGGATCATGTGGTTTCTTCGTTTATTTTTTTTAAATTTCATTGCACCGAGCAACTAGTATGACTAGTTGCTCTTGATCGTATACGATACGATCGTCATGATTCTATGACGCGCTTGAGGATTTTTCCCATATCCTTCAGAGGCCACCACACTTTTGTATCTTCTGAATGATGTGGTATTTTTTCCCACGTGTTTGCTCTTTTGATGCCATATCAGTTCCTTTTCCTGGGCTATGGCTCCCTTGTTATCTCAGAGTAGCAAGATGTGAGTATCAGTGAAAACTACACCAAATTCTAGGATGAACTTGTGCAACTACACTGCCTCCTTTGCAGCATTTGATGTGGTGATGTATTCAACTTTTATCATCAAATTAGCTGTGGTGTCCTGCTTGCTTCTTTAGCTCATAACACCACCATTCAACAAGGACACAAACCCTGAAGTTGACTTATGGTTATCAATGTCATATTAGAAATCTGAATCTATGTATCGTAAGACTTAGAGATCACTATCTCCATAGACCGAGATGTAATCTTTCGTCCTTCTTAGATACTTAATGATGTTCTTCACCACATTCTAGTGTTGCTCGCCATAGTAGGATTGGTAACGACTTGCCACTCCCCCTTCATGACAAATATCTGATCTTGTGCACATCATGGTATACATTAGGCTTCCAGCAACTGATGCGTAAGGGCATCCAACCATGGCCTTATTTTCCTCAACATTTGAGGAATCATCCCCTTTAGATAGGTGTATACCATGTCTTAAGGGAATGAAGTTTTTTTTAGATTTTTCCATATGGAATCATTCTAAGATCTTCTTGATGTATCCATGTTGAGACAATCCCAAAATCCTATTTTCTCTATTTTTGATCAGCTTCAGACCCAAGATATACAAGGTTCTCCAAGAACTTCCATCTCAAAAGTATGGGACAACCGGACCTTAACACTAGTCAACATTCATGTATCATTCTCAATAATAAGGATGTCATCTACGTAAAGCACAACGAATACAATGGCGCTCCCACCGAATTTTTTATATACACATGGTTCATCGGGATTCTGAACAAAGTCATAACTCTTTGTGGTTTCATCAAATCTGATGTTCCGACTACAAGAAGCTTGTTTGATCCCATAGATGAATTTCTTCAGCTTGCATACTTTGCCTTCCTCAGTTATGAAGCCCTAAGGCTTCTCCATATAGATATCCTCCTTGGGTATCCATTGAGGAATGCAGTCTTGACATTCATTTGCTAGATGTCGTAGTCAATATGTACATCTATAGCTAGCATTGCCCTGATGAACTTAAGCATGGCCACATGAGAGAATGTCTCATCGTAGTCGATGAATTCTCTCCATGTGTAGCCCTTGCCATGAAGGTATATACCTTTTCATCAGGTCTCCTCTTTCTCTTGAATATCCATTTACATCCAATGGGTTTTTACCCCCTTAGGTGGATCCTCTAGGGTCCATACACCGTTCTTGTGCATGGAGTTTATTCAGACTTCACAACTAGCATCTATCTATCCATGTCATGATCTGCAAGTGCTTCATCAAATAAAGTTGGATCATTGTCTAACTCTCATAACACATGGAATACATACCTTTCATGTGTAATAACCACTCTCAAACTCCTTTGAAGATGTACAGGTGTTTCATCTTCATTTATCTCTTCTATTTCTGGCTAAGGAATCTTGGTATCCTTAAAGGATTCTGTGAATTCCTTTACTTCATTCTTGTCTCGACTTTCAAGGAAGTCATCCTTTAAGAACACATCCCTAGAGATGAATACCTTTTGAGTCTCAGGGTCATAAAGTTGGTATCCAATACTGTCCTTTACATACCCAAAGAAGTAGCACTCTCGGATGCGAGATTCTAGTTTACTTGCGTCCACGTTCTTGCATTGACCAAGAAACCCCAAATCCTCAGGTGTCTTATACTGGTCTTCATTCCAAACCAAATCTCATGAGGTGTTTTGGGTACATGTTTGCTATGAATCTTGTTAAGGACAAATATTGCAGTCTCTGTTGCATATCCCTAGAAACAAAGAGGTAAATGTGCTTTACTCATAATTGATCGGACCATATCCACGATGGTCTTATTGCATCTTTCAACAACACCATTCAGTTAGGGAGTCCTGTAAGGAGTAAGATTGGATACAATTCCTCTCTCTTTAAGGTATTCCTTGAATTCATCTGAGAGGCGATGAATGGGTAATGCTGGGGTAAGTCTGGATACAATGTTTGGTGAAAATAATTAAATATCTATGATCCATTATCAATAAATAAAATGAGTAATGATGATGAGAGTCTAGAATGGCCACTGTGTGATGATGCATGAGTGTTGAATGGTCCATACTTCATATTAAGTAATTTTCTATATGGAACAAGGATATGATGTCATGCATTGCTTAGAATAGACGGAGCTGAGTGCAACTGTTGGTTGGGTATGCATGATTTTAAATACTTAAAAATACCTATAATAAATATTATAGTGGATATATTTTTCTTAGGAAGTAGACATAATTATACATAACGAATCTATTTACTATATTTTTCTAATTTTTACGGATTTTTATATTATGTCTATAAATTTTTTGTATATAGATTTTTAAGAGACATATTTATTTTGGGTTAATTGATGAGACTATAGACGGAATAAGTGTGAAGACTGAGGTTATGAGACATGCCTTTGAAATTAAAGGATTTCATATAAATAATTCTAAGATTGAATATATGGACTGCACATTCGATGAAAGCAGCAATGAAAGAATCACAGTGAAGATTGAATACATTAACATTTTGAAGAAAGATTCTTTTAGATACTTGGGATCTATTTTGCAGTGTAATGGGGAAATCGATAAAGATGTTACTCATATAGTAAATGCATGTTGTTTAAAGTGGAATGGAGTCTCTATTGTTATATGTGATAAAAAAATCTTTTGAAAATTAAAGGAAAGTATCACAAAGAAGCTGTGAGACATGCTATACTCTATGGATCTGAATGCTGGGTTGTGAACCATAAACATGTGCAGAGAATGACAATAGCAAAAATGAAAATGATAAGGTGGAATGTGGTCATACATGAAAAGATTAGATTCAGAATGATGCGATTAGAAACAAAGTTGGTGTCACTCCAATAGACGATAAGATGATAGAAAACTCCTTAAGATGGTTTAGTTACTTGCAAAAGAAGTCGACTGATGTGTCAGTTCAAAGATGTGAGAGTTTGGATGTTGATATAGCAAAGAGAGGGTGAGGAGGACCCAAGAAGTGTTGGAATGAAACTATCCGATGTTGTTATTTGGGTCTAAGCTCAAGAGTGGCCCGAGATAGATCTAAACGAATGCAAAGGATCCATGTACCTGACCCTACTTAATGTGGGAAAAGGCTTCATTATTGCTATTATCTTTATTATTTTTGTAATTTTGGATATGTGAGAAAAACACAAAAGGAATATGAACTATTTTTTTTAGAATTTTTAAAAATATTTATATACTCTTAATCTTTTATCAATATAGAAATGCAATTTTCTTGTTTTGATGTTTAAGATGTGTGATGATGACATGGATGCTAAAAATGTATCTTGGAAAAATAATACAAAGTGTGTTTAATAAAAATTATTTAGTTATACTAATCGATAATTAATTTAAGGCCCATACTTTAGTATTTTATGAAATTTTATTGGTGATTAGGTATCAAAAGATTTTCCAATGGGAAATTTTTCAATATTTAATTCCACGATATGAATTTGTACGAAAATTTATGAAATAAATTTACAAAGTAATTCCATAAAAAATATTCAAAATAAATGCAATAAGCAAATACTCTAGAGACTTGGTAGAGATTAGAGTTAATCACAACAAGTAACAATAATTCAAAGCGATTTGATTAGTTTTTAGGTTTCAAATGCAAAAAGATGATGAAAAAACTTGATTACAAAAACATGGAGAAATTATATCATATTTATTTCTCATGAGAAATTGATACTGGATTTATTTTAACCCCCCTTTTCAGGATGAGGTATTCACAACACTCAAAAAATTTTGGAGGGCCTCCTGGCATATAATCTACTCCTTCATCCAATTGTTGGGAATGTAATTGTAAGTGCGATCTTGCCCTCGCTATCATGCCATGTGTGCATTAGTGGGATGATGCACTTGTGAAGAAATATGATCTTCAAATGTTATTTGTAAATGTATCTGCAACGTTTTGCTTGAACGATTAGGATTAGATGCGAACTTTACATTGAATGTGGACAAGTGTCAAGCTCCTAATCATCTTCTTCCTCAAGCTAGAGCTAGACTTGATAGCGTTTGATTGAGTCTTTGACTGATTCCCAGACTCTAGTGGAGGTTAGGAGGGCCCGAACACCGTTGGGTCTTGAAGATGGACTACGAAGGAAGGAAACATGGAAGTGTTAGTGTTAGATATGTATGGGTAAATACTAGCTTCAAGTCATGGATGATTGGAGCTTTTGTGTATAAGGAACCAACCTTTGTATTAACTTGAGTGACCAACCTTGATCGATGAAATAAGAGGAGGGATAGACCTAGTTAAGTAGCCTTGGTCAAGAGGTAACATATTATGGAAAAGAGATAAAGAATTGGGATAGAAAGCGGGTCAGGGTGGAATCGAATTAATAAGGGAAAAAGAAAAGAAGAGGAACATTAGACAAATCGAATAAAAGAAGAACAAAATGGATGAAGAAAAGAATAAGCGAGAAGAGGGGAATACTTGGATGTTTTGAGTAAAGGGCAAAGGGGTGAATGGGTTTCACCTATGGAATGGAGTGAATCCCCCCAGTCTTCGCCACAACGATGACATTTGCTAAAGGTCAGAGTGTTTGGTAGAGCTAGTGTGATGGAGGTGGGACCTCCAAATCATGCCTAGACCCTCCCTCAATCAATCTCGAAGCTTATGGATATCTCTAGGAGAATATCACTCTCATTGAATTTAACTAGAGCTGATGAGGAGTTTTTAATAAAATGGCTGACAATGTATAAAGATAGGGCTTGAGGAAGTGAAATAAGTTATGGTCAGAGTATTTGTGTATTTTCAAAGGTAGACGATCATGTGGGTGAACGATTGGAGGTGACAACACAATATTTTGTCAAGTGGGGTGTGCGTGGGAGGAGTTGGAATTTGGGTGCGTGGCCACGATCTACACCATGGTGGAGTTGAATGTGGGGAGAGGAAGGAAAGAGGGGCAATATATTTCTAAAGATGTTCTCTAAATTCTAAGTAAATAAAAAATAGACAACTAAAGAAAAGTGTGAGGATGAAAAATAGTTTTTTTGTAATTTTCTATACATTTATATAAGGATTGAAGTGCAATTTCGATCAATTGTAGCATGCAAGATTTTTAAAATGAATTTTCTAAGTATAAAACAACAATGTTTTATGATTTTTATATTTATTTTTCTTTTCTTGTGCACAATATATAAATATTTATTAATTATTAATAGTCCCTTAATATGTTAATTTGCAATCATTGGTTTGATCAACATGTGTATATATATATATATTGAAGGGGGATATTACTTTAAGGTGTAATGTAACTATTACATAATTGTATGCCAAACAGTCATCGAAAACTCGCAAAAATAATAAGAATAAAGTAAAACAAAATACGAAGAGTTATAAAAATTTACGGTACTCAAAGGATATGTCTTGTGGCTAAACTTGGTCTACTTAGGGCTTACAAATTCCTATTAATCAAACTTGAAAATGTGTTACGAAAGCTCTCAAAATAACTCATTACAGTCTCTAAAAGAAAAAGCAACAAATAATGCTGAAATAAATAAATTACTCTAAGTTATATGTATCATGTTTTTGTGCAAGTATGACGATGGGATGCTCGATCTCTCAAAAAACACCACTGTTGCGACTGTAGCTCAGCTACACCGGTTGGTTCTTAGAAGGTAACATTATGAGCAACTGCCCATAAACGAGACATATGCGAAGCACTAGTCTATGGTAAACAAGGAAAATGTACTTAACTCTGTTTGGTAATATACATGATTACTGTGAAAAGTCAAACTATTTGAGATTTTGTTAGTTTACATATGATCACATGTTCATTGTTTTCATTTATTAATTTTATACTCATTTCAGAACATATGTTCATTGTTTTCATTTATTAATTTTATATTCATTTGAGAACATTGTTACGCCGATCCTAAGATTTCCAACCGTCGATCAGAGTCCATAATAGTTAATAATGCAAATGGTATTCTATAATGGACCATTGACTTAAACAAGCATACACAAGTAAGCAACTCGCAGACCTCTAGTTTGTGGGAGCTTTTACAATCATATTGGGTAAAAGAACCACGAAATTATGTTCATACTAGAATAGGAAACACTGTATCCCAAATATCCAACTTGAAACCACATCCCTGAACACCTCTCACAATGCTAACACACGAAGTAATTTTTTATGCGACCATACATAATACTACTCCGAGTACTAGAATCGAGTATAAATATGAAGCGAAGAACGTCAACCATGCCACATGTCAACTCCAAGGAATGACTCTAGTTGTAACCGTACGCCTAGGTGCAATGCATCAGCCATTTGTTAGAGTGCTAGCCTTTGTGGTATCGACCCTGGACCCCAAGGTGCATTCCTAATCCCTTGTTACGCCTAACTTCATCTACTCGTTCACCGTGAAATCTCACCCAAGAAACGATAATAACCAAGAACAATGTCAACATTAGTGGCTAATAAAAAACTGCAATATTTGATGTAATCATACATCATCACACGGAGACCATATGCAGTTCTCATCATTATCTTTTTTAAATTATTATTATTGGTTAGTAATAATGTAAACATTCATCAGTTATCACACAAATCTATTTATCTATTTATTTATTTATTCCTTATCTATAGCATGACAATATCTATTATAATCTAACATAAGGTAAATCACCTCTCCCTCCCTTTTATTTTTGTTAGAGTTATGCACCTTGGAAACCCAAATTCCCAATAGCATATCATCAAATATAAGGACCATTATAGTGTTTATATATGGGTGAAGCCAGGACTTTCTTATAATCGGGCTAGTACACAGTCAATCAAGCTACATATTTTAATAATTAAAAAATATATCAATGTATTTACATTACTTAAAAAATAATGGAAAGAGTCTAAGACAAAGAAACTTGCAATCGATTTTATTTCAATACATAAAAATCATGAATAACTTCCATGATACTTGTCAACTCTTGGTTTCTTGATAAAGGAGTTTATTATTATTATTATTATTGGCCATACTTAAACCTAAATCATCACAATGCAATGTAAATAACTAAAATGATATACAATCAAAACTTGTATTTTATTGAAAATTTATGAAGTATAATATCCATATTTATGTCTTTAAAAAATTTATAACCATATTTGTATCCACATCTTCAAAAAAATAATAACTTCAAATCTGTATTCACAAAAAAATAAAAAGTTGTATTACAATCCATATCCTCATTTACCATGAATTTCAAGTACAAAAAATAATCTTTCGATTGATAATATATGTATCATGTATTTAACAATGGATGATGCAAAAAATGATAGTGTGGAAGTATATTAGAGATAAAGAAATAAAGAATGATGTAAAAAACACCGGGATTTACGTTGAATCCTACTTCATAAGGAGAGACATGAAACCACGGGAGGAGACCTCTCAAGGGTTGGATCTTATGTATTTCTTTCTCTTATTCTATTGATACAATGGGTGTGGAGCTTATTATTTAGCCCCACAGATTGACAGGAGTCCCACTAACAGTAGATGTGGGACTAAAAATGTGAAGGTGGTAATCAGACCCTAGAGGGATCCAATTACTCATTTCTACATATGACATAGATATTCTAAGATTCCCACTCAAGCTGGATCATGCGGTGCTAAGCTTGGAAAACTAGAAAGAAATCTCTCACTCACAACTCAAGACACTACAAACAATATCAACTTAACACATACAATATTGGATGCCTGCTGAGGATGTTGCTTCTCATGTTGTGCTGGTGAGGAGGAACTAAAGGGCTGGAATGTGAACTGAACTGGATCTACTTGTTGGAGAACATGTGCTCTGTATTGCTTCTGTCAGAGTCTCTGAATCTAGAAGGAGTCTTCCACCTAGAGAACTGCAACCCACAACTTCTCCATTTCTCTAAAGGGATGAACTAGAAAAATCATGGAAACATTCTCGTCAGAGTCCAGGGTTGTTGGAGAATGGATTCTGAAAGTCTATTCGTTGAGAACTGGGTCTCTCCCATACTGGCTCAGAGAGTAGGATCTCTACTCTAGACTTCCTATGAATACATATGAACCCTAAGCCTACAATGTCTCAGCGAATGAGATCTCTACTCTGGATTCCCTATGAATCACATGAAAATCCCGATCTGACCAGATCAAGTATGGGGACCTCTCATACAATGAATGCACCTCTGTACGCCAAGAACTATAGATTCTTGAAATAATATGTAGAGTCTAAATATGATAATATCTACTTGAGAGTATGAATCTGTCATGTATATATTTACATAATACTCCCCCTTTCTCGCTGGTCAGAATAGACGATATCGACCAAGCTAGGAGAAGAAATGAAGGAAAATGAAAAAAAAAACGATAAGCTATCTCAATTTTTCTTAGCTTTCCTCTCGTTTTTAAGTCGTTCTCTCTTTTTTTGTGTTATGTCATTTTTCTCAATATTTTTCTTACGTATGATTTCCTCCTTTTTTTGTACGCTTACCTTCATTTTTTTTTCCATAATTGGCACTTCCTTTTTTTGGCCCCTTCGTAGAAACATACCAAATTGGGCCCAAAACTATTGTTGTTATTTTTCTTTCTTGCATATTGCAGGCCCAACATGGGTCGGAATGTCTCAACTCCACCCCCCACTTTTTTAATGCAGACTGACCCCTCTCCCTTTTTTATTTATAGGAAAGGGCACTTGGGCCCATCTCTATATCGTACAAATACCAGGGTTCAATACAGAGAACCCTCTCTCTCAAATGCTCCAACAGGAAGGTCGCAACATATGTGGAGGAGATATTATTCATTCTTCAACCCGAAGCACTAAATCGCCTCCTTTACGGGGGGCATCTCCATCACCATGGTGGTTTGTGGTTGAAACATGTAGCCCTCTCTTGTGCCGTTGATGGAGGTGTGACATCACGCAAGGGCACATGAGATGTATGGTTCATCGATTTTGATGTGGTGATGGTTTTGTAGTGCTCGACCTAGAATTGGCGGGGGTAGGAGGACCTATTCACCGTCGAATCAAGGACTTTCTTCCTTTTAAGGTTTTTGCTTGGGATCCGCGTGTTGTCGTGGTTGGGTCTGCACCGTGTGGACTGGAGATGGATGTCCTCACTGCAGGTGGACTTCAACTCGATATGGACTTGGTATTCTTGGTTGTAGGAACTGCTTTGGAGGGAGTCCCATCAACTAGGATCGTCACTTGGTAAAGTTGTCGACATGGTTCATGTGGCCTAGTTTCGTGGAGGTACACGAGATCCTCTCACCACGATGGCTTGGAATGTGGACCTGATTGTCGATTGCCTAGAGAGGTAGGGTTCCAAGACTCAATGAAACTTAATGATCATGCAAGAACTTTGAAGAAAGCATGGAATTAGGGTTATCGATGAAACTCTATAAGCTTGTTGTTGTTAGAATTAGGGTTCTGTTAGGAACCCCAAAATTTCTCAAACTCAGTGATTTCCGTATCTTTAGACATGCTGCATATGCGCAGCATAAAACTTCAAGATTTCCAGAACTTCGACGATGATCCATACATAACTTGAAGAAAATAATAGTGATCAAGAATACATCATCAAAATTGAACTCGCTTTGGTAGTTGTTGGCGTCAACATAGAATTAGTGTTTTAGAAGAAACTCTAGAACTTAATTATGGACAAATCACAAACATGAATAATAGTAATCTTCAATAAAAAATCGAATTAGCTATAGATCTTCAAGAACCCTCGAAATCGTATCCATTCTGATAACATGTAAAAAATTATAGTCACTATAAGAAAAAGCGTATTTGGCTAGCAAAATTATTTTCCTTGAGTGTTATCTAAGTGCTTGCCAAGACACTTGGAGAGCACATGTACGATCCAACAGTGTGCTTGTTACTACTCAAGATGCTGGATTATATTGGCGAGCACAAATGCCGTCCAAGTGCTCATCAACTCAAATGGGGCAAGCACATGTGATATACAAAGTTGTAGCCAAGTTCTCTCCCGGTCTGGTCTTTGCTAGCACTTAGCTACGACTTGTGCCCACCAACTCTAAATAATCAAGAAAGAAACGTACTGGTTCGGTAAGAATTTGGAGTGCTGTCAAACCTGTACCATCTATTATAAAGTCATTGTTGAACTTGTACTATATGCAAATATATAAAATGCCAAGTTAGAGGTCCCATCCTTCTCTATAATGATAAGTTGGAGATCCCATTCTTATTGAATAACATGCTTTTTTTCTCTCATGTAAAACACATACGTACAACGTGCTTACTATAGCGCACAAACATACACACCAACACCATAACACCATATTAGCACTACACTTACACACCCGCTCTCACACCTAAACAAGCATACACACACGCACATGCACACGTACAACTAACATACACCTAAGCACACTAAAAAACACATGACAATAAGACAAACACAAACATAACACACACCTTGTCTTTCACGATATAACATATACAAAGTATAACACACACTAACTAATAAACCGTGAGGAACAAGGTACCTAACGTCCGGTCTTGGAGGGCCTGCGGTGTCATACAAGTTGAATCTGATAATTGATGTGTCGACCACTCTCACGGCACTCGGTACCCGAACCAAGCGACTAAATAAACAATCAACCCATGAGTGAATATAACAATGAATAATAATGTGATATGAAATTCATTATACCCTATAAAATTATGTATAGTTTGCAAGTGAGGGGTCGAACAACTAAGAACAATAAAGGATAGTTATAATTATTAATGATTATTGCTAATTAATAATACTTATTTTTGTATTTTTTAGCATTTTTCTAATTTTATGTGGGTTTTTTAATTATATGTAATTTTATCAATTTTATTTATTTTTTTATTTTTTATGTTTTATATTTTATTTTTTATGTTTTTAATTTTGCAGAATTTTAGTTTCTTTTTTATTTTTGAAATATGATATATCTTTATAAATAATGACAGGGATATTATATATTATTTAAGTAATATATAGAGTATATAATATATAGAGCATTATATTTTAAAATATATATAAATATATTCAAATATAGAAAAAAATAAATTTTGTAATTTTATATTTTTCTCTATTTTTGGTAATTTTTATAAAAATTTTACTAATTTTCAGAGGTTTTAAAGTTAAAAATATAGAAAATAAGGAGGAAATCAAATATCAGATATTGTTTTAGGTTTTAAAAATAGATAATAGTTCAAGATTTGCCCAAACTATTTTATAATATAGTATACTCACTAAACAAAATTTAGAGATACTTTTTTATTTTTTATTAGTATTTATTGATTTTTGTAAGATTTTGGATGTTTTGTGGTTTTTAAGGTTTTTGTTTTGTATTTTTAGTACTTTTGGATATAAATTAGAATATATAGTCTTGTAGCTATTTTTTTGGAATTTTAAGAAGTGGTTTTATATTTTTATGGGTTTTTACAATTATAAAGGGAATAAAATATGTGCTTTTGTTTTTTTTATAAATACAATAAGTAAAGGAATTTTTAGAGCCAAAATGCTATTTATAAATACAAAATTTATAAATACAATAAGTAAAGGAATTTTTATTGATTTTTTATAAATACAATAAGTAAAGGAATTTTAAGTAATTTTTTACAAAATTACTTAAAATGCCACACGAAAAGTATATGTGATAGGTATAAGTAGCAAGCACCTAAGATAATATTCCTGCAATTTTTAGAGCCAAAATGCTATTTATAAAAATAACAATGCAAAGAAATAAAATACAATAAGTAAAGGAAAAATAAACAATTAAAATAAACTTTTAAACCATTTAGTAGTAGGTACTAAGAGTTCATGGGTACGCCTATGATATCTTTTTTTCACCCGGGTACTATAGTTGTGTCGCATTCTCAAAATGCGACATTGCCTAATATTTTTTTATATGGAGACTACCAGTGTAGCACATCTTGAGGGTGCGACACCAGTATCACACATTAGGAATGCAATATATTATGGAGCTTCAGGAAATGACTCAAATCTAGGGTGTTTCTAGTATATCGCATGCTTGATATGCGATATAGCTAAAGTTCCTAGATGATGCAATTCCAGGGAGTTTCTCCTATATCGCATTGTTGATATACGATATAGTTAAAAGTTCCTGGATGATGCAATTCTAGGGAATTTCTACTATAACGCATGCCATGAATGCGATATAGAAGAAACTCCCTAGAATTGCGTCATTTCCAGGAAGTTTTGGCATAGTGCCATTCATTCACAACAGATCTTCATTTCCTAGGAAAAAAACGGTTATTTTGTTGAACTCTCATCCACATTGAAATTGTAATAAAATAAATGCACACATTCGTAATATATCCATTCATTCACATTGAAATTGGAATAAACAAAATGCACACAATCATGCACATCATTTCCAGGAAGATTTGACATACAATAGTTTTGTTGAACTCTTACCCACAATGATGTTGGAGCCAACAAAATGCATACATGATTGACTCCTAAACACTAAAATATTATAATTTCATTTTTGTAGAATTTTATAAAAGGTATTTCCATGAACAACATCATATGTTACTTGACAACACCCATAGTAAAAAAATTCAATTTCTAACTCTATCGTCTTATTCTTCATTGATATGTCCTCGTTGTATCATGTGGATCAAAAGGTAATAAACGACTGTCCTCATCAATAATCGTTATTTGGGAGGGTCCTGCACCGTCGTCCTCGAAGGTTGGCATTGGTGGCGGTTCTGTAGTAAATGGGTTGACTAACTCTTATGCCCATGCCCAGCCTCATCGGTGCCTACGGTGTTGGCATGTCTTCACTCAGTTGCTCGACAACTGGTGTGATGAATTGGATCTCCAAATCCGGGGATTGAACATTTGCATCTGCCCCCGCATCTTCCTCCTCTACAACTGGTACGACGGGTGGATCACGCGCTCTGCCCCTGCCTCTTCCTCTCCCTCTAGACCTTCCTCGTCTTGCCTCTACGTGAGCCTGGTCAGCATGCTCCTCGAGCATCGTCAGCGCATCTGCAAATTGGAATGGCAACCATTGCTCCATTTCTGCCTTTGCCTGGACTGCAATCTCCAGACACTCCTGATGTCGGGTATCGTATATGAGGTCTCACCTGAATGCATGCATCAAAAAAGAAGAATACACCTAGTGGTTATTCTTATGAAAATGTCCATGTAAAACTAACAAAATATTTAGTGGTTTTCTTACGTTGCTTGCCAAAGTAGCCCCAACTGACCCACAAATCTCCTCGTAATCATTCTGTACCAAACTATATAGCATGGAATCACAATAATCCCATTGGATTGGTCGAGGGCAACAAATCTATCCACTCGATCATCCCACTCTCGTACTTCACCCAATGTTGGGACCTCCAATATGTACCTTCCCCATTAAGTCGATGGTGTGGAGGTCCTCGAAGGTAAAGCACAACACTGGAATGTCTTGACAGCCACCAAATTGACGAAGAACGCGATCCGAAAAATAATATTCCACAATGTGGAAATATATCAACAACACCCTTGTCTTTCAAATGTTTTGCCCCTTCATACAATAGGCAGGTAGATGTGCAAGTACACCATCATAATCATATGGTCTCCACATCACTGAATGAAAAAATGATATATAATTTAATGGAAGTTATTTGAAGAAAATTGAATGAATGTGTCAGGCCTTATTTACCTGATCTGATGATTGCACTTCGAAAGTATCATGGCATGATCTCACGACATGCATTGGTTGTCGACGATGTGTGAACGCATCAGTACAACAAACTCCTAGCGTAAGACCATGCCACTACGATCTTTCCCTGATCACTAGAGAAACGTGCGGAAAATGCTCCCATGCCTAGAACTGAAGTAATATGACCGAGCCTCTGATCTCCTTGGTTGCCGTATCTGCTACTAAACATAGATGCCTGTATAGAAAAGCAAGGACCGTGGATCCCCAGTTGAGCATCCTAGAGTAATGTAGATCATGCAGATGTGATAATGAAATAAGAGAAATCAGTGACGTCGACTTGTATGTAAATAAAACACCTCCCAACAATTGTAAAATGTATGCTCGTGCTTGCCTCTGCAAGACCACCTCATCAGCATATGGTGGTAAGTCTGCAAAATATGTAAATAACCAACTCACCAAAACTATGCTACCAACAATATCATAAGGTAGGGTTCTGACACATAGAAGCTGCTCGCATGTGTCAACCCACATCGCTTTAGGGGTGGTCTCTCTTGTAACCACTAGTCCATCGATCCGTAACCCCAAGATGAAGGCGACATCCTGTAGCATAATGGTCATCTCTCCACTAGCCATGTGGAAAGTGTGCGTCTCAAGCCTCCATTGCTCCACCAAGGCTGTAATCAAATTCCAATCTAGTGTGATAAGTTCCAATTTTGAAATACATCTAACTCCCGCTTGAGCTATGTAAGGAAGTAGGCATTCATCCAAAGGGATGCAACACACATGTGTTTCTCATTGTTGACAATGCAACCACGATGATGCCTGTAATTTGAACGAGTTACTATATATTAGGAAAATAATAAGTAAATTTAGATTAATAACTGACTTACATCGCCTACCCAAACACGACGCGAGCGATGCCACTCCTGCTAAGACAAAACGGATGGATTAAGCGATCTGGGGTCCATCTGCAATAAAAAACTATCAATTTAGAAAGCATTATAGAAGATTTAAATATGCATCAAGCAACAAAAATTACTATCAACATAATGCATCTAAAAAGAAGGAAAACTTACTCAAACCAGGATATTTTCATTTGTTATGGACTTCACCTCCACATGTGCTACATTTATTTTTATTCCTTTCTGAGGGTTGTGCATTGGAGGCGGATGCTTGAGAAGCCAGTGTATTTTTATTAGGACAACCACATTTTGTATGACCAAGTACACCACAAAATGAACAAGTATTCTGTCGAATGACATCCCTAACATCTATTTCATCATGAATCCTAGTTGACCGTGGGCAACTTGCTACGCTTACGCTTTTTATCGGGACGTAATTCTGGGTACTCCAATAGGGCCCACGTATCTTGGTCACCAATTGGAAAAAATGCCCTTCGTAAACATTCAATTGCTTCTCCCATGTGTACCATTCACCAACATAAATGTCAACCTCTGCTCGATGATTTGAAATGACAACGATAACATGAGAACATGGGATACGATAAATTTGCCATTTATTACATGTACATGCTTGTTACCCCAAGTTCACCGTGTACTATTTTGACCTTGAATCCCATACTGCGTACATAGAACACCACTCAAGACCTGAAATAATATGTCTGATCGTCTTTGTATGCGGGTTACTGTGTGTCGATTCGCAGTTGCACTCCAACTGTGCAACTCTGATGCTGTAAAATGTGTGATTTTTTCCCTGCCGCAAGGGAAGAGCAAGCCTCATCTACTCACTCATTGAAGTATGAGACACAATTATAAAATATATTATCGATTGGTATAGAAATCAACAAACATCGGGCATCTTAAGAAGTGCATTGTAGATTTCACTAAGATTTGTAGTCATCTGCCCAAATCTATAACCAACATCATATGATAAAGTCCATTTTCCCTGCGAAAGTCGTGAGTTGAAAACTATCTACCTGCATCTATGTTTCAGTCCTACAATTTCCTCATGAAATACGCAAGCATCCTACTAGTCGTTGTTGTGCACGTTAATTTGGGGTTTTTGATTTTTTTATTTTATATCCCCGGCAACGGTGCCATTTTGATGTTCACAAAAAAATTGTGGTTTTTGATGATTTTTTTATTTTAGATCCTCAACAACGGTGCCATTTTGTTGCTGCACGGATATCGAGGATTGGAAAATTATTGATAAAAATAATGTTGTCGTTGCTGTCCTCAAAAATCCCGTGACAAATATTTTTTTTTATTTTTGCTACTTATTAACCTGTATAGCAGACATGGTCGAACTAAGGGAGGATACAACTCCCTAGGGTTATTCAATTAATCGAAAAATCAATTAAGAGAAAACAAGAATCTCAAAGGACAACTATTCTTGGTTTTTGTGATTTTTTTAGTTTTGTGATTTTTTTAATTTTTTTTTCTAATTTTTTTATTTTCCGATTTTCAATTTTTTAGTGATTTTGATTTTGCAATTTTTTTATTTTCAAAAATAACGAACAATAATCACAAGATTAAAAATTCGCACACCAACTTTTTTTTGTTATTATTAAATTAATAAAAAAGACTTAAAAAAATACAAAGAAAATATTTTTGGATTTTAAAAGTTTTGAAATATTTTTGAGAATTTTTTTTGAAATTTTCAGATGTTTTTGTATTTTTCTAAAAATCAAACAGTGAGAAAATGCAAAAATATGCACAATCTGGAGTAATTTGCAATTTAAAAATATTTTAAATGCCTAAAACTTCTAACAATTATTTTTAAACAAACTAAAAGCAATTATCTACAAATAGGAACTGAAATCACTATTTTTGGATTATTGTAGAATTTTCTGTGATTTTTATAAGATTTTTGATGTTTTTGATTTTTTTGGGTTTTATAAATAATTAATGCATGAAAATTGGTCAGAAATTAAAAGACAGTGAAAGAGACCTACTATAATGTTTTTATAATTTTTAAGCAATTTTTCAAATTTTTACGAAATTTTGAATTTCAAATAAGGAAAAATGATATGTTTTTGATTTTTTAAAAATAATAAATGAAGACAAAATGCAATGGAAATTTTATGCTAGATAGATATACACATTAGGAGCATAGCATAATTTTTCAAAAATATTTGGATCAATAAAAACTTTTATTTCAATAGAAGAATCATGCGATGTCTGAGAACATGGACTAAAATGTAAATAAGTTCTGTTTTTGTATCAAATAAATAATAAAAATAAAAAGAGAGAAAAACAATTGCAATTTACCCAGATGTCACATGACTCACATGCACTCTTCTGAAGGCGGGGACGTCTCTGTAATTTCTGAAATGTCCGGGGGCATAACTATAAATTCTCCAAAATTTTTTAATGCCCTAAGTTCCCTGTGCTTATGTTTCCTTCGCTTACAAATCCAAAAGGGGCCATGGCTATGGGGGCGTCGCCCCTCCTCTTCTTCCCCAAGCGAGGGGTGGCGATGGAAGGGGTTGGCTCGAAGGCGTTGCGGCAAGTTGGGCGGTGCGCTGCCGCGCGCGTCCGCACGAGGAGGAGATCTCCGTCGGCGAGGAGCGGAGGACGAGGCACAAAAAAGGGGCAGAGGCATGCGAAGGGCTGCTGGTCGCGTCGAGGGAGGTCGGGCCGTGCGCGTGGCGGTGGAAGACCGGTGCTCGCGGGCGGCTGGAGCGAGGATGGACGGCGAGGTAGTTGCGGCGGCGGCCGCACGCGTGTTGGAGAGGCGTCCGGGGTCTGCGCTAGAGAGAGGAACTCGGCGGGTAAGCGACGGTGGGAGATGGAGGGCTGGCCACATGCACGGAGGTGCGGGTTCGCGCGGTGTGCTGGTGGTCTTCGGCGGGGGACGCCACACACGGTGTGGAAGTCGTCGAGGCGGCGGAGGTCGGGCCGAGGACGGGGGGGGGGGGGGTGTGGCGGCGCCTGGAAGGCAGCCGCCCCTTTTTTGTTTTTTAAATATTTTTTATTGTTTATTGTAAAAAGTAAATAAAAATAAAGGGATTTTTACCCAGCAGACCCTATAAACTTTGCCAATTACCTCTACGACCTTTTGCACAACGTAATTACCCCATCGACCCTGTAAATTACCCTAGAACCCTCACGGGCTTCAAAGAGATTACCCGGAGGGTTCATGGGGTAAGAGTTGGCAAGTTTATGGTGTTGAGGGGGGAATTAGGTTGTTTCAAAGGTCGTGGAGGTAATTGGCGAAGTTTATAGGGTCTGCTGGGTAAAAATCCCAAAAATAAAAGTTATTTTTTTTGTAAATTCGAAAAATAAGAAAAAAAATAAAGAAATTCTTTTTTATTCTTTTTATTTTTTTATTTTTATATGACCCTTCAAAACAAACATTAGAAGATAAAGAAAACAAATAGCTCTTTTTTTATTGTTTTTTTATTTATTTACAAATCGGAAAATGAACGGGGATTCGTAGAAAAATGGGAGAATCGAATCCAATCTCCGGCCACCGTACGCAGCCGGAGTTGAGAGATCGTGGATGATAGAAATAGAATGCGTGGCGATCGAGAATGTGAGATGAAAAATCGAGTTGGTGTCAGAATAAATCGTGGCAGATTTTAAGATCTAGATAAACAAAAAATGACAACGAGATAAAAATGCAAGAAATAAATTACGATTAACCTAGATAAAAATAAGAAAAATGTAGATCTCACCTTAGGAGCGGAAAAGGACCATGATCGCCTCGACAAGGACAACTCGCTGTCACCGGACGACTTGGAGACTAGGCAACTTTCTCGATGAAATTGTTCTCTCGGAGATCGGGCTCCTCTTTCTAAAGATTGATCAAGTTGAAATGAGGAAGAAGGAGCCATATAAATAGAAAAGATAGAATGAAATTTAAATTTTTTAATTTTTGGATAAAGAGAGATGAAAATTGAAATGAATTTTTGAATTTTTTTGGTGAAAGAGAAATGAAATCTGAAATGAATTTTTGATTTTTTTGGTGAAAGAAATAAGAGAGATGAAATTTGAAAAGAGGTAAACATAAAAATAGATAAAAGTATTTACACAATTATCTATTTTTTTTAATTTTTGTCACTTTATTTATTTGAATTAAAAAATGTTATTTTTTATTTTTTTATGGTGGTTAATTAAAAATAGCAACTATATACATATACTATATACATATATGACATTATATACAAGGGTAAATAAAGAAATTAGTTTTTTTAAAGAATTTTATTTTAATTAAATTTTTTAATTTTTTAATTTTTATTTTAAAAAATTAGTAAGAATAGTTTACAAATATATACAAATACAATATGCACAAAATACATGGGAAAATTGCACAAACCAGCCCAAAAAATCGACTTTTCAACCGTAACTCCAAAAATTATGAAAATACAACCACTTTAAAGATAATTTAATTTCGAATCCAAAGGAAGTGAGATTGATTCAAATTTGAGCTCATACGGAGCTGGAATTGGTCTTTCAATTGGTGCTTAGTGGCTTTTTCCAAGTGTAGCTACTTTTATTCTATACATGATTTAATTGTGCAATCATTTTTATTAATTAGAACACATTTTTATTTACAACTTTGGTTTTGAACGTTTTTTTTATTTGAGGTCAATTAAGGTACAAATAAATTAGTGTTAGTTATATATATATACACACAAAATAAGTGAGAAGTATTTACAACAACATGCACACAATTTTTTTGATTTTCTGCTTAAGGACCCTATCCCCCCCTACTTTATCCCTGGTCGATCCGGTTAAGTCTTGACCTTCTCACAGGGTTCGGGTAAGCCTGTATCTATTACAGTCTTCCATTTTTTATTTTATTTTCTTTTTTCCCTTTATTTATTTATTTATTTTAAAATAAAATTAGTAAGAAGTGTATAATATTTACACACAGATGCAAGTTAGTAAGAATATGGAGTTAGTGTTTTATGCAGGTGTTTTATAAGGGATTTTTAAGCTAAAATAAATGAATAAAGATGACGAATCACAGATTCATCATCCCCCTATGCTTTACCTTTGCTAGTCCCTTAGCAAACACTTATTTGAAAGAATAAGTGAATAAAAAGAAAAAGAAAAAAAGGGACAATAAAGAAAGTAGGACAATATTGAGTATTAAACTTATCTTCATAAAATTATAGTTTGGAGCTCTGTCGGACCTTTGGATTATTAGTGTATCGGAACTTCTATGAGACTTAGAATTTTAAAATCGACAGCCTTCAAGTTCTACACATCATTGTCACAGTTTTGGCTCAGAAGTCATCTTAGATCAATCCCCTTTCCAAAGTATACCTATGAACATTGAACAATCGACTCATTGTGTGTGAAAGGTTTTAGCTCTTCCCATCCAGAATGCCGGATTACCATGCAAATCTCCTCTCCAGTAACTCATCCGTAGGGAGTCAGGTATTTCCTTCTAAGCTCTGCCGCACTGTGTTCACAATCGAATTGGGGGAGAAGTTAGAAGAAGGAGAAAAGAACTGGAGGGTGGCCAGTGTAGTCACCTCTCCTTGTGGAGCTAGCCAGTGTAGTCGAGTCTCCACCAAGATCTGCAGGTTTCTTGAAGCTTGGACCTTTTTGGTCAGATATTTATTTGGTAGTGGCTTCTTTGTATTTGGATTTTTGATGGTTCTATTTGGATCTTATTGTGCCCCTACAGATATCGAATCTTTTTGTTTCCGTACATTTTTTGAGGTCTTAGAAAAAATTGTGCCCAACCGTTCATCCCTTTTCCGAAGCTTTATTTCAACCCATACTCCGGTATTTAGATTTCCACGCTACCAAAAAAGAAACTCACACAGTCTTCCAACATCCCGTCTAAGTTGAGCTAAGTGCATAGTGTGAGAGTATAAAATTAATTCCCTATTCCAAAGTTGTACCCAGAATGAAGAGATCAGGTTAGACACTAAGAGTCAAACACTGCACATTGTCATGTGGAACTCAAAGAGTTAAGTCAAAGACCTGAAGCTTCTAAAATCCTATTTCTCGGTGAAGTTCCTCTGAAAATTAGGTGGATTAAGGTTCAACTAAGCTCCATTCTTCAATTTTATTCCAGACATAGTTTAAATGTCAATACTATCCTGAAAAATGCACATGCAAATGCAAAACATGAATAATGCAAGTTTTTTTTGAAAAGAAATGATGCCCATGTGAATAGAACACATATTTTTTTAAACCTATTTTCTAATTTTGAACTTTTTATGGATTTTTTTGAGGAAAATGCAGATGCAAATTTTTATAGATTTTTAGTTTTGTAGTTTTTTAAGGAAAAAGGGTTAGTAAAACATGTACAAGTATATACAATATTTTTTTGTTTGTTTTGTTTGTTTTTGTTTTTTTGTTTTGTTTTGTTTGTTTTTTTGTTTGTTTTATTTGTTTTTTTGTTTGTTTGTTTGTTTTTTAACACACATGGATTTTACAAAATTATACACATAACCCCCAAAATAAACGTATTTAAAAGTACGAGTTATGTCTAAAGTATATATACACTATATACGACACCCCCTATACTTAGCTCGAACCATGTCCTCATAGTGATCAAAGAGCGAAAAAGGAAGACATAACTCATGCTAAGTATAGAAAAGCGAATTCAACTCCTATGATACAACGACTCAAAGAAAAGATAAAAAGAAGATAAGTTGGTGATCCCCCCTATACTTAGGATCAAGTAATCCTAAGTATAGTAGAGTGTACAAAAGGGGAAAACCGATGAAGAGAATGCACATACTCAAAAATAAAAATAAAAAGACACGATATGTACAACATCACCCCCCTATACTTAGGGTAGAGTATCCCTAAGTATAGGCAACAACAAGAGTGATGAACATGACGAATATGAATAACACAAATCATTCACCCCCTATACTTAGGATAAAGCACGTCCTAAGTATAGCATACACACACACACACACAAAAGGGGCGAAAGATAAAATGGGAGAAGAAAGAGTAAAACGAAAGGATATACAAGAGGAGTGGATGATCATGTATCAGACACAGAAGATGGAATCAAAAGATCATCATCTGATACCACAGATATCAAATCAACAACGGACAGGAATGTATCATGATCTAGATATGGCTTCAGCAACTGTTCGTTTACAACAAATGGCTGTGCGTCAGATGACAACCCAGATATAACAATACTCCCATTGTCACGCACAACTCTCACGATGAACGGTCCTGACCACTTGCTTTTCAATTTTCCTGAAAACAACTTCAACTTAGCATCAAATAACCAAACTTTCTGATCAGGGAAGAAAGTCTTTCTTCGAATGTGTTTATCATGCCAGCGCTTGACTTTCTCCTTATACATAAGTGAGTTATCGTATGCAAAGTCTCGGAATTCCAGTAACTTGTTCAAATCCAACTTCCTATTCTTTCCTGCCTTCTCATAATCTAAATTGCATACACGGAGTTCCCATAAAGAGTTGTGAATTAATTCCACTAGCAGGTGGCAAGGCTTTCCATACACCAATCTATAGGGAGACATACCCAAAGGAGACTTGTACGCCGTCTGATAAGCACATAGAACTGAGTCAAGCATCTGGGACTAGTTCTTCCTATCTGGACGTACAAGTTTTTGCAATATCATCTTGATCTCCCTATTTGAAATTTCTGCCAAGCCATTAGTATGAGGGTGGTAAGGAGACACAACTCAGTGCTCAATGGCGTACTCCTTCACAAGCTTCTTTACTTCCCTATTAATGAAATGGCTTCCCCCATATGAAATCAGTATTTTGGGAATACCGAACTGTGCAATAATGTGGTCCTTGAGAAAGGAACACACTGTACGACTATCTGCAGCTCAGGTGGGGATAGCCTCCACCCATCGACTAACATAATCCACGACGAGTAGGATGTACTGAAATCCCTGACTGACGGGAAATGGGCCCATGAAGTCTATGCCCCAAGCATAAAAAACATCAGATATCTGTATATATCTCAGGGGCATGGTATCTTTGGAACGAACAGTCCTCCCATTTTCTGACAATCAGTACAACCTCGAACATACTCTGTAGCATCCTTAAACAACGTGGGCCTCCATAGGCCACTCGGTAAAACCTTTGCTGCTGTGCGTTTCCCCGAATGATGCCCACCAGATTCTTGTTTGTGATAGTGCTCAAGTACATTGGCGTGTTCCTCCTGAGGAATGCACCTTCTCCAGATACAATCTGCACCCTCACGAAATAGGTACGGATCCTCCCACTGGTAATAATGAATCTCTGACAGAAATCTGTCTACCTTGTACTTCAGTCAATCTTGTGGAACTTTCTTGGAGACAAGATAGTTCACAATATCAACATACCATGGGAGTGAGTCCACATACAAAATGGCCTCATATGGAAAGGTTTCAGAAATAAGAATCATTTCTGCTCAGAGGTCTCTCTGTCTGTGATACAGGAAAGGTGATCTGCCACAACATTTTTCACTCCAGGTTTATCTCGAATCTCTAAATCAAATTCCTGGAGAAGAAGGATCCATCTGATAAGGTATGGTTTGGCATCCTTCTTTGCTTGTAAGTATCGTATGGCAGTGTGATCCATGTAAACAACAACGTGTGAACCGATGAGGTAAGATCTGAAATTTTCTAACCCAAACACAACTGCTAACATCTCCTTCTCTGTAACTGTATAATTCCGCTGTGCTTCATCCAGAGTCTTGCTAGCATAGTGTATAGCAAATGGTACCCCATCCCTTGTCTATCCTAAAACCGCTCCAACTGCGAAATCTGATGCATTCGTCATGATCCCAAAGGGAAGAGACCAATCAGGTGGCTGTAAGACAGGAGCACTAGTAATCATTTCTTTCATCTGATTGAATGCAAGGAGAACTTTCTCATCGACAACAAAATCAGTCTCCTTACACAGAAGCTCAGTCAAAGGTCTGGCGATTTTACTGAAGTCCTTTATGAATCGCCTATAGAATCCTACGTGTCCCAAAAATGACCTCAACTGCTTAAAATTCTGCGGTGGCTCTAACTTGGAAATCACATCAATCTTAGCGGGTCCACCTCCATACCATGTTTGGAGATGACATGACCCAATACAATCCCATTAGTCACCATAAAGTGACTCTTCTCCCACGAGAGCACTAGGTTTACCTCATAGCAACATTGAAGAACTCGGTCTAAATAAGCAAGACATGTGTCAAAACTATCCCCGTAGACCGAGAAATCGTCCATGAAGACTTCAAGAAAATTACCCACCATGTCGGCAAAAACGACCAACATACACCTTTGAAATGTAGCGGGGGCATTACACAATCCAAAGGGCATCTGTCTAAAGGCGTAAGTGCCAAACGGATAAGTGAAAGTAGTTTTCTCTTGATCCTCAGGAGCGATAGCAACTTGGTTGTATCCCTACCCATCCAAGAAACAAAAGAACTCATTCCCTGCCAACCTCTCAATAATCTAATGAATAAAGGGCAGTGGAAAGTGATCCTTCTTGGTAGCTGAGTTCAGGCATCGGTAATCTACACATACACGCCATGAAGTAGGTACCCGGGTCGGAATCTCCTCACCGCGGTCATTCTTTATGATTGTAATCTCAGATTTCTTTGGGACCACATGTAAAGGGATGACCCATTTGGAATCCGAATTGGGATTTATAAAGCCAGTATCACATCATTTCTTGATCTCCTTCATGACAACCTCCCTTAGGTTTGGATTTAGACGGCGCTGACATTCACGGGAGGGTTTACAGTCATCCTCTAGGTAGATATGATGCGAGCACAACGCTGGATTGATCCCACAGAGATCCGAGATATTCCATCCTATGGCCTTGCAGTTTCTCTCAAGAACCTCTAGCACACGAGATTCTTATTCAGCGGTCAACTGCGAGCTGAGGATGACTGGAAACATTTTGGGGGGACCCGCAAGGAAGGCATATTTCAACGTAGAAGGTAAAACCTTGAGCTCAGGTGGGGTCTGAATCGGCTCTGCGATAACCTCTGCTACTGTACTGGTAGACGGTATGTGATCTGTGCTCTGTAGACTATCCACCTTGGCTATTGACGATTCAACAAGTAGAATATCTGATAGATCTGTAAGGAATGATCTCTGCTCAGAGAAAAATGGCTCATCAGGATGTTCAATACTCTTATCAATGAACGACTCAGATATCTCAGCAATAATCTCAGAAAGATGTCTCTCATCTGTGCATAAGTCAGGAAATTCAATAATTGGCTCAAATATCTGGATCTCAGAACTCTGCTCAAAATGTTCATCGGCAACTGTCTCAATTGGACCACCAAGGGAACTCATGTCGACTGTGCTTTCCAGAGAGTCCTTTTGGGAAAGGAACTCCTGGGTATCTATAAAATCCGTGAAAAGATCTGTCTCTATGAATTCTGCAAGAAAACCACAGTCATATGGCTATGATATAACTTTCTCTATATCATCTGCTGCTGGTGAAGGTGATGGTCTAGGATCAGAGATCGTCTCAATTTTTACCTTGTCACCATGAGAGTGAAAGATGATCTCTCCAGTACCATAATCAACTGCTACTTCGGCCGTTCGGAGGAACGGTCGACCTAGTATGATCGGGGTATGGAGTAACGGTACAGGTGTATCCATATCCATGACAACAAAATCAATAGGGAATTTCATTCACTGCACCGTTACAATAATGTTCTCTAAAATGCCTCCTGGCCTCTTAATCAATCTACCGGCAAACTGAAGGATCATTCTGGTTGTTTTAAGAGGCCCTAATTGGAATTCAGTTAATAAAGAGGAAGGCATGAGATTAATGGAGGAACCACTATCGAGAAGAGTGCGATCAAATTCTTTATCAAAGATAAGGCAACGGATGTGAGGTGTTCCCTTATCTTTCTTTTTTGGCGGAAGTTTACTGATGGCATGAACTGTGGCCATGGTCAAGATGTATTTCTCTTCCTTTCGTCTATTCTTCCTTGGTTGACGCTTTTAGGTACATGCCTCTTTTATTTCCTTTTTTACTGTAGGCATGTATTCCATGGCCTTAAGGAGTGACATCTTTAAAAAGATGTTCTGTAAGATCTCAACCACTCCATGATCAGATAGTGTTGTTTTTAAGTTTTGATTTTTTTAGCTTTGAGAGCAGAAGGAAATGGCACAGAATCAGAATAAACATGCAAATGTTCATTTCCTTTATTCAGAGTAGAATCATCATGTACAACAAGACAACCAGAATCAATATGTATAGTGTTGTCCAATCTAGGTGAAGGAAAAATAGAATCTAAAACAGAATGGGATGCAGCTACTGGTGAAGAGGAAGAATCTGCGACTGGTATATTCTCCCTTGCTGATGGTGATCTACATCTACCTGGTGAAGGTGGTGGGAAGGCGGTGAAACTCCAGATGTGGGTGCTGTGATGCTGGGCCTCTCAACTGCTGGTGAAGGAGATGATGTAGAAGATGATGCTCTCTCAGTGGATCGATCTCCCAACCCCAACTGCTGCGTAGGCGGCTGCAATCTCCTACCGCTCCTGAGATGAATGCCATCATATAAACATGTAAAATCAAGGGACATACCTGTCTCAGGGGTGGGTGGGCCATTGGGTACCTGCTCCTTGCGTCTGAAGTTATTGGGGTTGGCTTCAACCTGTACTGGAATCAATGTCTTGGTGGTGGTCAGGTCGTCAATCCGCTGAGTCAGTTCATTCATGTTCTTCATAAGCAGTGTAAGTTGGTCCAGTGCTGGATTGACTGAAGGGGCCTCAAGTTGCTCATTGACTGGCTGTGGCTGAGGCTGATAGTATGGAGGCTGTTGGTACCCAGACGGATTCTGATAATAAGGATGAGGAGGGGGAGTATACTGTCCATAAGATGCAGTCTGCTACTGGTTAGGATGAGGGAAATACATAGACTGCTGCTGAGGCTAGCCTTGTCTCCAATTTTGGAACTAGGGTGGAGACTGATACTGAGTCTGGAACTGCTGGTGCTGGTACTGCTACTGTCTGCCTCCCTGAAACGAGTGGGCGGGTCTCTGACCCTGCTGTGAACCCAACTGTCCTTGCCCTGATGGACGAGGCTGGTTTCTCTCACGGTCGAACCGGATACCATTCACCTCCTGAATACAAGGTGGAGGTGGAGACCGCTGCTCAGGAATGTAGGAAACTTCTTGTTGATATGGAACTATCTGATGTGAATGCTGCTAAACCTGATCAGGTGTCTGCACGTAGTAGACATGCTGAACTGTGGATGGTCCTCCGCTACCCTGCTTGGTGAAAGAATTCTGCTCCCTAGTAGAGGTATTGGCTGCTGCACTCGTACTGTGGACTGTGCTGATCGAATTGACAAGAAGTTCCAGATGCATTGTTATCTCACCAGCTTATCCAGGTTCTTTGTCCTCTGCTCGATCACATGAAGCTAATCAAGTTCCTAGGATCATTTTCAATAATATCCACTTTGGATAGGTGGTTTCCAATGATGGCCATGTCAGTGCTATCCACCTTATCCACTTCTTTTGTTGCTGTCATGTTGACATCCTTGTGGGTACTGCAGGGGTGGTGACGGGGTGCTTCTGAAAAGCACGTGAAGAAGAAAGAGCTGCTGAACTTTTGTTGTGCACGGTAATTTGAGGTTTTTGATTTTTTTATTTTATATCCCCGGCAACGGCGCCATTTTGATATTCACGAAGAATTTGGGGTTTTTGATGATTTTTTTATTTTAGATCCCCAGCAACGGTGCCATTTTGTTGCTGCACGGATATCGAGGATTGGAAAATTATTGATAAAAAATAGTGTTGTCGTTGTTGTCCCCAAAAATCCCGTGTCAAACAAAAAATATTTTTTTTTTAATTTTTGCTACTTATTAACCTGTATAGCGGACATGGTCAAACTCAAGGAGGCTACAACTCCCGAGGGTTATCAATAAATCAAAAATCAATTAAGAGAAAACAAGAATCTCCAAGGACAACTATCCTTGGTTTTTGTGATTTTTTGTTATTTTTTATTATTTTCTATTTTTTTTTGATTTTCATTTTTTAGTGATTTTGATTTTGCAATTTTTTTATTTTCAAAAATAACGAACAATAATCACAAGATTAAAAATACGCGCACCAACTTTTTTTTGTAATTTTTAAATTAATAAAAAGACTAAGAAAAATCCAAAGAAACCATTTTTTGGTTTTAAAAGTTTTGAAATATTTTTGAAATTTTTAGATTTTTTTTGTATTTTTCTAAAAATCAAATAGTGAGAAAATGTAAAAATTGCATGGAGTAATTTAAACTTAAAAATATTTTAAGCCCAAAACTCCTGACAATTAATTTTAAGACAAACTAGAAGAAATTATCTACAATTAGAACTGAAATCACAGTTTTTAGATTTTTATAGAATTTTATGTAATTTTTATAATATTTTTGATTTTTTTTGATTTTTTTGGGTTTTATAAATAATTAATACGTGAAAATTGGTCAGAAATTAAAGTACAATGAAAGAGACCTACTCTATTTTTTTATAATTTTTAAGCAATTTTTCGAATTTTTATGAATTTTTGAATTTCAAACAAGGAAAAATGATATGTTTTTAATTTTTTAATAACAATAAATGAAGACAAAATGCAATGGAAATTTTATGCTAGATAGATATACACATTAGGAGCATAGCATAATTTTTCAAAATTTTTTGGACCAATAAAAACTTTTATTTCAATAGAAGAATCATGCAATGTCTGAGAACATGAACTAAAATGTAAATAAGTTCGGTTTTTGCATCAAATAAATAATAAAAAGAGAGAGAAAACAATTACAATTTATCCAGATGTCACATGACTCGCATGTGCTCTTCTGAAGGCGGGGACGCCTCTACAATTGCTGAAATGTCCAGGGGCGTAACTGTAAATTCTCTAAATTTTTTTAATGCCCTAGGGTTCCCTGTGCTTGTGTTTCCTTCGCTCTCAAAATCCAAAAGGGGCCACAGCTATGGGGGCGCCACCCCTCCTCTTCTTCCCCACGCGCGGGGCGGCGATGGAAGGCGTTGGCTCGAAGGCATCGCGGTAGGTTGGGCGGCATGCTATCGCACGCGTCTGCGCGAGGAGGACATCTTCGTCGGTGGGGAGCGGAGGACGAGGCGCAAGGACAGGGCAGAGGCACGCGATGGGCTGCTGGTCGCATCGAGGGAGGCCGGGCCACGTGCATGGCGGCGGAAGACCGATGCTCGTGGGTGACTGGAGCGAGGATGAACGATGAGGTAGTCGCGGCGGCGGCCGTACATGCGATGGAGAGGCGGCCGGGGTCCGCGCTGGAGAGAGGAACTCGGTGGGTGAGCGGCGACAAGAGACGGAGGGCTGGCCATGTACGCGGAGGTGCGGGTTCATGCGGTGTGCTGGTGGTCTTCGGCGGGGGACGCCACGCGATGTATGGAAGGCGTCGAGGAGGCGGAGGTCGGGCCGAGGATGAGGGGGGGGGCGGCACCTAGAAGGCAGCCACCCCTTTTTTTGTTTTTTATAATTTTTTTTATTATTTATTATAAACAATGAATAAAAATAAAAATTTATTTATTTATTTTGTAAATCCAAAAAATAAGAAAAAAATAAAGAAATTCTTTTTTTTTTATTTTTTTATTTTTATATGACCTTGTAAAATAACTATTAGAGGATAAAGAAAACAAATAGCTCTTTTTTATTGTTTTTTATTTATTTACAAATCAAAAAATGAACGGGGATCCGTAAAAAATGGGAGAATCAAATTCGATATCCGGCCACCGTACACGGCCGGAGTTGAGAGATCGTGGATGATAGAAATAGAACGCGTGGAGATCGAGAAAGTGAGATGAAAAATCGAGTTGGTGGAGTAATAAATCGTGGCAGATTTTAAGATCTAGATAAACAAAAAATGACAACGAGATAAAAATGCGAGAAATAAACTACAATTAACCTAGATAAAAATAAGAAAAATGTGGATCTCACCTTAGGAGCGGAAAAGGACCGTGATCGCCTTGACAAGGCCGACTCGCTATCACCGGACGTCTTGGAGACTAGGCAACTTTCTCGACGAAATTGTTCTCTCGGAGATCGGGCTCCTCTTTCTAAAGATTGATCAAGTAGAAATGAGGGAGAAGGAGCCATATAAATAGAAAAGATAGAATGGAATTTGAATTTTCTTGGATAAAGAGAGATGAAAATTGAAATGAAATTTTGATTTTTTTGGTGAAAGAGAAATGAAAATTGAAATGAATTTTTGAATTTCTTAGTGAAAGAAATAAGAGAGATGAAATTTGAAACGAGGTAAAGATAAAAAGAGATAAAAGTATTTACACAATTATCTATTTTTTTGAATTTTCATCACTTTATTTATTTGAATTAAAAAATGTTATTTTTTTTATTTTTTATGGTGGTTAATAAAAAATAGCAACTATTTACATATACTATATACATATACTATATACATATATGACATTATATACAAGGGTAAATAAGGAAATTAGTTTTTTTAAAGAATTTTATTTTAACTATTTTTTTATTTTTTTAATTTTTATTTTAAATAATTAGTAAGAATAATTTGCAAATATATATGAATACAATATGCACAAAATACATGGGAAAATTGCACAAACCAGCCTAGAAAATCGACTTTTCAACCGTAACTCCAAAAATTATGAAAATACAACCATTTTAAAGATAATTTAATTTCGAATCCAATGGAAGTGAGATTGATTCAATTTGAGCTCATATGGAGCCGGAATTGGTCTTTCATTCAGTGCTTAGTGGTTTTTTCCAAGTGTGGCTACTTTTATTCTGTACATGATTTAATTGTGCAATCATTTTTATTAATTAGAACACATTTTTATTTACAACTTTTGTTTTGAACATTATTATTAGGGTATAAATAAATTAGTGTTAGTTTTATACAGATATACACAAAATAAGTGAGAAGTTTTTACAACAACATGTACACATTTTTTTGATTTTCTGCTTAAGGACCCTATCTCCCCCTAGTTTATTACTGGCCGATAAGGTCAAGTCTTGACCTTCTCTCAGGGTTCAGGTCAGCTTGCAGTCTTCCATTTTTTTATTTTATTTTCTTTATTTTTCCTTTCTTTATTTATTTATTTTAGATTATAATTAGTAAGAAGTGTACAATATTTACAAACTGATGCAAGTTAGTAAGAATATGGAGTTAGTGTTTTATGCATGTGTTTTATAAGGGATTTTAAGCTAAAATAAATGAATAAAGATGACGAATCGCAGATTCATCAATCGTCTGAAGTGCAACTGCCTATACCAACTTGTTCATAGAGCCATTCTTAAAAACACTGTTGAAGTTGCTTATGACATGCCTTGACAAAAATGCCAGTATGCGAAAGGTTCTAATAAATCAACATCAATGTCATTCATTGCAGATTTCATACCAAAATTGCGGTCAGAAATGATACATATTGGCCCTGCACGCACATCAATTTCTCTGATACATAGCAATGAAAGGAATCACTTCTATGAAGGACCGTAGTCCTCGTCAACAATTTGGAATGCAAGACGAACGATAAGTTTATCTCCATCCAACCCGCAAGAAATCAATAATTTCTGTTTGTACTTGCCATATAAATGAGTCCTATCAATACTAATCAAATGCCTGCAATATTTGAATGCTTCAATATAAGAGCCAGATACCCAAAAACATCGCTAAGTCTAAAACATTGTGGTTTCCGAGGGTCAGGATGTTGGGTATGTTCGACACCTATTTCTGTTCCCGGAATGGCAGCCTTCATTACATGCAGAAGATAAGGCATCTCAGCATAATACCTCTTACAATCACCGAAAATTATTCCAATTACTTTCCTCTGAGCATCCCATGCCCTTTTTTCTATTACCAAGTAATTGTGCATCACATGAATGTGAGCTCTACTGCTCGTCACCCGAAAAGTAGGGTCATCCCTCACCAGAGATAAAAGTGATCTATACATGAATTTGTAGTCCAATTGAGGATGATCCTAGTAACTGTTGGGTTTATGCAATTGTGCGGGCCAACAATCTTCGAGATCACCCACAAACCATCGAATTTCCTGTAATGACCACGTAGATACCAAACACATACTTTTGATTGGTTGGTACAAAAAAGACTAGATCAAACTGGTGGATTCTACCATGAAGTCGTAGTGTATGAGGATGTGATGTTTCTTCACAGCATACATCAAATCATCTTTACATTTGAAGGTTCTGCCCTTACATATTTCATAAACAACACTGTCAAGTCCAGACTTCTTTCAAATGTCATCCTCATAGGTTGAATGAGGTTCAAATCCTCTATCCCCCAAAAATGGTAAACGGGGAACAATTGGTTGGGGAATTTGTTCATTGGCTTGCATATCATCATTTACGATATTTTCTTCAACATCATGATCATTGTCCTCTTCCATCTCATCATCAGTTCCCCAAGGGATGAAGTCGTCCAAGGCATGATTAACATCTCTCAATAGAGTGCCACTCATGCACCATTCACGATCTGTAGATGGCTGTGGTATGGGAACATCGATGCTCCAGAACAGAGGGTCTAGAAGCAAGACGATCGTCCGCATCAACAACATTCGACACTTCACCTACTGATAAACTCTCAACAATAATGTCATTAGATGTCGATTTCCCAATAGTCGAGGCATACAAAATACTCCTTGTACATCATCATCATCATCATCATCATCATCATCATCATCGATGATAGACGTCAATGTAGGCTCTTCGCTTGCACCACATGGAATGCGATGTGATAGTTTGATTTTTTTATTGTTCATGTACAGGTAGAACTTTTGGTGGATCAGGTTCAACAACTCATCGAAGTTCATAGTCGACATTAACCCAAAACCATGCACATTGGTTGTCGAAGAACAAATAATTGCACCCTTCAAATGGAACATACAATAGTTCGACTCCATTCTGACCTAATATATGAGGCCACATATAATCAACATTATAGGATCATGAAATTGAGAAGAAAACATGTATGATATATCATAAGCCTAACAAAATTATAGGATCATAAACTCATGGACTTTACCCAAGCTTTTGAGAAATAAGGGAGGACTCGGGAGGAGAGTCGGCGACACATGAAGAGTGCCAATGATGCGGAAGAGGGGTCGGAGGAGGACAGTCGTGGAGGAGGCAATGGAGCTGGAGGAGGAGGTGGTAGAGCATGAGGTTGACCAGGGGCAGCAGAGTAGGAGGTCGGGTGCCCAGGTCATCGTACATGCACAAAAGGGGCAAAGGAAGAAGTGCAAATGATATGTTTAGGTTTAATGAGGGATTTACTAGATATCACATTCCTGGTGTGCAATACTAGTATCATACCCACAAGATGCACTACACTTGTTTTATCCAGATAAAAAAAGACATCAGGCAGTATCGCATTTTGAGAATGTGACACTAGTGTAGTACCCAGGAAAAAAGATGTTGTAGTACCTAAGGATTTTTGCAATCCTGAGGTACAACGTATGAATTTTCCTCGTAAGTAAAGGAAAAATAAGAAATTAAAATAAACTTTTAAACCATTTTGTAATAGGTCCTAAGAGTTCCGGGGTACACCAACAATATTTACAAGACTCACGTGTCACAACACATGAGGTGGAATGGGAGATATGTAATAAAACAAAAAGTTCAGACTCTTAGATGCAAAAGGTCATATTTTAAGATTATGTCACAATTGAATTTAAAATATTACTATTAATATACAAAAATGTGTGGTGCTAAAGTGAAATATACCCCTAAAGGTGAGATCAAGTGGTAGAGGATGCGTCACGTAGGTGCTACTTAGGTTGATCTCATGGACTGGGGCACGTAACTCTTCGCCTTCAGTGGATGACCCAGATTAGATATGGGCCGTGTCTCTAATACAACGGTGGTTGGGCCTTCACGAAGAATTCCCAAGAATAGGTCCCGAGCTCCTTCTATTACATGTTCCTCCTCACTTTGGTGATCTCTCGATTCTAATCAGCTCAACTCCTTATTGGAAGGATTCCACGCCATAAGGAAGGGTCCAAGTGTGTCCAGGTCCCAGCAATGGGGACCTAGAGGGTCCTCAAGCTCGATGACCTGGAGGAGGTATTTCTCCTTCAATTTCAGCTCGAGACACATCTCCAGGTGTCAACTCATGCACAAAAAAGTTAAGGGATCGAGGGCGATACTCCTCTTACCATCCTAAAGATGCAAGCAAACGTGAATGGATGTGCGATGGAGATTTGGCGTAAGGTGGCAGGTGAAGCTCGAATGGACCTGATCTTTGAAAGATCAGGGTGATTTGATGGATCTTGGGATGGATAAAATGGATGGGGGTAAAATAGGAGTGAAATTGTGTTGGAACATGGTTGTTTTACGATGATACATTGTAAAAGCTCCAAGCTCTAGCGTACAAAAAAGTTGGAATTTAAGCTAACTTGCTAGAAATAAAGCTAAAATAATGTTAAATCTATGCTAAGGAAAAAATACGATCTAAAAATCACGTAACAACTTATACCTGGCCCTAATGACTAAGGAGCGGAGGGCTCCGCCCGAAGTAGCTTCCAACGAGGCTGGACAACCTCTTCATCCTCCTTATCCACGCCGATAAGGTGGAGGAGCTCCTACTGTCACCAGGAGTTCGACTCAAGAACTTCCTTGTAATTATGAAGATAAAGGGGATCAAAACACAAAAAATGTGCTGCCAAACCATTCCTCATCCGAAGCTTTATTTCAATGGATGAAGCCTTATTTCAGTCCATTCTCCAATCGTTAGAGGTCCATGTTACAAAAGGAACAATGTGGTTCAAATACCGATTTTGGTAGTCCCCAACAATGGTTCCTGAGCCTACCTTGACGAAGCGACCTAGTATCATCCTAACTTAGACTCTAAGATATTTAAATAACCATCTTTGTTGAGCTACTTGCTGAGTGTGAGGTTTCGAGTCAAGCCATTGTCTCAAGAGTCATACGGATAGCATTAAAGGTTCTAGTTAGACACATTGAATCGACTCACGAACACAGTCCCTTAGAATCTAAAGAATTAAGTCAAAGTGACTTGAAGCATCCAAATTCTAGTCCTTAACATGTTCCTATGAAACTAAGTTGATTAAGGTCTAGACCAAGCTCCAATCTTCAGATTTTATTTAGACTTGTTCAATTGTCAACATCATTTAGAAAAATACTTATGCAATTGCTAGAAAATATTTTTGTGAAACTATTTTTGGATTTTGAAATTTTAGGAAACTTTTATGGGATTTTTTGGAAACAAGAGATTTAGTGTATTCACAAGGAATTTTACACAAGGAATATACATGTTTATACATGATTTTATACAGATATATACATGTTTTATTTGAAGAGTTTTTTTGCAAGAATATGATTTAAGGGTTTTCAAAGTAATTTAAAAACATTTTTGCAAAACATTTTGAAAACTCAATAGCATCTCTAAAGAGAGTCTGGCACCAGAGGTTGCATTGAAGTAATTTTGTTACCGTACTCTTCCTAGAATGGTGTCCTCCTGCTTCAATTTTGTGATAATATTCAAGGACATTTGTATACTCCTCTTGAGGAATGTACCTTCTTCAGATACAATCTGCACCCTCACAAAATAAGTGTGGTTCCTTTCATTGGTAAAAATGGATCTCAGATAAGCATTTGTCAACTTTTACAATCAACTAATCTTGCGGGACTTTCTTGGAGACTAGATAGTTGACAATATTTTCATACATGGAAGTGAGGTGACTGACAAAATCACCTCATCTGGGAAGGTATCCGTAATTGGTTTCATATTTTTCTCAAGAGTATCTGATTCAATGATCCTTCAAAGATGATATGCCGTTACATTCTTGACTCCATGCTTATCTCAGATTTGTAAGTCAAACTTAGGAGTAGAAGGATCCAACGAAGTAAATGTGACTTAGCGTCCTTCTTACTCTATAGGTATCGGATGACAGAATGATCTATGTAAACAATAACCTTGGATCGGAGTAGATGCGATCCGAACTTTTCTAGTGCAAACACCACTGCTAGCAATTCTCTCTATAATAATGTAATTCTTCTAGGCCTCATCTAATGTCCTACCAGATTAATGAATTACAAGTGGTAATCCATTCTGTATGTACCTAGAACAACCCCAATAACATAATCAGAAGCATCCGTCATGATCTTGAATGGAAGAGACCAATCCGGTGGCTGTAGGGCAGGTAATTGTGTAATCAGATCTTTCAAATTATGAAAGGCATGGAGGACTCTGTCGTCAACAATAAAATTAGTCTCCTTGCATAACAATTTAGTCAAAGGTCGAATGCTCTTGCTGAAGTCTTGAATGAATCATCTATTAAAAGCAACATGCATTAGGAAAGATATGACTTTCTTTATATTTGTAGGTCGCTCAAGCCTAGAGATCACTTCCACCTTGACCTGGTCAACCTCCATGCCTCGCTTGGAGATGACGTGGCCCAGCATACTTCCTTCGATCACCATGAAGCAACTCTTTTCACACGAGAGCACTAGATTGACTTCACAACATCAGTGAAGTACTCGGTCTAGATATGTAATTCGTTGATTAAAGTATATCCGTAGATCGAGAAATCATCCATGAATACCTCGAGGAAACTACCTACCATATACTACCAGCATACACCATTGGAATATCGCTGTTGCGTTGCCTAATCCAAAGGGCATTCTTCTGAAGGCATATGTCCCAAATGGACCGGCGAAGGTAGTCTTTTCTTGATATTCAGGAGCAATGGCAACTTGATTATATTCAGAGTATCCATCCAAGAAGCAGAAATATTCATTCGCGATCGGTCTTTCGACTATCTGGTCAATGAAGGGAAGCAGAAAATGGTCCTTCTTGGTAGCTAAGTTAATGTGCTTGTAATCCACACAGACGTGCCAGGAAGCCAGTATTCTGATCGGAATCTCCTCTCCTTTGTCATTTGTCACAATAATGATTCCAGGTTTCTTGGGAACCACATGTAATAAAATTACCATTTTGAATTAGAGATGGGATAGATGAAACCTGCATTGCACCATTTTGTGTTTTCTTTCATCACAACCTCTTGGAGGTTATGGTTCAATATACCCTGAAATTCTCAAGAGGATTTGTTGTCTTCTTCTGGATAGATGTGATGCGATCATAATAAAGGGTGTATCCCATGGAGATCCATAACTTTCAAGCCTTTGGACTTGCGATTTCTTTCTAGAACCTCGAGTAGAAAAGATTCTTGGTCCTTAATCAGTTGAGCATTGATTATGAGTGGTAACATATTCAGCGCACCCATAAGGAAGGCATACTTTAATGATGATGGTAATGCTTTTAGACCTGGTCGGATATGAATCATTTTAATGGTACCCTTTGTAACTATGGTTGGTGTTGGATCTATCAGCTATATACTGTCCACCAAGGTTACTTCATTCTCCACATAGAAGATATCACAAAGATCGACAATGAGTTCTTCTTGTTCGGACGGGGACGGACAAATTTCAGACAGCTCGGTTAGCTCATCAGCACACAACTCATCCTCAAGGATAGGGAAAAATTTGACTGTGCTCTCCTGATCTTCCTCCTTGGAGAGGAATTCCAGGGTCTTTACATCATCCATAAATAATGCAGAGTCTCTAATTTTTACTATAAAATCACAACCATCTGTTTTGTTCTGCATAGGTTCTCTCTCATCTGATACGGACTCTGCATGCTTTAGGTATGTGGATTGTCTCGATTGGAACTTTATCATTGTTGGAGCAAAAGGTGATTTCTCTAGTGACGTAACCCACTAATGCTTCAGTTGTTTGAAGGAACGATCATCCAAGTATAATCGTGGTATGGGGCAAATGAGTAGAGGTGTCCATGTCTAGATGAATGAAATCCATAGAGAATTGCATCCCTTGGATTGTAACGATCACATCCTCTAACATGCCCCTCGACTGCTTACTAATCTATCTACGATCTCCAGGATCATCTTAGTTAGCTTGAGCGGTCCTAACCTGAATTTTGTGAGTAGTGATGAAGGTAGTAAATTGATGGATGATCCACTTTCGAGCAATGTGCACTCAAATTCTTGATTGAATATCTTGCATTTGATGAGAATGTCTCCCTTGTCCTTCTTTTTGTTCGGGAGGTTGCTGATGGCGTTCACAATAGCCATGGTAAGAATGTGCTTCTCAGCTCTCATCCATCGGCTTTCGCATGATTGATGCTTTATTGTAGATGCCTCCTTTAATCCTTTCTTGACCTTTGGTATGTACTCCATGGCTTTGAGCAAAGGAATTTCAAGTGTGATATTTTATAATATTTCCAAAATTTCAGTGTCAGACAAAGCGATTTTCATTTTTCTATTTTTTTAGAATTTTTCAAACAAAATCAAAAGCATTGTTCTTATTTACATATGAATCAACTTGTACATTTGAGTGGCTAAAAGGGATATTGTCATTCAATATAGAAGGGAAACTGAAAGTATGAAATTTAGCTTCATCGGCTTGCACGGGATCCGATGCTGGTGCTGACATCTCCTTGGCTGCATCGGCGAAGCCTTGGATGTTATTCTATTTTTTAATTTTTGGATTTCTTCATTTTTTGTATTTTTTTATTCATCTAGTGTTGCTCCTCCATTATGTTCATCGGTGCTTGATGCGGGCCTAGGTGATGACTCATCCTTGGAAGCTTTATTCTTCCTATTCACGGTGGTAGATGGCTGCAGTGTCCTACCGCTTCTGAGTGTCATAGAGTTTGATAAAAAGAAACCATTTATACCTAACTCGGGTCAGGCATAACATGCTACATGATCCTTGTAAGGGAAGTTGTTTGGATTGGATTTGACATGTGCGAGAATGATAGTCTTTGTAGCATTCAGGTCGTCTAGCTTATGTCCCATCTCATCTAAGCTCTTCATTAGCTGTGCCAAGCAATCAAGCATGGGATTCATAGGTGCTGCCTCAAATGGCTCAGCATGATGGGACCTTTGAGACTGATAATAAGGTGGAGGCGGCTGCTGGTAACCCTGATAATAAGAATGTCGAGGAGGACATTTTTGGTGATGAGGAGGGGATATTTGATTCTAGTGGTTAGCAGCCTGCTGGTGCTGATGGTACTGCTACTGGCAATAAGCCAGCTGCAGATAATTCTTCCTCCATGTGTATTCGTACTACAGAGGTTGGTGGTGAGGTTGGTTCTACTGGAAGTTTCTCCCACCTTGCTGTGGGTGATATGGCCTGATAGCCATGTTTTGACCCTTTGGTAGTCCATGAGGAAGAGCCAGTTGTTCACCTCTTGAATTTGTGGTGGAGGTGAGAAGAATGGCTCGACATAAGATGACTGGGGCTATGGATGGCAAACAACCATCTGTGTCTATGGTCTTTGTTGTGGTTGTTCGGATACATGCACGTAATAATCATGCTGGACCGAATGAGGTTGTCCCTAACTCGGCTGAGGCGACTGTTACAGTGTATGCTTCTTTTGCTCAGCAGGAGTCTCGACTGAGGGGCTCGTAGATTGGCATGAATTGACGGTGCTCACCAACAACTCCAACTGCTTGGTGATCTAGTCGAGTTTGTACATCGACTTGGTTCTTTGATCGATCACATCCAGCTTCTCTAGGTCATATGATCGCTTCTCTATGATATCAATCTTGGATAGATGTCTCCCAATAATACTCGAGTTTGATCTCTCATCTTTGTTCTCTGCATGTGCTTCCATGTTGATAGGTTTGTGGTGGAATAATGAGGTCTTTTGATAAGTTCTGGATGAAGATAAGGTGGCCTCTCGTTCATCCATTTCTTCAAAGATTTGCCACATAACATCTTCATCTTTATTGAAGTGTGAGCCACCACATGCGACATCGACCAACCTCTGTCTCTCTTGTGTAACTCCCTCAAAGAAATGTTGGACCAGGCTGGTCATAAAGATATCATGGTGGGGGTACTTCTCCTGAAGGTTCTTGAATATTTCCCACGCTTCATGAATACTCTCGTGGGGTTGCTATTAGAAGTTAGATATCTTGACACATATTATTGAGACAATCGAGAGGGTAAAATTTATGAAGAAAATCTGACTTTAGCTCCTCCCAAGTCATCACCACCTTCTTCAGATGGTTGATCCAGTAAAATGTCTTATCCTGAAGGCTAAACGGGAATGCGATCATTTTGACAACACCCAATGGAATGTTGGGGTAATGGGTAGTACCATAGATGCAGTTGAATTGGTGTAGATGGATGTATCATTCTTCACTAGTGTTCCAGTGGAATGAAGGGAGAAGCGATAAGAGCTGCATCTTCCGCTCGAAGTGTCCATGGATTTGTGGAATATGAATCCACTCAGTCACCTAGCCAGCACTAGGATTGTATATCTTCTTCAGGGTTGGCTTTTGTCAATCTCTCCCTGCATCTGCTCCTCCTTTACGGTATCCTCCCACGTACTTGTCATCATCATCATCTCTATGCTGATCATCCTCTGCTCCTCCTCAGGTTTCTCTGATCTTCTCCTCAATTCATTTAGCATATCTTGGAAACGACATGAGATAATGCTTGATCAATCAACTATTGCTGGATAGCATGAATCGATGCAAGTAGCTAACTACTCACATTATTCTAGTATGTGCCCTAATTCTAACTCGACTGTTGCGGTCCCTTTTCATGTCCTTGTGAAGCAATATCTGAATCAGACTGCATCTCAGACTCCAGATCGAGTTCTTGGTCTACAATTGAAAAGATGTCCTGATCAATCTGAAAGCAAGTATCAGATGTAGAGAAGAGTTCAGAATTATGGTCGAATTCTAAACTTTATTAAAGATGGAGAGGTGTAAGGAGTAAAATCGACTCCATCCAAATGGGATAGAACTCGGGAAGAAGGTTTTCCCGATCTATTTGAGATAGAAGAAGCGGGCAATCTTGAGAGCGCTTTGTAAAATCCAAACCAGTTTCTCTAAAATCACCCTTAATTATTGAAGATGTCAAAATTGGGGAATCGATGTGGGTGTCTGTGGAGTCCGAAGTGATCCATCCCAAATCTGATATATGTAAGGACCAAAGGGAATGAGATGAAGAATAAGAGCACAATGATTAACAAAGAAATAAAAGGAAGAGAAAATGAAAGAAGTCTCAAGTGAGCAAAGTAGAAAATAAACGTAAACAGAAGTAAAGAGAAAAGGCATAAGTGCGCGGGATTGATCTTTGACCTAAGCTAGATCTAAACAAACACAAAGCAATGGGTCCACCAACTGAATACCAGTGAAGCCGTGAAAGTTCGGCTATTTTTATCATTTCAATTTTATTGTTATTCATGCAATCTTGTATCTTGTCCTTAGAGGCTAACCCTATAGGATAGTGAATATTGCAAGAAAAGTATCCCATATACTTTCCACTTACTTTGTAACATGTAGCATGCACTTTTTAAGAGAATCCTTGCTATTGTGTATAGATCCACTACTCAACCAAAGAATAGAGAAGGAAGCTGATAGGAAAAACATTTACTTTCCCCTTGCGGGATACTCAACCATGATACGATAAGATAGGGACCTGCCATCACAATTCCCCTATGCTCAGTACTTCAAACCAAGCCTGCAAGCAGACTCAACACTACTCGTTCACATACTGTAGAAGAGCCAATACTTCGTGAATCCAGTCAATAACAAGGCAGTACCCAGGCTGGAATTTTGGCTCCATTTCCTATGGTCGTGCCATACTCTATTAAGAATGTACCAAAAAACAATGTGGGCTTTATGAACCCATTACGATGAAGTCCATTAGGTTTTAATTTTTGTCAAAATTTATTAAACAATCTCCTTGTTTTATTTTTTTGGTAATCATTTTTTTGAGTATTTTTCAAAAATATTCGTCTTATGTTTTTTGTTGGATTTTCTTTTTAAACCTAAGTTAGCCAAAATTGGGGAAGTCGTAAAAGCAATGCTAGTATCACGATTCTAGAAAACTCATCATCGTGATGAATGATGTATGCCCAAATAGAAGACTTATAGTGCTTCCCCGCTCTCTCCATGCTGGAAGCAAGACAAGAATTTAAATTACACTATATGAGGTATGCAATTGGATGATATCGCCCTAACAAGGAATCGAAATTATCATGAAGAACTAGATTTGATTTGATCTAAGTACAAACATATCATAAACTATAGGTGCATTAGATAATTAAGGATTTGGACCTAAATTAATCAATCAAGCAATCCTTAAAACTATGGGTCATTCACACAATACGTAAATAGAAAAGAAGGCGGAAAGCTCAAATCACGAGTAATAAATAGAAACAATGAGAAAAATAGGGGGATAGAAAATGAGAATGCGAATAAAATGTGAGAAAAACCGAGCATGCCCCCAGGTAAACAAACACTAAAATAGGCATGAAAGTCTGAGTGTCCAAAGTCTTCAACCTATATTATTACAATTTAAATCAAAGTCTCTCCCTCACAAAAAGTAAAAATCTAAACAATGCTCTCTACTCCACTCAATCTCAAGCCGACATTGATGGTCTCTCCTATCAGCTCGTGAAGGAGTCGATCTCAACGTAACTCTGGAGCATCGTCTCTCCTAAGAAAGCAGCCCTCGCTTCATGATACCTCACAACAAAGTCAAACAAGAGAGTGATCAGAATAGATAAACAAAATATAGATAAAAATAAATAAATTAGAAAATAAAAGAAAATAGATAGCTATGTGCAAACTATCCTACACGTTGCTCTCCAGTAATGGCATCATTTGATAAACCAGGAGGAATGGGGTACCTAACGTCCGATCTTGGAGGGTCTACGATGTTAGACAAGTTGGATCTGACAATCGTTGTGCCAGCCATTCTCACGACACTCGGTACCCGAACCAAGTGACTCAATTAGCAATCAACCCACGAGTGAATATGATAGTTAATAATAGCGTGAGATGAATTTATCGTACCCTACAAAATATGTGTATAGTATGCAAATGTAGGGGTCGAACCACTAAGAACAATGGATGGTTATAATTATTAATGATTATTGCTAATTAATAATAATTATTTTGTAATTTTTAGCCTTTTCCAATTTTTTATATGGGGTTTTCAATTATATATAAATTTTTATTAATTGCATTTATATTTTTTTTATATTTTTTAATTTTTAATTTACTTTTTTATTCCATAAAAGTTTAATTTCTTTTTGATTTTTGAAATATGATATATCTTTATAAATAATGATGAGGAAATTATATATCATATAAGTAATAGGGAAAAATGGGGCTGCTCCCCGAGGGCATCCAACGGGCTTCTCCTGCCCTATTTTTTCATGATTTTTTTGAAAAATATTACCATGTAATTTCATCACTCTATCCCTCTAATATGTCATTTTAGTTTCGTCAGAAACAGAGACTCATATACCCTCCATCTAGAACATGTCGATTACATCAATTCTTAGACAACTAACATTACATGTATGTGAGGGCATATGAGTCTCTATTTCCGATGAAATTGGAATGGTATATTAGAGGGATATAGTGATGTAGTTACATGGCATTATTTTCTTTAATAAATTCACGGAAAAATGGGGCAGGAGTAGCCTGTTTGATGCCCCCAAAGAGCAACTCCATTTTCCCTAACTAATATATAGAGTTATAGTATATACAGAGTAATATATATTTAAATATACATAAATATACTCAAAATACAAAAATAATTATTTTTGTGATTTTTATTTTTTCTCTGTTTTTGGTCATTTATAGAAAATTTATTAATTTTCGGGGGTTTTTAAAGTTGAAAATATACAAAATAAAGAGGAAATCAAATATCCGATATTATTTTGGTTTTAAAATAAATAATAGTTTGAGATTTCCCCAAAACTATTGTTTATATATAGGATATATTCATAAAAAAATTCATTAACAAAAATAAATAATTTTGGATTTTTAATTACTTTTTGCTGATTTTTGTAAGGTTTTTGATGTTTTGTGATTTTTAAGGTTTTTATTTTGTATTTTTTAGTGATTTTTGGAAATAAAATTAGAATATATGGCAATATATATATTATTGTTTTGGAATTTTTAGAAGTGGTTTTATATTTTTATGGGCTTTTATAATTAGACATAGATTAAAATGTGTATCTTTTGCTTTTTATAAATAGGAAAATAACTTACAATGCTCCATGAAAAATATATGTGAAAGATATTTGTAGAAGGTACCTAAGATAACTTTCCTACAATTTTTATAATAATAGCAATGCAAAGAAGTAAAGTACAATAGGTAAAGGACCGATAAACAATCAAAATAAACTTTTAAACCATTCAGTAACATGTCCTAAGAGTTCATGGGAATGCCAACAATATTTACATGCCTCACGTGTCACAACATATGAGGTGGAAGGGTAGATATGTAATAAACCAAAAAGTCTGGGTCCTTATATGCAAAAAGTCCTATTTTAAATTGCACTACAACTAAATTTAAATTTTTACTATTAATATACAAAAATTGACATGGCTAAAGTGAAATATACCCCTTAAAGGTGCAATTAAGTAGAGGAGGATGCGTCACGTATGCGCTACTTAAGTTGATCTGACGGACGAGGGCGCGTAATGCTTCACCTTCAATGGACGACCCGGATTAGATTTGGGTCGTGTCTCTGATCCAATGACGACTATGCCTTCAAGAAGAACTACCAAGAATAGGTTCTAGGATCCTTCGATCGTTGATTCCTCCCTACTCCATCGATCTCTCTCGGTTCTAATAATCTCAACTCCTTCCCGAAAGGATTCCGTACCAGAAGGAGGGGTCCAAACATATCCATGCCCTAACGATGGGGACCCGGTGGGTCCTCAAGATCGACGACATGGAGTACGTATTTCTCCTTCGATTTTAGCTCCAAGAACATCTCTAGGCATCAAATCCTTCACAAAAAAGTTAAGGGGATGAGGGCGATACTCCTTTTACCTTCTTGAAGTTGCAAGAAAACAGAAATGGATGGGCGATGGAGCTCCAACGTAAAGCAGTTAGTGAAGCTCTAATGGACTTGATCTTTGGAAGATCAGGTTGATGGATCTTTGGATAGAGAAAATGGATGGGAGAAATATGGGCGTGAAAAGATGCCGGAGCGTGGTTGTTTTACGGTGATACAGTGGCCGGAGCTCTAAGCTCTAGCGTACAAAAAAGTTGGAATTGAAGTTAGCTTTATGGAAATAAAGCTAAACCAATGTTAAATCTATACCAAGGAATAAAAACGTGATCTAAAAATCTACCTAACAACTAATACCTGACCTTAATGGCTAAGGATTAGAGAGCTTCTCCTGAAGCAACTTCCGACGAAGCTGGATTGCCTCTTCCTCCTCCTTGTCCACACCGACAGTGTTGGGAGCTCTTGCTGTCACCAGGAGTTCGACTCAAGAACTCCCTTTAGGGTTACGAAAAAGTAAAGGGATCAAAATGCAAAAAATTATGGAGGAGGTGTTTATGTGTAAGTGAGTGTTGGTGGACTTCAAAGGAGGATTGCGTGTAATGCAGTTGTGATTGGTGGAGCCTAGGGCTCCGACGTGGGTTAGGGTGTTGGGTTCTGGTGAGAGGGTGAGCTCAAGGGATAAGGGAGGAGTGGAGATGGAGTGAAAATGGGAGAAAAGGGGCCTCCCTGAGCTCTGACAGACGTCAAAGGGAGGAGAGGATAATTGATCAAAGTTCAACTGTCCAAGGGCTCTGATTGGTCCACGTGGACCAACCAGGGAAATTCAGGTATTAATTCTCTTATTAATTCTATTAAAAACAATAAATGATTTTATTAATTAAAATTCAAAAGGAATTTTTCTTATTTTCTGCACTATTTTATGAGTATTTTATTTATTTTTACAACCTTATTTATTAGGTAATAATTTTTACAATTAGATACACATGTATAAATAATATATTTGACCTATTCTATTTTTATTTTGTATTTTTAATTTTAACTATCATATGTACATATTTTATATATTATAATATATCAAATACTTATTTACAAATTTTTATTTTTTTCTGATTTTATTTACATAAATAAATAGAGTATATATGTTATATGTATAATATACCTATATAATTTATAACATTATTTATTTTAATGCATTTTAATGGGTTTATTTTATGTTTAGATTTTTAATATATTTTAAATAATATTCACAAGTATTTAAAATATAGGAAAAGTAAAAATATAAATTAAATGAATAAAATATGTAAGTAAATAGTACAACGGGACCCTAGAAAGTCAGCTTTTGCATCTTAACTCCATTTTTAATGAAACCACCTTCATTAGATAGATAATATAATTTTAAATACAATGGATGTGATTTTGGTTAATTTAGAGCTCATATGGAGAAGATTTTGACATGTTAAGTTTGATTTATGACTTTTTCATCCGTGTGTCCCAACAACACCATGCATTATTTTTCTTGGGAATTATTTTTATAATTTTCTATATATTTTTATGTACAAGTTTCATATATAATATTTTATTATTTGAGGTGTATACAAGGATAAATAAAATAGGTGAAATAATTTCAATTTACAAGATATTAAATTAGGTTTTTGTGTGTATTTTTGTACAGTTATTGGTCCTATCTCCCCCTACTTTATTCCTTATCGACCAAGTCAATATTGACATGTTTTCTAGGTTCAGAGTCATTCAGTATCTTTGATACTTCATTTATTTTTCTTTTCTGTTCTTTATTCTTTTCTTTTGGATTTAAATATAAGTAATTATGTGTTATTTATAGATGAATAATCAATGTTAATTTGTATAATTTATCTGTATTTGCATGGGTTTTGATAAGGATTTAAATGCAAAATGGAAGAATAAAGGTAGATGAATGTCTAATCATCACTAACACAATGTAACACACACTAGCATACATATATTAGAACTCTAACACACATAGACACACATGTACTAACTTCGTCTACTTAGCGAAGTGTATCCTCCTTGTCTTCTTCCTATCATATTTTATATAGATCAGACCTTGAACTTAGTGGGCTCAAAATTAAATTAAATTAAATTAATAGTTTGAAACTTGAATATGCATGTACCAACGCATGATTATAAAATTTAAGTGAGCATACCTAATAACGTAGGGTTAGCATTTTGCATCCTCATGATCATTTTCATAGTCATGATCTTGTTCGTTTGTATGGACCTGAATTCCCGCAATTCTGAAGAAATTGGAAGTGAATGCTTTTCAACAGTAAAAATTATCACATCTAAACATGTAGGTACTTAATTAATCATCTTGTAAATTCATGAAAGGAATACATGAAAATAAAGTATGAATGGAGATATAATAAAAAATCATCATATCTACTATCCTTGTTTATTTAGTGAAGTCCATCTTCCTCATCTTTTTCCTATCACATTTTAAATAGATTAGACATTTTACCTAATCGACTCTCAATAAAATTAAATTAATAGTTTGAAACTTCAATGTGCATGTAAATATGATAAATTTAATCGATCATACCTAATGGGTAGGGGTTGGCCTTCTACATCCTCACAATTACGTTCATACTCACGATCATATTCATATGCATGAAAATGAATCCCCACAATTCCAAAGGAATTGAAAGTGAACATGATTTTCAACAATAAAAAGAACAACACCTTTAAACTTCAATTCAATTTACTATTTTAAAAAGAATATTGGCTCGTGAAGAACATATATAAATAGATACCTATAAAAATAAGCTTGATTTATTATGTGTTAAAAAATTCCTCTTTGACTAGTGAAGAACATCATTGAAATATACATACATATACTCGGGATTCTAACCCTTCCAAGGTAGTCTTCTCTTTTGCAATATCTACCGACGTAACCATCATAATATATGGATAGGAGGTATGAATACACATATATCTTTATATCTAATGCTTCTGAGACTTTCTTTATTAAAAATATATTAAAGATATATGGTATGCCCTTCTCATTTTCCTCCTCCTCCTGATCTTATTTGATTTGTAGTGTATTTTTTTAGAATACAAAGTTACAAGAAAATAACGCATATTCACAGAGCCTGAAAGTTTGAAAGGCATGTACTTGATCATATATACTCACAAATATTAGCATGCATATGATTTCTTATCGTAAACGATTCTTCAAATTAGAACCTACCATATTTTATATAGTAGATCCTAACATGTACCTAAATCACTTCACAATAAAATTTAATCCAAAGTTTGAAACTTTAATATACATGGATATATTAGGAGGACAAAATTTAACTAAGCATACCTAATGACACATGAGTTGGTCATCTGCAACATGAGTGTACATTGTGTGTGCAAGACTTCATTTAATTACAAAGGCCTAATCGCTAAAGAAATCTTAAAAACTAAAGATGGAAATTTTTTACTAGAAAATAAAGTGTTACCCACTCTATTTGGACCTCCCCCTATTATATCCAAAATATGAACAAATAAGATGATATAAGAGCATTCTCCTGATCATGTTCGTACTCTTTCAAAAAAACAATCATGCTTATATTCATGATCTCGTTCATTTGTAAGGACATCATTTGTAAGGACCTTTAAATCATGCAATTCCAAAAAAAAAATTGGAAGTGAACATGCTTTTCAATAATAAAAAGAACAACACCTTTGAACATGCAAGTACTCAGTAAATCATGTTGCAAAATCATGATTGTGAGTACATAAAGATAAAGTACGAATGATAATAATATAAAAAATCACATGCTCTAACCTCGTCTGCTTAGTGAAGTGCATCTTCAATAAATCATCTTACAAAATAGTGAAAGTAAATACATGAAGATAAAGTACAAACGATGATACAATATCAAAAATCATCACATGCACTAGCCTCGTCTGCTTAGAGAAGTGCATCCTCCTTATCTTGTTCCTATCATATTTTATATAGATTAGACCTTGCACATAATTGACTCAAAAAAATAATTAAAATAATAGTTTGAAACATGAATGTGCACGTATCTAAAGAAGATGATAAAATTTAACTTAAGATACAAAATGACATAGAGTTTTACCTTCTACATCCTCATGATCACGTTCAATCGTGTTCACCTACATGGACCTGAATCCTCACAATTTTGAAGAAATTGGGAGTCAACATACTTTTCAATAATAAAAGGAATAGCACCACTATGTTACAACTCCATTCGCTATATAAAAAGAATATTGAGTCATGATGAACATACATAAATAGATACCGAAAAAATAAACCTTATTCGTTATATATTCAAAAATACATCTTTGACTTGTGAAGACACTATTGAGATACTCTTACATATGCTAGGAATTCTAACCTTTCTAGTGAAATCTCCTCAATTGCAATATATGTTGATGTTATAATCATAATAGATGGAATAGAGATATGAGTACACATATATGTACTCAATGCTTCCAAACTTTTTGTATTAAAGACATATTAATAAGATAATAGAGCTATAAATTAAAATTCATCTCTTACAATTTTATTTCATAATTTTTTTGGTAGAGAAATCATCTAACCATTATTTATAATATGATATGTTCTTGTCTTCTTCCACCACCTCCTTATCTTATTTGCTTATAGTGTATTCTTTGGATGTTGTTTAATTCTTTTACTTGTTCACGTATAGTAGAGTACAAAACTAAGAGGTAATAATGCATATCATGGAGTTAGAAATTTTGAAAAGCATGTACATGACTCTATGATCACAAATAAAAGTTTGTACACTACAAGAAATTATAGAAAATACGAGCACGAATTTAGTCCCATTCTGCTCGTATTATAGTCGTAATATAGTCGTATTCGGCATATGTGACTACAAGTAGTTGAAAAGACCGTGGTTGCACCTGGGGGCTGTAAAAATGATTACGAAAATATTGTGGTCGTATTGTTCTTGTATTGTGTGAGCACAATGGTCCCCCATGCTCGTAATAGCTGCTGTCAGTATATAAGAAACACACTAAATGTGACTATAGAGGGGACTGCATGTAATCACATTTTATGATGCCCAAACAAGAAAATTATTACCTAGTTCAATTCCGTTCTTCCCTCACTATTACCTATACTTGTAGAAGCATATAGAATTGTAACTGTACAATAATACACTAATTTTGTATAATATACATTCACAATCAAGCATCACAAGTATATCCACATTTACAACCAAGAATCACAAGTATATCCACATTTACAATCAAGTATCACAAGATGTTCTGCATTCACATACGTCGCAACACATATATCGCAAGAACAATTTGAACTTTGAACCATGATGTTAATGACAAAGAGTCGTGAATACTAAGATATAACTTATATAGTACTACAAATCGAGTGTAAAATCATCCACTTCTTCCATTGATGAACGATGCCCTTCCCCTTTTCTCCCCTTATCTATCTTTGACTCTCCCTCTCTACTCTCTCTTCCGCCTCGACATCTGTGAAAACCCCAAAACCCGAGCATGGACTTAACTGCAAAAATCCAGATGAATCTGGGCTTGATTGCAAATCTGCTTTTATTTCACTATCAAAAAAAATTATTTGAGTATTCCATTGCGTAGGGCTCGTCGATATCTTTCCAATGAGTCCAAGAACACAAAAATCCGAGTTCGGGTGCCCAAGTTACGATTGTTTTAGCGAGACCGGGTCCAGTTCAATTTCGGATCCGAATCCGGATCCGAACTCGGATTCAACCCAATAAAACCACCCCCATCTCCTCCAAAAATGGCTAAAATCCCTTTCCCTTCGACTATCCCTCTTCCTCCTCCCTTTTCCGTTGCTGGAGCTCTGCCAGAGCTAGTCGGAGCGCCTCGGATCGATGATACGAGACCACCCCCGCGTAGAGAAGGTAAGGCATCCCCGTATACGATTTTGCATCATCGTCAGGGCGCCGATTGTACCGTTCTTCATGGGTGAAGAAATCGAGGTTTCGATTTTTCTTGAGGTACGATGTCTCCACCTCCTGGCTGCGGGTTTCACTTGGCTTTCATCCTATAATAAAGCACTCTTAGAGCCTTGGATATGCTACAAATTGGAATTGAGTATGTATGCCTTGTGAGTCGATGCCTCAAGCCGAAAATACCAGCAGAATATTAATTTTTAGTACAGGGACCAGTACTCCAAATGCAGAAAAATATCCAACAAATTATATCTCGCAATGCATTAGGCAAAGTTAGAGAAGTGCCTAAAGTTAGGTGATTGCTGACAACACATTCGAAATGTCTAGCTCATCCAACTAATACTGCTAGAGGAAGCCTTTATTTCTAGTTACAACATACCACATCAAAAAACAAAATCTTACTTCTACAACCCCCTAATATGATAAGATGACATCAACGAAAACTTTTCCCTTTTTCAAAAGTGGTATTCTATCAAAAAGATGATAAAACAGAACTAGTTTTGTGTGCTCTTTTCTTTCATCAAAGATGGAAGTTGGATTCTTTTAGTTGACCCAATGGCTAAGTCTTCCTTAGCAACGAGAAACCTGATATTGTTCTAACTATATATAATTTTTTCCCTATGTGGAATTCATGTAAATATCAAGCTAACTATAGGTAGATCACAGTGGGAGGATACTGTCTACTAGTTTGGATTTCGATAGTAAGATTAAGAGAGGAATAAAAAGCTGAAAGAAGGGACATCAGATGATTTAAAAATCCAGTTCTCTCCCAGGATACCAACTATAGGGGCCTTACAGATCTTGGTTACAGGAACAACCAGTCGTTGTGAATCAAATAATTTGGGTAGAGAATTGCAGGCCATTAATTGCTTAAGAACTGAAGACAATGGGAGTTGTTCTTAAACTGAAAACATTGGGCAAAACTTGGGTGTCCTCACAAATATAGCACTACATTATGGAGTCCAGCCACAAGTTCCTCAGTTAGATATCAAAATGGCTTATCTAATCTTGCTTTAACTTGGCCTATACTGTTATTTATGATCTGACCAATGAGGGAAATGTAGGGCAACATGCCAACATTTGAGTCCATACTGATAGCAGTTATGATCTAATGCCTTCGGAGAAGCTGCACTGGAAGGTCAGAGTTATAGATGAATTTTTTTTGTTGGCAAAGAAACGCTATCCCTTCGATGGCTGGCTCCAACTTTTAATATACACACTGCACACCTTTGAAGGAAAACCAAAACCACAAAAAAATCCAAACATCAAAGAAGATTATTTAGAAATACTTCAATCTTTGGACTGTAATATGATAGAGATGTTGGAAAAGACTAAGGGGCATTGCAGTTAACTTAAATGTTAGCCAATCTACTCTAAGATCATATTCCATACAATCAAATTTCATATCATCTTTGAGCTCCTCTTGTACACACTGTGCACTCTAATTCTCACATATGTTCACCATGAAATGCTTGGTGCTTGTTCTCATTCTTAAATTAATGAACAAGAATTACTAATTGTTCAGGGAAACAAAATTCTGAACTTTACTATCCAAGTATAATTGTTACTTATGATCTCATTATTGTTTCTCCACAACAAGAACTATTCTTTAAGGGAAGGTAATTGGATTGTTTGGAGCTTTGGTCTTAAGGGTAAGCATCCACATATTTTGAACTGCTAGACCTCTTATGGACTCATTAAATATCATTTTCACTCAAGGATGGATGATCTTGTCTTGCTCATTCTTTGAAAATCAAAAGATTGTTGTCATGCAGAATGCATTGTACACAAATCATTAATCATATTGTGGTGATTATCACTTTAGTGAAGGGATGTTCCATAGTGGTTGGGTAGTTTGAGTAGTTGTCGCCAAGGGAGGGGCATGCACCCTTGAGGCCCTGATGAAAGGGGTTTTGCCAAGGTCGTGTCTTTCCACAAGGTGGATCGACAATCGCTGAGTTGACCTCAGACAGAATCCCTAATCAATCAACAATTAACCCACAATAAAATATATGCAATCAATATCAAAAATGTGGAGTTAAAATTTATTATAACTCTACATGCAAGTGTGTATAGGTGTAAGCACAAGTAGAGGTCGAAAACTGGGATGTGAAGGGTTGTATGGTGAAAATTAGTGCACAATTATTCAATTCAATGATCATGTCCATTTCTTATTGTTTTTGTGGGTTTTTATTTATTTTATTTATTTTTTATTTTGTTTTTATAATTTTTATTTGGTTTTTATATTTGATATATTATTTTTTTATTTTCTTTTTATACTTTTAATTATATAATATAGATATGTATACATATATATATATAAAGATATATATATATATATATAAGAAGAGAGGGAGAGGAGTAGTATAAGGTTAAATATTTATATAAATACTCAATATATATTACATATAATATTTTTTTGGCTTTTTTATATTTTTGTATATTTTTTGTTATTTTTTTGGAATTTTTCTAATTTTTATGTGTTTTTAATTTCAAAAATGTCCCTAATGTGGACTAATTAAATAAGTTGAAATTAATTTGGGTTTTAAAAATATAAAATAATTCCCAAAATTACCCAAATTAATTTTAATACATTAATAATAATATATAGATAATTATGAAAAAGAAAAATATATTTTTGGGATTTTTAAGGGTTTTTCTATTTTTTGTTGGATTTTGGAGCTTTCTGATTTTTTATTTTTCTTTTTCTTATTTTTAGGTTTTTTTAATTTCTGGACTCAATACATATATAAATATACCATATATAATTTTTTTGTAATTTTTCAGAATGTTTTTATATTTTTTGGTATTTTATAAATTAGACAGTACAAAAAGGGCTCCTTTTTCATTTTTAATAATTAGGAGAAATGCAAAAAAATGCAAAATAAAATATGGGTGTTAAAGAACATTACATGAAGCATCTATCCTAATTTCTCTGAATTTTTAGGAGCTACATAGACATTTTTAATAAATAGAAGAGAGACACAAAAATTACACAGCCTGGCAGGGGCATTTTTGCAAATAAAATAACTATCAGGGGCATCAGTGCAAAAATCACTATAGAAATTAACATTTATTTTTATTTTTGGAACTAATACACAGTTTACAAAAACCACCACGGCTAAAGTGCAAAAATCACGCGCCTCACGTGGGACTGCACGTGAGGCGCGGAAGGACCAAAATGTAATTCAAGAAAGATCAGGGGGCCTTTAGCAAAAAACACAATTATTTTATAACGTAAAAACTTATTTACAGATTTAAATATTAAATACAACAAAAAGCGGGGGTATATGTGAAAATTACCCCCTCAGGCGCGTGATCCAACGGCTGGGCGTTCTTCACATGACACGCGTCGCCCCCTCCTCGCGTGATGACGCTTCGCCGATGAAGGGCTGAGATTAGATCAGCCGAGCTGATCTAACGGTCGTAACTTCACTTCATCGGACGGCTGGCTTCTGATCTGGGCTGGGGCCACGATCAGACGATGGAGAAGAAGGCACGAAGAACAGGGAAGAACTCCCTCTTCCCCGACCTTCGATCCGGTGCTGTAGTCACGTCCAACGCTCCCTCGGGCTGCTGAAGGTCCGAAAAGCATCCTGGGTCCTTGCTCTGTCGACTGGAGTGCTCAGAGGAGCCGAAGGCTCACCGGAGAGGCCCAGCGAGGTCGATGAAGGATGAGGCCCCCAGGTACCTGCAGAAGAATCAAAATCGACCCCAACGGGGGTCCTTTGGCTTCCCAGCACATGTAAGAAAGCTCAGGACACAAAGACAAGGGGCTGGAGATCTTTTTTGGTTCAAATGAGCGAAGGGGGGTGCGGGGCGGCGATCTCCAGCGAAGGGCGGAGGAAGAGATCAGATCTCCAGATCTGAGGAAGATCTGCGTGAATGAAAATGACTGGGGCGTAGGGAAATGGAAGGGTAAGGAGATGGAGGCGAGAGGGTGGTCGGAACACGACGGGGTACTGTGAATGGGTTCGCCAGAGCTACAACTACAGGTAACCAAATCTATGCTAATTCTAACAACTAAACACTAATTAAAATGCAGAAATGAAATGCAGGAATAAAATCTACCTAAGAAATGTAAAATACACAGCTCTTATACCTGGAAAACTCCAGGGAGCAGGATGACTGCCGGAGCGCCGCCGTGGGCGCATCTCCTTCCTCCGCGAGCTTCCACAACCATCAGGGGACCTCCAGCTATCACCTGGATGCACGCTTGGCCGACGGTTGGGGCTCTAGGGCTAGGGAAATGGCCAAAAAGCTTGGAGGAGGGAGATGGAGTTATTTATAAACATGAGGGGGCGCCCTTATTGATTAGCTAATAGGTGGCGGTACAAGCTATATACAAACGAATAAAATGTGCGGCGAGGATCATGATGTTTCTCGGAGAAAATTTTGTGAAGGGATTGTTATCAATGGAGCAACAGATCGGCCAAGAAAAATGCAAGAATAACGGGGAAAAGATGTTTCTGTCGTGCCAGGTCCCAGATGGGACAGTTGACCAGTCGGTCAACAAACGCTGGAATTTTATTGGTCCACGTCAGCGCGATGTTGACTGATTTATTAAACATAATAAATGAATTAATTTAATTTTCCTTATAAAATAAAAAATGTTTATTAAATAATGTAGTATTTATTTATGATTTTTAATTATTTTTGATGTATTTTATTATGGTTTTATTTTAATAATGTATTTATGAGTATATCTATATGTATTTTGTGTATTTTATTTTTATTTTGTACATTTTATTTTATTATTTTATTTTCTTATTTTATAAATTTATAAATTATTTTGTTGAGTATAAATATCTTTTTATTCAATTTTTACAAGTTTATTTACATTTTTAAATAAATAGGTATAGGTATATGTAGTTATACTTATAGGTATTTTTCCTATACATTATGTATACTTTATTTATTTAATATATTTTCTTGGTTTTTATTTTGGATTGTATTTTTAGTAAATTATATGTAATATTTACATTATTATAAAAATATAGATGAATAATGAAATCCCCTTTTATTTAATATACATATAGATAGCATAGGTATTTTGTCTATGTATCTTATAGACTTAGTTTATTTTACAAATTCTTTTTGGTTTTCTTTTAATTTCAGTATGTACATGTATTATATACATTATTTACAAAATTCTAAAAATATAAGTTTATAGAAATAATGAATGAAGAATAAATTGAATATTTTATTCGAGTAGGTTGTACAATGGGGGCCAAAAACCTAATTTTCACAGATGAACTCCAAAAATTATGAAACCAATTTTATTAAATAGTTCTTGGAAAGCTATATACAATTAAAGGTGAGTTTGGGTGATTTGGAGTTTTTATTTGCAAGATAGGGGTCTGTGAAGTTGAGATTTTGGCTTTTTATTCTGTGTATAAAATGTACACTGAGTATTATTTTTATACAAACTCAATTTTGCATTTTTATTCACATTATTATCTACAACTTTCATGTACAAAATATTTTTATTTGATGAATAAATAATTATATACAAAATAGGTGTCAAGAATGCATATATAAATGAATAAATAAATGAGGTATTTATTGTATTGTTGGCCCTTATCTCCCCCTACTTTATTCCTTGTCGACCAATTCCATGCTGGCCTTGGTCTCGGGGATCGGGTCATAAAATATTTGCAATATTTTATTCCTTTTTCTTTTCTTCTCTTTATTCTATAATTTTGGCATTAAAAACCTTATTCTATGTACATTTAATACAATAAATAATGAATGCTATTATGAACAAGTTGATGCTATTTACATGCATCTGCTGGGGTTTTTAAGGCCAAAATGATAGAATAAAGGTGATGAAATGGAGATTCATCACCCCCCTATACTTGCCTTTGCTAGTCCCTAGCAAACACTTATGCAATAAGTACAAAAAGAATAAAGAATAAGACGAAAAGAAAAAGCAGAAATACAGAATTTAAAGCATAAATTGAATTGATCATGATTATTAAACTTATCTGTACAAAATCAAAGTTTGGAGCTCAGGTTAGACTTTGGTGTGAGAATGTGTGTGGAACCTAGTCGGGAACCAAATTTAAAGCACAACAGCCTTCGAGAGTCGCAGAACTTGGTTCAAATCACCTCAATAGCCAGGTCAGAACTAGCCTACATCATACGCAAACCCTTATGACTATGAAGCTGACTTGTACAGTGTAAGTGATAGTGGCTCTCCCCAACTAAAATGACAAAGGGACTGACTTCTCCAGAATGACATCCCAATGATTCCCCAATCCAACAGCTCTTTCCTCGAGGAGCGGGGCATTCCCTTCTAAGTTCAAGTGGCATCCAACTCAAGAGGAGGAGGTAATGAAGAGAATGGATGGTAGCCAGTGTAGCTACCTATCCTGGGATGCAAGACCAGTGTAGTCAAGTCATCCAGCTGCAGGCTCACATGGTATAACTTTGATGCCCAAGCTTGCTTATTTTCTATACAACATATATACATACTCAGGCAGACACTTTTATTTTTATTTTCAAGCCTGTCCACTTTTTTTGGAGATTTTTTTCTTTCTTTTTTTTTCTTTTTTTTTCAACATACTATTTACAACATCATTTACATAAGGAGTTTTTCCTCTTGAGCCAGAAGACTATCCCTCTTTTGAAGCTTTATTGCAACCCACACTCTCCTGTCGTTAGACCTCATGGCTACTGGACCAGGTTGGGGTGCACTTCCCTCCCTAGACGAGGACGAATGTTTCCACCCGTGTGCGTCTCAGACTGGCAAATCCAACCCCCTCACCACTCCAACTGAGTTGAGCCAAGTGAAAGGTGCAAGTGTCCAAGTTAGGTCACGGTCGACAAGAGTCATACGTGTGTTTCGAAAAGTTCTAGTTAGTGTACTGAGGTGACTTGAACTCATCCCTGATTTCTCAAAGAATTAAGTCTGAATAGACCTGAAGTACCTTAAACCTAGTTCCCATAAGGTTCCAGTGCAATTAGGTGCGGTAAGGTCCAACCAAGCTCCAATCTTCGACTTTATTGGACTAGTTCAATCATCAAGCTCAATCAAAGAATATAAATGCTATGCAAATGCTATTTACAAATACGCAAAGAATAATGCAATTTTTCAAAGAATTTAAAAACAAAGAGAGAAATTTTACACAAAGAATTTTTTGCAAAATAAAAGAATAAAATATGTACAACTATTTACACGGGCTTGCCGCTTTATTTTTACAGGACTTAAAGAATTTTAAAGAATTTACAGGTTTTAACAAGGTGACTTATTCAGGTGTATATACACTTAATAAAGAATTTAATGTATTTTTATTTTATTTATTAAGATGATTTTATTCCTCAAATTTATTTAGGAAACATTTTGAAAACTATAGTACAAAATAATTTTTGCAAATATTTACAAATATTTGAAAGCCATTTTGCAAAGATTTTGCAAACACTATATATACATTTTTCAAAATATTTTTACAAAATTTTTTCGAAATCATTTGCAAATAGATTTTCAAATCCTTTATTTCACACGAATAGAAGAATTTTTGCAATCAAAATATTTTTACAAAGGTTGAAAATGCTTCACAAAAAGTTTTCCAAATAGTTCACACCAATTTTCAAATCATTTTGCAAAGAATATTTTTAACCTGATTTATTAATCAGTATATACAAAAAGAATCCGAGGAATAATCACATCTTTTTATTAAGGTTTTTAAAGAATTTTAAAGAATTATTAGCCATATTATTAAAAGAATAAGAAAGTACGAGTTATGGCTAAAGTATATACAGAGTATATACGACCCCCCTATACTTAGCCTGAGCTATGTCCTCATAGATCGGAAAAGAGAAAGAGAAGACATAACTCGTACTGAGTATAGACAAGTCTAAAGAATATACGAATAAGAGATGAAGGAAATAGAATTTGACCGTCCCCCTATACTTAGGATCGAGTAATCCTAAGTTAGCAGACTGTACACAAAACAGGGAGGGTCAAGGGTGGGAATAAATAGATGAAAGAATTAACAAATCAGGGGTGTACCCCCCTATACTTAGGACAAAGTACGTCCTAAGTACTGAAAACTGACACAAAGGGGCGACACCCTTTATATAGATAAAGAAATATGAAAAGGAAAAGAAGAAAAGAAGAAAAGATAGATATATACAGATAGATGAAACGATCATGGATAATATACGCATCACTCCCCCTATACTTAGGGTGAGCTATCCCTAAGTATAGGCAACAACAGGAGTGCCGAAATTGAACGACGAAAGAACAACGCGGTGTGTACCTCCCTATACTTAGGACAAGGTACGTCCTAAGTGTAGACACAAAGATATGGCGATAGATCTAGGGCACATTAAAACATACGGGAGAAAGAATGAAAAAGGCACACATATATACAAGCGGTGAAAAACTGGTGGGGTACATGAAGGTATCTGATAAGTGAATACCGTACTTGCGTCGTCATCTCCCTGTGAGAACAGTGACGCACTCAGACAGTGAAGGACACCCGGATAAGCAGTCAGGTGGGTGTCGGCTACCAAGAACACACAGATCAGAAAGTAAAGATATCTGGTCCGGTAGCATAAAGCGGTCAATCGGCTCAGAAGGTCAGCATGAGGGAACGGAGTCGATATCGTAAGATCAGGAGGAAGCAAGAGCAGTACAAACTCCTCCGGTCAATCAGAGTCTCAGATAGATCGGAAGATAGAGAATAGGAGACACCATGGCATTTGGTGGTCATGAGGTCGGAAGATCACAGAAAACATCGAATACCGCAAGACATGGCTCAACCCTGCGAGGGTCGTCAAGGTGAGCAGGCTCAAAGGAGCCGGGAATCGGATCATAACCAGAAGACTTGGTCCAGTGATTCGTAGATCAGATACACAATCAGAGCGGGGACCAAGTACATATCAGGAAAATCGACTCCGTGCTCCGCAGATCGGAGACACAATCAGAAGGAGACCGAGTAGAAAGCTCAGAAGGCTCGGCATCGTGCTCCAACAGATAGGAGACACCAGAAGTGAAACAGAGTACCTACAAGGTGATGTACCCTCCCGCAGATAACCCTCGAGGAGTAGTACATGCTAGTCAATGAATAATCAGAAAAAGACTCGACCTTGCGAGGGTCGTCAAGGCGAGTGGACGCAAAGGCGTCAGGGATCCATCAGACGGATCATCAGGTACGGTCTCAATAGGCAACATATCGACTACCTGCAAGAGAGACCGATAAATCAAGAAAGTGTGGCAGCGTCCCGCAGATAACCCTCGGGGAACGTGCTGCCAGCTAGGCATGTAAATAACTGATATCAGGAGCTCAACCTTGCGAGGACCGTCAGGGCGAGCAGACTCAAAGGAGTCTTATCAGATGGGTCCCATGATCCACAGATCGGATAGGGAATTCAGGATGGTACCAAAATCATATATATCAAACGACTCGATTCCGTGTTCCGCAGATCGGAGACACAGTCAACAGGGGTAACCGAGCGTAAAGAGAGTGTTGCATTCTCCCGCAGATGGTCCTCGGGGAGTAATGCAATCTAGGCAAAGAATAGTCAGAATGTGTCTCTACCTTGCGAGGATCGTCAAGGAGAGAGAAGGGCTCGAAGGAGCCGGGTCCATCAGACAGACCCACATAGTGGTCTCAGTAGTCAACAAATCGACTACCAACAGACGACCAATCAGATAGGAAATATGTCATAGTCTCCCGCAGATAACCCTCGGGGAGCTGCGAGCTAGTCAAGAAATAATCATAAAAGAGCTCATCCTTACGAGGACCGTCAAAGAGAGCGGACTCAAAGGAGTCTGATCAAGTCGGTCTCATGCCCCAACAGATCGGGTGCACAATCAGAAAGGGAGACCGACTGCCCATATCAGACGAATCGACTTCGTGCCCCAACAAATGGAGGCACCAGAAGTGAGTGAAGCCGATCGTAAAGAAAGTGTCACATCCTTCCGCAGATATTCCTCGGGAAGTGATGTGAGCTACATAGTGAATAATCAGAGTACATCTCATCCTTACGAGGGTCGTCAAGGAGAGAGAATGGCTCGAAGTAGCCGGATCCATCAGACGGATCCACAGAAAACATAGTCTCGCTAGACGGCAGATCGTCTACCAGCAGAAGAGACCACATAGCTAAAATATGTCATAGCCTCTCGCAGATAACCCTCGGGGAGCGCTATGAACAAGGCATGGAATCATTAGAAAAGTGGAGCTCTGCCTTGCGAGGACCGTCAAGGAGAGCAGTCTCAGATGAGTCTAATATATTGGCCTCGTGGACTGACAGGTCAGGTACACAATCACCGGAGGAGGCCAATCAAGCATATCATCTGACTCGGTTTTGGGTCCCATCAAGATGGTGACCAAAGCAGTGTATGAAACCGCAGTCCTAGAAATTGTCGCATTCTCCAGCAAATAGTCCTCGGGGAGTAATACGAACTAAATAATTGTAGGTTATGGAAATGCTGGCATAAAATCCCAGGTCCTCGAAATAGTGTGAATCCATCAATCCATAGGAGGGCATAAGATCATGTGAGGGAGCAAATAATCAGGTCAACCGCAAAACATCCCTCAAGTTACTCCAATCAGCTAAGATGGCACGAAAGATAATCAGGAATCCTCAAAGTGCCATAGGTGGATCAAAGAGTCAGGAGATCAAGGAGGGTTTAATCAGGAAGGTGAGAGATCATGCAAGATCCGCACACCTTTATCAGGCAGTCTGTATCAGAATAAGCAGTCAATCCTCAAAATCAAGATGGCTGGAACCTCAAGAAAGATAGATCAATCAATACTCATGAAATCATCACCAAATCATCGCTTTATATCACATCCTCAATCCGGTGTGCAAGATCTAAATCCTCAATAAAGAATCACACCTAATGATCATGCATCATCAAAAATCCTCAATACGCTCGTACGCATGTATCCAAAATCAAATCCACCAAATCTCAGCATCCTCAACATCAGTGGCCCGTCTTACACAGACAATCAAGGTGATCATGGAATCCTCGATGCGGGCTATCGATGTGCACAGCATTCCCGGGTAAAGGGAGAGGTGATACGGGGGACACAAGGAAGATGGATAAGAAGAGTAACACAATGAAGTGGAGAAGCTGATTGAGCCTGCACGCCAATATCACGGTGATAGAAGAGTGAAACAGAGGGGACGAGGAGGGCGGGCAAGAAGATCGAGACATAGACAAAATTGGGTGTTCCACACAGGACGAGAACACCGTCAAAATGGTGGTCCTAAGGGCAGGCTCTCCTCGAACCGGAGAAGATGGAAATGGTACAGTGGATATGAAGAAGATGTCGGGAATGAATGGACTTGGCGAAGAAATGATTGAGCTCAAGTGCCAATATCACGACTCAATGCAAATGAGGAGAGATATGTATAAGAGAGGTAGAGAGACTCAAAGAGGAAAAATGCATGACTCACACGATGGGACCGACTACTCTAACAATTAACGGAAAACACAATGAACTCACAGTCACATTCAATACACAAGGCAAACCCCAGATTCACCTACTCAACACAGTGAGGACCGTCAGGTGGCGGTCATTTATCTTTTCAGTTTTAGAGTGAGGTGAGAATCACAAAGTTGTACAAACACTTAGGAGGCTTGATGGGATTTGGGCTCTACTCCTTAGTGTGTACGTGAGCAATTTAAAATGCATACAATGAGGGGGTTGCGCTCCCCAAGACAAAGAAGTCCATTATGTTTTATTTTTAGGTCCAATAGAGTTAACAATCCCTATTTTATTTAGGTTATGACCTTTTTTGGGTATTTTCAATGCACGTGCCTATCGAGGTTCCAATTTCCATTAAGCATCCTAGGTTGGCAAAAAACAGAGGGAGAAGATCGGAAAAGCCATGCAAGTCGGAAATCGATGATGCATGCTAAGTAAGAAGACTTACATTGCCTCCAGCTCTCTCCATGTGGGATGCATAACAGAATTTGAAACCTAAGCTATATGCAAATGCAAGCCGAAGAAATCGCCCTAGGTTCAGAAATTGCTATTATCGTGAAGCACCACAAGTCGCTCGCCGATCTTCAAGCCAGGAGTCCGGTCTAGGCTCACCCCTCCTCCTCTTGACACATCGAGTTCAGGAGAAGCGCTTGGCAGGGTGAGCTCGCGGCGCGTAGGCTTGAAGATGGCGAGGCGACTGTTTAGAGTTTGATCTAGGTCCAAAGCGAACTATAGGTACATGCAAAATATATTAGGGTGTTTGGACCTAACTCTACGAGCAAGCAACTCCTATGGCTAAGGCTCATTCACACAAAATAATAAAAATAAAATAAAAAGGGAAAGCGTCAAAACCATCGAGGCCCCCAAGGGAACAATCCCTCGGGCAATGGACCTCGGGAGTCGGAGTGTACCTGTGAGAGTCCTATTTTATTACAATCCAAGTGTCACTCTCTCACATTAATATACATAATAAAATGCATAAAATGAGACTTTCATCCAAAAATTCTCCTTCATCTGCCTTTGATGCTCTCTCCTGTTGGCCGGCGTAGAAGGGCCAACTCCGCCTTGCTTGGGTGCGTAGGTCCTCCTAGAAGGCCCTCCTTCGCTTGGCAGTCCCTCGTATCAACGACAAAGAAAGAAGATGGGTCAGAGCAGTCAATCAAATAATGTCAATAAAAATAAGAAGTCAAATAAATAAATATATAATAGACATGAGCAAAGAATTAAATAAATGAATTAAAAACTACACAAAATTCATACAAAATATGTTGCCTCCCCGACAACGGCGTCATTTGATGAAAGGGGTTTTGCCAAGGTCGTGTCTTTCCACAAGGCGGATCGACAGTCGCTGAGTTGACCTCAGACAGAATCCCTAATCAATCAACAATTAACCAACAATAAAATATATGCAATGAATATAAAAAATGTGGAGTTAAAATTTATTACAACTCTACATGCAAGTGTGTATAGGTGTAAGCACAAGTAGAGGTCGAACACTGGGAGGCGAAGGGTTGTATGGTGAAAATTAGTGCACAATTATTCAATTCAATGATCATGTCCATTTCTTATTGTTTTTGTGGGTTTTTATTTATTTTATTTATTTTTTATTTTGTTTTTATAATTTTTATTTGGTTTTTATATTTGATATACTATTTTTTTATTTTCTTTTTATACTTTTAATTATATAATATAGATATGTATACATATATATAAAGATATATATATATATATATATAAGAAGAGAGGGAGAGGAGTAGTATAAGGTTAAATACTTATATAAATACTCAATATATATTACATATAATATTTTTTTGGCTTTTTTATATTTTTGTATATTTTTTTGTTATTTTTCTAGAATTTTTCTAATTTTTATGTGTTTTTAATTTCAAAAATGTCCCTAATATGGACTAATCAAATAAGTCGAAATTAATTTGGGTTTTAAAAATATAAAATGATTCCCAAAATTACCCAAATTAATTTTAATACATTAATAATAATATATAGATAATTATGAAAAAGAAAAATATATTTTTGGGATTTTTTAAGGGTTTTTCTATTTTTTGTTAGTGATTTTTTTATTTTTCTTTTTCTCGTTTTTAGGTTTTTTCAATTTCTGGACTCAATACATATATAAATATACGATATATAATTTTTTTTGTAATTTTTCAATCCATTTTTATATTTTTTTGGTATTTTATAAATTAGACAATATAAAAAGGGCTCCTTTTTCATTTTTAATAATTAGGAGAAATGCAAAAAATGCAAATAAAATATGGGCGTGAAAGAACATTACATGAAGCATCTATCCTAATTTTTCTGAATTTTTAGGAGCTACATAGACATTTTTAATAAATAGAAGAGAGACACAAAAATTACACAGCCTAACAGGGGTATTTTTGAAAATAAAATAACTATCAGGGGCATCAATGCAAAAATCACTACAGAAATAAACATTTATTTTTTTGGAACTAATACACAGTTTACAAAAATCGCCAGGGCTAAAGTGCAAAAATCACGCGCCTCACGTGGGACTGCACGTGAGGCGTGGAAGGACCAAAATGTAATTCAAGAAAGATCAGGGGGCCTTTAGCAAAAAACACAATTATTTTATAACGTAAAAACTTATTTACAGACTTAAATGTTAAATACAACAAAAAGCGGGGGTATATGTGAAAATTACCCCCTCAGGCACGCGATCCAACGGCTGGGCGTTCTTCACTTGACACGCGTCGCCCCCTCCTCACCCGATGACGCTTCGTCGATGAAGGGATGAGATTAGATCAGCCGAGCTGATCTGACGGTCGTAACTTCGCTTCATCGGACGGCTGGCTTCTGATCTGGGCTGGGGCCACGATCGGACGGTGGAGAAGAAGGCACGAAGAACAGGGAAGAACTCCCTCTTCCCCGACCTTCGATCCAGTGCTGTAGTCACGTCCGACGCTCCCTCGGGCTGCTGAAGGTCCGAAAAGCGTCCTGGGTCCTTGCTCTGTCGACTGGAGCGCTCAGGGGAGCCGGAGGCTCACCGGAGAGGCCCAGCGAGGTCGATGAAGGATGAGGCCCCCAGGTACCTGCAGAAGAATCAAAATCGACCCTAACGGGGGTCCTTTGGCTTCCCAGCACCTGCAAGAAAGCTCAGGACATAAAGACAAGGGGCTGGAGATCTTTTTTGGTTCAAATGAGCGAAGGGGGGCGTGGGGCGGCGATCTCCGGCGAAGGGTGGAGGAAGAGATCGGATCTCCAGATCTGAGGAAGATCTGGGTGAATGAAAATGCCTGGGGCGTAGGGAAATGGAAGAGTAAGGAGATGGAGGCGAGAGGGTGGTCGGAACACGGTGGGGGTACTGTGAATGGGTTCGCCGGAGCGTAGCTCCCTCGAATTACGGGTAACCAAATCTACGATAATTCTAACAACTAAACACTAATTAAAATGCAGAAATGAATTGCAGGAATAAAATCTACCTAAGAAATGTAAAATGCGCAGCTCTTATACCTAGAAAACTCCAGGGAGCAGGACGACTGCCGGAGCGCCGCCGTGGGCGCATCTCCTTCCTCCGCTAGCTTCCACAACCATCAGAGGACCTCCAGCTGTCACCTGGATGCACGCTTGGCCGACGGTTGGGGCTCTAGGGCTAGGGAAATGGCCAAAAAGCTCGGAGGAGGGAGATGGAGTTATTTATAAACATGAGGGGGCACCCTTATTGATTAGCTAATAGGTGGCGGTACAAGCTATGTACAAACGAATAAAATATGCGGCGAGGATCATGATGTTTCTCGGAGAAAATTCCGTGAAGGGATTGTTGTCAATGGATCAACAGATCGATCGGGAAAAATGCAAGAATAACGGGGAAAAGATGTTTCTGTCGCGCCAGGTCCCAGATGGGACAGTTGACCAGTCGGTCAACAAACGCTGGAATTTTATTGGTCCACGTCAACGCGATGTTGACTGATTTATTAAATATAATAAATGAATTAATTTAATTTTGCTTATAAAATAAAAAATGTTTATTAAATAATGTAGTATTTATTTATGATTTTTATTTATTTTTTGATGTATTTTATTATGGTTTTATTTTAATAATGTATTTATGAGTATATTTATATGTATTTTGTGTATTTTATTTTTATTTTGTACATTTTATTTTATTATTTTATTTTCTTATTTTATAAATTTATAACTTTTTTTGTGAGTATAAATATATTTTTATTCAATTTTTACAAATTTATTTACATTTTTAAATAAATAGGTATAGGTATATGTAGTTATACTTATAGGTATTTTTCCAATACATTATGTATACTTTATTTATTTAATATATTTTCTTGGTTTTTATTTTGGATTGTATTTTTAACAAATTATATGTAATATTTACATTATTATAAAAATATTTATGAATAATAAAATCCCCTTTTATTTAATATACATATAGATAGCATAGGTATTTTGTCTATGTATCTTATAGACTTATTTTATTTTACAAATTCTTTTTGGTTTTATTTTAATTTCAGTATGTACATGTATTATATACATTATTTACAAAATTCTAAAAATATAAGTTTATAGAAATAATGAGTGAAGAATAAATTGAATATTTTATTCGGGTAGGTTGTACAATGGGGGCCAAAAACCTAATTTTCACAGATGAACTCCAAAAATTATGAAACCAATTTTATTAAATAGTTCTTAGAAAGCTATATATAATTAAAGGTGAGTTTGAGTGATTTGGAGTTTTTATTTGCAAGATAGGGGTCTGTGAAGTTGAGATTTTGGCTTTTTATTCTGTGTATAAAATGTACACTGAGTATTATTTTTACACAAACTCAATTTTGCATTTTTACTCACATTATTATCTACAACTTTCATGTACAAAATATTTTTATTTGATGAATAAATAATTATATACAAAATAGGTGTCAATAATGCATAAATAAATGAATAAATAAATGAGGTATTTATTGTATTGTTGGCCCTTATCTCCCCCTACTTTATTCCTTGTCGACCAATTCCATGCTGGCCTTGGTCTCGGGGTTCGGGTCTTAAAATATTTGCAATATTTTATTCCTTTTTCTTTTCTTCTCTTTATTCTATAATTTTGGCATTAAAAACCTTATTCTATGTACATTTAATACAATAAATAATGAATGCTATTATGAACAAATTGATGCTATTTACATGCATTTGCTGGGGTTTTTAAGGCCAAAATGATAGAATAAAGGTGATGAAATGGAGATTCATCAGGCTCCGAGTAGAAGCTTAGATGTCATGACCCTGATTCCGGATCGTCGGATCCTCCCATATCCGGATCTGGTTACTCAGCAATAATATATTCAACAATCACAACTACCATTCAGAAACAGACTGAAAAAATACTCAAAAAGAAGTATTTCAACACTTTTCCATTCACAATATAAAGTTTACATGATCCATTGTCCCACTGCAACCCTATACATGCACATCAGCTCGAAGGAAATACACAGAAATATTACTAACCACCTTAGAGAGTAAAGCTACAGTGGTTGACTAGATGACTAAAGTCCCTGCGAGGAATCACCGACACCTGTTGGATTTTTCAATAAATCATAGGATAACAATAAGCGAGTGCTAAGTAACGAAGAAGAGAAAAGTAAACAAAGTGTGTAATTTTGCAAAACTTGTTGTCATTAAAAGTTACAATCCTTTCATTAATTAAAGTCCTATTCCTTTCTATTCCACATCAGGGATTAGTCTGGGGGAACCCCACCATTCTTGAACTCCGAAGCTGTGGATACTTCAGGATTGGAGATTGCGTTGATCTGGTGAGCTTATGCTACCGCACGTCCACCTCAACCAATCCTCCAATATTGCCCTGACAATTTTCCTTTTCTTTTATTAATCAGAGTTTCAAACCCTCAGCTTGGAACGTAAAGGAGCATACCGTCCTCGAGGACTCGGTTGCTTAAAACCTCAGGCTAACCTTTAATCACATAAACTAGCAGCTTTAACTACATGTTATCTTGACCCAACCGTTATTGAACCACCTGTGCCTCCACATGGCACAACCACATCTTCCGTCGTTCAACCCGAATATATTGGCACCCAATACCATGCGTTGCAAATCATTCATTTCGTGCGCACTTATCAAAACAAGGCAACCATGTACCACCTACGTAGGGTCACACTAATATGGGTTCCTTCCGACAAACCTACAGGTTGCATGCCCGACCTGTAGTTCTACTCCCAGTCATTTCTTAACGTAGCCCATGATCTTTTTCACGATCCAAACCAATAAATATCAATTCCCATGATGTAATTCCTCAATTCAGCCTTATATTTGCATAACCATAAAATATTGAGTATAAACTTACACATACATTAATTCATATATTTATATACTCATAATTATGCTCATTTTAACTTCCAAACCCTGACTTTCCAAGCCACTGCATCAATTCAATGCTTAGACCTTATTTTAGTTGAAATCACAAAGCAACTTTTCATATTTTCTAAAAATAGCTAAATTAGGATTCTTCATAGTAAAGAATATAAAATCAGAAATTTCAATGATCTCATATGAAAAGCCAACATCAAAAGAAAGGATTTCGTTACCTAATCGAGCTCTCTCTCTCTTGTATACAGTTCTTTATCGTGATTCTCTTTCAAAAGGATGATTTATGGCTCCTGAAACGATCGAATTTTATTTTCATATCAAAAACGTTAAGAACGTGCCAAGAATGCGAAGAACGAATAAAGAACACGAAGAACGTGAAGAACATATTTTCTCTTGAAATTTCAACAGAAATTCCTTTTATACGGGGTGTTATTTCTAAGAATATTTCGGTAGAGTTTCCCCTTATATCGAGACATATTTCTATGAAAATTTTGGTAGAGTTTCCCCTTATATCGGGACATATTTTTAAGAAAATTTCGGTAGAGTTTCCTCTTATAAAATCACCGAAAGGAAAACGTAAAGGGAACTGAAGATGAATCGAAAACCTAACTCCCGAAGAAAAGTAAGAGTGGATCGTACTTTCCTCCTCCTCGTTCTCCCGGCAGCGCTTCGCTAGCGCTCGTTCCTCGCCTCCTACTCCTCCTCTCGACCTCTCAACCCTAGCCCTTGGGGTGGTGGTGGTGGTAGTGGTAGTGGAAATCGTAGAGAATGAATGGGCATGAGGGGCTATTTATAGGCTCCAGAAAACCACTAACCATGGTTAGAAAATCATGGTTTAGAACTTAACAACGGTTAGAGGTCCATGGTTTTGGCCCATGGTTTTGACCAAAACTTATCCCAAACTTAGGGCTTAAGTTAGAACATTCTAGAGGATTCTAGATTCGCTAATGATGCTTAATTAACACTAATCGTGACTATCTTTCACTAATCGTGATTTAACTTTTGCGGCTTTCGCTTATTTTTTGCTAACTATTGATTAGTGTTTGCTAATGATCATTAGCGATTTTCAATCCGTCATTAGTTTTTTTAATCATGCTTAATTAGTCTTAATGACAGTCATTATGGGTTAATGATGTCTTAATCCTCCTTACTTCTCTTTCTTTCGAAAATCATAACAATTCCAAATGAAGTCCGATTCACACAAAACAAATTCCGTTTGGTTTCCTCTTGACAAGCCGAATCTTATGATATTGGATCCGAGAGATGCCAAGTTTAAGGCTTTACAATTATAACAACCTTAAAGGAAGTCTCATCCTCGAGACTAATAATGATGGCATAACAACCTTAAATAGAATGAACATCATTTCATTTATAATGAACATATACAGAATACATAGTTTTATCATTCCAACAAATACGGGTACTTTTCTTTCATTTCTACCTCAGATTCCCATGTTGCTTCTTCAAACTCTTGGGTAGCGCCATAACACTTTAACTAGAGGTACCTCTTTGTTCCTCAACTTCTTGATATCTCTGTCAAGTATTTGCACATGTTTTTCTAGGTATGTCAAGTCTGGCTCAACACACAGATCATCATAGCTTATCTTATGCTGAGGATCCTTGATATACTTTCTCAGATACATGAAAAACATCATGTATTGTCGAAAGATGTGGAGGAAGTACAAGTCTATAGTCGACTTTTCCAATCCGTCGAATAATTTCAAAGGGACCCACGAATCTAGGGGCTAACTTCCCACGCAAGCCAAACCTCTGAACACCCTTCATAGGTGATACTTTGAGAAATACAAAGTCACCTACCACAAATTCAAGGTCTTTTCGCCTGGTATCACTATAGCTTTTCTGGTGACTCTGAGCAGTCAATAGTTTTTTTTGAGCAAGTTCTATAGCTTCTCGTGTCTCTTGGAGTCTATCTGAATCATAAAGGTTCTTTATCCCGAACTCTTGCCAACACAAAAGAGGAGTACACCTACGTCCATATAGTTCTTCAATGGTGCCATGCCAACATTGTATGGTAACTATTGTTGTAGGTGAATTTTGCAAGAGGCAAATGTTTCAACCATGATTTTTTCCATTCTAAAGCACATGCTCGTAGCATATCGTCTAAAGTCTGAATCATACGTTCTGATTGACCATTTGTTTGTGGATGATATGCTGTCCTCAAGCATAGCTGTGTGCCTAAGGCTTTCGTGAAGTTCTTCCAATAATGTGAGGTGAATCGTGAATCTCGATCGGAAACTAATTCCTTTGGAATATCATGGAGGGGATCACATGCATAATATATAACTCAACAAGCTGGTCTGGAGTGGAACAAAAGCTTATTGGAATAAAGTGTGCTACCTTGGTCAGACGATCTATTATAACCCAGATACTATCTTTACCACTAGTCGTCTGAGGTAAGACAGTAACGAAGTCCATGGAAATGCTTTCCCATTTCCACTCAGGTATAGCAAGGAGTTGTAACAATCCTGGTGGCTTTTGGTTTGACCTATTGGCAAGTGAAACATGAATTTACGAATTCAACAACATCCTTCTTCATTCTTGGCCACCAAAAGTTTGAACGAAGATCCCTATACATCTTCGTAATTCCTGGATGAATAGATAATCTAGAGCAATGCGCTTCATGTAAGATGTCTTTCCTCAGTTCAGGTGTGCTTGGTACACAAATTCTATGATGGTTATATAGTGACCAACCTTGTATTTGGAATCCCTCTATCTCATTCTTCTCAAGTTGTTGTCTCAAGTCTTTAAGGATTGGATCATCCTCCTGTCCTTTCTTTATTCTATCCCAGATCTCTGGTTTATATCGGTGAGGAATAGTTACAATATCAGAACTACTATCAAATGGTTTCCATTCACTTAACATTGATAGTAAACCCCAGAAGTGGATAGCACCCACTAACCCAAGTGAATAAGTTCTTCTGCTAAGGGCATCTTCTACGACGTTCCCCTTACCAAGGTGGTAGGAGATAGTGCAATAATAATCTTTCAACAACTCTAGCCACCGTCTCTGTCTCATATTGATCTCCTTTTGATCAAATAGATATTTCAAGCTTTTATGATCAATGAAGATTTCAAAAGTAATACCAGAGGTAGTGTCTCCATATCTTTAAAGAGAAAACTACGGTTGCTAATTCAAGGTCATGTGTTGGGTAGTTCTTCTCATGTGTCCTGAGTTGTCGTGATGTATACGTAACTACCTTACTATATTGCATAAGGACTGCCCCAAGTCCTTCTTTAGATGTATTAATGTACACTATAAACCCTTCACTCCTAGAGGGTAGAGTAAGGATGGGTGCAGATGTTAGGCATTCTTTCAGTGTTTGGAAACTAGCTTCACATGCATTGGACAACATGAACGGAACTTCCTTCTGAGTCAACCTAGTCATTGGAAATACTACTCATGAAAAGTCCTTCACAAATGTTCTATAATATCCAGCTAATCTCAGAAAAAATCGTATTTCTGTGACAGTCTTCGGGCGTTCCCAACTCATCACCGCACTAACCTTTGTCGGATCAACTGATATACCTTCCCCAGAAATGACATGGCCTAAGAAAGATACTTCAGATAGCCAGAAGTCACATTTGCTATATTTAGCATACAATTTGATCTTCCTTAGAGTTTCAAGTGCCTGCTTGAGATGGTGTTCATGCAGATACTTATCCTTGGAGTAAATAAGCACATCATCAATAAAGACTACTACAAATTGATCTAAGAACTCCTTGAATACTATATTCATGAGATCTATGAAAGCTGCTGGGGCATTTGTTAATCCGAAAGGCATAAATAAAAATTCATAATGTCCATATCTAGTTCGAAAGGTTGTCTTGGGGATATCTGCATTTTTAATTTTTAGCTGATGGTATCCAGATCTTAAGTCAATCTTGGAATACACAGTTGAACCCTGCAACTGATCAAAGAAATCATCTATTCTTGGCAGAGGATACTTGTTCCTTACGGTCTTCTTATTTAGTTGTCTATAGTCAATGCACAACCGCATTGACCCATCCTTTTTCCTGAAAAATAAGACAGGTGCACCCCATGGTGAAGTACTAGGATGAATGAATCATTTATCTAATAGTTCTTGCAATTGTACCTTTAACTCTCGTAACTCAGCTGGTGCCATCCTATACGGAGGGATAGAGATAGGCTGAGTATTAGATATGAGAGAGATTTCTAATTCAATCTCTTGCTCAGGTGGTAATCCAGGTAGTTCCTCTTGAAATACATCAGGAAACTCACACATTATAGGTATATCTTCCGTCCATCTGTCTGACCCTGATGTAGTGGTTACATAGGCTAAATAACCTTGGCACCCTTGCTCTTAGAGATATATTCGACAAAACAGTCAAGACATGCATGATGCCTTTCTAGCCAGTCCATCCCTAGGATAAGATAAAAGTCCTCCATTTCGATTAGTAGTAGTGAAACAGGTAACTGATGTCCCGCTATCAATACTATACAATTATCCAGAATTTCTCGGATTATATATAATTGTCCTCCTGGTCCCATGATCAGATAGGACTGTTGTACTTCTACTGGTATCTTACCCAAAGTGGGTACTACCCGTCGAGTAATAAATGAATGTGAAGCATCGGAATCAAATAAGGCATGCACTGAAAAGCCATGAATGGTAGCGGTACCTTATACGACCGTACCTGAATTGTAGGTTTGTTCTTCAGTGATTTCTTTGAGCTGGCCATTAGGAATAGGCAAGCTAGAACCCGCAACACTGTGTGATAGTTGCTGTGTAGGAGATGCTCCTTGTGAGCCACGACCTCTACCCTGTCTTCCTCCACGTGTTGCTCCATTGCTCGAGGTGGATGTTATACTATTAACTGGGGCTGGTTTAAACCCCGAACCTCTCAACTTCGGACAGTCTTTCTTGATGTGGCCTTCTTGATGACAGTAAAAACACACATGTGCTCCTCTTTGAGCTGAAGACCCAACCACAAAGGTGCTAGCTCCTGCTGCTGAGTCGCGAGGATAAAGTGGAGGTCTAGAGAAACCCCGTCTTCCAGATAGTTCCTGACCCAAAGTCTATGGTGAGCTTATATTAGATCCGACTGGATGATAACGACTGTCTCTTTGGTTATAATTCACCTTACGTTTGGATGGTCCACCAGTAAAGTGGAAGCTTCTTCTTTGACGGTTTTCACCCCTCTCCATCTCAATACGACGGCGATGTCCATGGCTTCATCTACAGTGGTGGCTCTAAAACCTGCAAGCTTTTCTCTCAAATCTCCCTGAAGACCGCTAACAAATTTGGTAAGACACTCGTGTGGTGAAGCTTCTAAAGCTTGGGAGTAACGTAATAGCTCAGTAAAGTGGATATGATAATCTCGTACGGTCTTAGAACCCTGGTTCAGAGAATACAACTCTCTCCTCTTTAATTCTTCCCAATGGGAGGGACAGAAGTGAGCTCGGAACCTTTCTTCAAAAACATCCCATGGAATAGGATCTACTAGTTTCTTGGAAATGGCTCTCCACCATCGTCTTGCATAGTCTGTTAAGGAGTAATCAATGAAGTGCACCCAAGTATCTACTGGTGCGTGCATTATTCTCAACATCCTGTTGACATCATCAAGCTATAGTTCTTCCTCAGCAGGTGTCTCTATGCCTTTAAATCGAGGAATCTTTCCCTTTCGGTAATTGTCTAGTAATATTTGGTGTCTAAGAAGGGCCTTCTCCATTGCTCCTTCGTCTGGGGTAGGAGCAACCTCAATTGAAGGATGGTAAATAAATTCTTCCTCAAAAAGATGGACAGAACCTTCAATCCTAGCATCCACATGCTTAGATGCCTCGGGTCTCTCAGCTTGTGCATTGAGCCTCTCCTCCAATGCTTGTTGTCTTTGCACCATATCTTAGAGCATTATCATCATAGCCGCTAATTGTCTAGACATGTCTTGGTCTGCCATGATCCTGTGACAAACCAAGGTCTAAGTTCAGATCCTATATGTCTTAGCATGATGTACATAAGGGACAATGACTTGTGATTGGTACTGCAATCACTTATTAAGATCAAAGGATCTTAATACAACCTTAGTTTCTGATTACCGCTCATAGTTGTTAATTACTAAATAAATTATAGGAGTAACCATGCTATGATACCAATCTGTCACGACCCTAATTCTGTATCGTCGAATCCTCCCATATCCGAATCTGGTTACTCAGAAATAATTTATTCTGCAATCACAACTACCATTCAGAAATAGACTACAAATAAAAATACTCAAAAAGAAGTATTTCAACACTTTTTCATTCACAATATAAAGTTTACATGATCCAATGTCCCACTACAACCCTTTACATGCACATCAGCTGGAAGGAAATACATAGAAATATTACTAACCACCTTAGAGAGTAAAGCTACAGTAGCTGACTGGATGGCTAAAGTCCTTGCGATGGCTCACCGACACATGTTGGGTTTTCCAATAAATCATAGGATAACAATTAGCGAGTGCCAAGTAACGAAGAAGAGAAAAGCAAACAAATTGTGTAATTTTGCAAAACTTGTTGTCATTAAAAGTTACAATCCTTTCATTAATTTAAGTCCTATTCCTTTCTATTCCACATCAGGGATTAGTCCAGGGGAACCCCACCATTCTTGAACTCCGAAGCTGTTGATACTTCAGGATTGGAGATTGCGTTGATTTGGTGAGCTTATGCTGCCGCACGTCGCCTCAACCAATCCTCCAATACTACCCTGACAAATTTCCTTTTCTTTTATTAATCAAGGTTTCAAACCCTTAGCATGGAACACAAAGGAGCACACCGTCCTTGAGGACCCGATTGCTTAAAACCTCAGGCTAACCTTTAATCACATAACCTAACAGCTTTAACTACATGTTATCTTGACACAGCCATTATTGAACCACCTGTGCTTCCACATGACACAAGCACATCTTCCGTCGTTCGACCCGAATATATTAGCACCCGGTACCACACGTTGTAAATCATTCATTTCGTGCGCACTTATCAAAACAAGGCAATCGTGTACCACCTAGATAGGGTCACACCAATACAGGTTCCTTCCGACAAACCTATAGGTTGCATGGTCGACCTGTAGTTCTACACCCAATCATTTCATAACATAACACAAGATCTTTTTCATGATCCAAACCAACAGATATCAATTCCCATGACGTAATTCCTCAATTCAACCTTATATTTGCGTAACCATAAAATACTTAGTATAGACTTACATATCTATTAATTCATATATTTATATACTCATAATTATGCTCATTTTAACATCTAAACCCTGACTTTCTAAGCCACTGCATCAATTCGATGCGTAGACCTTATTTTAGTTGAAATCACAAAGCATCTTTTCATATTTTCTAAAAAATAGCCAAATTAGGGTTCTTCGTATCAAAGAACATAAAATTAGAAATTTCAACGATCTCATATGAAAACCAACAGCAAAAGGAAGGATTTCGTTACCTAATCTCTCTCTCTCTCTTGTATATAGTTCTTTATCGTGATTCTCTTTCAAAAGGATGATTTATGGTTCCTGAAACGATCGAATTTCATTTTCATATCAAAAACGCTTAAAACGTGCCAAGAATGCGAAGAACGAATGAAGAACACGAAGAACGTAAAGAACATATTTTCTCTTGAAATTTCAGCAGAACTTCCCCTTATATGGGGTGATATTTCTAAGAAAATTTCGACAGAGTTTCCCTTTATATCGGGACATATTTATAAGAAAATTTCGGCAGAGTTTCCCCTTATAAAATCACTGAAAGGAAAACAGAAAGGGAACTGAACATGAATCGAAACTGAACATGAATCGAAAACCTAACTCACGAAGCAAACAGAGAGGATCGTACTTTTCTCCTCCCCGTTCTCCCGGTAGCGCTTTGTTAGCGCTCCTTCCTCACCTCCTACTCCTCCTCCCGACCTCTCGACCCTAGCCCTTGGGGTGGTGGTGGTAGTGGAAATCGTAGAGAATGAATGGATGGGGGGGGCTATTTATAAGCTCTAGAAAACCACTAACCATGTTTAGAAAACCATGGTTTTGACCTTAACCACGGTTAGCGGCCCATGGTTTTGGCCAAAACTTATCCCAAACTTAGGTCTTAAGTTAGAACATTCTAGCGGATTCTAGATTCGCTAATGATGCTTAATTAACACTAATCGTGATTATCTTTCACTAATCACGATTTAATTTTTGCAGCTTATTCTTATCTTTTGTTAACTATTGATTAGTGTTTGCTAATGATCATTAGCATTTTCAATCTGTCATTAGTTTCTTTAATCATACTTAATTAGTCTTAATGACAGTCATTATGGGTTAATGATGTCTTAATCCTCCTTCTCTTTCTTTCGAAAATCATAAGAATTCGAAACGAAGTCCGATTCACACGAAACAAATTCTGTTGGTTTCCTCTTGACGAGTCAAATCTTATGATATTGGATCTGAGAGATGCCAAGTTCAAGGCTTTACATTAGATGACCGCGATCCCAACCGCTACTTGTAGCTACGATGGTTGGAGGACATGCTGCTTGGCACACCGAGGTGCTAGTCTGTCGGTGTTGGCCTCGGCACTTACGTGCTTTAGTCCGATGCTCGAGTGCGGGCTAAGTAGTAATGGTTGGTCGGCTAGTGTTTTTCTTGTCACTTAGAGTTAACACTCGTATACAAACTAGTGTAGGCCACATTGGTCAGTATTCCGAGTGGGAGCGCTAAGAGGGGAGTTGCGGGAAATGTAGTTAATGAAGTTGGGAATGAGAGATATTTCTCATGGGCATAAGGAGAATTGGGTTGTCGCGATTATTTGCGGGTTGGAATCTAAATTATGAATCAGAAGTATCATTAGGAAGTGGGGCTAAGTAGACATGTTGGGAACTTAGTTAGGATGCATTGTACCTCACCGCATGCCTACAGAGGCACCCAACCCTAAGGCATTCTTTTGCCTTAGAGTCATTGTATGAGGTCTTATATAGACCAAGACCACATACTATCCACAGAGTTTGGTTACTCATATCCATATCTAATAATAACAACATCTATAATGTAATTCTTTGTGAGATCAGTTACCCAATTTCTTTCTCTTTTGCACATATTTAAATTATATCCTGCATTGCTTTTTGTATAGTTTTGTTTAAATCATATTGGGCAACTTTGATCATAACGTATCTATGTGTGGATCTGCATGTTCGCAGTAGTGACTAGTTGGAGGCACCATCTTTTTGTGCAGATTTAACTTTTTTGTGGTGTAATATTGGTAGTTCCTTTTACTGTTTTCCTGTACTTGTAGCTTCTACTTTTTGAGAGACATGACATGTAATGTATAATTGTGGACATCTATATTTATGCTTACATGTATATTTTTGTGGATATGGAAATGGACAATGGAATGTAATGGAATCGGTGTATGGAATGAATGGATGAAAATACTGGTTATTGTGAACAGGTTGAATGAGAAGCAAAATTTTTAAATTCATATGCATGTTGCTATTTTCTCCTTCATTTGTGAATGTCAAATATTCATATGTGGAATGTATGTGCGCGTTTTGGTTTGCCGAGTACCCGGATCCTTGAGGGGGATGGGCGTCACATCTAGGTATCAGAGCAGTGGTACTCCATTCCATTCTACGCATATCATTCCTCATTGGTATTCGAATACTGGATAGTGTAAAAGTTTTCTGACCCAACACGAGTCCACAAGAGAATAACACGATTGCATCCATGTCCACATGTCTCTCATAATGTCCCTCTTAAGTAAAGTAAATATTAATGTTATAGTTATTTATGCAGAATTATGCCGCCGCGCGTGAATCTAGATGTGGCGCAACAGTTGGCTCTCTTGTACAGGCGATACAGGGGATCCATCAACGTCAAGAGGTGATGGAGAAGCGGCTCCAGCGACAGGATGACCCCTCCTACCATCCTTCTCACGATGGGGAGGAGAGTGTCAACTTGTCATTTTCCTTGGAGCCCGAGCTGCCAAAGGATGCGAATGCCTTGCAGAAGCATCTGAGCACTTATGCCATATACCAGCAGGCGGCGGTACTATAGTTCCTTGGTACCACCGCCCCTGACGACGCCGAGTTATGGATGTCACAAGTTGCCAACGTTCTAAAAATGATACGTGTACCCGAGGACACATGGTTGTCATTTGCAGAATACTCCTTGGCTGTCTATGCAGAGCGGTGGTGGAATGCCATCAAGGAGCACTTGACGGGACCCATCACGTGCGAGACCTTCTTTGATGAGTTCCGTGAAGAGTTATACCCAGACCATTGGGTTGAAGATCAGAGGAGGTAGTTTACTGAGTTGAGACCGGAGTCGATGATGGCCTAAGAGTACTTGATTCGTTATGCAGAGCTCTCTCTCCATTCCCCTGCTACGACAACCTACCCCCAGGAGAACTTGCAGAAGTTCATCCGGGGAATGAGCGAGGAGGTACAAGAGCGGTTCTCTACCTTAGACCTCACCTCCATCAAGGAGGCCACAGTGAAGGCGACAAAGTGGGAGGCAACATAACACCACTTACAGAGGAGTCAGTCATGGTTGTCTCCACCTCAGCCTAGTAGGGTTGTGCGGTGGGACTTCTCTCAGTTTTGTAGAGCCCGACGCCACCACCCGACGGAGAATGTAGCACCTGCCAGCCGGTTCACACCTACCTTGGGATAGGCCTTGCCAGGATGCACTTCAGTTTCTTCTCGCTCCCCTACGCAGGCACCGAGCCGTAGGCCTGGGGGTGGTAGTTTTGCTTCTGGTGGGAGCTTGTCATAGGCAGACAATCACACATGTTACATTTGCAGATAGCCAGGCCATTTCAAGGCCCAATGCCTTTTGCGTGCCAGCAACTCAGGTGCACAACAACAACATAGTGGAAGACCAGCTGGGTCTTCCAGTCAGTTTCAAAGATCAGGATCCCGTCAAGGAGATTGTGACTTCCAGCGAGTCCCACAGCAGACTGCCACTATTGTGGGATCTAGTGCACCACGACAAGGCCAGCTGAATGCAGTGACACAAGAGAAGGCTCACGCTTTTGGATCGATCGTCAGAGGTATTATTTCAGTTCATGGGACATCTTTACATGCACTGTTTGATTCAGGGGCTACACATTCCTTCCTTGCACATCATATGGTTCCCACACTGGGCAAGTCAGTGATGGAGGTTGCTTTCCCATACTACATCAAGGGTCCATGGGGCCAATTGTTTATCATCTGCCAGGCAGTGGAGGATGTGGCTGTACAGATAGGTGGGCATGAGATGCCCACATTCTTGTTGTTGATACAATTATAGGATTTCGATAACATTCTGAGCATGGACTGGTTAGAGAGGCACCACGTGTGCACGGACTGTTTTGGGAAGACAGTGGTCTTCCACTTACCTGGAGTGCTGCCATTTCAGTTTGATGGACACACATCTGATGGCGAGATTGAGTGCATCTCCGGATTGAGTGCATCTCCGCATTGAGGGCACAATAGTTTGTTACCAGGGTTGCGTAGGCTACCTTGCCTACGTGGTAGACTCAGCGACACATGACCAGATGATAGAGGATGTCAGAGTTGTGCGTAAGTTCCCTGATGTATTTCCGAACGAACCGCCTAGATTACTGCCAGTATGAGAGATAGAGTTTGAGATCACACTATTACTAGATACACAACCGATCTCTATCCCTCCATACAGGTTGGCACCAGCTGAGCTCAAGGAGCTCAAGGTACAGTTGCATGAGCTGTTGGAGAAGGGATTCATCCGCCCCAGTACAACACCATGGGGAGTGCCAGTCCTCTTCATGAAGAAGAAGGATGGATCCCTAAGGCTATGCATAGACTACATGTAGTTGAACAAAAGAACAGTCAAGAATCGTTACCCACTTCCCAGGATAGATGATCTATTTAACCAGTTGCATGGAGCAGCAGTGTTCTCTAAGATTGACATGCGATTGGGATACCATAAATTGAAGATCAAAGAGGCCGACATGATGAAGTCTGCGTTCCGCACTAGATATGGCCATTATGAGTTCTTGGTGATGCCGTATGGACTCACGAATACACCTGCCACACTCATGGATTTGATGAACGGGGTTTTTCACCCGTATTTGGACATATTTGTGATTGTATTCATTGACGATGTTCTAGTCTACTCTCATGATGAATACGAGCATGAGTCTCATATTCGCACCATGCTGGAGACGTTGCGAGAGAACCAGTTGTATGTTAAATACAACAAGTGTGAGTTTTGGATTTCTAAGGTGGCTTTTCTTGGCCACGTGATTTCAGGGAAGGGGGTGTCAATTGACCCCACAAAGATAGAGGCAGTGGTGTCTTGGGAATGGCCTAAGACGGTTACAGAGATTCGCAACTTTCTTGGCCTCGTCGGGTACTACAGGAGGTTTGTTAGAGGGTTCTCCCAGTTGACCCTACCCCTCACCCGATTGACACAGAAGGGCGTGCCATTTTTCTAGAGTGATAAATGCGAGTTAAGCTTTCAAACGCTCAAAGAGTGATTGACTTTTGCACCTATCCTCACCCTTCCTTCTGGAACCCTGGACTTCACCGTGTATACATATGATTCCAAGGAGGGCTTGGGTACAGTGTTGATGTAGCATGGACAGGTGGTGGCATACGCGTCACGATAGCTGAAGAACCATGAATGCAACTACCCCACTCATGACTTGAAGTTAGCGGCCGTAGTCTTTGCATTAAAGATATGACACCACTATTTGTATGGGGTGATATTTGAGATTTTCACACACCACAAGAGCCTCAAATACATTTTTGATCAAAAGGAGCTGAATATGAGGCAAAGGCAGTGAATGGAAATGCTAAAAGATTATGATTGTACCATCTCCTACCATCCTGGTAAGGGGATTATGGTAGCATACGCCTTGAGTAGACGACCATACACTGAGGGTTCGACAACTTGGTTGCAGACTTGGGATGTGCTCATTACACTTAGTGAGTGGCATCCATTTGAGGGCACATCTGATGTAGTGACAGTGCCAACCAAGTATAGCAGCTTGTGGGACATGATTGTTCAGAGCCAATAGACAGATCCGAGGATTGAGGAGCTGTACCACAAGTGATTGAAGGATGAATTTAATGGATTTTGGGTCCTTGAATCCATCGTATGGAATGGGGACCATGTGTTTGTCCTAGATATCGAGGAGGCGACGTGGGAACCTGAGGCAGACATGAGGGAGAAATACCCTCATCTGTTCACAGATATGGAATTGAAACCATAGTTAAGTTCCCTTTGAGATTTTTGTGAGTGTCGCTCTCTTTGAGATTTTTATGGACTTTTCCCTTGGTGGAGCCTTAACGCAATGAGTTTGGGTTTGAAAATCAATTAGTATCACATTAAGTCTCGGGGATGAGACGTCCTTTGAGATTTTTATGATGTGAAAACCCTGAAACCTGAGCAGGGACTTAACTGCAAAATCCAGATGAATCTAGGCTTGGTTGTAAATCTTCTTTTAATCTAGTATCCAAAAAAATTATTTGAATAGTCCATTACATAGGGCTCGTCGTTAGCTTTCTAATGAATCCAAGAACACAAAAATCCAAGTTCAGGAGCCCAAGTTACGACCGTTTTAACGAGACCGGGTCTAGTTCCATTTCGGATTCGAATATGGATTCGAACTCAGGTTCAACCCAATAAAACAACCCTCATCTCCCCCAAAAACAACCAAAATCCCTTTCCCTTCGACCAGCCCTCTTCCTCCTCCCTTTTCCCTCGTCGGAGCTCTACCAGAGCTCGTCGGAGCACCTCGGATCGACGATCCAAGACCACCCCCGCGTAGAGAAGTTCCAAGGCACCCCTATACAATTTTGCATCATTATCAGGGCACCAATCACGTCGTTCTTTGTGGGTGAAGAAATCGAGGTTTTGTTTTTTTTTTTGAGGTACGATGTCTCCACTTCCTTGCTGCGGGTTTCACATGGCTTTCATCCTATAATGAAGCACTCTTAGAGCCTTGGATATGCTACAAATTGGGATAGAGTATGTATGCCTTGTGAGTCGATGCCTCAAGCTGAAAATGCCTGCAGAATATTAATTTTCAGTACAATGACCAGTACTCCAAATGCAGAAAAATATCCAACAAATTATATCTTGCAATGCATCAAGCAAAGTAGAGAAGTGCCTAGAGTTAGGTGATTGCTGACAGAACATTCGAAATGTCTAGCTTATCCAACTGATACTGCTTGAGGAAGCCTTTTTTTCTAGTTACAACATACCACGTCAAAAGCAATTCTTACTGCTACAAAGTACAAACCCCTAATATGATAAGATGACATCAACGAAAACTTTTCCCTTTTTCAAAAGTAGTATTCTGTCAAAAAGATGATAAAACAGAACTAGTTTTGTGTGCTCTTTTCTTTCATCAAAGATGGCAGTTGGATTCTTTTAATTGACCCAATGGCTAAGTCTTCCTTAGCAACGGGAAACATGATATTTTTCTAACTATATATGATTTTATCCATATGTGGAATTGATGTAAATACCAAGCTAACTATAGGTAGATCACAGTGGGAGGATATTGTCTACTAGTTTGGATTTCGATAGAAAGATAAAGAGAGGAATAAAAAGCTGAAAGAATGGACATCAGATGATTTAAAAATCCAGTTCTCTCCTAGGATACCGACTATAGGGACCTTACAGATCTTGGTTACATGAACAACCAGTCGTTGTGAATCAAATAATTTGGGCAGAGAATTGCATGCCATTAATTGCTTAAATACTGATGACAATGGGAGTTGTTCTGAAACTGAAAACATTGGGCAGGACCTAGTTGGCCTCACAAATATAGCAACACATTATGGAGTCCATCCATAAGTTCTTTAGCTAGATATTAAAATGGCTTAGCTAATCTTTCTTTAACTTGGCCTATACTGTCTCCTATGATATGACCAATGAGGGAAATGTAGGGCAGCATGCCAACATTTGAGTCCATACTGATAGCGGTTATGATCTAATGCCTTCGGAGAAGCTGTACTGTAAGGTCAGAGTTATAGATGAAATTTTTTTGTTGGTAAAGAAACACTATCCCTTCGACGACCGGCTCCAACTTTCAATATACACACTGCACACCTATGCATGAACACCAAAACCACAAAAAATTCCAAACATCAAAGAAGATTATTTAGAAATAATTCAATATTTAGACTGTAATGTGACAGAGGTGCCGGAAAAGACTAAGGGGCATTGTAGTTAACTTAAATGCTAGCCAATCTACTCTAAGATCATATTCCATACAATCAAATTTCATGTCATCTTTGAGGTCCTCTTATACACGCTATGTACTCTTATTCTCACATATGGTCACCTTGAAATGCTTGGTGCTTGTTCTCATTCTTAAATTAATGAGCAAGAATTATTAATTGTTCACGGAAACAAAATTCTGAACTTTACTATCCAAGTATAGTTGTTACTTATGATTTCATTACTATTTCTCCGCAACAAGAACTATTCTTTAAGGGAAGGTAATTGGCTTGTTTGGAGCTCTGGTCTTAAGGGTAAGCATCTGCATATTTTGAATTGCTAGACCTCTTATGGACTCATTAAATATCATTTTCACTCAAGGATGGATGAACATGTCTTGCTCATTCTTCGAAAATCAAAAGATTGTTGTCATGCAGAATGTGTTGCACACAAATCATTAATCATATTGTGGTGATTATCACTTTAGTGAAGGGATGTTCCATAGTAGTCGAATAGTTGGAGTAGTTGTTGCCAAGGGAGGGGCATGCACCCTTGGGGCCCCGGGTAGAAGCCTAGATGACCGTGATCCCAACCATTACTTGTAGCTGCGATGGTTGGAGGACATGTTGCTTGGCACACCGAGGTGCTAGTCTGACAGTGTTGGCCTCGGCACTTGCGTGCTTTAGCTTGGTGCTCGAGTGCGGGCCAAGTAGTCTTGGTTGGTCGACTAGTGTTTCGCTTGTCACTTAGAGTTAACACTCGTGTACAAGCTAGTTTAGGCTACATTGGTCGGTATTCTGAGTGGGAGCGCTAAGAGGGAGTTCCGAGAAATGTGGTTAATGAAATTGGGAATGAGAGATATTTCTCATGGGCATAAAGAGGATTGGGTTGTCGCGATTATTCGTGGGCTGGGATCTAAATTATGAATCAGAGGTATCATTAGGAAGTGGGGCTAAGTGGACGTGTTGGAAACTTAGTTAGGATGCATTGTACCCTACCGCATGCCTACGGAGGTACCCCAACCCTAAGGCATTCTTTTTGCTTAGAGTCATAGTGTGAGGTCTCATATAAACCAAGACCAGAGACTATCTACGAAGCTTGGTTACACATATCCATATCTAATAACAACAACAACAACTAGAATGCAACTCTTTGTGAGATCAATTACCCAATTTCTTTTTCTTTTGCACACAATTAAATTATATCCTGCATTGCTTTTTGTTAGTTTTGTTTAAATCGTATAGGGCAACTTTGCTCATAACATACCTATGTGTGGATCTGCATGTTCGCAGCAATGATTAGTTGGAGGCACCATCTTTTTGTACAGCTTTACCTTTTTTGTGGTACAGTATTGTAGTTCCTTTTACTGTTTCCCTGTCCTTGTAGCTTCTACTTTTTGAGAGACATGACATGTAATGTATAATTTTGAACATCTATATTTATGCTTACATGTATATTTTTGTGGACATGGAAATGGACAATGGAATGTAATGGAATTTGTGTATGTAATGAATGAATGAAAATACAGGTTATTGTGAACATGTTGAATGAGAAACAAAAATTTTAAATTCCTATGCATGTTGCTATTTTCTCCTTCATTTGAGAATGTAAAATATTCGAATGTGGAATGTATGTGTGTGGTTTGGTTTGCTGAGTACCCGGATCCTTGAGGGGGATGGGTGTCACAACATCCCTCTCACAAATGACGAATCCATGATGAACCGACAGTTGCATAACGACCCTAGGTTGCTCATCATCTTCATTGTCATCCTCGTCCTTGTCATTCCGATCATCGTGATGGTCAATGACCTTATTTCCACCTTGATGGCTACCCCCTTTTTTAAAGAAATCATTACTAATTTTGTCATGCAATAATAAATAAAATATGAGATATGTAATTATTGGGTGATGAATCGAGATTTTAGGAGATCGAGCCTGTTCTCCACCCCACTCATGAAGTTCAAAATGCGATTAATGTTGGTGGATATCCTGCTAATCTGTGTTGAGTCTGGAAGAAGTGCCATAGATTACTGTGTATACTGTGATGGTGGGGAACCATATATGCTCGACACCTGGAGTATTCTTGCGAGAATTTGGGGTGGAGCTCCCCCACAAGGCCTGCCGATGGTTGGAGCCAACCTGTCATACATCGATCAACTCCTGCCAGACCTTGGCATCAAATAACGAGTGATCCTCATCGGAAAGGGAGGCATATTCTCTATGAAAAGCTCATCATAGCGGTCATGGATGTTAGAGACACCTTTTAGCAATATACATCTAAAGTTTCTCCTCAAGAATTAAAAGGATTGTCAAAATCCAAGAAGCACTCACCGTACTGCCTGAGATTCTTGATTGGACCACCGATCACCCCGCATGTGGGTCTTCACCCACCATTCCTTAAGTGTCGGTTTACATTGGGAATCCGCTTGACTATCATAATAAAAAAATGAACACCACTATTAACAAGTGTCCATTCACATTGTTGCCTACTATTAACTTCCAAAATGAAGTAGGCTGATTTTGTATTGTGATGAATACTTACTAATTCATGCATCACTACCTTGAAACTCTTAGCACCGCTATTAGATCTGATCTCTTGCTTCCCTCTGTTGGTCCTTCTTGCAAGAGAATGCCTCCCAAAATCTTTAGAAGTGAAGAGATCACAATATCGATTCCATCTTTTTGGAAGCAAATAAAGTAAGGAAGTTAAATACTAAAATAACAATGAGCAAATTATTACTTAATACCTTTCAAAAGTGCACCAAGATGGGACGAATTCTTTCTCTCTCTCTCTCTCTCTCCAAATTAACCTCCCGCACCAGATTAACCAATGCAACCTTTTTGATCCTGTAAATGCTATTTGTAATCTTGTTGCTGGCATGTAAGTTAGAAGGATACGAAACATCTCTCGAGTATACTTATGATGGATGTCATAATGTTTCTACATTTGAAATGTATTTTCATCATATATATATATATATATATATATATATGAGTCAAAAGGACTCTCAAATGGACACGGATAAATTACTTACGTAAACACCATCCAAGATCCTCTATTGATCAGATGGACTCATACGAGTCCATCTTCAGTCCTCACAATCCTAGAATCTCTTCAAGGATTGCACATCTCTTTCGTTACATTTTGTTGATCCTTCAATGTATAGTTGTATATGTCAACTTCATCATATGAATACGTTGACATAGTAGATTAGAAATAATATGTAAATTCAGAAATTTAATCAAATAAGATATGCCCATCAGGCAGGAGCTCCAAGAAGCAACAGGGAGCTTGGGCCACACCTGCATAAGTGGTAGGAAAATTCATGGTAGGAATGTCACGTACATCTTTCACATCCGACATCGGCTCGTCCTCATGGCTTGAAGACCATCGATTGGACTGATATCTGTCAGAAGGAGATGGATGGGTCGGAGTAAGCTCCACGTACCGAAGCATGTGCACAGACACCTCCATCCCAAGAGAGATGCAATTCTAAACGGATGCACTCCTCTCTAGGTCCCATGATCCATAGGTTGTAACTTGAAATCAATAGCATAGCATATTGATGCATAATTATAAAACGATAATAGTAATGTTAATTTTATATTAAATATGCACCATTTATAAAAAATTATAAATTACCGTCATACTGGGATGGAGGCGGTCGTCGATTGTTAAAACCACCATGTCTGCCAGAACCGCCTCTCTCGAAGGAAGAGCCACCTCCTTTCATCACCACTATCACTGCATCAATACAATTTTTATAAATTGACATTGAATAATAAAATTGATGAGAAATAAATAAACATCTAATAAGATATGATGCCACATCTATTAACCCATTATTAAGGTAGTAACGACATTTGTTGTGGATGTTCTTGTTCAGAAACCAATAAGCCCATCGAAGCTTGACCCTCTTCTGTGACGGCGATGGTGTCAATGTACACGTGAGTCATCCTTCTTAATACAGTTAGGCGGTCATCTCTTTTTCTATTTTTACCCACTTAAGACACGTATCTTATTTTCTCAATTGGAGAAACTTGGACAAATGGCTCAAAATTCTGATATATCTATCAGAAATGCCCTCAACCATATCATGGCTTGAGTCTACCTCAACTCCTTATTGTGGATCAATCAGTCACAAAAAAGTAAATATCGGTGATTTGGTGATGGTATGTTATACTCCAATTCAATGACCTCTCGAAGAATCCTATAATATCGCGTAACAAGATTTCGAAACCATAACCTGCATAAGTGGTAGGAAAATCCATGGCAGGAGTGTCACGTACATCTTTCACATCCGACATCGGCTCGTCCTCATGGCTTGAAGACCACCGAGTGGGCTGATATCTGTCGGAAGGAGATGGATGGGTCGGAGTAGGCTCCACGCACCGAAGCATGTTCATGGACACCTCCATCCCAAGAGAGATGCAATTCTAAACGGATGCACTCTTCTCTAGGTCCCATGATCCATCGGTTGTAACTTGAAATCAATAGCATAGCATATTGATGTATAATTATAAAACGATAATAGTAATGTTAATTTTATATTAAATATGCACCATTTATAAAAAAATTATAATTACTGTCATACTGGGATGGAGGCGGTCGTCTATTTTTAAAACCACCATGTCTGTCAGAACCGCCTCTCTCGGAGGAAGAGCCACCTCCTTTCATCACCACTATCACTGCATCAATACAATTTTTATCAATTGGCATTGAATAATAAAATTGATGAGAAAGAAATAAACATTGAATAAGATATGATGCCACATTTATTAACCCATTATTAAGGTAGCAACGACATTTGTTGTGGATGTTCTTGTTCAGAAACCAGTAAACCCATCGAAGCTTGACCCTCTTCTGTGACAGCGATGGTGTCAATGTACACGTGACTCATCCTTCTTAATACAGTTAGGCGATCATCTCTTTTTCTATTTTTACCCACTTAAGACACGTATCTTATTTTCTCAATTTGAGAAACTTGAACAAATGGCTCAAAATTTTGATATATCTATCAGAAATGACCTCAACCATATCATGGCTTGAGTCTACCTCAACTCCTCATTGTGGATCAATCGGTCACAAAAAAAGTAAATATAGGTGATTTGGTGATGGTAGTTATACTCCAATTCAATGACCTCTCGAAGAATACTATAATAGCTTAAGTTGTCCTCGCGTAACAAGATTTCGAGACCATAACCTGCATAAGTGGTAGGACAATCCATGGCAGGAGTGTCACATACATCTTTCACATCCGACATCGGCTCGTCCTCATGGCTTTAAGACCACTGAGTGGGCTGATATCTGTCGGAAGGAGATGGATGGGTCGGAGTAGGCTCCACGCACCGAAGCATGTGCACGGACACCTCCATCCCAAGAGAGATGCAATTCTAAACGGATGCACTCCTCTCTAGGTCCCATGATCCATCGGTTGTAACTTGAAATAGATAGCATAAAATATTGATGTATAATTATAAAACGATAATAGTAATGTTAATTTTATATTAAATATGCACCATTTATAAAAAAATTATAAATTACTGTCATACTGGGATGGAGGCGGTCGTCTATTTTTAAAACCACCATGTCTGTCAGAACCGCCTCTCTCGGAGGAAGAGCCACCTCCTTTCATCACCACTATCACTGCATCAATACAATTTTTATGAATTGACATTGAATAATAAAATTGATGAGAATGAAATAAACATTGAATAAGATATGATGCCACATTTATTAACCCATTATTAAGGTAGCAACGACATTTTGTTGTGGATGTTCTTGTTCAGAAACCAGTAAGCCCATCGAAGCTTGACCCTCTTATGTGACGACGATGGTGTCAATATATACGTGACTCATCCTTCTTAATACAGTTAGGCGATCATCTCTTTTTCTCTTTTTACCCCACTTAAGACACATATCTTATTTTCTCAATTTGAGAAACTAGGACAAATGGCTCAAATTCTAATATATCTATCAGAAATGATCTCAACCATATCATGCCTCGAGTCTACCTCAACTCCTCGTTGTGGATCAAATCAGTCACAAAAAAGTAAATATAGGTGATTTGTTGATGGTATGTTATACTCCAATTCAATGACCTCTCGAAGAATCCTATAATAGCTTAAGTTGTCCTCGCGTAACAAGATTTCGAGACCTTAACATCAAAATCATGCGGATAACCCTTTATCCCCTTTTGACGAGTAGAATCTTGATCCATTAGAAGAGAAATCATTAAATGATTAGACCGAACAATTTGGACCTAAGGAGAAATCATGTAACATCTTCGACTTCCCATCAGTCGAATCTTATGATCTAGCACACTCTCTAAACCACGCTGCAAACATTTTTCGAAACTCTTCGATCACCTCACTTTCGTTGAACATCTGATTATCCATCGATATCTGGTTCCTATACTCTCTGCATTATTAGAAAATAAATTGATCATTTACAATTCATGCTAGTTGTATACTTTCTAGAAATACTATTGATCAACTAGTTTCGAAGTATTCAAAACATAGCCACTATGTAGATAAGGAAGGAACATTTTATTTCATTTTTAGTTTTGCTTGTCCTAATCATTTTGGTGTAGACATCATGTAGATATTCCTTACATATAAGATTTATTCTTTACTAAATTTCGACAACAAAACCACACACCTCTCCAATATACCTCAAAAATTGACCTTTAAAAGTTGATTAATGTATCAAAAATGCATTAATAAACCTTTAAATGATCAATTTGGTATATCAGAGAGGATTGTGGTTTTGCTGGTGAAAGTTAACATAGAATAAATCTTATATGACATGAATATCTACATAGTGTATGCATCAAAATCACTAAGGACTCCCTTAACTCGGGACCTCCGTACTAAGAAAAGTTAATATACATTTTGTAATATACACAAACATCAAATCTTGTATATACATGTGTTGTACATACATGATTAAATAACATATATGTATGTTCTGATAATTCATACTAACCGAGCATTTGACTCGTTTGATTGATTCACTACATGTCTAATAACCTTTGTGCACCTAAAATGTGACTATATTACATAAAATTTCCCCTCCCTCTACATTGATTTCTTAGAAAAATGTTCATGTATCACATTAGACCATTTGAATTGGTTGAAATCATAGATTTCAATTGTTCATACCCTTAATCATATGCATGCCCATACCCCTCCATAAATGTCCATATCCCTCCATACACTCTCACACACTCATATGCATATCCATATTCCTCACACACATGCATACATGTCCAAATACACCCATACAGTCTTACATTCATGCTCACATTGCACCATACACTCTTACACACCTTGATGCATATCCATATTCCTCACACACTTGCATGCGCGCCCAAACATAACCCATACATTGCTCCATACATTTACACACCTACATGCATACCCAAATTCCTCACACAATTGTATACATGCTCATACACCCCCATTCACTCTTACATTCATGCCCGCATCGCACCATACACTCTTACACACCTACATGCATACCTAAATTCCTCACACACTTGCATACATGCCAATATACCCCATACACTCTTACATTCATGCCCACATTGCTCCATACACTCATACTCACCCAAGTGCATAATCATATTCCTCACATACACACACACATGCTCAAATACACCCATATACTTTTACATATATGCCCATACCCCTCCATACACTTTTATACACCCATGTGCATATTCATATTCCTCACACACTTGCATACATGCCCAAATACACTCATACACTCTTACATATATGCCCATACCCCTGCATACATGTCCATATCCCTCCATAAACTCTTATGCACCTATATGCGTACCCATATTCCTCACACACTTGCATGCATGCTGAGACACATTCATAAACGATTCCTATACTTTATCCATACCCTCACACACCCATGCATACCCTTATTCCTCAAACACTTGCATACATGTCTAAACACACCCGAACATTGCTCCATACACTATTACACACACATACATACCCAAGTTCCTCACACACTTGCATATACCCATGCACCCTATACGCTCTTACATTCATGTCCACATTGCACCATAAATTCTTACACACCTAGATGCATATCCATATTCCTCATACACTTGCATACATGCCCAAACATACCCATACATTACTCCATACACTCTTACACAACTACATGCATACCCAAACTCTTCATACACTTGCATACAAGCCTATACACCCTCATACGCTCTTACATTCATGCCCACAATGCACCATACACTCTTATATACATAGATGCGTACCAATCTTCCTCACACACTTGCATAAATGTCTAAATACACCATAGACTCTTACATACATGGCCATACCACTCCATACATACATATCCCTCCATAAACTCTTAGGCGTCTTCATGTGTACTCATATTCCTCACACACTTGCATATATACCCAAATACACCCACACATAGTTCCTATACTCTCTCCGTACCCTCATACACACCCATATGCATACCTCCTCACACACTTACATAAATGCCCAGACACACCCACACATTGATCCATACACTCTTACACACATGCATATATACAAAAATTCCTCATATACTTGTATACATGCCCATACATCCCACTCACTCTTACATTCATGCCCACATTGCACCATACACTCTTACATACCTAGATGCATACCAATATCCCTCACACACTTGCATACTACCGAAACACACCCATACATTGCTCCATACACTCTTATACACCTACGTGCATACCTAAATTCCTCACACACTTGCATACATGCTCATACACCCCCATACACTCTTACATTCATGCCCACAATGCACCATACACTCTTACACACCTAGATGCATAACCATATTTATCACACACTTGCATATATGCCAAAATACACCCATACACTCTTACATGCATGGTCACATTTCTCCATACAATCAGACATACCCACGTGCATACCCATATTCCTCACATGCTTGCATAAATGCCCAAATACACCCATACACTCTTACATACATGCACCTACACCTTGATGAATCTCCATTTCATCAACATTATTATCTCATTTTGTCCTTTAAACCCTAGTTAAATGCATGAATATAGCATTATTTTGTATAAAATTACATTCATTCTTTATTCTATATATATTGTATAAAATACAATATTTAAAATCAAAAATTAAAGAATAAATAATAGAAAAGAAAAAAAATGAAATATCGTAGGCATTTAATGACCCTAAACCCCGAGACCTAGGCATCATGATGATTGGGTTGACAAGGAATAAAGTAGGGGGAGATAAGGGCCACAAACACAGTAAAACCCTAATTTGTAAATTCATCAATAAGTCCATTTTGGGACTTATTTTATTCTTTATTATTTATACATCAAATTAATAAACTATGTACATGAAAGTTGTAGATAAAAATACATATAAAAATACAAAAATTATTTCACATAAAAATATTGCACAATGTGCCCTCTACATTCAAAATAAAAAGCCAAAATCCATTCACATGCCTGTATCTTCTCCATATGAACTCAAAATTCACCAAAATCACATTAATTGTATACAACTTTTAATTAGTTATTTAATGAAGGTGATTTAATTCAATTTAGAGTTAAGATGCAAAAGTTAGGTATTGGACCCCTATTATACATTATACCTGAATAAAATAATCATTTTATTTATGCTTTTTATTTTTCATTATTTCATATTTTTATACTTTTATAAATAATAGATGAAATCCATATACTTTATTAAAATAAAATAAAATAATAAAAAATATAATAAAATAAATAATTGAATCCGCACATAAATATGAATTATTCATACATATACCTATATAATAAATATACATATTTATTTAAGTGTACAAATAACTTCATAAAAATATAATAAAAATATATTTATAAGTATATAAATAAGTTATAAATATATGAAATATGTAGATAAAATAGTAAAATTTATAATGGAAAATAAAAATAAAATACATATCATATAGGTAATTTTCCCCTTATTTATATTTGTAAAAAGTAACATACCATAAATTAAATTATAAAAATAAATAAAAATCTCCATAAAATACTACATAAAATAATAAATATTTTTTTTATTTTGACTGAAAATTAATAAAATCGATCATTATTTTTAATTGAATTAATAAGGATTTATTCCTCTGTTTTGTCGAATTGCGACCCACGTGGACCAATTAGGGCCAAGTCTGAGTAGACCCCGGTCAACTCCTCGCCCTCCTTGGTTTTGTTGTTGTCAAAACGTTTGACCCAATGTTCGTCGATTTTCCCTAGATGAATCTCTCGTTATTTCGACTCGATTCCTTCTGCTCTTTTGCTTCTCTATCATGAAAATTTCACATGCATATGATTTCTTGATCAGAGGAGCATTGAATCAACCACACTTCCTGATCAAAGTCGACTATGTATATAACCCCTCACCGAAGCCCATTTTGACTTTGATCCCTCTTCAACCCATCCAAACCCAAATCATAAGTGTGGTATAGGTTCCTGGTGATAGCAGGAATATCCCCAAGGTATCAGCAAGCAAGGAAGTTGTCGAATCAAGGTAGATCCAAGCCTCGCCAGAGTTCCTCCATCGTGTGGTCTGCTCCCAGCCACTCCATGCAAGTAAGCTACCTTTTCTTTGTATTTTCAATCCCTAGCTTAGTTAATAGTTTATCCTCATACTTTATTTCATTTCAGTTTGTTTTTATTAACGTAAAATCCAAAACAATTTGTTCGCTAGAGCTCCAGCTCCGACCCTTCGTTCTGACGTACGCGATCCTGTTCAGACACCATTCTGCCTTCATCTTCTTCCCCGTCACATTCTCCATCTTCAAAGCATCCACATTCATCTCAGATCCTTCTGGATCGAGGAATCGAGGTACATACCTCATCCATTTGTTGGATCTCTCCACCACGACATACCTCTGCCTGATTTCACTTGATAACACTCATTGGGCTTCTCTTTTGGCTCCTTTTGCTAACCCTGTTGAAATAGAGCTGAGAGAGCCCCATCTAAGGGGTATTCTCAGCAAGACGAGAACTCCAGGTACCTTAACGCTTCAGGGCTCCATCGATGAGCCTCGGACCCTTTTGAAGCATTCATTCACCGTGAAAACACCGCCAGGAATGTGAAGGGAACTTCTACAATGAAGAGAGAGGACGGAGCATCAAGATTTTGCTGATCGAAGGATCTCAGGGGTGATGTGTTCTTTCGCATTCGTTCAGCCACCTTCAGAACCGTTGGATTTATGCCTTGCTCCAGTTCTAAACATGACCGTTGAATCTCGCCACCATTCAACCATTAAAAAGGCAAATCTGGTCTGACCCACTCAATGCTGAACAGGTATCTTCGCACGTGGGCGCAATGTGTGTCCAAGTGAAGCCATCAAGACCATCCATCCGTGCACATGAGGGGTGTTTTGCACGTTATTCCCTCATTTTGTTTTTTATTATTTAGCCCCAAAACATTTGTCTATATTTATTAAGTTTCTGTAAAAAATTTTAAGTAAGCCACCATACTTATGTGATTTACACTTAGGTCCCTCACCACATCACCTCAACACGTGAGGGGGTGGGCATTTTTCAATGGACCCCTTTGGGTTTCTATATTTCATTTTAGTCCCTAAATTTCAATATTATGTGTAATATTTTTGGTAAAATTGCTATGTACCCCCTGAACTCCTAGATAATTGATGTATGCCCTACAGGTGTATTTTAATGAGGATATTTGGATTTTTTGCACTTTTGGCCCTATAATTTTGTATATTGTTTGGGAATGGACCAAACTTTTATTATATTTTCAAAAATACCCATGCTAGGTTGTATTTTCTTTTTGTTGATTTGTGTCTATTAAAAATAGCTCAGGGTCTCTAAAAATTCCTAGAAAATCACAGTAAATACCTAATATATTTATCTATCACAATTTTTATTTAGGTATTTACTATATATTTTCCATTTATTAAAATAAAAAATAAAGCATTTTGTCATTGTCTAACTTTAAAAATACATAAAAAATATAAAAAATTTCAGAAATTCCAATAAATTAGATAAACTTTATTATTATATTTTGCACCTACATATCAAAAATAAAAAAAAAGTTCAAAAGAAAAACCATAAAAATTGCAAACCCCCTCTAATCCTAAAAATTATGAAAAATCATTAAAAAAATCCAAAAAATGTGTTTTTCTATTTTTTATTTTCTTTATTATATCTTCTATATATTAAAGTTAGTTTTGAAAATTTTCGAGCTATTTAGATATTTTTGAAATCCAAAACAAGTCAAGTTAATTAATTCAAGTCACTATTTTCCTATGTTATTTAATTAAAAATACAAAAAATATAAAAAATATGAGAAAAATATCAAAAATAGAGAAAATATAAAAAAGATAAAATCATTTTATTTCCCCATTTTTTGAAGTATTTATAGATATTTTAGAAATATAAAAAGGTCAAATGAACTTATATAGCTATATCTACTTATTTTATTATTAATACTATTATAATTATCTAAAATACTAAAAATATTATTAATATCTTTAAAAATAAAAAGGATTGTACCTTAGGGTATTTTCTATATTTTGTCATTATTTTATGTATTTACTATATATATATGCTATATTATCTATACTAATATCTATATTTGTATTTTGTTTTATTTAAAAAAAGAAAGAAAATTAGAAAATAAAAAAATATAAAAATAATAAATTAAAAAAAATAAAAAATTATAAATTAAAAATTCCATAAAAATTAAAAATGATTTAAAACCCACAAAAATTCAAAGATCTTCATAAAAACACCAAAACAAACATTGTCTTTTGCTAGTTTTTGTTGTTTATTCCCCTTACTCCTACGTACTTCCACTATACAACTATATATTGGGTTATAATAAAATTTAACCCATAATTTATTTTGCATTGCTTGATCTATTTTGTGGGCTAATTGCTGAATTATTCAGCTTTTGTGAGCGGTCCCCTCGACGACAGTGTAGGTCTCTTTTTGTGGAGACCACATTAGACCATTGCAAAGGTTGAGTTTTCAAATGGTGTCGTTGTTGGGGAGCAACACGTAGGATAGATTTTGGGTGTTGTTTTTGCTTCATTATTTTTTCTTGTTTTTATTTCTCTTCATTTGATATAATTGCTTAATTATGTTAATCAGTTCTCTTGTATTTTTCTTAGGAGGGACCTCAAGGAGACGATAACCTCTTAGGTGGTTAGAGCACCCTTGCTACGAGGAGAGTGGCTATTCCACTAGCTAGCCACTAGGAGAGAGCAAGGAAGAGAGGGAGAGGCTCTTAGCCTAGTTCATTTTATTTTATTTTTGGTGAGAGAGTGTTAGTTTTATTTTGCATAATTAACTTGTAATAATATAGGTGGACTGAACTTTGGACACTCGGGCCGATTTTCCAAGTGTTTGTTCACTTGAGGGCTCAACATGTTTTCCGCTATTTTCATTGCATTTATTTTTTTTATTTTTCACATTTTGTGTTTTCCACCTTATTTTCATTTGTTTTGTGGAATAGGTGAAGAGCCGCTTACTACCCTTTTAATTTAATAAAATTAATGGTCAAATTAATTTTCGTGTCGTTTGTTGTAGTCAGGTAATAAGGACTAATCAAAAACCACTTTTAATCAATGTTCAATTAATCTCGAGCGATAAATTTATTTTTTACTTGGGCAAGCCCAAGGTCGAACTCAGGGAGGCACCCATCTCCTTAGGTAGATTTTAAGAAAATTTCAAGTTCAGATTTTCAGATGATATATTTTTTTTCTTTTTCAATATATTTTATGCAAGAAAGAAAAGACACATGCAAAATCGGGCCAGTATACACGTTAAATCACAAATATGGTCAAATTAATTCCAAAAATTACAAAACATGACCAGATAGTGGAATGCAATGAAATTAAGCCAGGCTAATTTTTTTAGATTTTTTTGACACTAGATGAATTTACTATGAATTAACGACGAATGCAAGGTGATTTTGACTAAATTAATTTTAATAAATACCAAAACACAATATTTTCAGATGTAAAAATTACCCTAGATAGATCTAAGTGTGAAGAATCCAAGGAAATTAATAAACTTAAATTTCTATGTGAAATGGACCTATTAAAAATTAATTAAGGAAATCACAAAATGAATTATTCAGGCCTCGGGATGCATGCAAATGAGAAATTTTTTTGAAACAATGTAAACTTAATTATCCTAAGTCTAATGTGAATTTATGAGGATTTTTGGAGCTACAGAGAATTTACTACAAATTGAAAGACATAAACGAAAAAATATGATAAAATTCCGCCACTTAATTAATTATAAAATCCACTGCTATCAAAAAAATATGGCAAGTGTCACATATGAAAGAGGACAAATTAAGCTACACAGTGCAATTTTACTACTTGAAAAATGATTTCAAATGAATGCCTAAAGATGCGTGCAAAGACAGGGGCCTAACTGCAATTACAGAAAATGAAATTGCTAAAACTTAAACATGATGACAGGGACTAATACGTAATTACCTATAATGAGGGGGGCATGTATGCAAAATGCCCACAGAACACATGCGCCTCACGTGATGCTCCTGGCAGGGACTGGAATATAATGTCTAAAACCTTCAGGGGCCTCGTTGCAAATTGCCTAGACCACACGTGAAAGACGCGAGGTCCTAGGCTCGGGTGCCTTCGGATGCTCGGGAGGAGGCTTGGGGGCTTGGAGGCTCAGACTTGGCTCGGAGAAGCTTCGGGGGCTCCGAGCCAAAAGGTCAGGGAGGAGGCTAGGAGGCAACTACGTGGCGCGCTATGGACCGCTGGATTCTGTGGAAATCCAATGGTAGAAGATAGCTGGAGACATGGCGTGTCTAGATCCGTCAGATCATACGAAGATCTAACGACGGAGGATTGCTTCTGAGATGAAGGCATGGACAATCAACGACCGTTGGATCAAGATGAATCCAACGACATCTAGAGCCGGGGCGGGTGGCGACATGGCGTGCTCTGGTGTGTTGGATCCTCCTGATCCTCCGACTGCGTAATGAAGGTGACGTGGATTACTATAAACTATCCGATCATGGAGATCGGATGGTTGTTGGCCATCGTGCTCAAAGGGTCCGCCGCCTCCTACGGCGGAGATGGTTGCGCTTCGACGACGAGGCTCTAGCTCCTCCTCCTCCTCTGATCGTCGATGAAGGTCGCTGGTGGCTTCTGAGCAGCTGGGAAGACTCGTGGAGGCGTCCGGGATCCGCCAGAGGTCTCAGGAGCGGCTGCGGTGGTCTGGAGAGCGGTGTCGACGAAGCTCGAAGAAGCTCCGATGATGCGTCTGGCCAATCGAAGATGGGGTACCTGCAGGGGGTTAAATTGATAGCCGAGGCATGCGACGTGCTCGTGGAGTGAACATGAGTGCGGTGTGAGGCCTGAGAGGCGATGAAGGTCGTTCGGTAATGGTGCTCTGCCAAGGTGGCGGAGCTCGCGTTGACGTGAAGTGTAGTGTATCGTCGGGGAAGATGGAAGGGTGCGCGAAGATGCTGACTCCGAGGCGAAGCTCGGAGGATGGCCAGATAAGCGTGAAGTTGCTCAAGGAAAGCAAATAAAATTTGAGAAAAAGCAAAAAAAGAAGAAGAGGATTGGAATGGAGATGGAGGCGTCTACCTGGGAAATGGAGCTCGAAGGCGTGCTCCTGGTCGTCGCTCGAAGGCCGGTAGGGGACCTGAGCTCATGTAGCTCACGGGAGGAGCTGCGACACGGTAGGGCAGAGCCGTGGATCTCGTCGAAGAAGAATCTCTGTCTTCACTTGTCGTCACGTCAAATGTCTGTCACCAAATTGAAGGTGGGAGCTCGGGGATTCTCTCCGTGATGGTGGATGGGGTCGATGGTTGATGGAGATGGCGTATTTATATGTGGAAGGTGACAGCGTAGGTGGCGAAGTGATGGAGTTGGTGGACGTCGTGGAGCGAGGTGGGGGGAGTTCATGGTGTTCGAGGGGGTCAGCGAGGATGAGGGAAGAGTGGGGTACGTAATGGTGGTGACAGGAGGCGGAGAGGGTGGCCGGAGTGGCTCCCAAAAAAGGAAGGGGGTGACCTATGCGCAAGGTGGATGACGTGGGGCGTGGGCCAATCGGGAGGTTGGAGACGATGTCTTGACTATTGGATCGGGCGATCCAACGGTAAGGAGAAGGAAGGAAAGGAGGGTTAGGATTAGATCAGAGGGAAGCGATCGAAGGGACGTGAAGAAGCCACGTGGAGGGCGTGGGTAAAGGCAATAACGTGCGGCTGAGATGATGACCTGGGATTTGATCGAACGGTGGAGATTAAGGCTGGGATGGATGGTGGAGATTGAGAGGAAAAGGCGGCCATCGAAGGGTGTTGATGCAGCCACGTGGTGCAAGGAGGAAGCGGCGCTAGCGAGCGGTCGAGATTGGATCCAGGACTCGATCGAAGGGCTGAGAAGCGTTGCGGCTTGGAAGGTCCATATCAAGAGAGAAAGAGCAAGATCGGACGGCGGGGGAGAAGGGATGCGTGGCGCGCAAAGGAGCGGGCCACATGGCGTAATCAGAGGGTGCCACGTGGCCTGCTCTGAATGGCTGAGAAAGAAAATGAAATTAGAGAGAGAAGGAGGCTGAATTTTGGAAAAACTCAAAACATTGAAGTTGTAGATCTACAAGTTTCATGTTGACCAAAAATGGAGATGAGGTTAAATATGATACAAAAATACAAGAGTACAAATATACATATCTTATAGTATACAAAGAGGCCCAAAAACCCAAGTGTTGCATACGAGCTCCGGAATTGAATGAAATTGGTCTCATTTTAAAGATCTCTGAATGTGTATTAATTTAAAGGTTAGTAGACCTAATTCGGAGGTTGTATGAGGTAGATATGTGCATTCTAAGGTCTAGGGTCTTAACTGGGTTTGGGGTTTTATTGTGTAATTTACAAGCTAGGAATTTTTGGCCTTCTTCCTTATTAGAAAATATACACAGTATAGGAAGGTTTTAATTGACTTGTTGAGGTGAATAAAATACAGGTCATTAGGTGAATATTTACAGATGAATTAGCTTCTTATTATGAATGCTAAAATGCATGTATTGTGGATGTATGCATGAATGCTATTTAAGCAAGATAGAGGGAAATATGCTACTAAATACTCGGGAACAAGGCTCTATTTTCGACTTTAAGAGTGATGAATCACAGATTTATCAATGGGCCCTTAGCATTTTAGGATTGCTTGATCGAGTAAATTAAGACCAAACACCAAATATATTGCATGTGTATATAGTCTTCACATTTGGACTTAGCTCAATTTAATTGTTGAATGCTTAGACTTGAAACCATGCACCGTGAGAGGTCTCCATATAGACCTTGCAGGACCTATTGTGATGGGCACCGACGAGCCTCCAAGATCGAACTCTTAGATTTCTTCTCTAGGTTTTTAGCATTTGGTTCTTCATGACGATACCAAATCCTGTTTAGGGCAATCGTCTGCATACTGTGCATGTAGATTAGGTTTATAAATTTTTGCCTTACATCTCGCATGGAGAGCGCTACGAAGCACTATAAGTATTCTATATGAGCATTCATTATTTATGCACAAAGGTGAAATTTCCATCTTAGTGGTGCTTTGTATTGCTTTGTCATTCTCTCCCTCTGATTTTGAGTACCTAGGGTAAAAAGAAAATCCAAAAAAATTGTTAGGCGCTTCGGCAGGGACTGGAATGTAATTTCTAAAACCTTCAGGGGCCTCGCTGCAAATTGCCCAGACCGCATATGAAAGACACGCGAGGTCCTAGGCTCGGGTGACTTAGGAGGTTCGGGCTGAGGCTTGGGGGCTTGGAGGCTCGGACTTGGCTCGGAGAAGCTTCGGGGGCTCCGAGCCAAAAGGTCGGGGAGGAGGCTCGGAGGCGGCTACGTGGCACGCTATGAACCACTGGATTCTATGGAAATCCAACGGTGGAAGATAGCTGGAGACATGGCACGTCTAGATCCGTCAGATCAAACGAAGATCTAACGGCAGAGGATTGCTTCTGAGATGAAGGCGTGGACGATCAACGGCCGTTGGATCAAGATGAATCCAACGGCATCTATAGCCGGGGCGAGTGGCGACATGGCGTGCTATGGTGCGTTGGATCCTCCTGATCCTCCGGCCGCAGAATTAAGGTGACGTGGATTACTCTAAACTGTCCGATCAAGGAGATCAGATGGTTGTTGGCCGTCGTGCTCAAAGGGTCCGCCGCCTCCTACGGCGGAGATGGTTGCCCTTCGACGACGAGGCTCCAGCTCCTCCTCTTCCTCTGATTGTCGATAAAGGTCGCTGGTGTCTTTTGAGTAGCTGGGAAGACTCATGGAGGTGTCAGGGATCCGCCAGAGGTCTCAGGAGTGGCTGGGGTGGCCTGGAGAGCGGTGGCGACGAAGCTCGAAGAAGCTCCGATGATGCGTCCGGCCAATCGAAGATGGGGTACCTGCAGGGGGTTAAATTGATAGCCGAGGCATGCAACGTGCTCGTGGAGTGAACGTGAGTGCGATGTGAGGCCTGAGAGGTGATGAAGGTGGTTCGGTAATGGTGCTCCGCCAAGGTGGCAGAGCTCGCGTCGGCGTGAAGTGTAGTGTATCGTCGGGGAAGATGAAAGTGTGCACGAAGATGCTGACTCCGAGGTGAATCTTGGAGGATGGTCAGATGAGCGTGAAGTTGCTCAAGGAAAGCGAATAAAATTTGAGAAAAAGCAAAAAAAGAAGAAAAGGATCGGAAGGGAGATGGAGGCGTCTACCTGGGAAATGGAGCTCGAAGACGTGCTCCTGGTCGTCGCTCGAAGGCCGGTAGGGGACCTGAGCTCGTGCAGCTCATGGGAGGAGCTGCGACACGGTAGGGCGGAGCCGTGGATCTCGTCGGAGATGAATCTCTGTCTTCGCTCGCCATCACGTCAAATTGCTGTCACCAAATTGAAGGTGGGAGCTCGGGGATTCTCTCCGTGATGGCGGATGGGGTCGAAGGTTGACAGAGATGGCGTATTTATATGTGGAAGGTGACGGCGTAGGTGCGAAGTGATGGAGTTGATGGACGTCGTGGAGCGAGGTGGGGGGAGTTCATGGTGTTCTAGGGGGTCAGCGAGGATGAGGGAAGAGTGGGGTATGCAATGGTGGTGACAGGAGGCGGAGAGGGTGGCCGGAGTGGCTCCCAAAATAGGAAGGGGGTGATCTGTGCGCAAGGTGGATGACGTGGGGCGTGGGCCAATCAGGAGGTAGGAGACGATGTCTTGACTGTTGGATCGGGCGATCCAACGGTAAGGAGAAGGGCGGAAAGGAGGGTTAGGATTAGATCGGAGGGAAGCGATCGAAGGGACGTGATGGAGCCACGTGGAGGGCATGGGTAAAGGCGATAACGTGCAGCTGAGATGATGCCCTGGGATTTGATTGAACGATGGAGATTAAGTCCGGGATGGATGGTGAAGATTGAGAGGAAAAGGCGGCCATTGAAGGGTGTTGATGCAACCACGTGACGCAAGGAGGAAACGGCACTAGCGAGCGATCGAGATTGGATCCAGGACTCGATCGAAGGGCTGAGAAGCGTTGCGGCTTGGAAGGTCCAGATCAAGAGAGAAAGAGCATGATCGGACGACGGGGGAGAAGAGATGCATGGCGTGCAAAGAAGTGGGCCGCGTGGCGCAATCAGAGGGCGCCACGTGGCCTGCTCTGAATGGCTGAGAAAGAAAATGAAATTAGAGAGAGAAGGAGGCCGAATTTGGAAAAACTCAAAACATGGAAGTTGTAGATCTTGGATGAGATCTACAAGTTTCATGTTGACCAAAAATGGAGATGAGGTTAAATATGATACAAAAATACAAGAGTACAAATATACATATCTTATAGTATACAAAGAGTCCCAAAAATCCAAGTTTTGCATACGAGCTCCGGAATTGAATGAAATTGGTCTCATTTTAAAGGTCTCTGAATGTGTATTAATCTAAAGGTGAGTAGACCTAATTCGGAGGTTGTATGAGGTAGATATGTGCATTCTAAGGTCTAGGGTCTTAACTGGGTTTGGGGTTTTATTGGGTAATTTACAAGCTAGGAATTTTTGGCCTTCTTCCTTATTAGAAAATATACACAGTATAGGAAGGTTTTAATTGACTTGTGGAGGTGAATAAAATACAGGTCATTAGGTGAATATTTACAGATGAATTAGCTTCTTATTATGAATGCTAAAATGCATGCATTGTGGATGTATGCATGAATGCTATTTATGCAAGATAGAGGGAAATATGCTGCTAAATACTCGGGAACAAGGCTCTATTTTCAACTTTAAGAGTGATGAATCACAAATTCATCAATGGGCCCTTAGCATTTTAGGATTTCTTGATCGAGTAAATTAAGGCCAAACACCAAATATATTGCATGTGTATATAGTCTTCACATTTGGACTTAGCTCAATTTAATTGTTGAATACTTAGACTTGAAACCATGCACCGTGAGAGGTCTCCATATAGCCTTTGCAGGACCTATTGTGATGGGCACTGACGAGCCTCCAAGACCGGACTCTTAGATTTCTTCTCTAGGTTTTTAGCATTTGGTTCTTCATGACGATACCAAATCCTGTTTAGGGCAATCGTCTGCATACTGTGCATGTAGATTAGGTTTATAAAATTTTGCCTTGCATCCCGCATGGAGAGCGCTACGAAGCACTATAAGTATTCTATCTGAGCATTCATTATTTATGCACAAAGGTGAAATTTCCATCTTAGTGGTGCCTTGTATTGCTTTGTCATTCTCTCCCTCTGATTTTGAGTACCTAGGGCAAAAATAAAATCCAAAAAAAATGTTAGGCGCTTCTGCATTGAAAAATACTCAAAAAAAGTGAAAAACAAAAACTAAAATAAGTGGATTGCTAATTGAACTTTGACCTAATTAGAAACCGTAACAGGAAACATTGTTTGGGGTTCACAAAGCCCTCTTTGAATTCATGTACATTCCAGACAGAGTGAGGCACAAAACTTAAGGAATAGAGCCAAAAACCCAATCTATGGTTTCCTTAACTACCACCTGGGACCGGCAAAGTATTGGGGCTTCTATCGTATGTGATCGAGTAGGGCCTTGTCTATGATGGTGTTCCCGAATTGTGTGGAGCATCCGACTTAGTTTGAAGTACTGAGCCTAGGCCACACCCTCACGGGTGTGTCTATCTCATCAATTTGCATCCGAGTACCCCACTTGTAAGGGAAGTAATGGTTTCTCCTATCAGCTTCCTCTCACTTTTTCTTTGGCTGAGTAGATACCTAGGATCGGTACTGAAGACATTAAAAAGTACAGATTACAAAATACAAAGGAGGTGGAACAAGTATGGGGATACTTTCCAGGTAGTACACACTCTCCTCTAGGGATAGCCGTTAAGGACTCCTGATATTTTTTGCATGAATCACAACTTTAAAACTGAAAAGACAAAAAATAGTTGAACTCTTACGACCTTACATGTGTTGAGTTGGTTAACCCATTTTTGCTTGTTCTTTATTCGATTTAGATATTAGGTCCAAATATCAAAGTCCCATGTACTTGCACATTTTTATCATTCTTCATTTCATACTTCCTCTTCGACCCTTGCTCATCGTGAGCTTTCTACTGTTTTACATTCCATTTATTTCTTGTTCATCACCGTATCCTTCTAAATCGATCTTCTCTTCCATTCGAGATGTTGACTCCATGACTGTTTGATCGGGATTTGCTGACACCCTCATCGACTCCTCGAGTTCGACATCTCCAATAATTTGGGGCGATTCCCAAGCACATGGTTTATACTTTGTAAACCACCCTCAGGACTCCCCGCTTCTTCTTCCTTCTAAAAACTAGGAAAACTCTCCCTGAGTTCTGTCCTTTTTGTATGGAGATTGATTTCATTCCATATACCTCTTCATCCCTAATAAGATTCAGAATTGACTCTAATTCTGAATTATTTTCGTCATCTAGTGCCTGCATGCAGACTGATCAGGGTATATTTCCCATTTAGATCTTCACCCTGATTTGGAGCCACTTCCTTCACAGCAGATTCAGATATGGCTCCTACAGACAGAGGAAAGGGACCGTAGCACCTCATCGCTTAACAGACTACAAAGCAGGTCACCAATCAAAACGAGGTTAACAATCAGTTTCTGGGCTCTATCTAGGCTATCCAACAACAGTTGATCAGTCAAGCTCTCTCCTAGGTCGCCTTCCAAGAGATATTGAATGACCTAAGGAGAAGGTCAGAAGGAAGAGGAGGAAAATAAGAAGTAGGTGATGATAACCTCCATGGTGGTGATGATGACAATCACTCAGTAGATGGACCTCGCGAAGGCGAGGACAAAGCATGAAGAGGCCGACCGTGCCCACTTTGTAGCAGACATACAACCCAAGGGCTAACTGCATCAATGAGCGGATCCAAATACCACGGTCCACAGACACTTTGAGCTGAAACCATAGCTCCTTTTTCTCTTCCCCAACTTCCATGGGAATTCCAACGGGGATCCATATATTCATCTACAGTAATTCTCCCAAATTTGCAGTACCACACACTACCCCAACATCTCGTTGGGAGTAGTCAAGATGACCGCCTTTCCATTCAGCCTACAAGGCAAAGCACTCTATTGGATCAACCATATGGGGAAGGTAGTGACGACATGGGAGCATCTGAAGTATGCATTCCTGCACAAGTACTATCCTCTCGTTCGTCTCAATCTCATGCGGTCGAAGATTGCTAGCATCCCTCAGGAACCCCAAGAGTCCTTTCATGAGACCTGAGAGAAGTTCAACGATCTGATTGAGAAATACCCCCACCAGGACATACCGAAGACCAGGTTGGTCTTGCACTTCTTCGGGGGATTGACAGAGAATAATCACTGTCTACTTTACGCTGCCTGCAGAGGACCCACTTCAACAAGGATGAGGATGCAGTTTGGCAGATCTTTGAGTAAATGGCCAGAAGTCGTGCTTTCCTCATCTTGTTCCTTCCAGATTAGAAGCCACCATAAGTCCTCCATAAGAATGTAAATATGGCAGATACATTTGAAGTCATCAGGTGCGACAATTCAGGCTTGAGCATCATCGGTAACCACCTGTAAAAAGTTAATATCATTAAGAAGAGGTCACATGACATATAGAAGCTCGCCGGGATTGAGAAAATGATGATGGGCCTAGACAAGCTCGACATTATCACCAAGAAGATGGAGTTGCTGGTGAACACTATCAAAGACTGCAATGTAGAGATCGTAGCATCTGAGCCTCCAGCTGAGAAGAAGGAGCAGACACAGTTACAACCACCTCAAATGAGTCCCAATCAACTGAAGGATATGGTTAGATCCTCAAGCGCATCACGGAAGCGTGAGCGTCGTATCGAATACGACGAGGAGCGACTAGTCGGACTAGTTGCTCGATGCAGCGGAATTTAAAAAATTTTCTCACGACGAAACCACATGATCCAAGAACACTTCTCGGATCGTTTCATCTAAACCACAAACAAGTAATAGGATTACCTCTTGAAGCGTGGTTGCGATCGAGTCTCTAAACGAAGAGACCTCCTGTCTCAAGTCTGATCCGACGGAGGAGACGCTTGCGAGCGCGGGGATGAACCGCGTGCTTCTCGCAATCCATGTTGATGATCCAAGCGGCGGATCTCCTGATCTCGACACACGAGATCCGTCGTCTTCTTCACGAGCGAGGCGCACCGAAGGAGACGGAGATCCACGAGCAGACGATCGGGCAGCATAACGAGGATGCTGCGGCGATGGAGAACCTCTCCATGGTATCCATGGTGGACGACCATGAGAGGGATAGAGAGGGCTGACCTCTAGAGAGAGAGAGAGAGAGAGAGAGAGAGACGCTTCTCAAGCATTGTGTGTAAAATATAGAGCATGGTATGCCTCTCTATTTATAGGGTTTTGGGATCCATGGATCTCAATCCATGTGACATATAAAATCAATGGATGAGATTGATTTATGTCAATCCAATGGTCAAGATTATTGTTGGTAAAAACCAACAACTTGTGATTTAATTTTGATATAATATATTTGATAAATCAAATAAATATTATTACCAAATTAAATCAAATAAATTAGGAGAGAAAATACAAAGGAGATCAACCTTCCCCTTTAGAGGGCAATCTCATGGATTCCCATGAGATTGCACATCTCCTTCATTTTCTCTCTACTTATTTTCCAACAACTATTTGTTGGGATTTTTATTCACCAAAATAATTCTCAATTAAATATGGGAATATTGCAATCTTGACATTGGAATATTGTGAATCATATTCACAACCCAAAACAAAATGTAATTTACATTTTCAATTAATTAGACAATGTGTATCCAATACACATTAATAATTAATCTACTAATATAAATTATATTTAACTCTCTCTAATACATTATAAATCACATTTATAATATATTATGAATAATTGGATATTACTATCCACATTATTCTTATCCATAATAATAATTAAATCACATTTAATTATATTGGATAACTTATTCTCTTGTGCTCAAATAATATGAATCACATTCACATTATTTACATCTTTAATAATCAAATCACATTTAATTATCTAAGATAACTCTCCTTATAATATGAATCAAATTCATATTATTCATGATAACTAAATCATATTCAATTATCCATTTTCTCATTGCTCGGATACATATATCAACAAAAGAATTATCCATGAACTCTTTTAAGGATAATGCGCTTTCTCCGCGAATACTTGGAGATAAGGACAGGGCGATTGTATTGTTCCACGTATGGTGACATGGATATTGAGATCATATCTCAAATCCAGATCGCGGGCCTCCCATAGATGCTTGATTAAATCAAGACCGCAAATCTAATCTTCTCATTGCATCTGAATCACATTCAGATCAATGTCCAATATTCAGACTAAGATTAGATTACTTCTCTACTGAGAGGAGTCACTAAAATCCAGACCCGTTTCATCACTCCCTAGGAATGGAAGCGTCATGGTTATACAATCGTTTATGATCACATCACCCTCAGGTATTCCTAATACCTGTACATCCTGCATACTGGAAGACTCAGATTAAACCCGAAGTATTGGATCAACTTTATACTGTCTACTTCATGGTTTTATCAGTATGTTTCTCATTTGACCATTGGGACTCGGTATTGATCATATACTTTCCAAAAGCATATATCATACCTAGGTCTTGATCATATACTTTCCAAAAGTATATATCAAACCAACAAATTCAGTCAAGCTTCCAAAGCGAGACGACCGTGCGCACGGAATTTGATTCTTCCCAATATCTCATGAGTGAGCTCATGTCTTCCGGTTCAGTAGTGAATCTGTATGATCCCTTTGAGAGATCGTATTACTCATATGCCCTTATATGCACACCAGCGCGCCAGTGTATAGACCTTGATTAGGCCATCAACCTATTGGTCTGCCAAATGTACATACTCAGACATATAGTAACACATCTGTCTCCGGTCAGAGGATGTATGCCTATATCATGACAGCATATGATATAGGACTTTGGTTATCTCGATCTCGTTAAGTCAACTCTTTGACCTAACTAATCTGACACCTCCGAATCTCTATTCCTATGCAGAGGACCTGCATCAAGAAGTCGGTCAGATATCAGCCTAACTGAGAAAGGATTGCCATCTCCTACTCAGGCTGGAGATCATCTCTTAATAATCATTTGACGGTGCTTGATGAGTCCTCAATCTAACTCATTAGATATTCATCTAAGCACCAGCCTCTATGATTCAAATCAACAGCTGTATGATCATTAAGATGGCCATGGTACATAACCCTAATTGTACTAAGGGACCTATTATGCAAATTATGTACTCTTTATTTCAGATTAAGGAGTGAATTGCAATAACATTTATTGCATAATGGCTCGCCGTGGGCTCGCATGTCCAACAATCTCCCACTAGCCCAAAGAGCCATTAATGGGCTAATCATTTAAACCCACACTCATGTGACAATCATAGGCTATTTAGAAAATAGCTAGGTAAGCTGATCAGTCACTCCGTTCCCAAGAGACTACGCCAAGTCCTTTTACGGCACTTGCATATCTCCTAGTAACAGTGCTCGCATCCAATGCGAATGTTGCATCTCATGCAACCGATACTCAATTTTGTTGGTTATAGTGTCCTTGACACTACATCTTATTAATTATCATAACCAGTATTCCCATAATCCTTATTAGAATACCTTCATTCCTGGAGATCTCTATCTCCTAAGGTATCTACAGTTAAGACCCTTATAGATCACTATCTTCAAGGTCTTAAACCTTTGAAGATAAGGCTTTGAGATCACTATCTCTAAGTTTCATCATCTTTGAAGATATTGTTATTACTGCAATCAAGTGTTTTATCTCCATAGTAGGATTAGTAACAGTTTACTACTCCCACTGCATGGTAGACATCTGGTTCTTGTACACATCTAGCATACATTCAGCTTCTCATAACTGATGCACAAGTGCAAGCAGTTCTAGCATTCACTTCCTCAACTCTTGGAGGTGCTATCCCTCTAGACAGGTCACTACCACATCTTAAGGGAAGGAAGCTTTTCTTGGAATTGTCCAGAAAATGGAATAAGTCCAAGGTGTACTACTAATGCGACAGTCCCAATACCCTCTTCTCTTTGCTTCTGAACGACTTCAGAATTAAGATCTAAGAGGTATCCTTGAAATCATATCTCAAGGTATGGAACAACCAAATTATAAAACACTTATTATTATTCTTATATCATTCTAAATGATTAGAATAATATCTACATTTAGCAAGATGAACACAATGGCACTCCCACTAAGCTTCACATGGTTCATCAAGATTTTATCTGAAATCACAACATTTATAATTTCATCAAATCTTATGTTCCAACTACAAGAAACTTATTGGAGTCCAAAGATGGAGTTCTTCAGCTAGCACACCTTGCTTTCCTCAACCATGACGCCCTGGGGCTACTTCATATGAATATCCTCAGAGAGGTATTCATAGAGGAATGCAATCTTGACTCACACCATGAAGATGTCATAGACAAGTTGTGTAGCTATAGTTAGCAATATTCTGATGGGTTAAAGCAAGGTCACTGGAGAGCAAGTCTTATCGCAAGCGATGCCTTCTCTTCGGTGTGTAGCTCATGGCTACGAACCGTGCTTTGAAGGTCTATACCTTCTCATCAGGTTCCCTCTTTCTCTTGAAGATCCATTTACACCTTAATGGGTCTGACCCATATAGGTGGATCCTCGAGGGTCCATATACAACACTTGTATATGAAGTCTACATTAGACTTTTATTGCTAACATCCATCTTTCCATGTCATGATCCTCAGGAGCTTCATCACATAAAGTCCGATCATTTTCAGATTTAACTGACACATGGAATCCATCCTCAAACTATTTTGAAGAGGTATTAATGTTTCATCTTTAATTATCTATTTTAGTTTCCGATTTCAGGAGCCTCATTATCTTTTCAAGATTAAATGAGTTCCTTTACTTCATTTTCATCTTGATTCTCAAGAGAGTCATCCTATAAGAATCATATTCTCAAAGATGAGATCTTTTAAGAATCTCAAGGTCATAAAGTAGGTATCTAATACCATCCTTTATTTTCCTAATGAAGTAGCACTCTCTGGTGCTAGATTCCAGCTTACCAGCTTGGGACCTTATTAAGTGTATAATGTAGTCTCTACCACATATACCAGGAAACTAAGAGATAATTATGCTAAGATTAATCATTGATCAAATCATGTCACACATGATCAGTTGCATCTCCCTACAACTCTATTGAGTTAAGGCTCATTAGGAGGGGTGAGATAGAAATGATATTCACATCTCCATAAGGTATTCCTTGAATTCATCTAATAGGTACAAGCTACCTTGATTAGATCAAATTCATTTCATCTTCCTTCAAACTTTGGTTCTAAACCAAAATTGTGAAATCTTTGAACATTTCAAAGTTTTCTAAGTGAAGAGAAGAAATTTCATATCACAAATAATCATTAATAAATATCACATATCTATAATGTTTATTCTGATATAGATGGTTCACATACATCAATATGTATGAGATCTTGAATACCTTAACATCGTACACCATTCCAAAAGAAGGGTGTATTGGACATTTTACTTTGATTACAATATTCATAAGTATGCAAGTTTTGAAATTTTAGACATTCTAAAGTTTCATCTCTTACTTGTCCATTGATCTCATCAACAGACATATGTCCAAAACTTGATGCCAGATCATTGTCAAATGATCTTTATCCTCCTATTGATCTTTAAAGATTTAATTTTCAATATTAGAAATCTTAATGAACCATTCATTAATGTTCTAATTTAGTAGAATCCACTAGATTTTTAGATTACTATCTGAAATATCTCCATCATAACTCATTATGATAGATTTATTACAGAATTCATGTTTATATCCAACATTTAGAAATAAACAATGAGTGTATTCTAATATCTAGGTCATAGAGACGTTCTCTAATACTAAGGGCTCCCACTGAAAATATGAAGTCTATTGATCCAATGGAAATCGTTGCAACACTTGCATCACTTTCAACATGGATGACCAATAAATCTTAAGATCAAATTTCTAATATTCTAATACATATGCAACCAATTGCAAGTGTTATTAGAAGATTGAGATACAATTTTTAGACTTTACCTTATCAAATAAGTAAGTCAATTTCAATGATTATATGTAGATTTTTCTGATGTACTATCCGATTCCCTTTCTAAGGATTCTAGATAGATTTGATAGTCATACTATCAACACATCAATTTATTGCAGTATTGGCATTCATCCAACTCTTTGGATGTCATATGGAAGCCACAAAAGTACAGTCAACTCTTTGACTATACCTTTTACTTGGGTCCAACCCATGCTTCCACTGCACTCCCTTTGTCTATAAGCAACTATTGCTCAAGACCAAGGATCTCTTATGTTAAAATCAAAAATTTCAATATAAGAGTATTTCAACATTTATACAAGCTTCATTTAAGTTCATACAATATGAATATTATGAAGCTTCATGAATGACTAGAGTATAGATAGTAGAATGATGACACTCATCATCTACATCCATTTAAACTCTTAAAACATAGGTTCAAGTAGGTACTCAAACAATTTGAATACATCATCTCTTATAGAGCTACCATTCTACATGATGCAGAGAACCATGTCATTCATGATTAAATGTCAAGAGCACATATGTATGCCAGAATATATTTATTGATTTTATAAGGATTATTTGATAATTACGATCATTATCGACATGTCACTTTAAAAGTACATTCGATAAGATCAAGACTTATAGAGACATACAAACCCTAGGGTTTTAGTCCTATTGTCTTATTAATCATCATTCCTCATTATTATGAGGAAACTTGCACATTGCAACCACATACATTATGTGTCCAACTGCAAATACAATATCTGGATCAAAGGGTCCAATCCATGATATTTTACTGGTTATTATTGAGTATAATATTGAGCGGGTTTAATGAAGGAATATATGAAATAAGAAATTTGCATAAACATATATAAATATATAATTTACTTTGATTTAGGAATTTTTATATCAAAGTTGTCTTGCCATGTCAACAATGAAAGTTCATTCCCTTAATCACTTTCAATGTAAGAGATATACTTACCATTATATCTCAGCAAGATCTGGGATCTCCTCTTTATCTTTGTTACATCCCAATAATATGAGAAACTGCAACTCCAATAAAGAGAAGCGGGAACACATTCCGCCTTGCAAGTCCAACTTGCATTTCCCAATTTGGTCTTTAATGCCCGGGCCCACCACCCCTAAGGTGATGTTGACTCATCATCAATTGAACCAACCGTCAACAGGAATAGAACTCGCTATGCGCAATCCAATATCGCCCCAATAATATCAGGATCCGATATTGGGGTCACTACGCATACGGCCTTACTCTTTCGAGAAGCAAAGAGTCCGATCCAGATGCGCTTGTATCTAGGAGCTGTCACTTCGTACAGGCGTCTCCTATATACAATCCCTGGCGACGGAAACCCTTCGCCTTGACGGGAGACCATGGATGTCACTTATGTGATCCTCCACCTCTTATTCAAATTTAATTAATTACTATGAATCACATTCATATAATTAATTCTTCCAAGGGAATTATTAACTCTAATCATATTAGAGTATTCTTAATTGGATATAATTAACTTAATCATATTAAATTAATTATCAATCCAATTTAATCAATCAAACTTAATTTTATACTTGAATATATATATGGTATTATTCTCAAAGTACGTATTAGATCATATTTTAATAATTAGAAAAATACATCATAATCCCTTGGACATTATCCCGGCCCTACCCGCTATCATGGCCAGTACCGACGGGAGTGGGACGGACCGCATACGTTGCAACCCGCTACCCCAGCGATCCCCGACTAGACACCATATCCGCCTCAGGAAAGGATAATGCCAAATTGATTAATTTGTACTTGAGATGATCATCGGTTCTTCAACCGAAATTATACCATATAGTAATCAAAACAATTTTGATTATAAGGAAATTTGCTAGACAAATTCCCAATCCTATTCAAGCAAGGAGTTTGATGATTGTGATTCCAATTATGATTTAGATCAAATCTAATTAATTAATTGATTGTAGCCAAGTCAATTAAGGAAATAATCATATTCCAATATTTCTCAAATATTTTCCATAATTATTTCATGAAATTAACAATTAATTTCACTAATTGACAATCACATGGTTCTTGATTAGGAAAGTAATTTCAGCAGCGACCCCGACTTACTAAAATTAGCATATCTCAATCAATTTAAATCCAAATTAAGCAAAGTAAGTTTCCATAGTTTGCTAACTTGATTTACACAGAATCTATGTGTTTTGCACGCATTTCGAGACGTCTCTAAACAGTAATTAACTCCTTAATTACGTTAAGATTCGCAGTTCCTGTAACAGTGAATACAAGTTCATTAAAACTACTATATCTAAAGCATACAAAATCCGATTTATGCAAACTCAGATCCTATGGTTTCCTTATTTAATGGGGAACAAAATCCAAGTATTAAATTCGTGTTTAAACAATTTAAACAGTGCCGAATTTATTTACTAAACAGATCTGCGAAATCAAATGCGATGAAAACTTTCGCGACCTTAACGAACCCAAGTCGTCCTCGGTTAGCAAATCACTATTCGAAACCGTCGACCTAAGGCTCTGATACCACTTGAAGGATATGGTTAGATCCTCAAGCGCATCACGGAAGCGTGAGCGTCGTATCGAATACGACGAGGAGCGACTAGTCGGACTAGTTGCTCGATGCAACGGAATTTAAAAAATTTTCTCACGACGAAACCACATGATCCAAGAACACTTCTCGGATCGTTTCGTCTAAACCGCAAACAATTAATAGGATTACCTCTTGAAGCGTGGTTGCGATCGAGTCTCTAAACGAAGACACCTCCTGTCTCAAGTCCGATCCGACGGAGGAGACGCTTGCGAGCGCGGGGATGAACCGCGTGCTTCTCGCAATCCATGTTGATGATCCAAGCGGCGGATCTCCTGATCTCGACACATGAGATCCGTCGTCTTCTTCACGAGCGAGGCGCACCAAAGGAGACGGAGATCCACGAGCAGACGATCGGGCAGCATAACGACGATGCTGCGGCGATGGAGAACCTCTTCATGGTATCCATGGTGGACGGCCATGAGAGGGATAGAGAGGGCTGACCTCTAGAGAGAAAGAGAGAGAGAGAGAGATGCTTCTCAAGCATTGTGTGTAAAATATAGAGCATGGTATGCCTCTCTATTTATAGGGTTTTGAGATCCATGTATCTTAATCCATGTGACATATGAAATCAATGGATGAGATTGATTTATGTCAATCCAATGGTCAAGATTATTGTTGGTAAAAACCAACAACTTGTGATTTAATTTTGATATAATATATTTGATAAATCAAATAAATATTAATACCAAATTAAATCAATCAAATAAGGAGAGAAAATACAAAGGAGATCAACCTTCCCCTTTAGAGGGCAATCTCATGGATTCCCATGAGATTGCACATCTCCTTCATTTTCTCTCTACTTATTTTCCAACAACTATTTGTTGGGATTTTTATTCACCAAAATAATTCTCAATTAAATATGGGAATATTACAATCTTGACATTGGAATATTGTGAATCATATTCACAACCCAAAACAAAATGTAATTTACATTTTCAATTAATTAGACAATGTGTATCCAATACACATTAATAATTAATCTACTAATATAAATTATATTTAACTCTCTCTAATACATTATAAATCACATTTATAATATATTATGAATAATTGGATATTACTATCCACATTATTCTTATCCATAATAATAATTAAATCACATTTAATTATATTGGATAACTTATTCTCTTGTGCTCAAATAATATGAATCACATTCACATTATTTACATCTTTAATAATCAAATCACATTTAATTATCTAAGATAACTCTCCTTATAATATGAATCAAATTCATATTATTCATGATAATTAAATCATATTCAATTATCCATTTTCTCATTGCTCGGATACATATATCAACAATAGAATTATCCATGAACTCTTTCAAGGATAATGCGCTTTCTCCGCGAATACTTGGAGATAAGGACAGGGCGATTGTATTGTTCCACGTATAGTGACATGGATATTGAGATCATATCTCAAATCCAGATCGCGGGCCTCCCATAGATGCTTGATTAAATCAAGACCGCAAATCTAATCTTCTCATTGCATCTAAATCACATTCAGATCAATGTCCAATATTCGGACTAAGATTAGATTACTTCTCTACTGAGAGGAGTCACTAAAATCCAGACCTGTTTCATCACTCTCTAGGAATGGAAGCGTCCTGGTTATACAATCGTTTATGATCACATCACCCTCAGGTATTCCTAATACCTGTACATCCTGCATACTGGAAGACTCAGATTAAACCCGATGTATTGGATCAACTTTATACTGTCTACTTCATGGTTTTATCAGTAAGTTTCTCATTCGATCACTGGGAGTCGGTATTGATCATATACTTTCCAAAAGCGTATATCATACCTAGGTCTTGATCATATACTTTCCAAAAGTATATATCAAACCAACAAATTCAGTCAAGCTTCCAAAGCGAGACGACCGTGCGCACAGAATTTGATTCTTCCCAATATCTCATGAGTGAGCTCATGTCTTCCGGTTCAGTAGTGAACCTGTATGATCCCTTTGAGAGATCGTATTACTCATATGCCCTTATATGCACACCAGCGCGCCGGTGTATAGACCTTGATTAGGCCATCAACCTATTGGTCTGCCAAATGTACATACTCAGACATATAGTAACACATCTGTCTCCGGTCAGAGGATGTGTGCCTATATCATGACAGCATATGATATAGGACTTTGGTTATCTCGATCTCGTTAAGTCAACTCTTTGACCTAACTAATCTGACACCTCCGAATCTCTATTCCTATGCAGAGGACCTGCATCAAGAAGTCGGTCAGATATCAGCCTAACTGAGAAAGGATTGCCATCTCCTACTCAGGCTGGAGATCATCTCTTAATAATCATTTGACGGTGCTTGATGAGTCCTCAATCTAACTCATTAGATATTCATCTAAGCACCAGCCTCTATGATTCAAATCAACAATTGTATGATCATTAAGATGGCCATGGTACATAACCCTAATTGTACTAAGGGACCTATTATGCAAATTATGTACTCTTTATTTCAGATTAAGGAGTGAATTGCAATAACATTTATTGCATAATGGCTCGCCGTGGGCTCGCATGTCCAACATCAACCTCGGGTCCATCACTTATACTCTGTGCATGCCCCATAGCAGCCACCGCCACAGTCGCAGACACAGACACAGATTGTTATTTACCATCCATATGAATTCCAGCTACAATATCTCGATCCTTGTTCTCCACCTTCCCCACTCATTCAAGTGGTGACTGGCGTATGGAGCAATGATTAACAACTGACCTATCCTCAAAGAAAACCTTGTGGTCAAAACCAAGCCAACTGACCATTCCATCAACAGTAGGGAGGACAGAATTTCCAGCACTAGCCGACCCATCACCAGCAGCCTCCACAACATGGCTACAACTTGAGATAGAAAAATTATCAGCAGCAGTCCGGATACCATCACCGACAGTACCAACAACTAGTTGTGAAATATCATCATCAATATTCCTCCCAACCTTACCAGCAGTACCCTTCTCTTCCTCCTCAGTACTTACAGGGTTACTAGCATCGACCTCCCTCTTACCATCAGAATCAAAGGTCTCACTAGGCCGAAACCTTTGAGGTTACTCCGGTTAACCCGACCCTTGATTGTCTGGCTCAATTAGTGAAGAACATGACTGATATGAGTTAGAAGATAGATGACCTGACAACCGCCAAGACTGTCATTCTAGCTCAGGTCAAAGCGAACCCGAACAACTTCCGTCACAAGGAGTAGGTAGCCTACAGTGCTGATGAATCTGTGATTCGTCATCTTTATTCATTTATTCTAGCTTAAAATCCCTTATAAAACACCTGCATAAAACACTAACTCTATATTCTTACTAACTTGCATCTGTGTGTAAATATCATACACTTCTTACTAATTTTAACCTAAAATAAATAAAGAAAGAAAGAAAGGAAAAATAAAGAAAAGAAGAAAAATGGAAGACCGTATATATGTAATAGATACAGGCTGACTCGAACCCCGAGAGAAGGTCAAGACTTGACCTGATCAACCAGGAATAAAGTAGGCGGAGATAGGGTCCTTAAGCAGATAATCCAAACAAATGTGTGCGTGTTGTTGTAAATACTTCTCACTTATTTTGTGTATATCTGTATAAGACTAACACTAATTTATTTGTGTCTAAATTGACCTCAAATCAAATTACGTTCAAAACCAAAGTTGTAAATAAAAATGTGTTCTAATTAATAAAACAATTGCATAATTAAATTATGTACAGAATAAAAGTAGCCACGCTTGGAAAAAAGCCACTAAGCACTAATTGAAAGAGCAATTCCGGCTCCATATGAGCTCAAATTGAATCAATCTCACTTCCATTGGATTCAAAATTAAATTATTTTTAAAATGGCTGTATTTTCATATTTTTTAGAGTTATGGTTGAAAAGTCGGTTTTCTGAGGTGGTTTTTGCAATTTTCCCATGCATTTTGTAAATATTGTATTTGTATATATTTGTAAATTATTCTTACTAATTATTTAAAATTAAAAATAAAAATAAAAAAATTATTTAAAACAAAAAAGAGCTAATTTCCTCATTTACCCTTGTATATAATGTTATATATGTATATAGTTGCTAATTTTAATTAACCACCATAAAAAATAAAAAATAACACTTTTTTAATTCAAATGAATAAAGTGATGAAAATTCAAAAAATTAGATAATTGTGTAAATACTTTTATCTCTTTTTATCTTTATCTCTTTTCTAAGTTCATCTCTCTTATCTCTTCCACCAAAAAAATCAAAAATTCAAACTTCATCTCTATCTTTTCTATTTATATGGCTCCTTCTCCCTCATTCCAACTGGATCAATCTTTAGAGAGAGGAGCCCGATCTCCGTGAGAAAATTTCGTCGAGAAAGTTGCCTAGTCTCCAAGTCGTCCGGTGACAGCGAGTCGGCGTTGTCGAGGCTATCACGGTCCTTTTCCGCTCCTAAGGTGAGATCCACATTTGTTTTCTTTTTTTATCTAGGTTAATCGTAGTTTATTTCTCTTATTTTTTATCTCGTTGTCATGTTTTTATCTAGATCTTAAAATCCGTCACGTTTTTGATTTGCCATCGATCTCAAGTTTTCATCTCATTCTCTCGATCTTCCCGCGTTCTATTCTATCGTCTACGATCTCTCAACTCCGACCACATATGGTGGCCGGAGATCGGATTCGAATCTCTCATGTCCGCCGGATCCTCGTTCATTTTTCCGATTTGTAAATAAATAAAAAAAATTTGTTTCATTTTCTATAACGTTTGTGTTGCAGGATCATTAAAAAAAATAAATAAAAACAAAAATAAAAAATATTATATATATATATTTTTCTTAATTCTTATTTTTTCAGATTTACAAAAAAAAGTTTACTGTTTACATTCTGCATTACAAAATTAAAAAAAAATCGCCAAGCAGCAGGGTCGCCACCCCCACCGTTGGTCCTCCGCACGCCTCCCGCGGCCCCTCCTCCTTCAAGCCGCACCATGCGGCACTGCTGTACACCGTCGACATGAGGCGACCCCCTCTAGCTCCCGCGCAGACCGCCTACATGAGGCGGCCCCCTCCAGATCCTTACAAATGCCGCCTGCGCCTCCTTCCGCGCGCATGCCGCTCTTTGCTCGCAGCATCGACTCCAGCAACGCACGCGATAGCGCGCGATCCCATCCTCCCGAGCACCGCCAGCTGCCCCGCATCTTCCTCCTCCGCACGGACGCGCGCGATGGCCGCACCGCCCGCCCCCTCACCTCTAGTGCCTCCACCATCTATGTCGCCAGGCGCTCCTGTATGCCGCGCTGCCCACCCCATCCCCTCGCGGCCTTGCGCCTTTGCCACCGCCCGCATCACAGGTCCACCTGCAGTTCAGTCCTCGAGCGGCGTCTCGCCACTGCCACACAGCCCGACCGCCCGCCTCCGCCTGTCCAGCGCCGCGTACGCGCGCTTGGGGAGAAGGGGCGGCGACGACCAATGCCCCCTTGAGATTGAAATGAAGAAGGAACCTCCCTAGGGCTTCCTTAAAAAGGAAAGAAATATATATTTTGGAAAAATTGCATGAAGGGCCCCAAAATTTTCAGAACTTGCCAAAAGGTCCCCGCCAACTCTCACACATTATTTCTGGGTAAATTGCATATTCTCCACTTTGATTATTTTTTTATTTACTACTGCCAGAATTTTAGTTATTTGCATTTAAGTCCTTGTACTCCAGACTCGAATTTTCTTGCTCTCTTGCATTGAAATAAATGTTATATGTGATCGAAAAATCTTGCAAAAAATATGCTATGCTCCTGATACGATTATCTTCCTAGCATAAATTTTTCATTGCATTTTGATTTCATTTATTATTATTAAAAAATAAAAAATAGTGCCATTTTGTCTTCCTGAAATTCAAAAATTCGTAAAAATTCAAACATTGTTCCAAAAATTCCAAAAAAATTAGGGTAGTTGTATTTCATTGTCTTTTAATTTCTATACAAATTTCGTCATTGATTATCTATAAAGCCTAAAAAATTGAAAAAACATCAAAAATATTTTAAAAATCATAGAAAATTCCACAAAAATCCAAAAATTGTGATTTCAGTTTGTGTTTGTAGATATTTGCCTGTAGTTTGTCATAAAAATAATTGTCAGGCATTTTGGGCACTTAAAATATTTTAAAGTTGTTAATTACTCCAGGCTGTCCATATTTTCATATTTTCTCACTGTTTGATTTTTAGAAAAAATACAAAAACATCTGAAAATTCCACAAAAATTCTCAAAAATATTTCAAAACTTTTAAAATCGAAAAATATTTTATTTGGATTTTTATGAGTATTTTTGATTAATTTAAAAATTACAAAAAGAGTTGGTGTGCATAATGTTGATCTTGTGAATATTACTTTGTGTTATTTTTGAAAATAAAAAATACAAAAATCAAAATCACAAAAAAATGAAAATCAGAAAATATAAAAAATTTAAATAAAAAATTATTAAAAAATTAAAAAGAAAAAAATCACAAAAACCAAGGATAGTTGTCCTTTGAGATTCCTATTTTTCTCTTAATTAATTCTTGATTAATTGAATAACCCTTGGGATTTGTAACCTCCCTGAGTTTAACCCTGTCCGATGTACAGGTTAATAAGTTGCAAAATTAAAATAATTTTTTTTGCTTGTCACGGGATTTTTGGGGATAGCAACGAACTTGTTTACCATTAATTTATTTCGTCCTCAAGATTTCGCGAACAACAAAATGGCGCCGTTGCCGGGGAGGCACGACGATGGTAGTTAGGTTTCTCTTTTGACCTGCTATTCTTGGTTGTATAATTTTCCACACTCACTTCATTGTTCATATTCACTGTTTCATTTCATTTTTTTTTCTTTTCTCATATTTGATAATTGTATTTCTTACACATTGTCTTTTCTTTTTCTTGCGAGGGCCCGCGGAGCGAAGGAGGCGATCCTAGGAGAGCCGAAGTACCCAAGCGACGTGGAGGCGGCTTGATTCTTCACCAAGCCGCATGATAGCGTGAGAAGAGGAGAAGAAGAATTGAAGGAGACGAAAAAAATTTTAAAAGAGAGAGAGAGTTTTTCTTTTCCATTTGAACTTTGTAAAAGGACATTCATTTGTTGCGGGGTCTGTTTCGCCAAGTGCCGATGCACTTGGGGGACCTCACCGGTTTTGTTTTCATCGCCTTTATTTTTCTTTATTTCTTGCGGATTTCGTGAGCTACCTCTTGATTGCTTTAATTAATTTGCTTGAGCCAGGTAATTAATTAGGTCCAAACACCCTAAACAAAAAAATCTGTTCCTATAGAGTAGAACGTAATTTGGACTTAGTTAAATTAACATGTTCTTGCCCGTTAATGGAAGCTATCATCTAGGACGGTTCACTTGCATTTGCATATAGGATAGTTTATTTAAATTCTGCGTGGATCACTTGCATGTAGAGCGCTGGCAGCAAGGTACACATCTCTAACCCTTGCATGCATCATTGTTTTTAATCGCGTATTGGCATTTCCGATCTCCTTCCTTGTTTTCACTCACATAAGTTAAAAAGAAAATTGGACACTCGGTAGGCGATTCGTTGAATGGGACTGCTAAAGAAAACTCGACCCTAAAAAAATACAAGGAAAAATCATTATTTTGGGGAGAGTAACCCCCTCATTATTTGTTCTGCTTGAGCAAGAGAGCGACCCGCACACTAGGATAGAGCCACACCTGAATTCTTTTCAGACTACTATCTTATGTTAGTCGTTCTCCAGTGAGGATCTCTTCGGTAGCCGGTAAAGCAGCCCACGAGGTCATTAATAGATTGAATTGATCGGGTAGCCGGCAAACGGTCCGCAATTCATACTGGATGGGAAAGATCTAACTTTAGGATTAGGTTAGTCTCTTGAGAGCATTGGGTTCCTAACAACTCGCTTTAACTGCTCTGATAGATTGTATTGTCACTAAAGTCTAAAATTGACAAGATAATTGACCGAACCTTCACGGTCTTCACTTTGAGTTGAGTTGGTGAACTGGGGGTTTGTATTGTGTTTGATTGCTTGTGTGCATACTCGATCCTTCTGTGCATTTCCACCTTTTTCTCCATATCTTTTGACTTGACCACTTGTGCTCTCCCGATCCCGTCTTTTGTTTCAAAGATGGCCGACTGGAGTTATGTTAATCCGATCTTCGCAGACTTCTCGCACTCTCCAAACGATCCACCTTCCTTTTTCCAGGAGGGCTTTCCTCCTGATTTTTGTGCATATCTGCCTAACCCATTATTTCTGGAACCGGATGATGATTTTCACCCACCCTCATTCAATCCACCCGATCCTCGAATTTTGGAGTCACCTTTCATGATTTCCACACTTAAGACACTGAAACAGATGACATAGCATATGGATTCGAGGATTTCCAATCTATTTAACATAAATATGAGCCAAAACGCTGCTCCACTATTTGAGGATATGGATTCACTTGAGGATAATCTTGAGAGATTACAATCACCCAAAATACAAAAAATGAGAAAATTTTGAAAATCCAAAAAGATTCTGGGAGATGCGTTATTGATTCATTTTGTGAGGAGAGGACCCAAATGCCCAATCATTCACCCACACATCTATTCACATCATGTCCCAACCTTGACCCCGAGGATGCCACTATACAGACTGCTCTCAGCAATTCTCGTGTATATGCTGATTCCGATCTCCTCCCTTGTATAGAGGAGGTCCAAAAATTCAAAAAAATGTTGACTAAACCCGAAGTGTTGGCCACCATTCACGAGATTATTAAAGCCCCACTTCAACATGCCATGATAGATTTATCTACTCTTCAACACAAGAAGAGAAAGCGAAGGAGAAGATCTGAGCGTCACATCTTGACCATAGCCACTGCCTACGTCATCTCTTACTGTTCGTATTTTAAAAAAGGGAACACTGCCACACCTCTTGTGAGTTGCTCCATATCTGACTATTCGTGTGATAACGCTCTCCTTGACAGGGGTTCATCAATCGATATAATACCCTTCTCTATGGTACAGTCTCTTCATCTTGGGCCTCTCAATAAAACCAGGATGATAGTTCAATTCGCTGATGGATCTATTAAGAGGCCGAAGGGTATTCTAGAAAACGCTGTCATTCTTATTCAGGGCATGAATTTCATTTAGGATTTTGTTTTAATGCCCATGGAGACCACCCCTGTGGAGCACCCTCCAATCATCCTGGGACAACCTTTCCTTGCATCTGCAAGAGCCGTTATTGATTATGGTTCAGGAGAGATTCGCTTCCGTTCTGATGTGGGGAGCGATGTGTTGATGACTGCACCCATTACTGACTAGAAACCTGCACCCCATGAGAGCATGCCCATGTTAGCCAACCCCAAGGGATTTAACCTCGATGATACTATTAGAGATTCTTGATATATGTTGGATGATAATGAAACCCAATAATTCCTCTTCAAGGAGGAAGACTCGGAAAGCATAGACCTTGGAGTTCCGCCTTCTGGTATGTGGCGATGCGTTGATGACATCTGTGGAATTTACATGATAGACACCCTAGAGCGGAAGGTAGATTCTGAGACTAGACAAGACGGACATGATTTGACCACTTTCACTGATGAGTCTGTTCCTATTCACCCTGATTCAGACAAGACAGATCAGGCCGAATTTGATTTGATTGCTTTTATAAAGGAATTTGGGCCTTTTGATAAATATGATGATCCGGTAGAGGCTCGCCAGGCTGAAATTGATCCTACGTTTTCTGATAATGATTTCGAGCCATCTTACTTTGATGTTTGCGAGACTTCCCAGGCCGAATATGACCATACTACTTCCAACAACCGATTTAGGCCTGCACAATCAGAAACTGCTGAGGATACATTTTGGTTAATCCTACTCAGTTTATGTCTAATGATGATCCCAATATCGACCTACCTTGTCAAATCCATACCTCAACGGTCCTGCAAGAAGGTTCTGTTGGACATGCGAGCCCATGACGATCCATTATGCAATAAATGTTATTGCGAATATCATTCCCTGATCTGAAATGAAGAGTAACCAATTTGCATAACAGGTCCCTTAGTACAATTAGTGTTATGTACCATGGCCATCTTGATGATCATACAGGTGTTGATTCAGTTATTGAATCATAGAGGTTGGTGCTTGGATGAATATCTAAAGAGTTAGATTGAGGACTCATCAGGCACCGTCAAATGATTGTTAGGAGATGATCTCCAACCTTAGTAGGAGATGGCAATCCCTTCTCACATAGGTTGATATCTGACCGACCTCTTGATGTAGGTCCTCTGCATGGGAATAGAGATTCGGAGGTGTTAGATATGTTAGGTCAAAGAGTTGACTTAACGAGATTGAGATAACCAAAGTCCTATATCATATGCTGTCATGATATAGGCACGCATCCTCTGACCGGAGACAGATGTGTTACTATATGTTTGAGTATGTACATTTGGTAGACCAATAGGTTGATGACCTAATCAAGGTCTATACACCGGCACGCTGGTGTGCATGCAAGGGTATATGAGTAATACGATCTCTCAAAGGGATCATACAGGTTCATTACTGAACCGGACGACATGAGCATACTCATAAGATATTGGGAAGATCAAATTCCGTGCACGGTCGTCTCGCTTTGGAAGCTTGACTGAATTTATAGGTTTGATATATACTTTTGGAAAGTATATGATCAAGACCTAGGTATGCTATATGCTTTTGGAATGTATATGATCGATATCGATGCCCAATGATCGAATGAGAAACTTACTGATAGATCCTTGAAGTAGACAATGTAAAATTGATCTTATACTTCAGGATTATTCTGAGTCTTCCAGTATGCAGGATGTACATGTATTGGGAATACCTGAGGGTGATGTGATCATAAACGGTTGTATAACTATGACGCTTCCATTCCTAGGGAGTGATGAAACGGGTCTGGATTTTAGTGTCTCCTCTCAGTAGAGAAGTAATCTAATCTTAGTCCAAATGTTGGACATTGATCTGAATGTGATTCAGATTCAATGAAAAGATTAGATTTGTGGTCTTGATTTAATCAAGCATCTATGGGAGGTTCGAGATCTGCATTTGAGATGTGATCTCAATATCCAAGTCACTATACATGGAACAATACAATCGCCCTGTCCTTATCTCCAAGTATTCGCGGAGAAAGTGCATTATCCTTGAAAGAGTTCAGGATAATTTCATTGTTGATATAAATATCCGAGCATTGAGAAAATGGATAATTAAATGTGATTCAATTGCCATGATTAATATGAATTCGATTCATATTATAAAGAGAGTTATCTAAGATAATTAAATGTGATTTAATTATCAAAGATGTGAATAATGTGAATGTGATTCATATTATTTGAGCACATGAGAATAGAGATCCAGGATTATTAAATGTGGTTTAATTATCATGGATATAAATAATGTGGATAACACTATCCAAATTAATCGTATATATTATAAATGTGATTTATAATATATAAGAGAGAGCTATTTGTAATTTACATTTGTTAAATAAATGTTAATGTGAATTGGATTCACATTGAACATTAAATTGAAAATGTAATTTACATTTTATTTTGGGTTGTGAATATGATTCACAAATTTTAATAGCATGATTGCAATGTTCACAAAATAAATTGGATTTATTTTTGTGAAATAATTTGCAACAAAAGTTGTTGCAAATATTGGAGAAATTAATGGGGTAATGTATCTCATGGAATAAAAGGAGAAGAAGCCACCTTCCTCGTAGGGAGGGTGGACGACCACATTTCCTACATGGAATGTGGTGGCCGTCCACTCCCTTCATGGAAGGAGGCTTGCCTCCTTTCCTAATTCTCCAATGGAGATTAATTTAATATAAATCAAATTATATTTAATGTATATTTGATTTTATTTAATTAATTGTTGGTTTTTACCAACACAAATCTTAGCCATTAAAAGAAACACAATAAATGAGAGCCATTGGATTTGTGTTGTCCATGGATTAAGATCCATGGATCCCAAAATATTATAAAAGGAGAGGAACCCCTTTGCTCTTCTTTACACATAATGAGAACATAAGTCTCTCTCTCTCTTTCTCTCTCTACACGCCTACTCTCTCTTCCTCGCATGTGGCCGTCTACCATGGATGTCCTAGAGAGGTTCTCCATTTCCACAGCGTCATCATTATGCTGCCCGATCATTTTCTCGTGGATCTCCGTCTCCTTCCGTGCGCCTCGCTCATGAAGAGGATGTCGGATCTCGTGTGTCGAGATCAGGAGATCCGCCGCTTGGATCATCAACATGGTTTTCGAGAAGCATGCGATTCATCCATCCCCTCGCAAGCGTCTCCTCCGTCGAATCGGACTTGAGATAGGAGGTCTCTTCGTTTAGAGACTCGATCGCAACCACGCTTCAAGAGGTAATCCTATTACTTCTTTGTGGTTTAGACGAAATGATCTGAGAAGTGTTCTTGGATCATGTGGTTTCGTCGCATAAAAAATTTTTAATTTCCGCTGCATAGAACAACTAGTCTGACTAGTCGTTCTTCATCGTATTCGATACGATGCTCACGCTTCCGTGATGCACTTGAGGATTATCTCATATCCTTCAAGTTGTATCAGAGCCTTAGGTCGAAGGTTTCGGATACGATCTGTAAACCTAAGCCGACTTAGGTTCGTTAGGGTTGCGAAAGTTTTATCGCATTTCATTTTCTCATCTCTATTTAGTGTAAATTTTCGGCCCTGTTTAAATTGTTTAAACACGAAAATAACACTTGGATTTTGTTCCTCATTAAATAAGGAAACCATATGATCTGATTTTATGTAATTTGGATTCCGTTTGCTCGAGATATGGTCGTTTTAATGAACATGTATTCACTGTTATGGGAACTGCGAATCTTAACGTTACTGTTTAGAAACGCCTTGAAATGCGTGCAAAGCATGTAGGTTCTGTTGTAAATCAAATTAGCAAACTTTAGAAACTTACTTTGCTTAATTTGGATTTAAATTGATTGAGATATGCTAATTTTAGTAAGTAGGGGTCACTGCTGAAATTACTTTCCTAATCAAGAACCATGTGATTGTCAATTAGTGAAATTAATTGTTAATTTCATGAAATAATTATGGAAAATATTTGAGAAATATTTAATGATGATTATTTCCTTAATTGACATGGCCTCAACCAATAAATTGATTAGATTTGATCTAGATCAAATTTGGAAATACAATCAACAAACTCCTTGCTTGAATAGGATTGGGAATTTGTCTAGCAAATTTCCTTATAATCAAAAATGTTTTGATTATTACTATATGGTATAATTTCGGTTGAAGAACCGATGATCATCTCAAGTACACATTGATCTATTTGTCATTATCCTTTCCTGAGGTGGATATGGTGTCTAGTTAGAGAGCATTGGGGTAGCGAATTGCAACGTATGTGGTCCGCCCCACTCTCGTCGGTACTGGGCATGACAGCGGGTAGGGACTCGATAATGTCGTAGAAATCAAGATGTATTTTCCTAATTATTATAATTTGAATTAATACGTGCTTTGAGATAATACCATATATATATATATTCAAGTAAAACAATCAAGTTTGTTGATTGAATTGGATTGATAATTAATTTAATATGATTGAATTAATTATGTCCAATTAAAAACACTCTATTATGAATAGATGTGTATTTCCCTTGGAAGAATTATTTATCTGAATATGATTCATATTAATTGATTAAAATTTGAATAAGAGGTGGAGGATCACATAAGTGACATCCATGGTCTCCCGTCAAGGTGAAGGGTTCCGTTGCCAGATATTGTATGTAGGAGACGCCTGTCTGAAGTGACAGCTCCTGCATATGATCCATTTGGATCAGGCTCGTCGCTTCTCGAAAGAGTAAGGACGTATGCGTAGTGACCCCAATATCGGGTCCTCATATTATTGGGGTGATATTGGATTGCGCATAGTGAGTTGTATTCCTGTTGACGGTTGGTTCAATTAATGACGGGTCAACATCACCTTGGGGGTGGTGGGCCCGGGTGTGAAAGACCGAATTGGGAAATGCAGGTCAGACTTGCAAGGTGGAATATGTTCTCGCTTCTTTTTATCGGAGTTACAGGTTCTCATATTATTGGGATGTAACAAAGATAAGGAAGGAGATCCCAGATCTTGCTTGAGATATAATGATAAGTATATCTCTTACATTGAAAGTGATTAAGGGAATGAACTTTCATTGTTGACAAGGTAAGATAACTTTGATATAAAAACTCCTAAATCAAAGTAAAATATGTATATATATATATATAAATATGCACTTATGCAAATTTCTTATTTCAGATAATCCTTCATTAAACCCACTCAATGTTATACTCAATAATAACCAGTACAATATCATGGATTAGATCCATGATTAAGATATTGTACTTGCAGCTGGACACATAATGTATGTGGTTGCAATGTGCAAGTCTTCCTCATAATAATGAGGAATGACAATTAAATAGACAATAGGGCTACAACCCTGGGGTTTGTGTGTCTCTAGAATCTTGATCTCTCATCGAATGTACTTTGGAAGTGACATGTTGATGATGATCGCAATTGTCATATAATCCTTATAAAATTCTAAGAAGATGTTCTGGCATTATGTGTGCTCTCTACATTTAATCATGAATGACATGGTTCTCTGTATCACGCAGAATGGTGGCTCTATAAGAGATGTTGTATTCAAATTATTTGAGTACCTACCTGAACCAATGTTTTAAGAGTTTAGATGGATATAGATACGATGAGTGTCATCATTCTACTATGTATACTCTGGTCATTCATGATGCTTCATATTATTCATATTGTATGACTTGAATGAAGCATGTATAAATGTTGAAATACTTTTATATTGAATTTTTTTATTTCAACATAAGAGATCCTTTATCTTGAGCAATGGTTGCTTATAGATAAAGGGAGCACAGTGGAACCATGGGTTGGATCAAAATGAGAAGTATAGTCAAAGAGTTGACTGTACTTCTGTGACTTCCATATGACATCCAAAGAGTTGGATGAATACCAATACTGTAATAAGTTGATGTGTTGATAGTATGACTATCAAATCTATCTAGAATCCTTAGAGAAGGAATCAGATAGTACACCAGAATAATCTACATATAATCATTGAAATTGACTTACTTATTTGATAAGATAAAGTCTAATAATTGTATCTCAATCTTCTAATAACACTTGCAATTGGCTGGTTGTGTATTAGAATATTAGAAATTTGATCTTAAAGGTTCAATAGTCATCCACATGGATATCGATGCAATTGTTGCAACAATCTCTATTGGATTGATAGACTTCATAATTTCAATGGGAGAGACCTTAGTCTTAGAGAATGTCTCGATCACCTAGATATTAGAATACACTCATTGTTTATTTCTAAATGTTGGAAATAAACATGAATTCTGTAATAAATCAATCATAAAGTGTTATGATGGAGGTATTTTAGATAGTAGTCTAAAATCTAATGGACTCTACTAAATTAGAAAATTAATGAATGGTTCATTAACATTCCTAATACCGAAAATTAAACCTTTAAAGATCAATAGGAGGATGAAAATCATTTGATAATGATCTGGCATCAAGCCATGGATATTTGTCTGTTGATATGATCAATAGACTAGTAAGAAACTTTAGATTGTCTAAAGGTTCAAATCTTACATACTTGTGAATATTGTATTCAAAAGTAAAAATGTCCAATACATCCTTCCTTGGAATGGTGTATGATGTCAAGGTATTCAAGATCTCATGCATATTGATGTATGTGAATCATCTATATCAGAATAAACATTATAGATATGTGATATCTATTGATGATTATTTGTGATATGAGATTTCTTCTCTTCACTTAGAAACCTTTGAAATGTTCAAAGATTTCACAAGTTTGGAACCAAAGTTTGAAGGAAGATTAAATGAATTTGATCTAATCTAGGTAGTCAGTACCTATTAGATGAATTCATGGAATACCTTATAGAGATATGAATATTATTTTTATCTCACTCCTCCTAATAAACCTAAACTCAAGAGAGTTGTAGGGAGATACAATTGGATCATGTATGACATGATTTGATCAATAATCATTTTTAGCATAATTACCTATTAGTTTCCAGGTACATATGTAGTAGAGACTACAATGTATATCCTTAATAAGGTTCCAAGCAAGTAAGCTGGAATTTAGCACCTGAGAGTGCTACTTCATTAGAAAAATAAAGGATGGTATTGGATACCTACTTTATGACCTTGAGATTCTTAGAAAATCTCATCTTTGAGAATGTGATTCTTATAGGATGACTCTCTTAAGAATCAAGATGAAAATGAAGTAAAGGAACTCATTTAATCTTGAGAAGATAATGAGGCTCCTAAAATCAGAAACTAAAAGGATAATTAAAGATGAAACACTAATACCTCTTCAAATGAGTTTGAGGATGGATTCCATGTGTTAGTTGAATCTGACAATGATCTGACTTCATGTGATGAAGGTTTTGAAGATAATATCATGGAAAGATGGATGTTAGCAATAAAGTCTAAAGTAGAATTCATATACAAATATTGTATATGGACCCTCGAGGATCCACCTATATGGGTAAGACCCATTAAGGTGTTAATGGATCTTCAGGAGAAAGAGGGAACCTGATGAGAAGGTAGATACCTTCAAAGCACGATTCGTAGCCATGAGCTACACACCAAAGAGAAGACATCGCTTGCGATGAGTCTTGCTCTTCAGTGACCATGCTAACCCATCAAAATATTGCTAACCATAGCCACACAACTTGACTATGACATCTTCATGATGTGAGTCAATATTGCATTCCTCTATGATTACCTCTCTGAGGATATTCACATGAAGTAGCCCCATGGCTTTATGGTTGAGGAAAGCAAGGTGTGCAAGTTAAAGAAACTCCATCTATGGACTCAAATAAGCTTCTTGTAGTTGGAACATTGGATCTGATGAATCCATAAATGTTATGATTTCAGATAGAATCTTAATGTACCATGTGAAGCTTAGTGGGAGTGCCATTGTGTTCATCGTACTATATGTAGATGATAATAATATATGTTTTATAATATGGTTGTCCCATACCTCGAGATATGATCTCAAGGATACCTCTTAGATCTTAGTTCTGAAGTTGTTCAGAAGTAAAGAGAAGGGGATATTGGGACCATCACATTAATGGTACACCTTGGACATTTCCATTTTCTAGAAAATTCCAAGAAAGGCTTATTTCCCTCAAGATATGGTACTGACCTATCTAAAGGGATAGCACCTCAAAAGGTTGAGGATGTGAATGCTAGAACTGCTTGCACTTATGCATCAATTCTAAGAAGCTTAGTGTATGCTAGATGTGTACAAAAGCCAGATGTCTGCCATGCAGTGGGAGTAGTAAACTGTTACTAATTCTACTATGGAGATAAAACACTTGATTGCAGTAATAACAATATCTTCAAAGATGATGAAACTTAGAGATAATGATCTCAAAGTCTTATCTTCAAAAGTTTAAGTCCTTGTAGATAGTGATCTATATTGGTCTTAACCGTAGATACCTTAGGAGATAGAGATCTCCAGGAATGAAGGTATTCTGATAAGGATTATGAGAATGCTGGTTATAATAATTATTGAGGTGTGGTGTCAAGGACATTATGACTGACATGATTGAGTATTGGTTGCATAAGATGCAAATTTTTGCAATGGATGCGAGCATTGTTACCTTGGGATATGCATGTGCCATAGTCTTTTGGGAACAGAGTGACTGATCAACTTACCTAGCTATTTTTTAGCCTACAATTGTCACATGAGTGTGGGTTTAAATGATTAGCCCACTAATGGCTCTTTGGGCTATGGAAGATTGTTGGACATGCGAGTTCACGGTGAGCCATTATGCAATAAATGTTATTGCGAATATCATTCCCTGATCTGAAATGAAGAATAACCAATTTACATAATAGGTCCCTTAGTACAATTAGGGTTATGTACCATGGCCATCTTGATGATCATATAGCTGTTGATTCAGTTATTGAATCATAGAGGCTGGTGCTTGGATGAATATCTAAAGAGTTAGATTGAGGACTCATCAGGCACCGTCAAATAATTGTTAAGACATGATCTCCAACCTGATTAGGAGATGGCGATCCCTTCTCACATAGGTTAATATCTGACCGACCTCTTGATGCAGGTCCTCTGCATGGGAATAGAGATTCAGAGGTGTCAGATAAGTTAGGCCAAAGAGTTGACTTAACGAGATCGAGATAACCAAAGTCCTATATCATATGCTATCATGATATAGGAATGCATCCTCTGAACAGAGACAGATGTGTTACTATATATTTGAGTATGTACTTTTAGCAGACCAATAGGTTTATGACCTAATCAAGGTCTATACACCGGTGCCCTGGTGTGCAAGCAAGGGCATATGAGTAATACGATCTCTCAAAGGGATCATACAGGTTCATTATTGAACCCGAAGACATGAGCTCACTCATAAGATATTGGGAAGATCAAATTCCATGCACGGTCATATCACTTTGGAAGCTTGACTGAATTTGTAGGTTTGATATATACTTTTGGAAAGTATATGATCAAGACCTAGGTATGCTATATGCTTTTGGAAAGTATATGATCGATACCGACTCCCAATGATCGAATGAGAAACTTACTGATAGATCCTTGAAGTAGACAGTGTAAAATTGATCTTATACTTCAGGATTATTCTGAGTCTTCCAGTATGCAGGATGTACATGTATTGGGGAATACCTGAGGGTGATGTGATCATAAACGGTTGTATAACCATGACGCTTCCATTCCTAGGGAGTGATGAAACAGGTCTGGATTTTAGTGACTCCTCTCAGTAGAGAAGTAATCTAATCTTAGTCCAAATGTTGGACATTGATCTGAATGTGATTCACATTCAATGAGAAGATTAGATTTGCGGTCTTGATTTAATCAAGCATCTATGGGAGGCCCGAGATCTGGATTTGAGATGTGATCTCAATATCCAAGTCACTATACGCGGAACAATACAATTGCCCCGTCCTTATCTCCATGTATTCGGGAGAAATCGCATTATCCTTGAAAGAGTTTAGGATAATTTCATTGTTGATATAAGTATTCGAGCATTGAGAAAATGGATAATTAAATGTGATTTAATTGTCATGATTAATATGAATTCGATTCATATTATAAAGAGAGTTACCTAAGATAACTAAATGTGATTTAATTATCAAAGATGTGAATAACGCGAATGTGATTCATATTATTTGAGCATATGAGAATAGAGATCCAAGATGATTAAATGTGATTTAATTATTATGGATATGAATAATGTAGATAACACTATCCATATTAATCGTATATATTATAAATGTGATTTATAATATATAAGAGAGAGCTATTTGTAATTTACATTTGTTAATTAAAGGTTAATGTGAATTGGATTCACATTGAACATTAAATTGAAAATGTAATTTACATTTTATTTTGGGTTGTGAATATGATTCACAAATTTTAATGGCATGATTGCAATGTTCACAAAATAAATTGGATTTATTTTTACGAAATAATTTGCAACAAAAGTTGTTGCAAATATTGGAGAAATTAATGGGATAATGTATCTCATGGAATAAAAGGAGAAGAAGCCACCTTCCTTGTAGGGAGGGTGGACAGCCACATTTACTACATGGAATGTGGTGGCCATCCACTCCCTTCATGGAAGGAGGCTTGCCTCCTTTCTTAATTCTCCAATGGAGATTGATTTAATATAAATCAAATTATATTTAATGTATATTTGATTTTATTAAATTAATTGTTGTTGGTTTTTACCAACACAAATCTTAGCCATTAAAAGAAACACAATCAATGAGAGCCATTGGATTTGTGTTGTCCATGGATTGAGATCCATTGATCCCAAAATATTATAAAAGGAGAGGCACCCCTTTGCTCTTCTTTACACACAATGAGAACATAAATCTCTCTCTCTCTCTTTCTCTCTACATGCCTACTCTCTCTCCCTCTCATGTGGTCGTCCACCATGGATGCCCTAGAGAGGTTCTCCATCACCGCAACATCATTGTTATGCTGCCCGATCGTTTGCTTGTGGATGTCAGTCTCCTTCCATGCGCCTCGCTCGTGAAGAAGACGTTGAATCTCGTGTGTCGAGATCAGGAGATCTGCCGCTTGGATCATCAACATGGATTGCGAGAAGCACACGATTCATCCCCGCGCTCGCAAGCGTCTCCTCCGTCAGATCAGACTTAAGACAGGAGGTCTCTTCGTTTAGAGACTCGATCGCAACCATGCTTCAAGAGTTAATCCTATTACTTGTTTGTGGTTTAGACGAAACGATCCGAGAAGTGTTCTTGGATCATGTGGTTTCGCCACATGAAAAATTTTTAATTTCCACTGCATAGAACAACTAGTCCGACTAGTCGTTCTTCGTCGTATTTGATACGATGCTCACGCTTCCGTGATGCGCTTGAGGATTATCCCATATCCTTCAAGTTCGCTTTCGACCTTCTTGACCTTTGTACATCCACTCCTCTTGTATATCCTTTCGTTTTACTCTTTCTTCACCCCTTTTTTCGTGTGTGTATTTATGCTATATTTAGGATGTACTTTATCTTAAGTATAGGGGGGTGAATGATTTGTGTTGTTCATATTCGTCCTAATTATCACTCTTGTTGTTGCCTATACTTAGGGATACTCTGCCCTAAGTATGGGGGGTGATGTTGTTCATATCGTGTCTTTTTATTTTTAAGTCTGTACATTCTCTTCATCGATTTTTCCCTTTTGTACACTCCACTATACTTAGGATTACTTGATCGTAAGTATATGGGGGGATCACCAACTTCTCTTCTTTTTGTCTTTTCTTTGAGTCGTTGTACGATAGGATTTCTTTTCACTTTTCTATACCGAGCACGAGTTATGTCATCCTTTTTCGCTCTCTGATCACTATGAGGACATAGTTCGAGCTAAGTATAGGGGGTGTCGTATATATTGTATATATACTTTAGACGTAACTCGTACTTTTAAATATGTTTATTTGGGGGGTTATGTGTATAATTTGTAAAATCCACATGTGCAAAAAAACACAAAAAATAAAAACAATAAAAAAACTAAAAAATCTTGTACATATTTTACTAACCCTTTTTCCTTTCTATTAAAAAAACTACAAAATCAAAAATCTATAAAAATTTGCATATGCATTTTCCTCAAAAAAATCCATAAAAAGTTCAAAAATAGAAAATTGTTTAAAAAAATTTGTTCTTTTCACATGTGCATCATTTCTTTTCCAAACAAACCCTTGCATTGTTCATATTTTTCATTTGCATGTGCATTTGTTTCAGGATAGTATTGACATTTAAACTATGTCTGGAATAAAATTGAAGAATGAAGCTTAGTTTGACCTCAATCCACCTAATTCTCAGAGGAACTTCACCACGAAATAGGATTTTAGAAGCTTCAGGTCTTTGACTTTTAATTCTTTGAGTTCCACATGACAATGTGCATCGTTTGACTCTTAGTATCTAATCTGGTCTCTTCATTTATGGGTACAACTCTGGAATAGGGAATTAATTGTACTCTCGCACTATGCACTTAGCTCAACTCAGACGGGATGTTGGAAGACGGTGTGTGTTTCTTTTCTGGTAGCGTGGAAATCTAAAGATCAGAGTACGGGTTGAAATAAAGCTTCGGAAAAGGGATGGACGACTGGACACAATTTTTTCTAAGACCCCAAAAAATGTACAAAAACAAAAAGATTCTATATCCGTAGGGGCACAACAAGATCCAAGCAGAACCACCAAAAAATATAAATACAAAGAAGCCACTACCAAATAAATATATGACCAAAAGGTCCAAGCTTCAAGAAACCTGCAGATCTTGGTGGAGACTCGGCTACACTAGCCAGCTCCACAAGGAGAGTTGACTACACTGGCCACCCTCCAGTTCTTTTCTCCCTCTTTTAACTTCTCCCCCAATTCGATTGTGAACACAGCGTGACAGACCTTAGAAGGAAATACCTAACTTCCCGAGGATGAGTTACTGGAGAGGAGATTTGCATGGTAGTCCGGCATTCTGAATGGGAAGAGCTAAAACCTTTCACACACATGAGTCGATTGTTCAATGTTCATAGGGTATACTTTGGGAAGAGGATTGATCTAAGATGACTTCTGAGCCAAAACTGTGATAATGATGTGTAGAACTTGAAGGCTGTCGATTTTAAAATTCTAAGTCTCACAGAAGTTTCGACACACTAATAATCCAAAGGTCCGACAGAGCTCCAAACAACAATTTTATGAAGATAAGTTTAATACTCAATATTGTCCTACTTTCTTTATTTTCCCTTTATTTTTCTTTTTCTTTTTCTTCACTTATTCTTTCAAATAAGTGTTTGCTAAGGGACTAGAAAAGGTAAAGCATGGGGGATGATGAATATGCGATTCGTCATCTTTATTCATTTATTTTAGCTTAAAATCCCTTATAAAACACTACATAAAGCACTAAATCCATATTCTTACTAACTTGCATTTGTATGTAAATATCGTACACTTCTTACTAATTTTAACCTAAAATAAATAAATAAAGAAAGAAAGGAAAAATAAAGAAAATAAAATAAAAAATGGAAGACTGTATATATGTAATAGATACAGGATGACCCGAACCCCGAGAGAAGGTCAAGAGTTGACCTGATCGACCAGGAATAAAGTAGGGGGAGATAGGGTCCTTAAGCAGAAAATCCAAAAAAATTGTGTGCGTGTTGTTGTAAATACTTCCCACTTATTTTGTGTAATCTGTATAAGACTAACACTAATTTATTTGTGCCTTAATTGACCTCAAATCAAATAACATTCAAAACCAAAGTTGTAAATAAAAATGTGTTCTAATTAATAAAAGTAACTGCGCAATTAAATGTGTACAAAATAAAAGTAGACACACTTGGAAAAAGCCACTAAGCACTAATTGAAAGACCAATTCCGGCTCCATACGAGCTCAAAATGAATCAATCTCACTTCCATTAGATTTGAAATTAAATTATCTTTAAAATGGTTGTATTTTCATAATTTTTGGAGTTACGGTTGAAAAGTCGATTTTCTAGGGTGGTTTGGGCAATTTTCCCATGTATTTTGTAAATATTGTATTTGTATATATTTGTAAATTATTCTTACTAATTATTTAAAATTTAAAAAAATTATTTAAAATAAAAAAGAGCTAATTTCCTCATTTACCCTTGTATATAATGTTATATATATGTATATAGTATATGTATATAGTTGCTAATTTTAATTAACCACCATAAAAAAATAAAAAATAATATTTTTTAATTCAAATAAATAAAGTGACAAAAATTCAAAAAAACTAGATAATTGTGTAAATACTTTTATCTTTTTTTATCTTTATCTCTTTTCTAAGTTCATCTCTCTTATCTCTTCCACCAAAAAATCAAAAATTCAAATTTCATCTCTATCTTTTCTATTTATATGGCTCCTCCCTCATTCCAACTGGATCAATTTTTGGAGAGAGGAGCCCGATCTCCGAGAGAAAACTTCTTCGAGAAAGTTGCCTAGTCTCCAAGACGTCAGGTGACAGCGAGTCGGCCTTGTCGAGGCGATCACGGTCCTTTTCCGCTCCTAAGGTGAGATCCACATTTGTCTTCTTTTTTTAATCTAGGTTAATCGTAGTTTATTTCTCGTATTTTTTTTTCGTTGTCATTTTTTATCTAGATCTAAAAATCCGTCATGTTTTTGTTTTGCCATCGATATCGAGTTTTCATCTCATTCTCTCAATCTCCACGCATTCCATTCTATCGTCCATGATTTCTCAACTCCGGCCGCGTATGGTGGCCGGAGATCGGATTCGAATCTCTCATGTCCACCGGATCCTCGTTCATTTTTCTGATTTGTAAATAAATAAATAAATAAAATTTTGTTTCATTTTCTCTAATGTTTGTGCTGCAGGATCATTAAAAAAAATATTCTATATCTTTTTTATATTAATTCCTATTTTTTCGAATTTACAAAAAAATAAAATAAAATAAAGTTTAATGTTTACATTCTGCTTTACAAAATAAAAAAAATCACCAAGAAGTAAGGTCGCTACCCCCGCAGCTGATCCTCCGTGCGCCTCTCGCAGCCCCTCCTCCTTCCAGCCGCACCAGGCGGTGCCGACGTACACTGCCGACACGAGGCAACCCCCTCCAGCTCCCGCATAGATCGCCGACGTGAGGCGACCCCCTCCAAATCCCAGCGAACGCTGCTTGTGCCTCCTTTCGCGTGCGAGCCACTCTCCGCCCGTAGCATCGATTACAGCAACGCATGCAGCAATGCATGATCCCGTCCTACCGAGCGCCACCCACTGCCCCGCATCTTCCTCCTCCGCGCGGACACGCGCAGCGGTCGCGTCGCCCGCCCCCTCACCTCCAGCGCCTCCACCATCTGTGCCGCCAAGCGCTCCTGTGCGTCTCACCGACCGCCCCATCCCCTCGCGGCCTTGCGCCTTCGCCACCGCCCGCATCACAGGTCCACCCGTAGTTCAGGCCTCGAGCGACGTCTCGCCGCTGCCATACAACCTGACCACGTGCCTCCGCCTGTCCAGCGTCGCCCGCGCACGTGTGGGGAGAAGGGGCGACGGCGGCCACTGCCCCCTTGAGATTGAAATGAAGAAGGAATCTCCCTAGGGCTTCTTTAAAAAAGAAAGAAATATATATTTTGGAAAATTACATGAAGGGCCCTAAAATTTTCAGAAATTGCCAAAAGGTCCCCGCCAACTCCTCACACGTTATTTCAGGGTAAATTGCATATTCTTCACTCTGATTATTTTAATTATTTATTTACTGCCAGAACTTTAACTATTTGTGTTTAAGACCTTGTACTCCAGACTCGAATTTGCTTGCTCTCTTTTTCATTGAAATAAATGTTATTTGTGATAAAAAAACTTGCAAAAATTATGCTATGCTCCTGATGTGATTATCTTCCTAGTATAATTTTTTCATTGCATTTTGATTTCATTTAATATTATTTAAAAATAAAAAACAGTGCCATTTTATCTTCATGAAATTAAAAAAAATCGTAAAAATTCAAATATTGTTCAAAAAATTCCAAAAAATTAAGGTAGTTATATTTCATTGTTTTTAATTTCTATACAAATTTCGTGCATTGATTATCTATAAAGCCCAAAAAAATTGAAAAAAAACATCAAAAATCTTATAAAAATCATAGAAAATTCCACAAAAATTCAAAAATTGTGATTTCAGATTCTATTTGTAGATATTTGCATGTAGTTTCTATAAAAATAATTATCAGGAGTTTTGGGCACTTAAAATATTTTTAAGTTGCAAATTACTCCAGGCTATGCATATTTTCGCATTTTCTCACTTTTTGATTTTTAGAAAAATACAAAAACATCTAAAGATTCCGTAAAATTTCTCAAAAAAAATTTTAAACTTAAAACCAAAAATATTTTCTTTGGATTTTTCTGAGTATTTTTGATTAATTTAAAAATTACAAAAAGAGTTGGCATACGTATTATTGTTCTTGTGAATATTACTTCTTGTTATTTTTGAAAATAAAAAATACAAAATCAAAATCATAAAAAACATGAAAATCAAAAAATATAAAAAAATTAAATAAAAAATTAATTAAAAAAATTAAAAAGATAAAAAAATCACAAAAACCAAGGATAGTTGTCCTTTGAGATTCCTGTTTTGCTCTTAATTAATTCGTGATTAATTGAATAACCCTCGGGATTTGTAGCCTCCCTGAGTTTGACCCTGCCCGCTATACAGGTTAATAAGTAGCAAAATTAAAATAAAAAAAATATTTTTTGTTTGTCACGGGATTTTTGGGGATAGCAACGAACTTGTTTACCATTAATTTATCTGACCCCTCGAGATTTCGTGCACAACAAGTGCACCACCCAATTCAATTGAAAATAATGTATTTTTATTTAATGCTGTAAATCTCAGGAGTGATAGGACACTCCAGCAATCTGCGTTAGGGAAGTGGAAGAGAAAAGCGTCTGATAGTGAATCATCAGACAACTAGACAGCACCAGATACGAAAACACAAAAAAATGAAGAAAATACAAAAACACAAAAATAAATCAGCAGTCCCGATGAAGCCATGCCGGTCTTGGAGATGCCAGCACCTGCAGTAGAATTAGAGCCAACCGATGGAGCCGCACTTGTCATTTTTGGTCCACCAGATATATATGAATATACACATTTTTACCATCTACCTGTAAAGAAAGACGGACAAAAATTTAAATTTTAATGCAAGTATTTTCGATGATGTACATATGCCTTTTACTTCTGCAATTAAACCAAGAACAATAGAAAAATGAAAAATGCTTTGTATGATCCTGACATCATTGAGATATTGCAAAATATTATGCTTGAGACTCCTCTTCTGAAAGCCATGGAGTACATCCCAGTGTGAAGAAAGGACTCAAAGAAGCATGTACAATGAAGTGTCAGCCCTGTAAAACTAGACACAAAAAAAGCATATCCTTACCATGGCTACAGTGAACAACATCAACAATCTCCCATACAAAAAAGAATGACAAGGGAGCACTACTTATCAGATGCAAAATTTTGTATCAGGAGTTCGAGCACACCTTGCTCGACAATGGGTCTTCTATCAATCTTATGACATCATCACTACTCACAGAAGTTGGGCTAGGACCGCTCAAGCTAACTAAGATGATTCGACAATTTGCGGATTGATCTGTCAAGCGACCTAGGGACATGTTGGAGGATGTGATCGTCACCGTTCAAGGGATGCAATTACCTGTTGATTTCATCGTCCTGAACATGGACACCTCCACACCTATGATCCATACCCCGATCATCCTTGACCGATCATTCTTTCGAATAGCCAGATCAATAGCTAATTATGGCATAGGAGAAATCACATTTTGCTCCAGTAGTGATAAGATACATATAGAGAGGTGCCAGATCCAAAACCAAAAGAAGTCGTATCAAGAATGAGTGTGCTTGTGCCACAATGTCCCGAGGATTGTGACTTTTTAGCAGAGATCAGAGATACATATCTATTTCTGGAAGACAAAAAAACCATGGAATTCCTCTCTACTAAGGAAGGATAGGAAAACATCGTCCAATTAACTGAGGTCTTCAAAGATGAGATATTTGCTAATGTAAAAATGGAAAAGTTTAAACAATTTCCCTCATCAGAATATGAGAATTTCATTACCGATCTTTGTGATATTCTAAATGAAGAAGATGAATTGACAGAGGCAGACTATCGGCAAATGAAAGAGATAACAACTACTGCTATCATTGAATTCACCATAGACCGACTCCAACCCCACAAGAGCTTAAACTGTTGCCCTCCAACATGAAGTACGCCTTCCTTGATGGTGATACAAATATGCATCCGATCATCATCAATGCTCATTTGACCAAAGATCAAGAATCTCATCTGTTATAGGTTCTTGAATGAAACTGCAAGGCGATAGGCTAGAAGATATCAGAATTCCATGGGATCAATTCATCATTGTGCTTACATAACATTTATCTCGAAGAAGACAATAAACCTTCCTGTGAATTCCAGAGCAGATTGAATCCAATCCTCTGGGAGGTTGTGATGAAGGAATTCAGAAATGGTTTGATGCAGGATACATATATCCCATCTCTGACTCCAAGTGGGGGAGTCCCCTGCATGTAGTGCCAAAGAAGTCTATTATTACTGTTGTAACTAATGATAAAGAAGAGGAGATTCCGACCAGAGTACCGACATATTGGCGTGTCTGTGTGGACTACAGACGCCTTAATCTTGCTACCAAGAGGGACCATTTTCCACTACCCTTCATCGACTATATCCTTGAGAGGCTGGTTGCGAAGGAATATTTCTGCTTCTTGGATGGTTACTCCGGATGTAACCAAGTTGTAATTGCTTGTGAGGATTAATAGAAGATCACGTTCACCTGTCCATTTGGTATGTACGCCTTCCAACGGATGTTGTAACCGTGTAACGCCTCCGCTACATTTCAAAGATGTATGGTGGTCATATTTGTAGACATGGTGGGTAGTTTCCTTAAGGTTTTCATGGATGATTTTTCAGTTTGCGGAGACACATTTGACCAATGTTTAGATTATCTAGACCGTGTTTTGAGGAGGTGCTGTGAAGTCAACCTTGTGCTCCTATGGGAGAAGAGTCACTTTGTGGTGACTCCAGGGATCGTGCTGGGTCACATGGTATTAAAAAGTGGCATGGAAGTGGACCCAGACAAGGTGGAAGTGATTTCAAAACTTGAGCCACCTACAAATATGAAACAGATCCGGTCAACTGAGGCATGTCGGTTTCTACTAACGATTCATTAAAGACTTCAACAAGCTTTCCTGACCGTTGACAGAATCGCTTGTCAAGGAGATCGATTTTGTTGTCGATGACCATGTTCTATGGGCCTTCAACAATCTGATAGATCTAATTACACATGCTCCTATCCTGCAACCACCTGATTGGTGTCTCCCCTTTGAGGTCATGACGTATGCATTATATTTCATAATTGGTGCTATTTTAGGACAAATGTGAGATGAGATTCCATTTGCGATTCATTACGCTAGTAGAACACTAGACAAAGCCTAGAAGAATTGCATAATGAAAAAGAAAGATCTGCTAGCCGTAGTGTTTGCGCTGGAAAAGTTTAGATCCCATCTCCTCAGATCAAGGGTAATAATTTACACTGACCATTCTTTCGTCAAATACCTTCAGAGCAAGAAATATGCCAAACCTTGTCTAATTCGTTGGATCCTTCTACTCCAAGAGTTTGACATGGAAATTTGTGACGAATCAGGCATCAAGAATGTGATGGCAGATCATCATTCCAAGATAATTAATATAGAGCCTCTTGAGCCAAATTCCATTCCAATAACAGACCTTTCCAGATGAGGCAATCTTGTCTATAATTTCTCTCCCCTGGTACGCCAACATCATGAACTATCTCCTCTCCAAGAAGACTCCTCCAGACTGACCGGAGATTAACTCCATAAATTCTTGGCTGACATTCATTTTTACTGGTGAGAAGAACCATATCTATTCCGAGAGGGTGCAGATTGCATCTAGAGAAGGTGCATACCTCAGGAGGAGATCATGGGTCTCCTAACCACTATCATAAGCTTGAAGCTGGATGACATCATTCTGAAAAGATGACATCAACGAAAGTACTTCAATATGACCTTTGGTGGCCAACTCTATTCACGGATGCATATAATTATGTGATGAAATGTACTAACTCTCAGTGAATGGCCGGAAACATTAGCATGTGTGACACAATGCCTCTGAATTACATTCCGATATCTGACGTCTTCGACTCTTGGGACATTGATTTCATGGGGCCATTTGCTAACAGCCAGGGATTTGAATACATCATGCTCACCGTCGATTATGTCAATAGTTAGGATAACATCATATCACGGTTCGGGATCCCCAAATTTCTCATTTCTGATAGGGGGAACAATTTCATTAATAAAGAGGTCAAGAATTTAACAAATGAATACAACATTGAGCACCGAGATGCAATGCCGTAGCACCCACAATCCAATGGCTTGGCTAAATGTTCCAACAAAGAGATCAAAATCATATTGCAAAAGCTTGTAGGACCAGATAGGAAGAATTTCTTTCAATTACTTTACTTGGTTCTTTGGGCATATCACACGACGTACAAGTATTCTCTCGGCATGTGTCCCTATTGCCTCATCTATGGCAAACCTTGCCACCTGCTTGTGGAACCAACACAAATACTTTTGGGCATTAAACATGTGCAACCTTGATTCTGAGATGACTAAAAAGGCTTACAAAGTTGATCTGAACAGATTGCTTGAATTTCGAGACTACGTATACGATAATAACTTGATGTACAAAGAGAAAGTCAAGTGATGTCATGACAAACACATATGTAGGAATACTTTTAAACATGGACATAAGGTGTGGTTATTTGATGCAAAGTTGAGGATTTTTCCAGGCAAGCTGAAGAGAAAATGGACTTGGCCATTCATTGTGAGGACTGTGCATGACAACGGAAGCCTGCTCATATCAGAATTGTCACCTGACACACAACCCTTTGTAGTCAATGGAAAATTGTTGAAGTTGTATTTAGAGCATGACACATTCATGTCCGTTGTCGATTCAATCAAAGTTGTATTTTAAGAGGAGCTTACAGAGGCAAATAGATCAGGCATTTGAGTAGAAAAATAACAAAAAGTTCTTTGTTTTCTTTTTTCCTTTTCATTTTCTCATTCTTCCGAAAAGGTGTTCCCCCCATTCATCATGGCTATACTTAGGACGTACTTTGTCCTAATTATAGGAGGGGGAGCACTCCGAGTTATTCAATCCTATGGTCCCTCACCTGACTCCTCAACTCTTGATATTCTGTCTATACTTAGGGATATTTTACCCTAATTATAAGGGGAGACAGGTAGAGCAGATGAGTTCTTACATTCCCACTCCTCCCTACCTTGTGTATAATTTGCTATACTTAGGATTATTTCATCATAAGTATCGGGGGGGTGGTCAGCTTCTCATTCGTCATTCTTTAGTCGTTGTAGTATAGACTTTTCTATACTTCGTATAAGTTACGCCTTCTTTTTTCTCTCTGAACTCTGAGGACATAGGTCAACCTAAGAAAGGGGGTCGTATATACGTTGTATATACATTAGTCATAATACATACTTTCGTATTTCAATAATATGGCTAATTAATAAAACACAATAATTCTTTGAATCACTTGTAATAAATTGGTTAAAAATGGTTTACAAAATGATTTCTAGATTTTGAAAAGTCATTCAAAAATATTTTAAAAATGTTTGGAAAACTTTTGAAAATATGTTCAAACCTTTGTAAAATCTTTTATTTGTAAAAATTCATGTTATTTGTGTAAATACATTCTTTCGAAAATATTTTTGCAAATGATTTGAAAAATAGTTGCAAAAGTCTTTTGAAAAATCTATACATCCTGTTTGGAAAATATTTACAAAATCATTTTCAAGGCTTGTAAATGTTTGTAAAAATGTTTGTCAATTGCAAAAATAATAAGTTTTCAAAGTGTTTACAAAAATATTTTCAAAAATGTTATGAAATTCTTGTGTAAATAATAGCTCAAATAAAGGCCTTACAAAATGTATAAAACTTGTATATAAGTCTTATAACTACTCACTAACACTTAACTTATAAAAATCCCTTCTATAAAATACACCTTCACTACCATCCTTGTAAATACTGATGCAGTCATGTGTAAATACCTGCATATAATTCTTTTCTAACCTTTTTGTCTTTCAAAAATCCCTATAAATTTGCAAAATTCAAAACTCCAAAAACATTTGCAAAATATTTTCAAAAAACTACATAAAAATTTGCAAAACTTTTTTTTCCAAGAATCCATAAAAAGTTCAATACCAGAAAATTGCATCACAAAAATATTTTCCTTGCATTGTACATAGCATTTGCATTTTTCAGATTGATGTTGATAATTGAACTAGTCTAAGTAAAATTCGCAGATTGGAGCTTGGGTGGACCTTAATGCACTTAAGCACATGAACCTTAAAGGAACTGGAATTGAGATACTTAAGGTTTACTAAACTTAATGTTTGAGACCATGAGACTTGGTTCAATGTCATCTTGACTGTCTAATTGAATATTTCGAAACACACACATGACTCTTGTCGATAGTGACCTAACTGCACAACCACTCTTTACACTATGTTCACCTAAGTTGAAGTGTGGAGGGCTAGATTTGCTGACATGAGACACAAGCAAATGGAAACATTGGAAGTCACACATATATGGCCATTGTACGCCAACCCTATACAGTAGCAACGAGGTCTAAATATAGAAGACTGTGGGTTGCAATATCACTTCAAAATTGAAGGATATGGGAAGATCCTTAAGCGCATCACGGAAGCATGAGGATCGCATCGTATGCGATCGAGAGCGACTAGTCGTACTAGTTGCTCGAGGCAATGGATTTTTTAAAAATTTTCAAGGTTGAAACCACATGATCCAAGAACACTTCTCGGACAGTTTCATCTAAACCACAAAAAAGTATTAGGTTTACCTCTTGAAGCATGGGTGCGATCAAGTCTCTAAATGAAGTGACCTACTGTCTCAAGTCCGATCCGACAGAGGAGACGCTTGCGAACACATTGATGAAACATGTGCTCCTCGTAATCCATGTTGATGATCCAAACGATGAATCTCTTGATCTCGTCACATGAATTCCGATGACTTCTTCATGAGCGAGGCACACCGAAGGAGACGGAGATCCACGAGCAAACAATCCCGTAGCTTAACGACGATGCTGCGACGATGGCGACTCTATCTAGGGCTACTTGGTGGACGGCCACAATGAGAGAGAGAGAGAGACTTGGTGTGTAGAGAGATATGGAGAGAGTTTTAACTCCTCTTGGAATTATGCGTATCTTCAAAGGCAAGGGCTACCCTACCTTTTATACTAGTTGGATGCATATGGATCTCAATCCATGTGCTCTCTTAATCTACGATGTAGTTTAAAAGTTTATTAATCAATGGCCAAGATTTGTTACTCCAAAAATGCAACAACAATTAGTTTAAAATAAATTAACTATATCCATTTCAAGATAATAATTAATTCATTTTAAAATTAATCAATATACCTAGATAATGTGAAGCCCAAGTCTCTTTACTAAAAATAGGATGGTCGCCCCCCTCTTAAACAAGTCAAGGTGGACGTCCACCATAAAGGAATTAAGTCTTCCTTTATATATATATATATAAATGCAATAACATTTGTTGCATTTATCTTCACAAAAATAATTTCAAATTAAATTTGTGAAAACTCCAATCATGCCACTGACAAATATGAATCATCTTTATATATTCAACATAATATGTAAATTACATTTACGATTAATTGTTTATTGTGATCTCATTCACAACAACATATAATTTCTAAATTCTATTTACAAATGAAACTCTCCATTATATTATAAATCATATTTACAATATCCATGATTAATATGGGTAATGATATCCATAATAATCATATCTTTGATAATTAAATTATATTTAATTATCTAAGATCTCAAATCTCATGTGCCCAAATAACATGAACCACATTCACATTATTCATATCTTTGAGAATTAAATCACATTTAATCATCTTAGATAACTCTCCTTATATGGTCAAATAATATGAATTATAATATGAATCAAATTCATATTATTCATGATAATTAAATTACATTTAATTATCCATTTCTCAATGCTCGGATATATTATAACCAATGAAATTATTCTTGAACTCTTTCAAGAATAATACACTTTCTTTGCGGATACTTGGAGATAAGGACATGGCGATTGTATTGTTCCATGTATAGTGACTTGGATATTGAGATCATATCGCAAATCTAGATCTTGCGGAATAAATGTTTATTAAATCAAATCTGTATATCTAATCTTCTCATTGTATTTAAATCACATTTAGATCAAGGTTCAATATTTGGACTAAGATCTGATCACTTTTCTATGAGAGGAGTCACTAAAATCCATACATGTTTCATCACTCCCTTGGAATGGAAGCATCATGGTTATACAATCGTTTATGATCACAACACCCTCCGATATTCCTAATACATGTACATCCTGCATACTGGAAGCCCAAAATAAATACGAAGTTTTAGATCTATTTAGATTATCTCCTTCATGGTTGTATCATTAAGTTTCTCATTCGATCATTTGGAGTCGGTATCGATCATATACTTTCCAAAAGCATATATCATACCAAGGTGTTGTTGACATACTTTCCAAAAGCATATACCAAACCTACAAATTCAATCAAGCTTCCAAAATGAGACGACTGTGCGCGAAATTTGATTCCCAATATCTCATGAGTGATCTCATGTCTTCTAATTCAGTAAATGAACCTGTATGATCCCCTAAAGAGACCGTATTAGTCACATGCCCTTGTATGCACACCAGCACACGGGTGTATAGACCTTAATTAGGTCATCAACCTATTGGTCTGCCAAATGTACATACTCAGACATATAGTACCACATTTGTCTCCGGTCAGAGGATGCGTGCCTATATCGTGAAAACATACGACATAGGTCTTTGGTTATCTCGATCTTGTTAACTCAACTCTTTGACCTAACTTATCTAACACCTCTAAATCTCTATTCCTTTATATAGGACCTGCATCAAGAGGTTGGTTAGATATCAACTTTTAGAGAAAAGATTGCCATGTCCTTCTAAAGCTGGAGATCCTCTCTTAATAATCATTTGACGGTGCTTGATGAGTCCTCAATTTAACTATTTCGATACTCCTCCAAGCACCAGCCTCTATGATTCAACAATTGAATCAACATTTGTATGATTATTAAGAGGCCATGGTACACTACCCTAATTGTACTAAGTAACCTATTATGCAAATTAGTTATTCTTCATTTCCAATCAGGGAATGATATTTGCAATAACATTTATTGCATAATGGCTCACCGTGGGCTCGCATGTCCAATAATCTCCCACTAGTTCAAAGAGCCATTAATGGGCTAATCTTTAAAGACACACTCATGTGACAATCATAGTCTATTTAGAAAAAATATCTAGGTAAGCTGATCAGTCACTCTGTTACCGAGACTATGCCAAGTCCTTTTACGACACCTACCTATCTCCCAATAACTGCTCGCCTCCAATGCAATTGTTGCATTTTATGCAACCAATACTCAATCTTGTTAATTATATTGTCTTTATGACTACAATTTTATGGTCGTTATAACCAATATGTAATTTCTATTATCCTTATCAGAATACACTTATTTTTGGAGATCTCTATCTCCTAAGGTATCTATAGTTAAGACCTTTCATATCACTATCTATAAAGTCTTAAGTTCTTGAAGATAAGACTTAGAGTCACTATCTCAAAATTTTTGTCCTCTTTGAAGATATTGTTATTACTTCAACTAAGTGTTTTTTTTCCTCCATAGTAGGATTATCAACTGTTTACTACTCTCATTGCATGGCAGACATCTGGCTTTTGTACACATCTAGCATACACCTGGCTTCTCATAACTGATGCACAAGGGCAAACAGTTTTAGCATTCACTTCCACAACTGTTTGAGGTGCTATCCCTTTAGATAGTTTAGCACCATATCTTAAGGGAAGGAAGCCTTTACTGACATTTTTCCCAAAAATGGAACATGTCCAAGGTTTACCACTAATGTGATGGTTCCAATGCCCTCTTCTATTTGCTTCTGAATAACTTCAGAACTAAGATTTAAGAGGTATACTTGAGATCATTGTTGTTCACGTAATCTCGGTGATCAGAAATTAATGAATCGATAAGTCGTCAAAAATCCCGTGACAAGCTAACAATTTTTTTATTTTGCTATTTATTAACCTGTAGAGCGGACATGGTCGAACTCAGGGTGGCTACAAATCGCGAGGGTTATTTAATTAATCGAAAATCAATTAAAAGTAAACAAGAATCTCAAAGGATAACTATCCTTAATTTTAGTGATTTTTTATCTTTTTTTTAAAAAAATTATTTTTTATTTCTAGTTTTTTTTATTTTCTGATTTTCAAATTTTTAGTGATTTTGATTTTTGTAATTTTTAATTTTAAAACTAATACAGAGTAATATTCACAAGATCAAAATCACGTATGCCCAATATTTTTGTAATTTTCAAATTATCAAAGTGCTCAAAAAAATTCAAAGAAAATATTATGGGGTTTTAAAAGTTTTTAAATTTTTTTGGGAATTTTTGTGGAATTTTCAGATGTTTTTGTATTTTAATAAAAATCAAACAGTGCAAAACAAGGAAAATAGTGCACAACCTGGAGTAATTTGCAACTTAAAAATATTTTAAGTGCCCAAAACTCTTGGAAATTATTTTTATAAAAATAAAAGCAATTATCTACAAACAGGAACTGAAATCACTATTTTTGGATTTTTGTAGACTTTTCTATGATTTTTACAAGATTTTTGGTATTTTTCATTTTTTTAGGATTTTATAAAGAATCAATGCGTGAAATTTGCATACAAATTAAAAGACAATGAAATAAAACTACCCTATTTTTTTAATTTTCGGAGTTATTTTCGAATTTTTATGAATTTTTGAATTTCAAACTGGGAGAATGATATGTTTTTGATTTTTTAATAATAATAAATGAAATCAAAATGCAATGGAAATTTTATGCTAGATTGATATGCACATCAGAAGCATAGCATAATTTTTCAAAAATTTCTGGACTAATAAAAACATTTATTTCAATAGAAGAATCATGCAAATCAATGTATGAGAACATGGACTAAAATGTAAATAAATCAAGTTTTTGCATGAAATGATTAACAAAAATAAAATGCTGGAGCTAAAATGAAATTTACCCAAATGTTATATGACACACATGTGGTCTTCTGACGCTCAGGGACTGTTTTGCAAATTTGGAAACCTCCAGGGACTTCTCTGTAATTTTACCAAATTTTTTATTTTAAAATCACCCTCCCTTAGGGTTTCTCGGCTTCTTTGTTGCTCTCAAAAGGAACAGATGGGGTCGGCTACCGTTGTGGGTGGGGGTCACGCAGCGTGCGGCGTCGTACGCGTGCATGTGGGGCGACACCGTCTTCAACGGCGGGGGAGCTTCGCAGGTAGCTGAGAGGGCTCATCGGCGGTGGTGGGAACCGCGGCCATGATGGTCGAGAGTGCCTGGTGTTGCGGTAGCGTGGTCAGTGAGCCGCGATGGAGCTTCGGGCAGTGGAGTGCGTCGTAGGTCGCGACGGAAGGGCAGTGAAGGGAAGATCTACGAGGGGATCTGCTGGAGGGCGGTTGTCTTCGGGCGGCTGAAGTGGAGAATGACGAGAGACGATGGCCCGCGTGTGGGGCAGCGGCTGGCGTGCCTGACTGGAGCAGGACTAGTAACTGGGGAAGCCGCGGCACGGCCTTGTGGCACGAGGTGTGGGCGGCGCCTGGTGGGCGGCGGGTGTGAGGCACGCTGGGCGACCTGCTCTTTTTTTACTGTATGTAAACAAGAATTTTTTTTATTTTTTTGTTAGGACAAGTACTTTAAATATATTTTTTTGTTATATATATCTTGTTCTTTTTTTTATTTTCCCTGCAAAATAAACGTTAGAGAAAAAGAAAACAATTTTTTTAATATTTTATTAGTTTTTTTAATTATTTACAACTCAGAAAATAAACGAGGATCCGACGAAAATGAGAGATTCAAATCCGATCTCCGGCCACCGTATGCGGACGGAGTTGAGAGATCGTGGACGATAGAAATTGAAGGCGTGGAGAACGAGAATTGGAGATGAAAATTCGGTATCGGAAGCGGATCAAGTTTTGATGGATTTTATCATCTAATAAAATGATTGACGATGAAATAAAATTGCGAAAAATGCAACTATGAGTAACCTATATGAAAAATAAGAAAGATAATGCAGATCTCACCTTAGGAGTGGAAATGGACCGTGATCGCCTCGACGAAGGCCAACTCGCTGTCACCGGACGGTTCAGAGGCTAGGCACTTTTCTCGACGAAATTTTCTCTCGAAGATCGGGCTCCTCTCTCTAAAGATTGATCAAGTTGGAATGAGGGAGAAGGAGCCATATAAATAGAAAAGATAGAGATGAAAATTTGAATTTTTGAATTTTTGAATTTTTTGGTGAAAGAGATAAGAGAGATGAAAATTGAAATGAGATAAAGATGAAGAGAGATAAAATTATTTACAAAATTATCTTTGTTTTGAATTTTCATCTCGTTATTTATTTGAAATAAAAAATGTTATTTTTTATTTTTCATGGTGGTTAATTAAAAATAGCAACTATATACATATACTATATACATGTATGACATTATATACAAGGGTAGATGAGGAAATTAGCTTATTTTTAATTTATTTTTTTAATTTATTTATTTATTTATTTTTATTTTACTTAATTAGTAAAAATATTTACAAATATATAAAATACATGAGAAAATTGCACAAACCACCCTCGAAAACCAACTTTTTACTCGTAGCTCCAAAAATTATGAAATCACAACCATTTTAAAGATAATTTAATTTAGAATCAAATGGAAGTGAGATTGTTCAAATTGAGTTCATATGGAGCCGGAATTGCTTTTTCAATTAGTGCTTAGTGGCTTTTCCAAGTGTGGTTGCTTTTATTCTGTACATGATTTAATTCGCAATTATTTTTTATTAATTAGAACACATTTTTATTTACAACTTTGGTTTTGAAAATTATTTTATTTGAGGTCAATTGATCCACAAATAAATTTGTGTCAGTTTTATACAGATATACACAGAATAAGTGAGAAGTATTTACAACAACACACACATTTTTTGGATTTTCTGCTTAAGGACCCTATCTCCCCCTATTTTATTCCTGGTCGATTAGGTCAAGCCGTGACCTTCTCTCAGGGTTCGGGTCAGCCTGTATTTATTACATATTTACAGTCTTCCATTTTTTATTTTATTTTCTTTATTTTTCCTTTCGTGCTTTCTTTATTTATTTTAGGTTAAAATTAGTAAGAAGTGTACAATATTTACACATAGATGCAAGTTAGTAAGAATATGAAGTTAGTGTTTTATGTAGGTGTTTTATAAGGGATTTTAAGCTAAAATAAATGAATAAAGATGATGAATCGCAGATTCATCATCCCCCTATGCTTTACCTTTGCTAGTCCCTTAGCAAACATTTATTTGAAAGAATAAGTGAAGAAAAAGAAAAAGAAAAGGAAAATAAAGAAAGTAGGATAATATTGAGTATTAAACTTATCTTCAAAAAATTGTAGTTTGGAGCTCTATCGGACCTTTGGATTATTAGTGCGTCGGAACTTCTGTGAGACTTAGAATTTTAAAATCGACATCCTTCAAGTTCTACACATCATTGTCACAGTTTCGGCTCAGAAGTCATCTTAGATCAATCCTCTTCCCAAAGTATACCCTATAAACATTGAACAATCGACTCATGTGTGTGAAAGGTTTAGCTCTTCCCATCTAGAATGCCGGACTACCATGCAAATCTCCTCTCCAGTAACTCATCCTCGGGGAGTCAGGTATTTCCTTCTAAGGTCTGTCGCGTTGTGTTCACAATCGAATTGGGGGAGAAGTTAGAAGAAGGAGAAAAGAACTGGAAGGTGGCTAGTGTAGTCACCTCTCCTTGTGAAGCTAGCCAGTGTAGCCGAGTCTCCACCAAGATCTGCAGGTTTTCTTGAAGCTTGGACCTTTTTGGTCAGATATTTATTTGGCAGTGGTTTCTTTGTTTTTAGATTTTTGGTGGTTCTGCTTGGATCTTGTTGTGCCCCTACGGATATAGAATCTTTTTGTTTCCATACATGTTTTGGGGTCTTAGAAAAAAAATTGTGCCCAGCCGTCCATCCCTTTTCCGAAGTTTTATTTCAACCTGTACTCCAGTCTTTAGATTTACACGCTACCAGAAAAGAAACTCACACAGTCTTCCAACATCATGTCTGAGTTGAGCTAAGTGCATAGTGCAAGAGTACAAATTAATTCCCTATTCCGGAGTTGTACCCAGAATGAAGAGACCAGACACTAAGAGTCAAATGCTGCACATTGTCATGTGGAACTCAAAGAATTAAGTCAAAGACCTGAAGCTTCTGAAATCCTATTTCTCGGTGAAGTTCCTCTGAGAATTAGGTGGATTAAGGTCCAACTAAGCTTCATTCTTCATTTTATTCCAGACATAATTTAAATGTCAATACTATCCTGAAAAATGCACATGCAAATGCAAGAAAATACGAACAATGCAAATATTTTTTTTTGAAAAGAAATGATGTACATGTGAAAAGAACGCAAATTTTATTGAATTATGCAAGTTTTTGTAGGTTTTGTAGTTTTTTTAAGGAAAAAGGGTTAGTATAATATATACTAGTATATACAAGATTTTTTGTTTGTTTGTTTATTTTTTTGTTGTTTTTTTGTTTTGTTTTGTTTTTTTTGTTTTTGTTGCTTGTTTTTTTTCTTTTTTCTTTTTTTACATACGTGGATTTTACAAAATTATACACATAACCCCCCATATAAACATATTTAAAAGTACGAGTTATGTCTAAAATATATATACAATATATACGATACCCCCTATACTTAGCTCGAACGATGTCCTCATAGTTATCAGAGAGCGAAAAAGGAAGACATAACTCATGCTAATTATAGAAAAGTGAAAAGACTCATATGCTACAACGACTCAAAGATAATATAAAAAGAAGAGAAGTTGGTGATCCCCCCTATACTTAGGATCAAGTAATCCTAAGTATAGTGGAGTGTACAAAAGGGGAAAACCGATGAAGAGAATGTACAGACTCAAAAATAAAAAGACACGATATGAACAACATCACCCCCCTATACTTAGGGTAGAGTATCCCTAAGTATAGGCAACAACAAGAGTGATGAACATGACAAATATGAACAACACAAATCATTCACCCCCCTATACTTAGGATAAAGTACATCCTAAGTATAGCATATATACACACGGAAAAGGGGTGAGCGATAAAATGGGAGAAGAAAAAGTGAAACGAAAGGATATATAAGAGGAGTGGATGATCATGTATCAGGCAAAGAAAGTGGAATCAAAAGATCATCATCTGATACCACAGAAATCGAATCAACGACGGACAGGAATGTATCATGATCTAGATATGGCTTCAGCAACTGTCCGTTCACAACAAATGGCTGTGCGTCAGATGACAACCCAAATATGACAATACTCCCATTGTCATGCACAACTCTCACGATGAACGGTCCAGACCACTTGCTTTTTAATTTTCCTATAAAAAACTTCAACTTAGCATCAAATAACCAAACTTTCTGATCATGGGAGAAAGTCATTCTTCGAATGTGTTTATCATGCCAACGCTTGAATTTCTCCTTATACATAAGTAAGTTATCATATGCAAAGTCTCGGAATTCCAGTAATTTGTTCAAATCCAACTTCCTGTTCTTTCCTCCCTTCTCATAATCTAAATTGCATACACAGAGTGCCCATAAAGATTTGTGAATTAATTCTACTGGCAGGTGGCATGGCTTTCCATACACCAATTTGTAGGGAGACATACCCAAAGGAGACTTGTACGTCGTTCGATAAGCCCATAGAACTAAATCAAGCATCTGGGACCAGTTCTTCCTATCTGGACGTACAAGTTTTTGCAATATCATCTTGATCTCCCTATTTGAAATTTCTGTCAAGCCATTAGTCTGAGGGTGGTAAGGAGACGCAACTCTGTGCTCAATAGCGTACTCCTTCACAAGCTTCTTTACTTCTCTATTAATGAAATGGCTTCCCCCATCCGAAATCAATATTTTGGGAATATCGAACTGTGCAATAATATGGTCCTTGAGAAAGAAACACACTGTACGACTATCTGCGGCTCGAGTGGGGATAGCCTCCACCCATCGACTAACATAATCCACGGCGAGCAGGATGTACTGAAGTCCCTGACTGACAGGAAATGGGCCCATGAAGTCTTTGTCCCAAGCATCAAAAACATCAGAAATTTGTATATATCTTAGGGGCATGGTATCTTTGGAACCAACAGTTCCTCCCATTTTCTGACAATCAGTACAACCCCGAACATACTCTGTAGCATCTTTAAACAATGTGGGCTACCATAGGCCACTCTGTAAAACCTTTGCTGTCGTGCGTGTCCCCGAATGATGCCCACCAGATTCTAGTTTGTGATAGTGCTCAAGTACACTGGTGTTCCTCCTAAGGAATGCACCTTCTCAAGATACAATCCGTACCCTCATGAAATAGGTACAGATCCTTCCACTAGTAATAATGAATCTCTGTCAGAAATTTGTCTACCTTGTACTTCAGCCAATCTTGTGGAACTTTCTTAAAGACAAGATAGATCACAATATCAGCATACCATGGGAGTGAGTCCATAGACAAAATGGCCTCATCTGGAAAGCTTTCGGAAATAGGAATTATGTTCTGCGCAGAGGTCTCTATGTCTGTGATACGGGAAAGGTGATCTGTCACAACATTTTTTACTCCAGGTTTATCTCAAATCTTTAAATCAAATTCCTGGAGAAGAAGGATCCATCTGATAAGGCATGGTTTGGCATCCTTCTTTTCCTGTAAGTATCGTATGGCAGTGTGATCCGTGTACACAATAACATGTGAACCAATGAGGTAAGATCTGAACTTTTCTAGCCCAAACACAACTGCTGACATCCCCTTCTCTGTAACTGTATAATTCTGCTATGCTTCATCCAGATTCTTGCTATCATAGTGAATAGCAAATGGTATCCCATCCCTTCTCTGTCCTAAAACCGCTCCAACTGTGAAATCTGATGCATCCGTCATGATCTCAAAAGGTAGAGACCAATCAGGTGGCTGTAGGACAGGAGCACTAGTAACTATTTCTTTCATCTGATTGAATGCAAGGAGAACTTTCTCATCGACAACAAAATCAGTCTCCTTACATAGAAGCTCAGTCAAAGGTCTGCGATTTTGCTGAAGTCCTTTATGAATTGCCTATACAATCCTACGTGTCCCAAAAATGACCGTAACTGCTTTAAATTCTGCGGTGGCTCTAACTTGGAAATCACATCAATCTTAGCCGAGTCAATCTCCATACCATGTTTGGAGATGACATGGCCCAATACAATCCCATTAGTTACCATAAAGTGACTCTTCTCCCACGAGAGCACTAGGTTTACCTCACAGCAACGTTGAAGAACTTAGTCTAAATGAGCTAGACATGTGTAAAAACTATCCCCGTAGACCGAGAAATCGTCCATGAAGACTTCAAGAAAATTACCCTCCATGTCGGCAAAAACGACCAACATACACCTTTGAAATGTAGTGGGGGCATTACACAATCCAAAGGGCATCCGTCTAAAGGTGTTAGTGCCAAAAGGACAAGTGAAAGTAGTTTTCTCCTGATCCTCAGGAGTGATAACAACTTGGTTGTATCCCGAGTACCCATCCAAGAAGCAAAATAACTCTTTCCCTGCCAACCTCTCAATAATCTGATAGATAAAGGGCAGTGGAAAGTAATCCTTCTTGGTAGCTGAGTTCAGGCATCAGTAATCTACAAAGACACGCCATGAAGTAGGTACCTGGGTCGGAATCTCCTCACCGCGGTCATTCTTTACGATCATAATCCCATGTTTCTTTGGGACCACATGTAAAGGGATGACCCATTTGGAATCCGAAATGGGATATATAAAGCTAGCATCACACCATTTCTTGATCTCCTTCAAGACAACCTCCCTCAGGTTTGGACTTAGACGGCGCTGACATTCACAGGAGGGTTTATGGTCATCCTCTAGGTAGATATGATGCGAGCACAACTCCTGGATTGATCTCACGGAGATCCGAGATATTCCAGCCTATGGCCTTGCAGTTTCTCTCAAGAACCCCTAGCATGCGAGATTCTTGTTCAGCGGTCAACTGCGAGCTGAGGATGATCGGAATTATTTGGGGGGGGGGCAAGGAAGGCATATTTCAATGTTGATGATAAAACCTTGAGCTTAGGTGGGGTCTGAATTGGCTCTACGATAACCTCTGCTACTGTAGTGGTAGATGGTATGTGATCTGTGCTCTGTAGACTATCTACCTTGGCTATTGACAGCTCAGCAGGTAGAATATCTGATAGATCTGTAATGAATGATCTCTGTCAAAAAGGAATGGCTCATCAGGATGTTCAATACTCTTATCAATGAACGACTCAGATATCTCAGCAATAATCTCAGATCGATGTCTCTCATATGTGCATAAATCAGGAAATCCAACAAATAGCTTAGATATTTGGACCTCAGAACTCTGCTCAAAATGCTCATTGGCAACAGTCTCAATTGGACCACCAAGGGAACTCATGTCGACTGTGCTTTCGAGAGAGTCCTTTTGGGAAAGGAACTTCTGGGTATATATAAAATCCATGAAAAGATCTGTCTCTCAGAATACATCAAGAAAATCACAATCATCTGGCTCTGATATAACTTTCTCTGTATCATCTACTGCTGGTGGCGATGATGGTCTAGGATCAGAGATCGTCTCAATTTTCACCTTGTGACTACGAGAAAGATGATCTCTACATTACCATAATCAACTATTGCTTCGGCCGTTCAGAGGAATGGTCAACCTAGTATGATCGGGGTATGGAGTAACGGTGCAGGTGTGTCCATATCCATGACAACAAAATCAACATGGAATTTCATTCCCTACACCGTTACAATAACATCCTCTAAAATGCCTCTTGGCCTCTTAATAGATCTATCAGCAAACTGAAGGATCATTCTGGTTGTTTTAAGAGGCTCTAAATGGAATTCAGTTAATAACGAAGAAGGCATGGGATTAATGGAGGAACCGCTATCGTGAAGAGTACGATCAAATTCATGATCAAAGATATGGCAACGGATGTGAGGTGCTCCCTTGTCTTTCTTTTTAGGTGGAAGGTTACTGATGGCATGAACTATGGTCATGGTCAAGATGTATTTCTCTGTTTCCTTTCGTATGTTCTTCCTTGGTTGACGCTTTTGGGTACATGCCTCTTTCATTCCCTTTTTTACTGTAGACATGTATTCCATGGCCTTAAAGAGTGGGATCTTTAAAAAGATGTTATGTAAGATCTCAACCACTCCAGGATCAGATAGTGCTGTTTTTATTTTTTGATTTTTTAGCTTCGAGAGTAGAAGGAAATGGCACAGAATCAGAATAAACATGCAAACGTTCATTTTCTTTATTCAAAGTAGAATCGTCATGTACAAGAGGACAACCAGAATCAGTCTGTATAGTGTTGTCCAATCTATATGAAGGAAAAATGGAATCTAAAACAGAACGGGATGTTGCTACTTGTGAAGAGGAAGAATATACGACTGGTATATTCTCCCTTGCTGATGGTAATCTGCATCCGCCTGGTGACGGTGGTGGTGAAGGCGGTGAAACTGCAGATGTGTGTGCAGCTATACTGGGCCTCTCGACTGCTGGTGAAGGAGATGATGTCGAAGATGATGCTCTCTTAGTGGATCGATCTCCCAACCCCAACTGCTGCGTAGGCGGCTGCAATCTCCCACTGCTCTTGAGATGAATGGTGTCAGATAAACATGTAAAATCAAGGGACGTACCTGTCTCGAGGGTGGGTGGGCCACTGGCTACCTGCTCCTTGCGTTTGAAGTTGTTGGGGATGGCTTCAACCTATGCTGGAATCAGTGTCTTGGTGGTGGTCAGGTCGTCAATCCGCTGAGTTAGTTCATTCATGTTCTTCATAAGTAGTGTAAGCTGGTCCAGTGCTGGATTAACTGAAGGGGCCTCAAGTTGCTCATTGATTGGATGTCGTTGAGGCTGATAGTACGGAGGCTGTTGGTACCCATACGGATTTTGATAATAAGGAGGAGGGGGAGAATACTGTCCATAATATGCAGTCTGATGCTGGTTAGGATGAGGGAAATACATAGACTGCTGCTGAGGCTGGCCTTGTCTCCAGTTTTGGAACTGAGGTGGAGACTGATACTGAGGCTGGAACTGCTGGTGCTGGTAATGAAACTGCTGCTATCTGCCTCCCTGAACCTGGTGGGCGGGTCTCTGACCCTGATGTGAATCCAACTGGCCTTTCCCTGACGGACGGGGCTGGTTTCTCTCACAGTCAAATCAGATTCCATTCACCTCCTCAATACCAAGTGGAGGTGGAGACTGCTACTCAGGAATGTAGGCTACTTCTTGTTGATACGGAACTATATGATGTGAATGCTGCTGAACCTGATCAGGTGTCTACACGTAGTAGACATGTTGAATTGTGGATGGTCCTCCACTACTCTGCTTGGTGGAAGAAGTCTGCTCCCTAGAGGTAGTGGCCGTTGCACTCATGCTGTGGACTGCGCTGATCGAATTTACAAGAAGCTCCAGATGCTTTGTTATCTCATCCAACTTATCCAGGTTCTTTGTCCTCTGCTCGATCACATGAAGCTTATCAAGTTCCTGGGATCACTTTTCAATAATGTCACTTTGGATAGGTGGTTTCCAATGATTTCCAGGTCAGTGCTATCCACCTTATCCACTTCTTTTGTTGCCATCATATTGACATCCTTGTGGGGTACTGCAGGGGTGGTGATGGGGTGCTTCTGAAAAGTACGTGAAGAAGAAAGAGTTGCTGAACTTTCTGTCATCTTCTCAAAAAATTGATAAAGGACATCCTCGTCCTTATTGAAGTGACTTCCCCCACAAGAAGCATCTACCAACTTCTGGTTCTCAATACTTAGACCCCCAAAGAAATTTTGTACAAGGCTGGTCTTTGGAATATCATGATGGGTGCAAGTCTCTATCAGATCTTTGAATCGTTTCCATGCCTCGTGAATAGGCTCTTGGGGCATCTTGGAGAAATTAGCAATCAAGGATCACATTTAGTTGAGTCATCCAAGTGGATTATACTTGTTCAGAAATGCAGACCTCAACTCTTCCTGAGTAGTGACAACCTTTCCCAAGTGATTTAACCAATACAAAGCTTTGCCCATCAGACTGAATGGAAAGGCGGTCATCTGCACTACCTCTAATGGGACATTTGGGTAATGTACTGTTCCTCAAATGCGATCGAACTGCTGGAGGTGTATATAAGATTCTTCAATACTATTTCCATGGAATATTGGGAGAAGAGGTAAAATAGTAGGCTTAAGCTCAAAATGCCCATGAACCGCTGGGATTTGTATCCAAGAATTTGTCTGTCCTGCCCCTGGATTATAAGCAGCTTTTAGTGTAGGCTTAGCCCCAGGTTCTATATGAGGTACTTCTCCCCCATTCCCACCTACAGGGTTTCTGTTATCCCCCTCTCTCCTATCTTCTCTTTTCTGTCTCAACTCGAGAATCATGTCTCTTAATGTGTTCTGAAAGTTAGTATGCTCTGCTCTCTGGGCTTGAATTGTCTAGATGGAGGCTAACATGGTCCTGTTGATCTCGCTCTGCTCCGACATGGTTCCCTTTCCCTTTGGTGGCATCAAGTGTTCAGTGTCTGACTCTGAAAATGTACATGATACTCGATTAGTACTCAGAATTGATGGAGTCTCAGATATTAATTCGAGATTAAAGCCAATCTCAAAAGTGGATTGATGGATGTTGTGAAGGGTAAAGTGGGGGAAGAGGAATATTTGTGAAGTGAGTCTCCCCAAATAGAAAGTGAACGGCTCGGAGTGTAGAATGAGCTCGTAGAGTCCGAACGAGAAATACTCCGGTCCGACATCTTCGAAATCAATAGGCAGGATGCGAGAACACGAAAGTCAATGCAAGAGTGAAAGTGAATGAAGGCGCAAATTGCGCAGAAGGATCTTTATCGCTAACAAGCAAACACAATACAAACCCCCAGTTCTCCAACTCAACTCAATGTGAAGACCGTGAGGGTTCGGTCAATTATCTTGTCAATTTTAGAGTTTGGCGACAATACGATCTATTAGAGCGGTTAAAGAGAGCTGTTAGGAATCCAATGCTCTCAGGAGACTGGCCCAATCCCGAAGTTAGATCTTTCCCACCTAGTATGAATTGCGGACCATTTACCGGCTACCCGATCAATTCAATCTATTAAGGACGTCATGGGCTGCTTTACCGGCTACCGGAGAGATCCTCACCGGAGAACGACTAACCCAAGATAGTAGTCTGAAAAGAGTTCGGGCATGGCTCTATCCTAGTGTGCGGGTCACTCTCGTGCTCAAGCAAACCAAACAATGAGGGGGTTACTCTCCCCAAAACAAAGTTTTTTCCTTTTATTTTTTAGGGTCGAGTTTCCTTTATCAGTCCCGATTTTAGGCAGTTATTACTTGGTTAAAATATTTTCAATGAATCGCCTACCAAGTGTCCAATTTCCTTTTTAACTTATGTGAGTGAAAACAAGGAAGGAGATCGGAAATGCCAATGCATGATTAAAAACAATGATGCATGCATGAGTTAGAGATGTGTACCTTGTCGCCATCACTCTACATGCAGGTGATCCGCGCAGGATTTAAATAAACTATCCTATATCATGCAAGTGAACCGTCCTAGATAATAGCTTCTATTAACAGGAAAGAACAAGTTAATTTGACAAAGTCCAAATTATGCTCTACTCTATAGGCACAGAAATTTCTTGTTTATGGTGTTTGGATCTAATTAATTACCTGGCTCAAGAAAATTAATTAAAGCAATCAAGAGGTAGCTCACGAAATTCGTGGGAAACAAAGAAAAATAAGGCATTGAAAACAAAATCGTTGAGGTCCCCCAAGTGCACCGGCACTTGGTGAAACAGACCCCACAATAAATGAATGTCCGTTTACAAGAGTTCAAATAGTAGAACAGAAAAACTCTCTCTCTTTCTCTTTTTCGTCTCCTTCACTTCTTCTTCTCCTATTCTCACGCTATCCTGCGGCTTGGTGAAGAATCAAGCCGCCTCCATGTCGCTTGGGTGCTTCGGCTCTCCTAGGATCGCCTCCTTCGCTCCACGGTCCCTCGTAAGAAAAAGAAAAGAGAATGTGTATGAAATACAATTATCGAATATGAGAGAAAAAATGAATCAGTGATTATGAACAATGAAGTGAATGGCAAAAAAAATATATTTACAACCAAGAATAGCAGGTCAAAAGAGAAGCCTAACTACCCTCGCAGTGCCTCCCCAACAACGACGCCATTTTGTTGTTCGCGAAATCTCGGAGATCGGAAATTAATGAATCGATAAGTCGTTGCTACCAGCCCCAAAAATCCCGTGACAGACAAACAATTTTTTTATTTTGCTAGTTATTAACCTGTATAGCGGACATGGTCAAACTCATGGAGTATACAAATCCCGAGGGTTATTCAATTAATCGAAAATCAACTAAAAAAAAGAATCTCAAAGGATAACTATGAAGGATGTGATTACATCCTCAAGCACATCACGGAAGCGTAAGCATCGTATCGAATACGATGAAGAACGACTAGTCATACTAGTTGTTCTATGCAGCGGAAATTAAAAAAATTTATGCAATGAAACCACATGATCCAAGAACACTTCTCGGATAGTTTCGTCTAAACCACAAATAAGTAATAGGATTACCTCTTGAAGCGTTGTTGCGATCAAGTCTCTAAACGAAGAGACCTCCTGTCTCAAGTCCGATCCGACGGAGGAGACGCTTGTGAGCACGGGGATGAACCACGTGCTTCTCGCAATCCATGTTGATGATCCAAGCGGTGAATCTCCTGATCTTGAGACACGAGATCCGACGTCTTCTTCACGAGCAAGGCACGCCGAAGTAGACGGAGATCTACGAGCAAACCATCGGGCAACATAACGACGACGCCGCGGCGATGGAGAACCTCTCTAGGGCATCCATGGTGGACGGCCACATGAGAGGGAGAGAGAGAGAGTAGGCATGTGAAGAGAAAGAGAGAGAGAGACTTGTTGTCTCATTTGTTTTTGTGTAAAGAAGAGCAAAGGGGTGCCTCTTCTTTTATAGCATTTTGGGATCCATGGATCTCAATCCATGGGACAACATAAATCCAATGGTTCTTATTGATTGTGTTTCTTTCAATGGCTAAGATTTATGTTGGTAAAAACCAACAACAATTAATTTAATAAAAATCAAATATATGTAGAATATAATTTGATTTATATCAAATCAATCTCAATTAGAGAAATAGGAAAGGAGGCAAGCCTCCTTCCATGAATGGAGTGGACGACCACCACATTCCATGTAGGAAATGTGGTCGTCCACCCTCCTTACATGGAAGGTGGCTTCTTCTCTTTTTATTCCATGAGATATATTATCCCATTAATTTCTCCAATATTTGCAACAAATTTTGTTGCAGATTATTTCACAAAAATAAATCTAATTTATTTTGTAAACATTGCAATCTTTCCATTATAAATTTGTGAATCATATTCACAACCAAAAGTAAAATATAAATTACATTTTCAATTTAATGTCCAATGTGAATCCAATTCACATTAACATTTAATTAACAAATGTAAATTATAAATATCTCTCTCTTATATATTATAAATCACATTTATAATATATATGATTACTATGGATATTTCTATACACATTATTCATATCCATGATAATTAAATCATATCTAATCATCCTGGATCTCATTTGTCTTGTTCTCAAATAATATGAATCACATTCATATTACTTACATCTTTGATAATTAAATCACATTTAATTATCTCAGATAACTCTCTTTATAATATGAATCAAATTCATATTACTCATGATAATTAAATCACATTTAATTATCCATTTTCTCAATGCTTGGATACATATATCAATAATAGAATTATCCATGAACTCCTTCAAGGATAATGTGCTTTCTCCGCAGATACTTGGAGATAAGGACATGGCGATTGTATTGTTCCATGTATAGTGACATGGATATTGAGATCATATCTCAAATTCAGATCGCGGGCCTCCCATAGATGCTTGATTAAATCAAGACCGCAAATCTAATATTCTCATTGCATCTGAATCACATTCAGATCAATGTCCAACATTTGGACTAAGATCAGATTACTTCTCTACTGAGAGGAGTCACTAAAATCCAGACCTGTTTCATCACTCCCTGGGAATGGAAGTGCCATGGTTATACAATCATTTATGATCACATCACCCTCAGGTATTCCCAATACCTGTACATCCTGCATACTGGAAGACTCAGAATAAACCCGAAGTATTAGATCAACTTTACACTGTCTACTTCAGGGTTTTATCAGTAAGTTTCTCATTCGATCATTGGGAGTTGGTATCGATTATACACTTTTCAAAAGCATATATCATACCTAGGTCTTGATCATATACTTTCCAAAAGTATATATCAAACCTACGAATTCAGTCAAGCTTCCAAAGAGAGACGACTATGCGCATGGAATTTGATTCTTCCTAATATTTCATGAGTGGGCTCATGTCTTCCGGTTCAGTAACTGAACCTGTATGATCCCTTTGAGAGATCGTATTACTCATATGCCCTTATATGCACACCAGCGCGCTGGTGTATAGGCCTTGGTTAGGTCATCAACCTATTGGTGTGCCAAATGTATATACTTAGACATATAGTAACACATCTGTCTCCGATCAGAGGATGCGTGCCTGTATCGTGACAGTATACGATATAGGACTTTGGTTATATCGATCTCGTTAAGTCAACTCTTTGACCTAACTAACCTGACACCTCTGAATCTCTATTCCTATGCAGAGGACCTGCATCAAGAGGTCGGTCAGATATCAGCCTAAATGAGAAAGGATTGCCATCTCCTACTCAGGTTGGAGATCATCTCTTAACAATCACTTGACGGTGCTTGATGAGTCCTCAATCTAACCCTTTATATATTCATTCAAGCACCAGCCTCTATGATTCAATAGTTGAATCAACAGTTGTATGACATTAAGATGGCCATGGTACATAACCCTAATTAGACTGAGGGACCTATTATGCAAATTATTCATTCTTCATTTCAGATCAGGGAATGATATTTGCAATAACATTTATTGCATAATGGCTCGCCGTGGGTCGCATGTCCAACAATCTCCCACTTGCCCAAAGAGCCATTAATGGGCTAATCATTTAAACCCGCACTCAAGTGACAATCATAGGCAAATTGCTAGGTAAGTTGATCAGTCACTCTGTTTCTGCGAGACTACGCCAAGTCCTTTTACGACACTTGCATATCCCTAGTAACAATGCTCGCATCTAATGTGAATGTTGCATCTCATGCAACCAATATTCAATTTAGTTACAGTGTCATTGACACTACAGCTTAATAATTGTTATAACCAGTATTTCCATAATCCTTATCGGAATACCTTTATCTCTTAAGGTATCCACAGTTTAAGACCTTTTAGATCTCTATCTATAAAGTCTTAAGCTTTTGAAGATAAGACTTTGAGATCACTATCTCAAAAAATCTTGTCCTCTATGAAGATATTGCAATCAAGTGTTTTCTCTCCATAGTAGGATTAGCAACACTTTACTACTCCCACTGCATGGCAGATATCTGGCTTTTGTACACATTTAGCATACACTCAGCTTCTCGTAACTGATGCACAAGTGCAAGCAATTCTAGCATTCACTTCCTCAACTCTTTGAGGTGCTATCCCTTTAGATAGGTCAGTACCATATCTTAAAGGATGGAAGCCTTTCTTGGAATTTCTAACAATAGAATATGTCCAAGGTGTACTGCAAATGTGACAATCACAATATCCTCTTCTCTTTGCTTCTGAACAACTTCAGAACGAAGATCTAAGAGGTATATTTGAAATCGTATTTCAAGGTATGGAATAGCCAGTCTATAAAACACTTATCATCATCCTTATATCATTCTAAATGATTAGGATATTATCTACATTTAGCATGATGAACACAAAGGCACTCCCACTAAGCTTCACATGGCTCATCAAGATTTTTATTAGAAATCATAACATTTATAATTTCGTCAAATCTTAGGGTCCAACTTCAAGAAGCTTTTTTGAGTCCATAGATGGATTCCTTAGCTTGCACACCTTGCTTTCCTTAACCATGAAGCCCTGTGGCTACTTCATGTGAATATCCTCAAAGAGGTATTTATAGAGGAATGCAATATTGTCTTACATCTAGAAGATGCAATAGCCAAGTTATGTATCTAAAGTTAGTAATATTCTGATGGTTTTAAGCATGGTTACCGAAGAGCAAGTCTCATTGCAAGCAATGTCTTCTCTTCCGATGTGTAGCTCATGGCTATGAACCGTGCTTTGAAGGTCTCTACCTTCTCATCAGATTCCCTTTCTCTTGAAGATCCATTTACACCTTTGCAGGTCTTACCCATATAGGTGGATCCTTGAGGGTCCATATACAACACTTGTATATGAAGTTTACTTTAGACTTTCATTGCTAAAATCCATCTTTCCATATTATGATCCTCAGGATTTTTATCACAGGAAATCCGATCATTGACACATGGAATACATCCTCAAACTCATTTGAAGAAGGATTAGTGTTTCATCTTTAATTGTCCTTTTAGTTTCCGATTTCAGGAGCCTCATTATCTTATCAAGATTAAATGAGTTCCTACACTTCATTTTCTTCTTGATTCCCAAGAGAGTCATCTTCTAAGAATCACATTCTCAGAGATAAGATCTTTTTGGAATCTCAAAGTCATAAAGTAGGTATCCCATACCATCCTTTATTTTCCTAATGAAGTAGCACTCTATAGTGCTAGAATCCAGCTTATATGCATGGAGGCTTATTAAGGATATATATTGTAGTCTCTACTACATATATATATACCAGGAAACTTAAGGGATAATTATGCTAAAATTCATCATTGATAAGATCATGTCACATGATCCAATTGTATCTCCCTATAATTCTATCAAAAAGGTGTATTAGGAGGATTGAGATAGAAATGATATTCATATCTACACAAGGTATTCTTTGAATTTATCTAGAAGGTACTTGCTACCTAGATTAGATCAAAATTCATTTTATCTTCCTTCAAACTTTGGTTCTGAACCAAAATTAATGAAATCTTTGAACATTTCAAAGGTTTCTTTAGGTGAAGAGAAGAAATCTCATATCATACATAATCATCAACGGATATTACATATCCATAATATTTACTATGATATAGATGATCCACATACATCAATATGTATGAGATCTTGAATACCTTGACATATTACACCTTTCCCAAGGAAGGGTGTATTGGACCTTTTTTACTTTGAATACAATATTCATAAGTATGTAAGTTTTGAAATTTTAAACATTCTGAAGTTTCATCTCTTACTAGTCTATTGATCAAATCAATAGACAAATGTCCAAGGCTTGATGCCAGATCATTATCAAATGATTTTTATCCTCCAATTGATCTTATAAAGGTTTTAATTTTTAGTATTAGAAACTTAATGAACCATTCATTAATTTTCTAATTTAGTAGAGTCCACTGGATGTTAGATTACTATCTGAAAATATGTATCCATCATAACTCTTTATGATAGATAAATTCCAGAATTCATGTTTATCTCCAACATTTAGAAATAAACAATAGTGTATTATAATATCAGGATCATAGAGACATTCTCTATGACTAAGGGCTCCCATTGAAATTAACAAGTCTACCAATCCAACAGAGATTGTTGCAACAATTGCATCAATGTCCATGTGGATAACTATAAATCTTAAGATCAAATTTTCCAGTCTTCTAAAACATATGCAACCCATTGCAAGTGTTGTTAGAAGATTGAGATACAATTATTAGGCTTTATTTTATCAAATAAGAAAGTCAATTTTAATGATCAATGTAGATTATTCTGATGCTCTATCTGAGTTCTTCTCTAAGGATTCCAGACAGACTTGATAGTGATTCTATCAACACACCAACTTATTGCAGTATTAGCATTCATCCAACTCTTAGGATGTCATATGGAAGTCACAGAAGTACAGTCAACTCTTTGACTATGCTTCTTACGTGGGTCCAACCCACGCTTCCACTGCACTCCCTTTATCTATAAACAACCATTGCTTAAGACTAAGGCTCTCTTATATTAAATTCAAAAGAATTCAATATAAGAGCATTTTGACATTTATACAGGCTTCATTAAATTCATACAATATGAATATTATGAAGCTTCATGAATGACTAGAGTATAGACAGTATAATGATGACACTCATCATGTCTACATCCATCTAGACTCTTGAAACATTGGTTCAGGTAGGTATTCAAACATTTTGAATACATCATCTCTAATAGAGCCACCATTCTGCATGATGCAGTGAACCGCGTCATTCATGATTAATTTTCAAGAGCACATATGTATGCCCAAATATCTCCATTGATTTTTATAAGGAATATTTGACAATTGCGATCATTATCGACATGTCACTTCCAAAGTACATTCGATGAGAGATCAAGATTATAGAGACATACAAACCTTAGGGTTGTAGTCCTATTATCTATTTAATTGTCATTCCTCATTATCATGAGGAAACTTGCACATTGCAACCACATACATTATGTGTCCAACTGCAAGTACAATATCTGGATCATGAGTCTAATCCATGATATTTTACTGATTATCATTGAGTATAGCATTGAGTGGGTTTAATGAAGAATTATCTGAAATAAGAAATTTGCATGAGTGTATATATTTATATATATATACATATTTTACTTTGATTTAGGAATTTTTACATCAAGGTTGTCTTGCCATGTCAACAATGAATGTTCATTCCCTTAATCACTTTCAATATAAGAGATATACTTACCATTATATCTCAAGCAAGATCTGGGATCTCCTTCCTTATCTTTGTTACATCCCAATAATATGAGAACATGTAACTCGGATAAAAAGAAGCGGGAACACATTCCGCCTTGCAAGTCCAACTTGCATCTCCCAATTTGGTCTTTAACACCCGGGCCCACGATCCCAAAGGTGATGTTGACCCATCATTAATTGAACCAACCGTCAAAAGGAATACAACTCACTATGCGCAATCCAATATCGCCCCAATAATATGAGGACCCGATATTGGGGTCACTACGCATACGTCCTTACTCTTTCGAGAAGCGACGAGCCCAATCCAAATGGATCATATGCAGGAGCTGCCACTTTGGACAGGCGTTTCCTACATATAATATTTGTCGACGGAACCCTTCGCCTTGACGGGAGACCATGGATGTCACTTATGTGATCCTCCATATCATATTCAAATTCTAATTAATTATCATAAACCATATTCACATAATTAATTCTTCCAAGGGAAATAACACATCTATTATAATAGAGTGTTTTTAATTAGATATAATTAACTTAATCATATTAAATTAATTATCAGTCAAATTCAATCAACAAACTTGTTTTTACTTGAATATATGGTATTATCTCAAAATACGCATTAATTCGAATTTTAATAATTAGGAAAATACATCATGATCTCTCAGGCATCATTCGTTCCCTACTCGCTGTCATGGCCAGTACCGGCGGGAGTGGGATGGACCACATACGTTGCAACCCGCTACCCCAGCGATCCCCGACTAGACACCATATCCGCCTCGTGAAAAAATAATGCCGAGTCAATCACTTTGTACTTGAGATGATAATCGGTTCTTCAACCGAAATTATACCATATAGTAATAATCAAAACATTTTTGATTGTAAGGAAATTTGCTAGACAAATTCCCAATCCTATTCAAGCAAGGAGTTTGTTGATTAAGTTTCCAATTTTAATCTAGATCTAATCTAATCAATTTATTGGTTGAGGCCAAGTCAATTAAGGAAATAATCATCATTAAATATTTCTCAAATATTTTACATAATTATTTCATTAAATTAACAATTAATTTCACTAATTGACAATCAAATGGTTCTTGATTAGGAAAGTAATTTCAGCAGTGACCCCTACTTACTAAAATTAGCATATCTCAATCAATTTAAATCCAAATTAAGCAAAGTAAGTTTCCATAGTCTACTAATTTTATTTACAACAGAACCTATGTGATTTGCACGCATTTCGAGGCATCTCTAAACAGTAATTAACTCTTTAATTACGTTAAGATTTGCAGTTCCCGTAATAGTGAATACATGTTCATTAAAACAATCATATCTCGAGGAAACATAATCCAAATTATGTAAACTCAGATCCTATGGTTTCCTTATTTAATGGGGAACAAAATTCAAGTTTATTTCGTGTTTAAACAATTTAAACAGGGCCGAAAAATTACACTAAACAGAGAGCGAAAATGAAATGCGATAAAACTTTCGCAACCCTAACGAACCCAAGTCGCCTTCGGTTTTATGGATCGTATCCAAAACCACCGACCTAACGCTCCGATACCACTTGAAGGATATGATTAGATCCTCAAGCGTATCACGGAAGCGTGAGCATCATATCGAATACGATGAAGAACGACCAGTCGTACTAGTTGTTCTATGCAGCGGAAATTAAAAAATTTTATGCGATGAAACCACATGATCCAAGAACACTTATCGGATCATTTCATCTAAACCACAAATAAGTAATAGGATTACCTCTTGAAGCATGGTTGCGATCAAGTCTCTAAATGAAGAGACCTCCTGTCTCAAGTCCAATCCGACGGAGGAGACGCTTGCAAGCGCGGGGATGAACCATTCACAAGGAAGGCACGCCGAAGTAAACGGAGATCCACGAGCAAACCATCGGGCAGTATAACGACGACGCCGCGGCGATGGAGAACCTCTCTAGGGCATCCATGGTGGACGGCCACATGAGAGGGAGAGAGAGAGTAGGCATGTGAAGAGAAAGAGAGAGAGAGACTTGTTGTCTCATTTGTTTTTGTGTAAAGAAGAGCAAAGGGGTGCCTCTTATTTTATAGCATTTTGGGATCCATGGATCTCAATCCATGGGACAACACAAATCCAATGGTTCTCATTGATTGTGTTTCTTTCAATGGCTAAGATTTATGTTGATAACAACCAACAACAATTAATTTAATAAAAATCAAATATATGTAGAATATAATTTGATTTATATCAATCAATCTCAATTAGAGAAATAGGAAAGGAGGCAAGCATCCTTCCATGAATGGAGTGGACGGCGACCACATTCCATGTAGGAAATGTGGCCGTCCACCCTCCTTACATGGAAGGTGGCTTCTTCTCCTTTTATTCCATGAGATATATTATCCCATTAATTTCTCCAATATTTGCAACAACTTTTGTTGCAGATTATTTCACAAAAATAAATCTAATTTATTTTGTGAACATTGCAATCTTGCCATTAGAAATTTGTGAATCATATTCACAACCCAAAATAAGATATAATTTACATTTTCAATTTAATGTCCAATGTGAATCCAATTCACATTAACATTTAATTAACAAATGTAAATTACAAATATCTCTCTCTTATATATTATAAATCATATTTATAATATATATGACTAATATGGATATTTCTATCCACATTATTCATATCCATGATAATTAAATCATATTTAATCATCTTGGATCTCATTTCTCTTGTTCTCAAATAATATGAATCACATTCATATTACTTACATCTTTAATAATTAAATCACATTTAACTATCTCAGATAACTCTCTTTATAATATGAATCAAATTCATATTACTCATGATAATTAAATAACATTTAATTATCAATTTTCTCAATGCTTGGATACATATATCAACAATAGAATTATCCATGAACTCCTTCAAGGATAATGCGCTTTCTCCGCAGATACTTGGAGATAATGACCGGGCGATTGTATTGTTCCACGTATAGTGACATGGATATTGAGATCATATCTCAAATCCAGATCGCGGGCCTCCCATAGATGCTTGATTAAATCAAGACCGCAAATCTAATATTATCATTGCATCTGAATCACATTCAGATCAATGTCCAACATTTGGACTAAGATCAGATTACTTCTCTACTGAGAGGAGTCACTAAAATCCAGACCTGTTTCATCATTCCCTAGGAATGGAAGTGTCATGGTTATACAATCGTTTATGATCACATCACCCTAAGGTATTCCCAATACCTGTACATCCTGCATACTGGAAGACTAAGAATAAACCCGAAGTATTAGATCAACTTTACACTGTCTGCTTCAGGGTTTTATCAGTAAGTTTCTCATTCGATCATTGGGAGTCGGTATCGATCATATACTTTCCAAAAGCATATATCATACCTAGGTCTTGATCATATACTTTCCAAAAGTATATATCAAACCTACAAATTCAGTCAAGCTTCTAAAGCGAGACGACCATGCGTATGGAATTTGATTCTTCCCAATATCTCATGAGTGAGCTCATGTCTTCCGGTTCAGTAACTGAACCTGTTTGATACCTTTGAGAGATCGTATTACTCATATGCCCTTATATGCACACCAGCGTCCCGGTGTATAGGCCTTGGTTAGGTCATCAACCTATTGGTCTGCAAAATGTACATACTTAGACATATAGCAACACATCTGTCTCCGGTCAGAGAATGCGTGCCTGTATCGTGACAACATACGGTATAGGACTTTGGTTATCTCGATCTCGTTAAGTCAACTCTTTAACCTAACTAATCTGACACCTCTGAATCTCTATTCCTATGCAGAGGACCTGCATCAAGAGGTCGGTCAGATATCAGCCTAAATGAGAAAGGATTGCCATCTCCTACTCAGGCTGGAGATCATCTCTTAACAATCACTGACGGTGCTTGATGAGTCCTCAATCTAACCCTTTAGATACTCATTCAAGCACCAGCCTCTATGATTCAATAGTTGAATCAACAGCTGTATGACATTAAGATGGCCATGGTACATAACCCTAATTGCACTAAGGGACCTATTATGCAAATTATTCATTCTTCATTCTAGATCAGGGAATGATATTTGCAATAACATTTATTGCATAATGGCTCGCCGTGGGCTCACATGTCCAACAAACTATCCTTGGTTTTTGTGATTTTTTATCTTTTTAAAAATTTTGATTTTTTATTTCTAAATTTTTTTTCTAATTTTCAAATTTTTAGTGATTTGTGTTTTTGCAATTTTTTATTTTTAAAACTAATACAGAGCAATATGCACAATATCAAAAACACGCACGCCAAATCTTTTTGTAATTTTTCAATTTATCAAAAGTTCTCAGAAAAATTCAGAGAAAATATTTTTGTGTTTTAAAAGTTTTTACATATTTTTGAGAATTTTTGTGGAATTTTCAGATGTTTTTCCATTTTCTAAAAATCAAACAGTGTAAAACAAGGAAAACAGTGCACAACCTTGAGTAATTTGCAACTTAAAAATATTTAAAGTTCCCAAAACTCCTGGCAATTATTTTTAGAAAACATAGAAGCAATTATCTACAAACAGAAACTGAAATCACTATTTTTGGATTTTTGTAGAATATTCTATGATTTTTAAAATCTTTTTGGTATTTTTCAATTTTTTGGCATTTTATAAAGAATTAATGCGTGAAATTTACAAACAAATTAAAAGACAATGAAATAAAACTACCCAATTTTTTTTTGAATTTTCAGAGTTATTTTCAAATTTTTATGAATTTTTGAATTTCAAACTAGGAGCAATGACATGTTTTTGATTTTTTAATAATAATAAATGAAATCAAAATGCAATGGAAAATTTATGCTAGATTGATATGCACATCAGAAGCATAACATAATTTTTCAAAAATTTTTGGACTAATAAAAACATTTATTTCAATAGAAGAATCATGCAAATCAATGTATGAGAACATGGACTAAAATGTAAATAAGTTCAAGTTTTTGCATGAAATGATTAACAAAAATAAAATATAGGATGTAAAACAAAATTTACCCAAATGTCATATGACACACATGTGATCCTCTGACGCTCCGGGACTGTTTTGCAAATTTGGAAACCTCTAGGGTCTTCTCTGTAATTTTACCAAATTATTTTATTTTAAAATCACCCTCCCTTAGGGTTTCTCAGCTTCTTTGTTGCTTTCAGAAGGAACAGATGGGGTCGACCGCTGTCGTGGGCGGGGGTCACGCCGCGCGCAACGTCGTGCACGTGCATGTGGGGCGACGACGTCTTCAATGGCGAGGGAGATTCGCAGGTGGCTGAGAGGGATCGGCGGCGGTGGTGGGAACCGTGGGCACAACGGTCGGGAGCACTTGGTGTTGCGGCAGCGCGGTCGGTGAGCCGCAACGGAGCATCGGGAGGTGGAGTGTGTCGCGAGCTGCGACGGAAGGGCAGTGAAGGGAAGACCTGCTCGGGGGATCCGCTGGGGGGCGGTTGGCTTCAGGCGGCTAGAGCATAGAATGACAAGAGACGACGACCCGCACGCAGGGCAGCGGCTGGCGTGCCTGGCTGGAGTAGGACTGGCGACCGGGGAAGCCGCGGCACAACGCGGTGGCACGAGGCGCGGGCGACGCCTGGAGGGTGGCGGGCGCAGGGCGAGCTGGGTGACCTGCTGTTTTTTTACTGTATGTAAACATGAAATATATTTTTTAAATTTTTTTTGTCAGAACATGAACTGCAAATATATTTTTTGTAATATATATTTTATTCTTTTTTTATTTTCCCTGTAAAATAAACGTTAGAGAAAAGAATTTTTTTATTATTTTAATATATTATTATTATTCATTTACAACTCAAAAAAAATGAACGAGGATCCGATGGAAATGAGAGATTCGAATCCGATCTCCGGCCACCGTATGCGGCCAGAGTTGAGAGATCGTGGACGATAGAAATTGAACGCATGGAGATCGAGAATTGGAGATGAAAACTCGGAATCGGAGGCGGATCAAGTTTTGATGGATTTTATGTTATAAAAAAATGATTGACGATGAAATAAAATTGCAAAAAATACAAGTACGCGTAACCTAGATGAAAAATAAGAAAGATAATGCGGATCTCACCTTAGGAGCGGAAATGGACCATGATCGCCTCGACGAAGGCCGACTCGCTATCACCGAACGGCATGGAGGCTAGGCACTTTTCTCGACGAAATTTTCTCTCGGAGATCGGGCTCCTCTCTCTAAAGATTGATCAAGTTGGAATGAGGGAGAAGGAGCCATATAAATAGAAAAGATAGAGATGGAAATTTGAATTTTTGAACTTTTTGGTGGAAGAGATAAGAGAGATGAAAATTAAAATGAGATAAAGATAAAGAGAGATGAAATTAATTACAAAATTATCTAATTTTTTTAGAATTTTCGTCACTTTATTTATTTGAAATTAAAAAAGTTATTTTTTTTTATTTTTTCATGGTGGTTAATTAAAAATAGCAACTATATACATATACTATATACATATATAACATTATATACATGGGTAAATGAGGAAATTAGCATTTTTATTTAATTAATTAATTGATTTTTATTTTTTTAATTAATTAGTAAAAATATTTACAAATATATACAAACTAAATGGAAAAATTGCACAAACCACCCTAGAAAACCAACCTTTTACTCGTAACTCAAAAAATTATGAAATGACAATCATTTTAAAGATAATTTAATTTAGAATCCAATGGAAGTGAGAGCGTTCAATTTGAGTTCATATGGAGCCGGAATTGGTCTTTCAATCAGTGCTTAGTGGCTTTTTCCAAGTGTGGTTGGTTTTATTCTATACATGATTTAATTTCACAATTATTTTTTATTAATTAGAACACATTTTTATTTACAACTTTGATTTTGAAAATTATTTGATTTGAGGTCAATTAATGCACAAATAAATTAGTGTCAGTTTTATACAGATATACACAAAATAAGTGAGAAGTGTTTAGAACAACACACACATTTTTTTGGATTTCTTCTTAAGGACCCTATCTCCCTCTACTTTATTCCTGGTCGATTGTATCAAGTCTTGACCTTCTCTCGAGGTTCGGGTTAGCATGTATTTATTTAATATATACAGTCTTCCATTTTTTTCTCTTTTCTTTATTTTTCCTTTCTTTCTTTCTTTATTTATTTTAGGTTAAATTTAGTAAGAAATGTACAATATTTACACACAGATGTAAGTTAGTAAGAATATGGAGTGAGTGTTTTATGCAGGTGTTTTATAAGGGATTTTAAGCTAAAATAAATGAATAAAGATGACGAATCGCAGATTCATCAATCATATCTCAAGGTATGGAATAGACAGTCTATAAAACACTTATTATTATCCTTAAATCATTCCAAATGATTAGGATATCATCTACATTTAACACGATGAACACAATCGCACTCCCACTAAGTTTCACATGGTTCACCAAGATTCTATCTGAAATCATAACATTTATAATTTCATCAATCTAGTATTCCAACTACAAGAATCTTATTTGAGTCCATAGATGTAGTTCTTCAGCTTGTACACCTTACTTTCCTCAACCATGAAACCTATTGGCTACTTCATATGAATATCCTCGGAGTGGTGAGAGGTATTCGTAGAGGAATGCAATCTTGACTTCCTTCTTCAAGATGTCATAGTCAAGTTGTGTAACTATAGTTAATTCTTTCTCTTGAAGATCCTTTTACACCCTAATGGGTCTTACCCATATAGGTGGATCCTCGAGGGTCCATATACAACATTTTTATATGAAGTCTACTTTAGACTTTATTGCTAACATCCATCTTTCCGTGTCATGATATTCAGAAGCTTCATTACATGAAGTAAGATCATTATCAGACTTAACCGACACATGGAATCCATCATCAAAAACATTTGAAGAGGTATTAGTGTTTCATCTTTAATTGTTCTTTTAGTTTCCGATTTTAGGAGCCTCATTATCTTCTCGAGATTAAATGAGTTCCCTCAATTCTTTTTCATCTTGATTCTGATGACTCTTATCCTCTACGAATCATGTCCTTAGAGATGAAATCATTTAAGAATCTCAAGTTCATAAAGTAGGTATCCAATACCATCCTTTATTTTCCTAATGAAGCAACACTTTCTGGTACTAGATTCCAGTTTACTTGCATCCATGACAAAGTTATGGACCAAGCAACCCTAAATCCTCAAGTGTCCAACACTAGGCTTGGTTCCAAACCATATCTTATGTGGATATTCGAGTTTAGATTTGCATGGAATCTTATTAAGTATATATATTGTAGTCTCTACTACACATATACCATGGAACTAAGAGATAATTGTGCTAAGATTCATCATTGATAAAATTATATCAGACATGATCTAATTGCATCTCCCTACAACTCTCTTAAGTTTAGGTGTAACAGGAGGAGTGAGATAGGAATGATATTCATTTCATCATAAGGTATTATTTGAATTCATCAAATAGGTACTTGCTACTAGGTTAGATCAAATTCATTTCATCTTCTTTAAATTTTGGTTCTAAACCAAAATTATGAATTTTTTGAACACTTCAAATGTTTCTAAGGTGTAGGGAAGAAATCTCATATCACAAATAATCATCAATAGAGATCACATATCATTAATGTTTATTATGATATAGATGATCCATACACATCAATATGTATGAGATCTTGAATACATTGGTATCTTACACCATTCTCAGAGAAGGGTGTATTGGACATCTTACTTTGAATACAATATTCACAAACATGTAAGATTTGAAATTTCAGGCAATCTAAAGTTTCATCTCTTACTAGTCTATTGATCTCATCAATGAATATATGTCCAAGGCTTGATGTCAGATTATTGTCAAATGATCTTCATCCTCCTATTGATCTTTTAAGGTTTAATTTTTCAGTTTTTAGAAATGTTAATGAACCATTCATTAATTTTCTAATTAAGTAGAGTCCTCTAGATGTTAGACTACTTTCTGAAATATATCCATCATAACTCTTTATGATATGTCTATTCCAGAATTCCAGTTTATTTCCAACATTTAGAAATAAGCAAGGAGTGTATTCTAATATCTAGGTCATAGAAACATTATCTAAGACTAAGGGCTTTCCCACTGAAAATATGAAGTCTATCTATCCAATAGATATTGTTTCAATAGTTGCATCAATATCCATGTGGATGACTATTAAACCTTATGATCAAATTTTCTAGTCTTCTAAAACATATGCAACCAATTGCAAGTGTTATTAGAAGAATGAGATACAATTATTAGAATTTAATATTATCAAATAAGAAAGCCAATTTCAATAATTAAATGTAGATTATTGTGACACACTATCTGAGTCCTTCTCTAGGATTCTAGATAGACTTGATAGTCATACCATCAACACATCAGCTTGTTGCAGTATCGACATTCATCCAACTCTTTGTATGTCATATGTATAGAAATCATAGAAGTATAGTCAACTCTTTGACTTTCATTCTAACTTGAGTCTGGCCCACGCTTCCACTGTGCTCCTTTCATCTATAAATAATAATTGCTTTAGGCAAAGGATCTCTTATGTTGAATTCAAAAGATTTCAATATAAGAGCATTTCAACATTTATACATAATTCATTCAATTCATATAATATGTATATTATGAATCTTCATGAATGACTTGAGTATAGATAGTAGATTGATGATATCCATCATATCTACATACATCTTAACTCTTTAAAAGAGGTTGGTTCAGGTAGGTACTCAATCATTTTAGATACATCACCTCTTATAGAGCCATCATTCTGCATGATGCAGTGGACCATGTCATTCATGATTAAATGTCGAGAGCACATATGTTTGCCAGAGCATCTTCTTCATTTTTTATAAGGATTATTTGACAATTACGATCATCATCAACAAGTCACTTCCAAAGTACATTCGATGAGAGATCAAGACTACAGAGACATATAAACCCTAGGGTTATAGTCCTATTGTCTATTTAATTGTCATTCCTCATTACTATGAGGAAATTTGAACATTGCAACCACATACATTATGTATCCAACTGCAAGTACAATATCATGATCATGGATTAAATCCATGATATTCTACTGGTTGTTATTGAGTATAGCATTTGAGTGGGTTTAGTGAGGATTATCTGAAATAAGATAAATTGCATAAATATATATATAAATATACATTTTACTTTGATTTAAGAATTTTTATATCAAAGTTATCTTGCCTTGTCAACACTGAAAGTTCATTCCTATAGTTACTTTCAATGTAAGAGATATACCTAACAATATATCTCAAGCAAGATCTGGGATCTTCTTCTTACCTTTGTTACTTCCCAATAATATGAGAACTTGCAACTCGGATAAAAAGAAGCGGGAACACATTCCGCCTTGCAGTCCAACTTACAATTCCAATTCGGTGTTTAACACCCAAGCCCACTATCCTTATGATGATGTTGACCTATCATTAATTGGAACAACCATTAACAGGATTGGAACTCGCTATGCGCAATCAAATATCACTCCAATAATATGAGAACTCAATATTGGGGTCACTACGCATACGACTTTACTCTTTTGAGAAGTAAAGAGCCCGATCCAGATGCGCTTGTATATATGAGCTATCACTTCAGACATGCATCTCCTACATACAATCCCTGGTGACGGAATCCTTCGCCTTGACGGAAGACCATGGATGTCACTTATGTGATCCTCCATATCCCATTCAAATTTTAATTAATCATTATGAATCATATTCACATGATTATTTCTTCCAAGGGAAATACTACTCTATTCATAATAGTATGTATATTTGGATCCAATTAATTTAATCATATTAAATCAATTATTAATCCATCCACTCAATCAACCAACAAAAAAATTTTTATTGTTACTTAAAGGATGGTATAATATCAAAATACATATTATTTGAATTTTAATAATTAGATAAATACATCATGATCGCTTCAAGCATTATCCTTTCCTTACCCGTTGTCCTGGCCAATACCAACGAGAGTGGAACAGACCTCTCACGGAGCAACCTGCAACCCCAACGCTCCCCGACTAGACACCATATTGGCCTCAGGTTAAGATAATGTGAATTGATCATATTACATTTGAGATGATAATCAGTCTTTCAATCAAAATTATACCATATAATATTTTATCAAAACCATTTTGAGTAATATTATAAGGAGATTTTCTAAACAAATCTCCAATCTTATTCAAGCATCAATGTTTGTTAGAAGGTTCATGAAATCAATTGTGATCTAAATCATATTTAATGAATTTTGGTTAAGATAATGTCATTTAAGTAAATAATCATCTTTAAATATTTCACAAAATATTTATCAACAATTGTTTTAGGAAATTAACTGTTAATTTCTACTAACTGATTAAATGACAATCACAAGGTTCTTATTAAGAAAGTAATTTTCAGCAGTGACCCTTATTACTAAAATTAACATATCTCAATCAATTTAAATCTAAATCAAGAAAAATAAAATTATATAGTTTTCTAATTTGATTTAAAAAATAACACAAGTGATATTCACACATTTCTAAGTGTTTTAAAATCGTAATTAAATCTTTAATTACGTCAAGATTCACCATCCCCGAAATAGTCGATACATGTTCATTAAAAATATCATAACTTGAGTAATCAGATTCCAAATCACGCAAACCCAAGTACCATGATTTCCTTATTTAGTGAGAAACATTATTCAATTGATACTTTCTTGTTTAAATACTTCTAAATAGGGTGAAAAAATAACACAAAATAGGGTTGCGTGAATAAAATGTGATGAAAATTCACAAATCCTAAAGCACCCAAGTCGTCCTAGGTTTATGGATCGTATACGAAACCTCCGACCTTTGGCTCTCATACCACTTGAAGGATATGAGAAGATCCTTAAGTGCATCATAGAAGCATGAGGATCGCATTGTATGCGATCGAGAGCGACTAGTCGCACTAGTTGCTCGAGGCAACGGAATTTTTAAAAATTTTTAACGATGAAATCACATGATCTAAGAACACTTCTCAGATCATTTCATCTAAACCAAAACAAGCATTAGGTTTACCTCTTGAAGTGTGGCTGTGATCGAGTCTCTAAACGAAGATACCTCTTGTCTCAAGTCTGATCCGACGTAGGAGACACTTGCGAGCGTATTGATGAAACGTGTGCTCCTCACAATCCATGTTGATGATCCAAATGATGAATCTCTCGATCTCGTCACACAAAATCCGACGTCTTCTTCATGAGCGAGGCGCACCGAAGGAGACAGATATCCACGAACAAACAATCCAGCAGCATAACGACGATGATGTGACTATGGAGACTCTCTCTAGGGCTCCATGGTTAACGACCACAATGAGAGAGAGAGATAGACTTGGCATGTAGAGAGAGACGGGCTACCCCTCCTTTTATACTAGTTGGATGCATATGGATCTCAATCCATGTGCTCTCTTAATCTACGATGTAAATTAAAAGTTAATTAATCAATGATCATGATTTGTTACTCCAAAAATGCAACAACAATTACTTAAAAATAAATTAACTATATCATTTTCAAGATAATAATTAATTCATTTTAAAAAATTCAATATACATAGATAATGTGAAGATCAAGTCTCTTTATTATAAAGAGGGTGGTCATCCCCCATCTTGAACAAGTCAAGGTGGACGACCACCATAAAGGAATTAAGTCTTCCTTTATCTATATATAAATTAATCTATATGCAATAAACATTATTACATTTAGCTTCACAAAAATAATTCCAAATTAAATTTGTGAAAACTTCAATCATGCCATTTACAAATATGAATTATATTCATATATCCAACATAATATATAAATTAGATTTATGATTAATTGTTTATTGTAAATCTCATTCACAACAACATATAATTTGTAAATTCTATTTACAATTAAAACTATCCATCATATTATAAATCATATTTATAATATCCATAATTATTGTGGATAGTGATATCCACATTAATCATAACCTTGATAATTAAATCGTATTTAGTTATCTAAGGTCTCAAATCTCATGTGCCCAAATAACATGAGTCACATTCACATTATTAATATCTTTGAGAATTAAATCACATTTAATCATCTTAGATAACTCTCTTTATATGGCCAAATAATATGAATCAAATTCATAACATTCATGATAATTAAATCACTTTTAATTATCCATTTCTCAATTCTCGGATACATAATCAACAATGAAATTATTCTTGAACTCTTTCAAGAACAATACACTTTCTCTTCAGATACTTGGAGATAAGGACAAGGCAATTGTATTGTTCCACATATTGTGACTTGGATATTGAGATCAAATCTCAAATCCAGATCTTGCAGAGCTCCCATAGATGTTTGATTAAATAAAAGTCGTATATCTAATCTTCTCATTATATCTGAATCACATTCAGATCAAGGTCCAACATTTGGACTAAGATTAGATTACTTCTCTATGAGAGGAGTCACTAAAATCCATACCTTTTTCATCACTCCCTCAGAATGGAAGCATCATGGTTATACAATCGTTTATGAACGCATCACCCTCAGGTATTCCTAATACCTGTACATCATGCATACTAGAAGACTAAGAATAAACCCAAAGTTTTAGATCTATTTAGACTGTCTCCTCAGGGTTTTATCATTAAGTTTCTCATTCGATCATTAGGAGTCGATATCAATCATATAAGCATATATCATATCGAGGTGTTGATCACATACTTTCCAAAAGCATATATCAAACCTACAAATTCAATCAGGCTTCCAAAGCGATACGACCGTGCATGGAATTTGATTCCCAATATCTCATGAGTGAGCTCATGTCTTTCGGTTCAGTAAATGAACATGTATGATCCATATGAGAGATCATATTACTCTTATGCCCTTGTATACACACCAACGCGTCATTGTATAGACCTTGATTAGGTCATCAACCTATTGGTATGCTAAATATACATACTCGAACATGTAGTAATGCATTTGTCTCCAGTCAGCGGATATGCGCCTATTTTGTGACAGCATACGACATATGTCTTTGGTTATCACGATCTCATTAAGTCAACTATTTGACCTAACTTATCTAACACCTCCGAATCTCAATTCCTATGCATAGGAGCAGCATCAAGAAGTTGGTTAAATATCAACCTTTAAAATATTACCATCTCCTTCTTAGGCTGGAGATCCTCTCTTAATAATCATTTGACGGTGCTTGACGAGTCCTCAATCTAACTCTTTAGATATTCATCCAAGCACCAACCTCTATGATTCAACAATTGAATCAACAACTATACGATTATTAAGATGGCCATGGTACATTACCCTCATTGTACTAGGGGACCTATTATGCAAAGTAGTTATTCTTCATTTCCGATCAGGGAATGATATTTGCAATAACAATTATTGCATAATGGCTCGTCGTGGGCTCACATGTCTAACAAAAGGAGGGATAATCTACTAGCTCAAAAGGAAAAAGTCCTAATGTAAATATAGTATTCAAAAAATGTAAAATAAAAACTACAGAAAAAAATAGACGGGCAAAAATCAAAGAAAAATCAATTCCCTTCGGAGTAGGTATGTACATATAGTCCATAAGCAATCTTGAATTCCAAAGTCAAAGTATCCATGTGAGCATGCAGTAGGATGACTTGGCTACACCGATCAAGCATCCTAGAATAGGTAGCTACATTGGCTACCGTCCATTCTCTTCTCCACATCCCCTTCTTGAGCCGGTTGCACTTGAACTTAGAAGGGAATACCCTACTTCTTGAGGATAGAGTTATTGGATTGGAGAATGAGGGTCACCATGTTGGAGAAGACTATCTTTTACCGCTTCAGACGAGAGGAGCCACATATCATAGACACTATACAAGATAGACTCAGTCATAAAGGACTGTGTATGACATCAACTTTTTCTAACCTGGCTTTTGAGGAGACTTGGGCAGTGTTTTGTGGGTTTTAAAGGTTGTCGTGTTTCAAGTTCAATTCCCGATAAGGTTCTGACCAAACCTAAAAGTCTAATTGTCAAACTAATCTCCAAACTTTGATTTTATGAAGGCACGTCTAAGAGTTAAAATCAATCCATGTTATTTCCTTTTCTTTTCTTTATTTTCTTTTCTGCACTTATAAGCATTAGTGTTTGCTAGAGACTAGCAGGAAAATATAGGAGGTGATGAATCTCCATTTCATCACCTTTACTCTTGCATTTTAGCCTTTAAACCCTAACTAAATGCATGAATATGGCATTATTTTGTATAAAATAACATTCATTCAGCCTATTTTATGTATATTGTATAAAATACTATATTTAAAGCCAAAATAAAATAATAAAGAATAAAAAGAAATGAAATACCGTAGGTATTGAATGACCTTAAACTCCGAGACCTAGGCATCTTGATTACTGGGTCGATAAGGAATAAAGTAGAGGGAGATAAGGGCCAAAAATACAATAAAATCATAATTTGTAAATTCATCAATAAGTCCATTTTGGGACCTATTTTATTATTTATAATTTATACATCAAATTAATAGAATATGCAAATGAAAGTAGTAGATAAAATACATAAAAATACAAAATTTATTTCACATAAAAAACTGCACAATGTGTCAGCTACACTCAAAATAAAAAGCCAAAATCCAAAGTTCAGAGACCTTTATCTCCATAAGAACCTGAAATTCACCAAAATCACTTTTAATTGTATATAAGTTTTAATTAGCTATCTAATAAAAATGGGTTCATTCAATTTGGAGATAAGATGCAAAAGTTAGGTTTTGGACTCCTATTGTACATCATACATGAATAAAATAATCATTTTATTTCTGTTGTCTATTTTCACTTTTTCATATTTTTATAATTTTTTAAATAATATATAAAATCCATATACTTTATTAAATTACAATAAAATAAATAATTGAATTCACACAAATAGATGAATTATTCATACATATACCTATATAATGACTATACATATTTATTTAAGTGTACAAACAACTTCATAAAAATATAATAAATATGTGTTTGTCTGTACTTAAAAAAGTTATAAATATATAAATATATATAAAAAATAATAAAATTTAGAATAGAAATAAAAATAAAATACATACTATACATGTAAATTTACCAATATTTATACTTGTAAAAAGTAGCATACATAAATTAACTTATAAAAATAAATAAAAATCTCCTTAAATACTACATAAAATAATAAATAATTTTTTTTATGTTTTGACTATAAATAAATAAAATCAGTTATTATTTTTAATTGAATTAATAAGGACTTATTCCTCTATTTTGTGGCCCACGTGGACCTATCAGGGCCGATTCTGAATTGACCCTTGTCAACTCCTCGCCCTCCTTAGTTCTACTGCTGTCAAAACATTTGACGCAATGTTCCTTGATTTTTCCCCAATGAATCTTTCATTATTTCGATTCTATTCCTTATGCTCTTTTTCTCATCGATCATGTGACTTTCATCGCATATGATTTCTTGATCGGAGGAGCAATAAATCAAGCACACTCTCAGATCAAAGTTGACTATGTACACAACCCCTCATCGGAGACTATTTTGACTTTGATGCCTCTTAAACCCATCCAAACCCTAATTCTAAGCGTGGTCGAGGTTCCTGTGACAACAGGAACATCCCCAAGGGTTCAACGAGCGAGGAAGGTATCGAATTGAGGTAGATCCGACCTTCGCTGGAGTTCCTCTGCCGTGTGTTCTACTCCAAGCTGCTCCATGCAGGTGAGCTACCTTTTATTTGTGTTTTTCAATTCCTGGATTAGTTAATAGTTTAGCATCTCACTTTATTCCATTTAATTCCATTTTGATTAGCGTAAAATAAAAAAAATCATTCCTTGGAGCTCTAGCTCCAGACCTTCGTTGACCATTCCACCTTCATCTTCTTCCCCATCATGTTCTATATATTCAAAGCATTCACATTCATCTCAGATCCTTCTGGATCAAGGAATCGAGGTCCATACCTCCACCATTCATCGAACCTCTCTGCCAGGATGCACCTCCGCCTAATTTCACCCGATAACACCTCAAAAGCTTCACTTTTGTCTCATTTTGCTAACTCTGCAAGAAGACAGCTGAAAGAGCCCCATCTGAGGGGTATTCTCAGCAGGGCGAGCACTCTAGGTACCTTAACGCTCCAAGGCTCCATCGATGAGCCCTGAACCCTTTTGAAGCATTCACTTGCTACGAAACACCGCCGGAAACATGAAGGACACTCCTATAGCAAAGGGAGAGGATGGGACATCGAGATTTTGTTGATCGAAGGAGCTCAGGGGCAGCGTTCTTCCGTGTTCATTCAATCACCTTTAGAGTTGTTGGATTTATGCCTCACTCTAGTTCTAATCACAACTGTTGGATATCACCATCATTCAACCATCAGATCAGATGTGAGATCTGATCCGACCTGCTCATCGTTGAAATGGTATCTCCACATGTGGGCATGACACATGTCTAAGTGAAGCCATCCAAACTATCCACCGCGTGCCTGAGGGGTTGCACTTTATTCCCCCATTTTTTGTATTTTATTATTTAGCCCGAAAATATTTGTTTGTAGTTATAAATTTTTTTTTGTAAATTTTGCAAGTAATCCCGTAAACTTCTATCATTTACACTTAGGTCTCTCGTCACATCACCTCACATGCCTATGCGTGTGACAGTGTAGGCATTTTGCAAGAGACCCCTTTGGGTTTTTATATTTCATTTTAGTCCCTAAATTTCAATATTACGTGTAATAATTTTGTTAAATTGCTCTGTGCCCCCTAAACTCCTAGATAACTACATGTATGCCCCTATGGGTGTATTTTATTGAGAATATTTAGGATTTTTGCAATTTTGGCCTTGGAATTTTATATATTGTTCAGGAATAGCCCAAGCTTTTATTATATTTTCAAAATACCCTACCAAGTTGTTTTTCTTTTTGTTGATTTGTATTTATTAAAATAAGCTTCGGGTCACTAAACAATCGTAGAAAATCATAGTAATATCATGTCTATCGCACATATTTTTGGGTATTTACTATATATGTTTATATTTATTAGAGTAAATAATAGAGCATTTCCACTGTATAGGTTTAAAATTACATAAAAATTACAAAAGCATTTTCAAAAATTCCAAGAAAAATTAGATAAGCTTTATTATTGTATTTTGCACCTACATACCTAAAATCGCCAAAAAAACAAAAGAAAACCATAAAAATTGCAAACCCTCTCTAATCCTAAAAAACATAAAATCACAAAAAATCCATAATTGTGTTTTTTTATATTTTGTTTGTTATATTCCTATATATTAAAATTAGTTTTGAAAAATTTTGAACTACTTATATGTTTTTGAAATCGAAAATAACTTAGCTTATTTATTCAAGTCATTGTTTTCTTATTTTTATTTAATTAAAAATATAAAAGAAATTAGAAAAAATTCCGGAAAAAATATCAAAAAAAGAAAAATACAAAAAAGAAAAAAAATATTTTATTTCACCATTTTGTAATATTTATAGATATTTTATTAATATAAAAATGCAATGTTTGCTTATATAGATATATTTACTCATATTATTATATATATTATTATAATTATCAAAAATACAAAAATATTGTTAATTTACTTTAAAAATAAAAGGATTGTACCGTAGAGTATTTTCCAGATTTGTCTTTATTTTATATATTTGTTATATGTATATTTGTTATATTATCTATACCAGTATCTATATTTTAATTTTGTGTTATTGAAAATAAAAAGAAAATTAAAAAATTAGCAAATATAAAAATATAAAAAATAAAATTCAAAACAAATAAAATTAAAAAATAAAAAATTCGTAAAAAGTAAATATTAAAAAACCATGAAAAAAAATCTTTACATAAACACCAAAACAAACATTATCTTTTGCTTGTTTTTGTTGTCTATTCTCCTTGCTCCATGTGTTCGATACCCTCTATGTACTTCCACTATACAACTATATATAATGTTATAATAAAGTTTACCCCTAATTTATTTTGCATTGCTTGATCTATTTTGTGGGTTAATTATTGAATTATTCAACTTTCGTGAGCGGTCGACTCAACGATAGTATAGGTGATGAATCTCTCTTTCATCACCTTTATTCTTTCATTTTGACCTTCAAACTCTAGCTAAATGCAAGTAAATAACATTATTTTCCATTAATTAACATTCATTATTTATTGTATAAATATTATATAAAATACATTGTTTAAAGCCAAATAACAGAATAAAGAAAAGGAAATGAAAGAAAAAGAAAAAGAAATAAAATGACAAAGGTATTTTAGGATCCTAAACCTTGAGAGCTAGGCATCACAATAATGGGATGACAAGGAATAAAGTTGGGGGAGATAATGGACAGGAAATAAAAGAAATCCTATTTCATAAATATCCAATAATTCATTTTTGGGATCCAATTTATTCTTTTTTATTTATACCTCAAATGAAGAAACTTTGTACATAAAAAAAGTAGATAAAAATACATAGAAAAAAAATTAATTTCACGTAAAAATAATACAAACTATGCATTCTACAGTCAAAATAAAAAGCCAAAGTTTAAAATTCTCAGACCCATATCTTCTCCATATGAACTCAAAATCACGAAAATCACTTTTAATTGTATATAAATTTTTATTAGCTGTTTAATGAAGGCAGTTCATTTAATTTGGAGTTAAGATGCAAAAGTTAGGTTTTGGACCCCTATTGTACTATATACCTGAATAAAATATTCATTTTATTTATTCTTTATTGTTTTTTATAATTTTATATTTTTATAATCTTGTAAATATTCTTTATAGTATATGTACATATTTAGAATAAAATAAAATAATAAAAAATACATTAAAATAAATAATATACAAAAATATATAGATAAACATACTATACATGTACCTATATAATTTATACCTATTTAAGTTTGCAAATAACTTCAAAAAATAAAATAAAAATACATTTTCATAGATTTAAATTAGTTATGATCATATAAATTATGTATATAAAATAATAAATCTAAAATACAAAATAAAAACAAAATACACACTATATAGGTAAATATACCAATAAATACACTTGTAAAAAGAAACCTATATAAATTAAGTTGTAAAAATAAATAAAAATCATCCTAAAATACTACATAAATAGTTAGTACTTTTCATGTTTTAACCAAAAATATATAAAATTATTTATTATTTTATTATGAATTGATAAACCTTTTATTTGTTGTTTTGTCGTCTAGTGGCCCTATGTGGATCAATGGGAGTCTGGTCTTGTTTGATCCGGGTCAACTCCCTGGTCCCTATAGCCCTGGAGCCCATCAGAGGTTTTGACCTCGTTTCTCCCATTTTTGGAGACCAATCCTTAAAATACATTTGTATTGATTTCTTCTTGACTTCTGCTCCTCGATTGCTGCTCTTTCATGTCGTGATCTCTCCTCGATCAGAGGATCCATCGATTGAGCTGCCACCTCAATCCAAGGTCATTAGGTATAAGATATCACCTCCACCTTCCATTCAAACTTGATCCCTCTTCCACCGAGAAAACACTAGCCTCGATCGAGTCTCTTGGAAATAACAAGAGAGTTATCTAGGGTCGGGCAGACCATTTTGGTGTTGATTCGAGGTTTATCCAGGCATCGTCAGACTCCACCGTCGCATGCCTTCCCGCAGTCGTTCCTGGATGGTAACCTTCCTTCTCTTCACATTTTTCAATTCTCATGTGTAATATTAGGCTTGATTACGTGTTATTTTTAGTTAATCCATTCCGTATTTTGTTAAAAAAATCCAATTCGTAGTTCGCCGGAGTTGAGCTCTGACGAACCTCATCCCCGTGCTCTGGTTGTTCTCTGCCCGCTCTATGACCTTCATCTCGATCCACAATGCATTCCCTTCACCCCACTCACCTTTAATTGCCCAGATCCTCTTTGGATTTGATTTCAGTGCTCCTCCTCCACCGTACGTCGGAGTACCATCACCCGAGCCAAATCTGCCTCATTTCTACTGCGTGAAGCCGTCGGAGGCTTTATTTTTGCTCATTTTTGCTGACCTTGCAGGAAACAAGAAGAAACCACCTCTTACAGAGATTTCGAACCCAAGAGGCGCTACCTGCCACCCTGATACTTAAGGACTCCCTTGGCCGGTCTTGGACCATCTAAGACCTCCAGTAGCTGTGGAGGAGCATCAACTTCATTTTGCACCCATTGCAAACCTCCCAGGTGATCTGAAGTGATAAGCATAGCTGATCTAAGTGACCAAGGAAAGTTGTTCTCCGTTGTTCTTCGTGAGCAGCAACATCCGTCCGATCATCTTCCTTGCTACAGATTGAACAATAACCATCAGATCGTGCCACACATCCACATAAGATCTCACCTGAGGTCTGATCTCCACTGCACATCGGCAAACTGTTATTGCGCATCTATAGGATGCCACGTGGATAAGTGAGGAAATTCGAATTGTCCGCCTATGCACGTGGGGGTAGTTTTTCCTGATACACTTTTACATTTTGTATTTTATTTTCAATCCATAAACATTTGTCTGTAATGTAAATATTTTTGTAAAATTTGTAGTTTAGCCCTTGTACTTTCCATATTTTCATTTGGGCCCAATACACATCACCTCACTTGCTCGTGCACGTGAAGGAGTGGGTATTTTGCACCTTAGCCCCTAAGCTTTTCGTATTTCATTTTAGTTCTCCATTTTGATTTAACAGTGTCATATTTTATGGAAAAAATGCATTTGACTCCCTGAACTTTGTGTTATTTATAGAAACATCCCTTTGGGTATTGTTTATTGTATATATGTTGAAAAAATTACATTGTTGGCCCTGGGTTTCTCTCATGTGTTCGGCTAGCATCCTATAACTTTAAAAATTTACGTAAATGCCCATGCCAATACACATTTTCTTGTTGTAATTTTTTGTTAAAAATATGTCCAAACCTCTAAAAATTCATGGAAAATTACTATAAATACCTGACAAATATATCACATATTTTTTAGGTATTTCAAAGTTATTATCTATTTATTAAAAATAAAAACCGAGTGATTTGTCCCCATATGCATTTAAAAATACAAAAAAATATAAAAATGTTTTAAAAAATTTTAAAAAAAATATTTTATTTATTATACATATCAAAAACCACTACAAATAGAAAAAGAAAAACACTATAAATTAAAAACTCCAAAATCATTATAAAAATTATAAAAATTCTGAAAAATCCCAAAATACTCATTTCTATTCTTGGAAAATTTTGAAGCTTTTTGCTATTTTAAAGTTCCAAAACAATCAGATCTATTTATCTTAACTACTGTTTTGCTTTATTAATTCAATTAAAAATATGAAAAATAGTAAAATTATAAGAAAAATATCAAAACAAAGAAAAATATAAAATGCCAAAAATATTTTATTTTATGAATTTTCAGTACTTATAACTAAATATTTAAAAATACAAAAACTATCTCTACTTATATATTTATATATAGTTTTATTATTATTAATTATTATAACAATTAAAAATCAAGAAATATAAAAAGGAAATAAAGAATTTAAAATAAAAAGATCTAAAAATTATAAAAATAAAATTCAAAAATTTAATATTTAAAATTCACAAAAATTCAAAAATACTTGAAAAGCCCAAAATCATTCATTGTCTTCTTGTAACCAGTTTTGATAGTCTATTCTCTGTTGTTGCCTAAGTCCGCCCCTAGTGTACTTGTCCACTATACATTTTATTGTAGGATATAATAAAATTTGACACCTTGCTTGATTGATTCATTTCTTGTGTGGGTTAATTGTTGATAGACCACGTGATCTTGTGAGCGGTCACCTCAACAACGTTGTATATTCGCATTTCTGTGAGGATATTATTTTAGACCCTCGCAAAATACGTGTCAGCAACAGGTCTCACCTTGTGTATACTACGTTAGACCCTCACAGAGGTTGAGTTTTCACCCCTCCATACACACCCATATCCATCCATACAGTCTTACACCCCATACATCCTTACATTCATGCTCACATTGTACCATACACTCTTACACATCTACACACATATCCATTTCTCTCACACACTTGCATATATGCCCAAATACATTCATACACTCTTACATTCGTGCCCACATTGCTCCTTACACCCGTGCTTACTCACATGCATACCCACATTCCTCGCACACTTGCATACATGCCAAACACACTTATACACTCTTACATACATGCCCATACCCCTCCATACACTCTTACACATCAATATGCAAACTCATATTCCTCACACACTTGCATACATGCATGCCCAAATACCTCCTACATGTGTAACTCCATACATGCCCAATACTTACTTATCTGGCCAAATTCCTCAAATCATACTTGGTTATTCTACCATGGCATCCCACATACATAGCCTCCTACCCATATGCATGTCCATATATAACAAATGATAGATATCCACATACCTAACCCCCTACTCCATACCCAAATTCGCACCCATATCCTACACATATGCATATCCATATATACCTCGAACACTTAGATACATGCCACATACATACATACATACATACATGTTTACCCATGATCGAGTGTTTGTAATTTTTTCTCATTTTTATCGCATTTTTGAGGTTGTTTAGTTATCTTGAGAAATTTATAAGATGTTGAACTATGCGAGCGAGCGACACTGGTCGAATGTAATAACACATGAGAAAATTTGATTTCGATATGCGCCAATTTGGTACATTGTCCTAGCCTATCCTACCCCTACCCACATAGTTGCAGAATAGACATCAAGAGTCACACAGTGTCGTGAGGGGAATTTCCTAGCTTGTAAAGTTAAGACTCTGGTAGTTGGGAAAAATAAAGAATTATAACACATGATGGGGGCATCACTCCACGAAATCTATTGCACAGAGCTCCCATTGTGTAGAGCCATAATTCACCTAGTGTGGAAGGATGCATGCATGTGAATGAGGTTTTATGTGATTTCGTGAAATACTCTAAATTGCAATCTACATGTTGGGCCCATTAACAAACACATAGTAGATATTTACATTCAAATAAAATCATGATTACATCACATAGAAAATTAAGCATTGACATCAAACAACAACAAGAGTATTAATATGTGGACATTCAAAATATTAATTATACTAACCCATATACACAAATATAAAAACAAAACTAACACTTACACTCACATTCACAATCACACTAATACACAAACACTATCACCCACACTTCAACATACACACTCATCATCACATATTGCAAAAAAAATCTCATTTCAAAATATATTTAATTCAATCTAGTAAGATAAAACCTCCTAAATATTTCAACAAACACCTATAATGTATTTAAAATTAGCAAACTCAAATACAATCATTAATCAAAATCAACTTTAATATAATAGATGGTAAAATTTACATATAAGAAATATATCTAATGAAAATGAAATTAATATGGGGGAGGAGCCAGTCGGTGGTCGGACATGGTGGAGGAAGGGATTTTCTCCAAGGGCAAGAAGGTTGAGAAAGGAGAGGATATGCCGGGGGTGGGGGGAGGAGGAGAGGTGTTAGAGAGGGAGGAGGTTGGGCACGCGAGGAGGGTTTTTAGGTTGAGTAGAGAATGAGGTTCTGTTATGAACGAGTGTTCTATTTAGCAGGGTATGCGTGTTGGACATGCGATCCCACGGCGAGCCATTATGCAATAAATGTTATTGTGAATCTCATTCCCTGATCTGAAATGAAGAATAACTAATTTGCATAATAGGTCCCTTAGTACAATTAAGGTTATGTACCATGGCCATCTTAATGATCATACAACTATTGATTCAATCATTAAATCATAGAGGTTGGTGCTTGGATGAATATCTAAAGAGTTAGTTTGAGGACTCATCAAGCACCGTCAAATGATTTTTAAGAGATGATCTCCAGTCTGAGTAGGAGATGGCAATCCTTTCTCACTTGGTTGATATCTGACCGACCTCTTGATGCAGGTCCTCTGCATAGGAATAGAGATTCAGAGGTGTCAGATTAGTTGGGTCAAAGAGTTGACTTAACGAGATCGAGATAACCAAAGTCCTATGTCGTATGCTGTCACGATATAGGCACGCATCCTCTGACCGGAGATAGATGTGTTACTATATGTCTGAGTATGTATAGTTGGCAGACTAATAAGTTGATGACCTAATCAAGATCTATACTCCGGCACACTGGTGTGCATATAAGTGCATATGAGTAATACGATCTCTCAAAGGGATCATACAGGTCCATTACTGAACTGGAAGACATGAGCTCACTCATGAGATATTGGGAAGAATCAAATTCAGTGCACGGTCGTCTCGCTTTGGAAGCTTGATTGAATTTGTAGGTTTGATATATACTTTTGGAAAGTACATGATCAACACTTGGGTATGATATATCCTTTTGGAAAGTACACGATCGATACTAACTCCCGATAGTCGAATAAGAAACTTAATGATAAAAACCTGAAGGAGACAATCTAAAAGAGATCTAAAACTTCAGGTTTATTCTAGGTCTTCCAGTATGCAGGATGTACATGTATTAGGAATTCCTGAGGGTGATGTGATCATAAACGATTGTATAACCATGACACTTCCATTCCGAGGGAGTGATGAAACATTTCTGGATTTTAATGACTCCTCTCATAGAGAAGTAATCTGTTCTTAGTCCAAATGTTGGACATTGATCTGAATGTGATTCAGATGTGATGAGAAGATTAGATTTGCGGTCTTGATTTAATCCAGCATCTATGGGAGGTCCGCAAGATCTAGATTTGAGTTGTGATCTCAATATCCAAGTCACTATACGTGGAGCAATACAATCGCCCTATCCTTATCTCCAAGTATCCGCGGAGAAAGTGCATTATCCTTGAAAGAGTTCATGGATAATTTCATTGTCGATATATGTATCCAAGCATTGAAAAAATGGATAATTAAATGTGATTTAATTATAATAAATAATATGAATTTGATTCATATTATTAGGGGAGTTATCTGAGATAATTAAATGTGATTTAATTATCAAAGATGTGAATAATATGAATGTGATTCATGTAATTTGGGCACATGAGAAAAGAGATCCAAGATGATTAAATGTGATTTAATTATTATGGATATGAATAATGTGGATAGCACTATCCATATTAATCAGATATATTATAAATGTGATTTATAATATATTAGAGAGAACATATTATGATTTATATTTGTTGATTAATTGTTAATGTGAATTGGATTTACATTGAATGATTAATTGAAAATATAATGACATTTTGTTTTGGGTTGTGAATGAGATTCACATAATTTCAATGGCTTGATTGAAATTTTTCACAAGATAATTGTAAATTATTTTTTGTGAAAACTATTTACAATAAGAGTTGTTATAAATCTTGGAGATATCATGAGATAATGAGATCTCATGAGATGATTGGTAGTCGTTTCCTTTTTTAGGGGATATGGTTTGTCTTCTCATTATCCCCAAGACTACTCAAAGTGATTTAAATTGGGATTAATTATTTTGATTTATCAATATAAATTGATTCAAATTAAATCAATTGTCGTTATGTCTTCACAACAACATCTTAGGCATTGAAAGAAACACAAATCAATCTCAATCATTGATTGTGTGTTGTCCATGGATTGAGATCGATGGACTCTCAAAACCCTATATAAGAAGAGGCACCCCTTGCTCTTCGAGACACACGTTTACAATTAACGAATGCTCTCTCTCCCTCTCTCTTTCTCCATACGCCAAGCCCCTCTCTCTCTCTCTCATAGTCGCCGTCCACCATGGAGCCCTTGTGAGTCGTCATTGCTGCAGCATCGTCGTTATGCTGCCGGATCATCTACTCATGGATCTCCATCTCCTTCGGTGCGTCTCTCTTGTGAAGAAGATGTTGGATCTCGTGAGACGAGATCAGGAGATCTACCGCTTGGATCATCAATGTGGATTGCGAGAAGCACGCATCTCATCAATGCGCTCACAAGCATCTCCTCCGTCGGATCGGACTTTAGACAGGAGGTCTCTTAGTTTAGAGACTCTGTCACAACCACGCTTCAAGAGGTAAACGTTATACCTATTGTGGTTTATATGAAATGATCCGAGAAAGGTTCTTGGATCATGTGGTTTCATCACATTTAAATATGTTTAAAATCCGCTGCATCGAGAAACTAGTACAACTAATTGCTCCCGATCGCATTCGATGTGATCCACACGCTTCCGTGATGCGCTTGAGGATCTCACCATATCCTTCAAGTGGTATCAGAGCCTTGTTGGAGGTTTTGGATTCGATCCATAAACCTAGGAAGATTTGGGCTCGTTAGGGTTCATAAAAATTTATCGCATCTCAATTTTCGCGGCCCTATTTTGTGATAAATTTCAGCCCTGTTTAAAATGTTTAAACATGAATCTATCACTCGTATAATGTTTCTAATTAATTAAGGAAACAATAGGATTTGAGTTTTCGTGCTTTAATGAACATATATTCACTGTTTCAGGGATAGCTAAAAATGACATAATTAAGGAGTTAATTACTATTTTAAAATGCATGGAAATGCATTCTAATCACATAGGTTCTGTTTTAAATCAAGTTAGCGAACTTTATAAACTGATTTTGCTTAATTTAGATTTAAAATGAATGAGATATACTAATTTTAGTAAGTGAGGTCACTGCTGAAAATTGCAATTTTAATCATGAACCTTGTGATAGTCCTTTAAGAAACTTGGGAAATTATTGGTTAATTTCCTGGAATAATTATGGATAATATTTGGGAAATATTTAAATGATATTTGTCCCCTTAAATGACATTGCCTCAACCAATAAATGATTATATTTGATCTAGATCACCAATTGATTACTTGATACACTTTCAACAAACATGTTACTTGAATATGTTTGGGAATTTGTCTAGCAAATTTACTTATAATAAAAATGATTTTGATTATTACTATATGGTATAATTTCGGTTGAAGAACCTATGAACATCTCAAATACACAATGAACGATTTGGCATTATCCTTTCTTGAGGTGGATATGGTGTCTAGTCGAGGAGCGTTGGGGTAGCAGGTTGCACCGTGTGCGGTCTGTCCCACTCCTGTCAGTACTGGCCATGACAGCGGATATGGATTCGATAATGCTAGAGAAATCATGGTGTATTTTCTAATTATTAAAATATGAATTAATACATACTTTAAGATAATATCATATATTCAAGTAACAATCAAGTTTGTTGATTGAATTGGATTGATAATTGATTTAATGTGGTTAAATGAATTATATCAATTAAAAATACTCTATTATTAATAGATGTGTATTTCCCTTGGAAGAATTAATTATTTGAATATGATTCATGATAATTAATTGAAATTTGAATATGATATGGAGGATCACGTAAGTGACATCCATGGTCTCCCGTCAAGGCGAAGGATTCCATCGACATATATTGTATGTAGGAGATGCCTATCCGAAGTAACAGCTCTTGCATACAATCCATTTGGATCATGCTCTTCTCTTCTCGAAAGAGTAAGGACGTATGCGTAGTGACCCTAATATCGGATCCTCATATTATTGGGGCGATATTGGATTGCGCATAATGAGTTGTATTCCCGTTGACGGTTGGTTCAATTAATGACGGGTCAACATCACCTTAGGGGTGGTGGGCCTGGGTGTTAAAGACCGTATTGGAAGATGCAAGTTGGACTTGCAAGGTGGAATGTGTTCCTGCTTCTTTTTATCCGAGTTACATGTTCTCATATTATTGGGAGGTGATAAAGATAAGAAAGGTGATCCCATATCTTGCTTGATATATAATGGTAAGTATATCACTTACATTGAAAGTGATCAAGGGAATGAACTTTCAATGTTGACAAAGCAAGATAACTTTGATATAAAAATTCCTAAATCAAAGTAAACTCTCTCTCTCTCTATATATATATATGTATATGAAATTTTCTTATTTTAAGTAATCCTTCATTAAACCCACTCAATACTATACTTAATAATAACCAGTAAAATATCATGGATTGGATCCATGATCAAAATATTGTACTTGCAGTTGGACACATATTGTATGTGGTTTCAATTTGCAAGTTTCCTCATAATAATGATGAATGACAATAAGACAACAACCTAGGGTTTGTATGTTTCTATAGTCGTGGTCTCTCATCGAATGTACTTTGGAAGTGATATGTCGATGATGATCGCGATTGTCAAATAATCCTTATAAAATCTAAGAAGATGTTCTGGCATACATATGTGCTCATGACATTTAATCATGATTGACATGATTCACTGCATCTGCAGAATGGTGGCTCTATAGGAGATGATGTATTCAAAATGTTTGAGTACCTACCTGAACCTAAATCTTTAAGAGTTAAGATGTAGCTGTAGATATGATGAGTGTCATCATTATGCTATATATACTCTAGTTATTCATGAATCTTCATAATATTCATATTGTATGAATTAAATGAAGCATGTATAAATGACGAAATAATCTTATATTGAAATCTTTTAAATTCAACAGAAGAGATCCGTTGTCTTAAACAATGGTTGTTTAGAGATCAAAGGAGCACAATGGAAGCATGGGTCGGACCCAAGTTAGAAGAAAAGTCAAAGAGTTGACTGTACTTCTATGGTTTCCACACATATGACATCCAAAGACTTGGATGAATGCCAATACTGCAATGAGCTGATGTGTTAATAGTATGACTATCAAGACTATCTAGATCCTTAGAGAAGGACTTGGATAGTGAATCGAAATAATTTACATCTACATATAATCATTGAAATTGACTTTCTTATTTGATAAGATCAAAGTCTAATAATTGTATCTCATTCTTCTAATAATTCTTGCAATTGGTTGCATATGTATTAGAAGACTGAAATTTGATCTTCAGGTTTAATAGTCATCTACATTGATATTGATGCAATTGTTGTAACATTCTCTATTGATAGATAGACTTCATATTTTCAGTGGGAGAACCCTTAGTCTTAGAGATGTCTCTACTGCCTAGATATTAGGAAATACTCATAGTTTATTTCTAAATGTTGGAAATAGACATGAATTCTGGAATAAACCTATCATAAAGAGTTATGATGGATATCTTTCAGATAGTATTTTGATATATGGAGGACTCTACAAAATTAGAAATTAATGAATGGTTCATTAGCATTCCTAATACTGAAAATTAAACCTTAAAATATCAATAGGAGGATAAAGATCATTTGATAATGATCTGGCATCAAACCTTGGACATTAGTCTGCTGATGAGATCAATAGACTAGTAAGAGATGAACTTTAGAATGTCTAAAATCTCAAATCTTACATACTTGAGAATATTGTATTCAAAGTAAAAATTTTACAATGCACCCTTCTCTGTGAATGGTGTAAGATGTCAAGGTATTCAAGATCCCATACATATTGATGCATGTGGATCATCTATATCATAATGAACATTGATGATATTTGATATCATTCGATGATTATTTGTGATATGTGATTTCTTCCCTTCACCTTAGACACCTTTGAAATGTTCAAAGATTTCACAATTTTGGTTTAGAACCAAAGTTTGAAGGAAGATGAAATGAATTTGATCTAACCAAGGTAGCATGTACATGTTAGATGAATTCAAGGAATACCTTATGGAGAAAGGAATTTTCATTCCTATCTTAATCCTTCTAATGCACCTAAACTCAATAGAGTTATAGGGAGATACAATTGATCATGTGTGACATGATTTGATCGATGATTAATCTTATCATAATTATCTCTTAGTTTCCAGGTATATATATGTGGTAGAGACTACATTATATATCCTATATAAGGTTCCATGCTAGTAAGATGGAATCTAGCACAAGAGAGTGCTACTTCATTAGGAAAATAAAGGATGGCATTGGATACCTACTTTATGACCTTGAGATTCTTAAAAGATCTCATCTCTAAGGATATAATTCTTAGAGGATGTCTCTCTTGAGAATCAAGATGAAAATGAAGTGAAGGAACTCATTTAATCTTGGGAAGATAAAGAGGCTCTTGAAATTGGAAACTAAAAGGACAATTAAAGGTGAAACACTAATATCTCTTCAAATGAGTTTGAGGATGAATTCCATGTGTCAGAGAAATATGATAATGATCGAACTTCATGTGATGATGCTTATGAAGATCATGTCATGGAAAGATGGATGTTAGCGATCAAGTCTAAAGTGGACTTCATATACAAGTGTTGTATATGGACCCTCAAGGATCCACCTATATGGGTAAGACCTGTTAAGGTGTAAATGGATCTTCAAGAGAAAGAGGGAACCTGCTGTGAAGCTAGAGACCTTCAAAGCACGGCTCGTATTCATGAGCTACACACTGAATAGAAGATATCACTTGCGATGAGACTTGCTCTCCAGTGACCATGCTTAAATTCATCAGATTATTGCTAACTATAGCTACAAAACTTGACTTTGACATCTTCAAGATGGAAGTCAAGATTGCATTCCTCCATGAATATCTCTTTAAGGATATTCACATGAAGTAGCCCCGGGGCTTCATGATTTTGGAAAGCAAGGTGTGCAAGCAAAAGAAACTCCATCTATGGACTCAAAATAAGCTTCTTGTAGTTGGAACATCATATTTGATGAAATTATAAATGTTATGATTTCAGATAGAATCTTGATGTACCACATGAAGCTTAGTGGGAGTGTCATTGTGTTCATCGTACTATATGTAGATAATACCCTAATCATTTGGAATGATATAAGGATAATAATAATACATGTTTTATAGATTGGCTATTCCATACCTTGAGATATGATCTCAAGGATACATCTTAGATCATAGTTCTGAAGTTGTTTGGAAGCAAAGAGAAGAGGGTATTGGGATTGTCACATTAGTAGTACACCTTGGACATGTTCCATTTACTGGAAAATTCCAAGAAAGGCTTCCGTCTCTAAAGATATGGTACTGACCTATCTAAAGGGATAGCACCTCAAATAGTTGAGGAAGTTAATGCTAGAACTACTTGCCCTTGTGCATCAGTTACGAGAAGCCGCGCGTATGCTAGATGTGTACAGAAGTTAAATATCTGCCATGAAGTGGGAGTAGTAAACTGTTACTAATCCTACTCAAGAGATAAAACACTTGATTGCAGTATTAACAATATCTTCAAAGATGAAAAGATTTTTGAGATAGTGATCTCAAAATCTTATCTTCAAGAACTTAAGACTTTATAGATAGTAATCTAAAAGGTCTTAATTATGGATACCTTAGGAGATAGGGATCTCTAGCAATAAGGGTATTCTGATAAGGATAATGGAAATTATATACGGGTTATAATAAATATTAAGTTGTAGTGTCAAGGACACTATAACTGACAAAATTGAGTATTGGTTGCATAAGATGTAACATTCGTATTGGATGCGAGCACTGTTACTAAGGGATATACAAGTGTCATAAAAGGACTCGGCGTAGTCTCTTGGGAATAGAGTGACTGATCAGCTTACCTAGCTATTTTTCCTGAATAGCCTATGATTGTCAAATAAGTGCGGGGTTTAAATGATTAGCCCATTAATGGCTCTTTGGGCTAGTGGGAGATTGTTGGACATGCCAGCTCATGGCGAGCCATTATGCAATAAATGTTATTGTGAATATCATTCCCTGATATGAAATGAAGAATAACTAATTTGCATAATAGGCCCCTTAGTATAATTAGGGTTACGTACCATGGCCATCTTAATGATCATACATCTGCTGATTCAATCATTGAATCATAGAGGCTGGTGCTTTGATTAATATTGAAAGAGTTAGATTGATGACTCATCAATCGTCGTCAAATGATTATTAAGATATGATCTCCAGCCTGAGTAGGAGATGGCAGTCCTTTCTCACTTGGCTGATATCTGACCGACCTCTTGATGCAGGTCCTCTACATGGGAATAGAGATTTAGAGATGTCAAATTAGTTGGGTCAAAGAGTTGACTTAACGAGATAGAGATAACCAAAGTCATATGTCATATGCTGTCACGATATAGGCACGCATGCTCTGATCGGAGACTGATGTGTTACTATATGACTGAGTATGTACATTTGGTAGACCAATAGGTTAATGACCTAATCAAGGTCTATACACCGGTGCGCTGGTGTGCATATATGGGCATATGAGTAATACAATCTCTTAAAGGGATCATACAGGTTCATTACTGAACCGGAAGACATGAGCTCACTCATGAGATATTGGGAAGAATCAAATTCAGTGCGCGATCATCTCTCTTTGGAAGCATGATAGAATTTGTAGGTTTGATATATACTTTTAGAAAGTACATGGTCAACACTGGGTATGATATATCCTTTTGGAAAGTATATGATCAATACCAACTCCTTATAGTCAAATGAGAAACATAATGATAAAACCGTGAAGGAGACAGTCTAAAAGAGATCTAAAACTTCAGGTTTTTCTAGGTCTTCCATGTTGGACAAGCGAGCCCACGGTGAGCCATTATGTAATAAATGTTATTGCGAATATCATTCCCTGATCTAAAATGAAGAATAACCAATTTGCATAATAGGTCCCTTAGTACAATTAGGGTTATGTACCATGGCCATCTTTATGATCATACAGCTGTTGATTCAATTATTGAATCATAGAGGCTGGTGCTTGGATGAATATCTAAAGAGTTAGATTGAGGACTCATCAAGAACCATCAAATGATTATTAAGAGATGATCTCCAGCCTGAGTAGGAGATGGCAATCCTTTCTCATTTAGGCTGATATCTGACCAACCTCTTGATGCATGTCCTCTCCATGGGAATAGAGATTCAGAGGTGTTAGATTAGTTAGGTCAAAGAGTTGACTTAACGAGATCGAGATAACCAAAGCCCTATATCGTATGCTATCATGATATAGGCACTCATCCTCTGACCGGAGACAGATGTGTTACTATATGTCTGAGTATGTACATTTGGCAGACCAATAGATTGATGACCTAACCAAGGTCTATACACCGGCACACTGGTATGCATATAAGGGCATATGAGTAATACGATCTCTTAAAGAGATCATACAGGTTCATTACTGAACCGGAAGACATGAGATCACTCATGAGATGTTGGGAAGATCAAATTCCGTACACGATCGTCTCGTTTTGGAAGCTTGACTGAATTTGTAGGTTTGATATATACTTTTGGAAAGTATATGATCAACACCTGGGTATAATATATGCTTTTGGAAAGTATATGATCGATACCAACTCCCAATGATCGAATTAGAAACTTAATGATAAATCCCTGAAGTAGACAGTGTAAAATTGATCTTATACTTCAGGATTATTTTGGGTCTTCCAGTATGCAGGATGTACATGTATACGGAATACCTGAGGATGATGTGATCATAAACGATTGTATAACCATGACGCTTCCATTCCTAGGGAGTGATGTAACAGGTCTAGATTTTAGTGACTCCTCTCAGTAGAGAAGTAATCTGATCTTAGTCCAAATGTTGGACACTGACCAGAATGTGATTCAGATTCAATGAGAAGATTAGATTTATGGTCTTGATTTAATCAAGCATCTATGGGAGGCCCGAGATCTGTATTTGAGATGTGATCTCAATATCCAAGTCACTATACGTGGAACAATACAATCACCCTGTCCTTATCTCCAAGTATCTGTGGAGAAAGCGCATTATCCTTGAAAGAGTTCAGGATAATTTCATTGTTGATATAAGTATCCAAGCATCGAGAACTAAATGTGATTTAATTATCATAAATAAAATGAATTTGATTCATATTATAGAGAGGGTTATCTAAGATAATTAAATGTGATTTAATTATCAAAGATGTGAATAATGTGAATGTGATTCATATTATTTGGGAACATGAGAATAGAGATCCAAGATGATTAAATGTGATTTAGTCATCATAGATATGAATAATGTGGATAGAAATATCCATATTAATCATATATATTTAAAATGTGATTTATAATATATATGAGAGAGCTATTTGTAATTTGCATTTGTTAATTAAATGTTGATGTGAATAGGATTCACATTGGATATTAAATTGAAAATGTAATTTACATTTTATTTTGGGTTGTGAATGTGATTCACATATTTCCAATGACAAGATTGCTATATTCACAAAATAATTGTGAATTATTTTTGTAGAATAATTTACAACAATTGTTGTTGTAAAATTGGATATACATGGAATTATGAAATCTAAGAAGATTACATTTGAGAGCCTCCTCCGATATTGGATGGAAGGGATGGCCACCAATTCCTATTAGGAAAGGGTGGCCGTCCACTCCATATACATGGAAGGAGGCACTCTCCTTTCCATTATCTTCATATGTTGTTGATTTAATTTTGGGATTGATTTATATTGATTTATCAATATATATTTAATCCAAATTAAATCAATTGTTGTTGGTTTTTACCAACACAAATCTTAGCCATTAAAAGAAACATAAATCAATGAGAGCCATTGGATTTGTGTTGCCCATGGATTGAGATCCATGGATTCCAAAATATTATAAAAGGAGAGGCACCCCTTTGCTCTTCTTTACACCATGAGAACATAAGTCTCTCTCTCTCTTTCTCTCTCTACACACCCCCTCTTCTTCTCTCATGTGGCCGTCCACCATGGATGCCCTAGAGAGGCTCTCCATCGCTGCAGCGTCGTCGTTATGCTGCCCGATCGTTTGCTCGTGGATCTCTGTCTCCTTCAGTGGGACTCACTCGTGAAGAAGACGTCAGGTCTCGTGTGTCAAGATCAGGAGATCCGCCACTTGGATCATCAACATGGATTACGAGAAGCACACGCCTCATCCACACGCTCACAAGCGTCTCCTCCGTCGGATCGGACTTGAGAAAGGAGGTTTCTTCGTTTAGAGGCTCGATCACAACCAGCTTCAAGAGGTAATCCTATTACTTGTTTGTTGTTTATATGAAACGATCTGAGAATTGTTCTTGAATCATGTGGTTTCGTCGCATGAAAATTTCTTTTAAATTCCGCTGCATAGAACAACTAATCCGACTAGTTATTCTTCGTCGTGTTCGATACGATGCTCACGCTTTTGTGATGAGCTTGAGGATTATCCCATATCCTTCAAGTGATATTATAGCCCTAGGTCAGAGGTTTCGGATACGATCCGTAAACTTAGCACGACTTGGGTTCGTTAGGGTTGCGAAAGTTTTATCGCATTTCATTTTCGCATCTCTGTATTGTGATTATTTTCAGCCCTATTTAAATTATTTAAAAACGAAAACAAAATTTTATTTTGTTCCCCATTAAATAAGGAAATCGTAGGATCTCAGTTTGCATGATTTCGAATCCGTTTGCTCAAGTTATGATCAAATTAGTGAACATGTATCCACTGTTTTGGGGACTGCGAATCACAACATAATTAAGGGGTTAATTACTGATTAGAAACCCCTAGAAATGCATGCAAACCACATAGGTTCTGTTGTAAATCAAATTAGCAAACTTTAGAAACTTACTATGATTAATTTGGATTTAAATTGAATGAGATATGTTAATTTTAGTAAGTGAGGGTCATGCTGGAAATTATTTTCCTAATCAAGAACCATGTGATTGTCAATTAGTGAAATTAATTGTTAATTTCATAAACTAATTATGGAAAACATTTGAGAAATATTTAATGATGAGTATTTCCTTAATTGACATGGCCTCAACCAATAAATTGATTAGATTTGATCTAAATCATAATTGGAAACACAATCAACAAACAAGTTGGTTGAATAAGACTGGGAATTTGTCTAGCGAATTTCCTTATAATCAAAAATATTTTGATTATTACTATATGGTATAATTTTGGTTGAAGAACCTATGATCATCTCAAAGTACACATTGATCTATTTGGCATTATCCTTTCCTGAGGTGGATATGATGTCTAGTCGGGAAGCATTAGGATAGCGAGTTGCACCGGTTGCGGTCCGTCCTACTTTCGTTGGTACTGGCCATGACAGCGGGTAGGGACTTGATAATGACGGAGAAATCAAAGTGTATTTTTCTAATTATTAAAATTCAAATTAATACATATTTTGAGATAATACCATATATGTATTCAAGTAAAATCAATCAAGTTTGCTGATTGAATTGGATTGATAATTGATTTAATGAGATTGAATTAATTATATCCAATAAAAAAACTCTATTATGAATACATATGTATTTCCCTTGGAAGAATTAATTATGTGAATATGATACATGATAATTAATTAAAATTTGAATATGAGGTGGAGGATCACATAAGTGACATACATGGTCTCCTGTCAAGACGATGGGTTTCGTCGCCATATATTGTATGTAGGAGACGCATGTCCGAAGTGACAGCTCCTGCATACGATCCATTTGGATCGGGCTCGTGGCTTCTCGAAAGAGTAAGGACGTATGCGTAGTGACCCCAATATCGGATCCTCATATTATTGGGGCGATATTGGATTGCGCATAGTGAGTTGTATTCCTGTTGACGGTTGGTTCAATTAATGACGAGTCAACATCATCTTAGGGGTGGTGGGCCTGGGTGTTAAAGACCATATTGGGAGATGCAAGTTGGACTTGCAAGGTTGAATGTGTTCCCGCTTCTTTTTATCGGAGTTACAGGTTCTCATATTATTGGGATGTAACAAAGATAAGGAAGGAGATCCCAGATCTTGTTTGAGATATAATGGTAAGTATATATCTAATATTAAAAGTGATTAAGGGAATGAACTTTCAATGTTGACAAGACAAGACAACTTTGATATAAAAATTCCTAAATCAAAGTACAATATATATTTAAATATATTTATGTAAATTTCTTATTTCAGATAATCCTTCATTAAACCCACTCAATATCATACTCAATAATAACCAATAAAATATCATAGATTGGATCCATGATCTAGATATTGTACTTGCAGTTGGACACATATTGTATGTGGTTGCAATGTGCAAGTTTCCTCATAACAATGTGGAGTGACAATTAAATAGACAATAGGAATACTACCCTAGGGTTTGTATGTCTCTATATCCTTGATCTCTCATCGAATGTACTTTGGAAGTGACATGTAGATAATGATCGTAATTGTCAAATAATCCTTATAAAATCTAAAAAGATGTTTTGACATGCATATGTGCTCTTGACATTTTATCTTGAATGACATGGTTCTCTGCATCATGCAGAATGGTGGCTCTATAATAGATGATGTATTCGAATTATTTGAGTACCCACCTAAACCTAAGTCTTTAAGAGTTAAGATGTATGTAGATATGATTAGTGTCATCATTCTACTATATACATACTCTAGTCATTCATGAAACTTCGGAATATTCATATTATATGAATTGAATAAAGCATATACAAATGTTGAAAGTCTTATATTGAAATTTTTTAATTTCAACATAAGAGATCCTTTGTCTTGAGCAATGGTTGCTTATAGATGAAGGGAGCGCAATGGAAGCATGAGTTGGGCCCAAGTAAGAAGGAAAGTCAAAGAGTTGACTGTACTTCTGTGACTTCCATATGACATCCAAAGAGTTGGATGAATGCCAATACTGCAATAAGTTGATGTGCTGATAGTATGATTATCAAATCCATCTAGAATCCTTAGAGAAAGAATCAGATAGTACATCAGAATAATCTACATATAATCATTGAAATTGACTTACTTATTTGATATGATTAAGTCTAATAATTGTATCTCAATCTTCTAATGACACTTGCAATTGGTTGCATATGTGATTAGAAATTTGATCTTAAGGTTTAATGGTCATCTATGTTGGAATTGATGCAATTGTTGCAACAATTTTTATTGGATCATTAGACTTCATATTTCCAGTAGGAGCCCTTAGTCTTAAAGAATGTCTTGATATGGATATTAGAATACACTCATAGCTTATTTCTAAATGTTGGAAATAAATATAAATTCTGGAATAAACCTATCGTAGAGAGTTATGATGGATATATTTCAGATAGTAATCTAACATCTATTGGACTCCACTAAATTAGGAAATTTATGAATGGTTCATTAAGATTTTGAATACTGGAAATTAAACCTTTAAAGATAAATAGGAGTATGAAGATCACTTGATAAAGATCTGACATCATATTTTGGACATATGTCTGTTGATGAGATCAATAGACAAGTAAGATATGAAACTTTAGAATGTCTAAAATTTCAAAACTTGCATACTTATGAATATTGTATTCAAAAAGAAAAATGTCCAATACACCCTTCCTTGGAATGGTGTGAGATGTCAAGGTATTCAAGATCTCATACATATTGATGTATGTGAATCATCTATATCAGAATAAACATGATGGATATGTGATATCTATTGATGATTATTTTTTATACGAGATTTCTTCTCTTCATTTAGAAACCTTTGAAATGTTCAAAGATTTCACAAGATTGATTTAGAATCAAAGTTTGAAAGAAGATTAAATGGATTTGATCTAATCTAGGTAGTCAGTACCTATTAGATGAATTCATGGAATACCTTATAGAGATATGAATATTATTCCTATCTCACTCCTCCTAATAAACCTAAACATAAGATAGTTGTAGGGAGATAAAATTGGATCATGTGTGATATGATATGATCAATGATGAATGTTAGCATAATTATCAATTGGTTTCCAAGGTATATATGTAGTAGAGACTACATTACATATCATTAATACGGTTCCATACTAGTAAGCTGGAATATTGCACTAGAGAGTGCTACTTCATTAGGAAAATAAAGGACGGTATTGGATACCTACTTTATGACCTTGAGATTCTTAAAAGATCCCATCTTTGAGAATATGATTCTTATAATATGACTCTCTTGAGAATCAAGATGAAAATGAAGTAAAGGAACTCATTTAATATTGAAAAGATAAAGGCTCCTGAAATTGGAAACTAAATAGACAATTATAGATGAAACACTAAAACCTCTTCAAATAAGTGTGAAGATGGATTCCATGTGTCAGTTAAATTTGACATGATCTAACTTCATGTGATGAAGCTTCTGAAGATCATAGCATGGAAAGATGGATGTTAGCAATACAATTTATAGTAGACTTCATATACAAATGTTGTATATGGACCCTCGAGGATCCAACTATATGGGTAAGACCCATTACGGTGTAAATGGATTTTTAAGAGAAAGAGGGAACCTGATGAGAAGGTAGAGACCTTCAAAGCACGATTCGTAGCCATGAGCTGCACAACGAAGAGAAGACATCGCTTGCGATGAGACTTGCTCTTCAGTGACCATGCTTGAACCCATCAGAATATTGCTAGCTATAGCTACACAACTTGACTATAACATCTTCAAGATGTAAGTCAAGATTGCATTTCTCCATGAATACCTCTTTGGGAATATTCAGATGAAGTAGCCCCAGGGCTTCATGGTTGAGGAAAGCAAGGTGTGCAAGCTAAAGAAACTCCATCTATGAACTCAAATAAGCTTCTTGTAGTTGGAACATTGGATCTGATGAATTCAGAAATGTTATGATTTCAGATAGTATCCTTATGTACCATGTGAAGCGTAGTGGGAGTGCCATTGTGTTCATCGTGCTATATGTAGATGATAATAATAAGTGTTTTATAATTTGGCTATTCCATACCTTGAGATATGATCTCAAGAATACCGCTTAGATCTTAGTTCTGGAGATGTTCAGAAGCAAAGAGAAGAGGGTATTGGGACCGTCACATTAGTAATACGCCTTGAACATATTCCATTTCTGGAAAATTCCAATTAAGGCTTCCTTCCCTTAAGATGTGGTAGTAACCTATCTAAAGGGATAACACCTCAATGTGTTGGGGAAATAAATGCTAGAACTGCTTGCACTTGTGCATCAGTTTTGGGAAGCTCAGTGTATGCTACATGTGTACAAGAGCCAGATGTCTGCCATGCAATGGGATTAGTAAATTGCTACTAATCCTACTATGGAGATAAAACACTTGATTGCAGTGATAATAATATCTTCAAAGATGATGAAACTTAGAGATAGTGATCTCAAAGTCTTATCTTCAAAAGTTTAAGACCTTGTAGATAGTGATCTATAAGGGTCTTAACTGTAGATACCTTAGGAGATAGAGATCTCCAGGAATAAAGGTATTCTGTTAAGGATTATGGAAATACTGGTTATGATAATTATTAAGATGTAGTATCAAGGACACTATAACTAACAAAATTGAGTATTGGTTGCACAAGATGCAACATTCGCATTGGATGCGAACATTGTTACTAGGGGATATGCAAGTGTCGTAAAAGGACTTTACATAGTCTCTCAGGAACAAAGTGACGGATCGGCTTACCTAGCAATTTTTTCTAAATAAACTATGATTATCACATGAGTGTAGATTTAAATGATTAGCCCATTAATGGCTCTTTGGGCTAGTGGGAGATTGTTGGACATGTGAGCCCACGGTGAGCCATTATGCAATAAATGTTATTGCGAATATCATTCTCTCATCTGAAATGAAGAATAACCAATTTGCATAATAGGTCCCTTAGTACAATTAGGGTTATGTAGCATGGCCATCTTGATGATCATACAGCTATTGATTCAATTATTGAATCATAGAGACTGGTGCTTGGATGAATATCTAAAGAGTTAGATTGAGGACTCATCAAGCACCATCAAATGATTATTAAGAGATGATCTCCATCCTGAGTAGGAGATGGCAATCCTTTCTCAATTAGGTTGATATCTGACCGACCTCTTGATGCAGGTCCTCTGCTTGGGAATAGAGATTCAGAGGTGTCAGATTAGTTAGGTCTAAGAGTTGACATAACGAGATCGAGATAACCAAAGTCCTATATCATATGTTGTCATGATATAGGAACGCATCCTCTGACCAAAGACAGATGTGTTACTATACGTTTGAGTAAGTACATTTGGCAGATCAATAGGTTGATGCCCTAACCATGGTCTATACACCGGCGCGCTGGTGGGCATATAAGGGCATATGAGTAATACGATCTCTCAAAGGGATCAAACAAGTTCATTACTGAACCGGAAGACATGAGCTCACTCATGAGATGTTGGGAAGATCAAATTCAGTGCACGGTCGTCTCGCTTTGGAAGCTTGACTGAATTTACAGGTTTGATATATACTTTTGGAAAGTATATGATCGACACCTAGGTAGGATATATTCTTTTGGAAAGTATATGATCGATACCAACTCCCAGTGATCGAATGAGAAACCTAATGATAAATCCCTAAAGTAGACATCGTAAAATTGATCTTGTACTTCGGGATTATTCTGGGTCTTCCAGTATGCAGGATGTACAGGTATTGGGAATACCTGAGGGTGATGTGATCATAAGTGATTGTATAACCATGACACTTCCATTCTAAGGGATGATGAAATGGGTCTGGATTTTAGTGACTCCTCTCAGTAGAGAAGTAATCTAATCTTAGTCCAAATGTTGGACATTGATCTGAATGTGATTCAGATTCAATGAGAAGATTAGATTTGCGGTTTTGATTTAATCAAGCATCTATGGGAGGCCTCAGATCTGGATTTGAGATGTGATCTCAATATCCAAGTCACTATACGTGGAACAATACAATCGCCCTGTCCTTATCTCCAATTATCTTCGGAGAAAGCGCATTATCCTTGAAAGCATTTAGGATAATTTCATTGTTGATATAAGTATCCGAGTATCGAGAAAAGGATAATTAAATGTGATTTAATTATCGTAAATAAAATGAATTTGATTCATATTATAGAGAGGGTTATCTAAGATAATTAAATGTGATTTAATTACCAAAGATGTGAATAATGTGAATGTGATTCATATTGTTTCGGAACATGAGAATAGAGATCCACGATAATTAAATGTGATCTAATCATCATGGATATGAATAATGAGGATAGAAATATCCATATTAATCATATATATTATAAATGTGATTTATAATATATAAGAGAGAGCTATTTGTAATTTGCATTTGTTAATTAAATGTTGATGTGAATAGGATTTACATTGGACATTAAATTGAAAATGTAAATTTACATTTTATTTTGGGGTGTAAATGTGATTAACATATTTCCAATGGCAAGATTGATATATTTACAAAATAATTATGAATTATTTTTCTAGAATAATTTACGACAATTGTTGCTGTAAAATTGGAGATACATGAAATTATGTAATTTAAGAAGATTACATTTGAGAGACTCCTTTCATTTTGGATGGAAGGGAAGGCCACCAATTCCTATTTGGAAAGGGTGGTCGTCCACTCCATATAAATGGAAGGAGGCACTCTCCTTTCCATTATCTCCATATGTTGTTTATTTAATTTTGGGATTGATTTATATTGATTTATAAATATATATTTAATCCAAATTAAATTAATTGTTGTTGGTTTTTACCAACTCAAATCTTGGCCATTAAAAGAAGCACAAATCAATGAGAGACATTGGATTTGTGTTGCCCATGGATTGAGATCCATGGATACCAAAATATTATAAAAGAAGAGGCACCCCTTTGCTCTTCTTTACACCATGAGAACATAAGTCTCTCTCTCTCTCTCTCTTTCTCTCTCTACATGCCCCCTCTTCTTCTCTCATGTGACCTTCCACCATGGATGCCCTAAAGAGGCTCTCCATCGCCGCAATGTCGTCGTCATGCTGCCCGATCGTTTGCTCATGGATCTCCATCTCCTTCAGTGCACCTCGCTCGTGAAGAAGACGTCAGATCTCGTGTGTCGAGATCAGGAGATCCACTGCTTGGATCATCAACATGGATTGCGAGAAGCATGCACCTCATCCACACGCTCACAAGCATCTCCTCCGTCGGATCGGACTTGAGACATGAGGTCTCTTCATTTAGAGACTCGATCACAAGCACGCTTAAAGAGGTAATCCTATTACTTGTTTGTGGTTTAGACGAAATGATCCGAGAAGTGTTCTTGGATCATGTGGTTTCGTCGCATGAAAATTTCTTTTAAATTCCGCTGCATAGAACAACTAGTCCGACTAGTCGTTCTTCATCGTATTCGATACGATTCTCACGCTTCCGTGATGCGCTTGAGGATTATCCCATATCCTTCATTCCAGTATGCAGGATGTACATGTATTAGGAATGCTTGAGGGTGATGTGATCATAAACAATTGTATAACCATGACACTTCCATTCTGAGGGAGTGATGAAACATGTCTAGATTTTAGTGACTCCTCTCATAGAGAAGTAATCTGATCTTAGTCCAAATGTTGGACATTGATCTGAATGTGATTCAGATGTAATGAGAAGATTAGATTTGTGGTCTTGATTTAATCAGTCATCTATGGGAGGTCCGCAAGATATGGATTTGAGATGTGATCTCAATATCCAAGTCACTATACGTGGAACAATACAATCACCCTATCTTTATCTCCAAGTATCCGCGGAGAAAGCGCATTATCCTTGAAAGAGTTCATGGATAATTTCATTGTCGATATATGTATCCGAGCATTGAGAAAAATGGATAATTAAATGTGATTTAATTATAATGAATAATATGAATTTGATTCATATTATTAGGAGAGTTATCTGAGATAATTAAATGTGATTTAATTATCAAAGATGTGAATAAAGTGAATGTGATTCATGTTATTTGGGCACATGAGAAAAGAGATCCAAGATGATTAAATGTGATTTAATTATTATGGATATGAATAATGTGGAAAATATTTACAACAAGAGTTGTTGTAAATCTTGGAGATATCATGAAATAATGAGATCTCATGAAATGATGACATCTCATGAGATAATGAGATCTCATGAGATGATTGGTAGCCGTCCCCCTTTTTTAGGGGATATGGTTAGTCTTCTCATTATCTCCTAGACTAGTCAAAGTAATTTAAATTGGGATTATTTATGTTGATTTATCAATATAAATAAATTCCAATTAAATCAATTGTTGTTATGTTTTTACAACAACATCTTAGCGATTGAAAGAAACACAAATCAATCTCAACCATTGATTGTGTGTTGTCCATAGATTGAGATACATGGACTCCCAAAACCTTATATAATAGAGGCAACCCTTGCTCTTCGAGACACAAGTTTACAATTAACGAAGAATCTCTCTCCCTCTCTCTTTCTCCACACGCCGAGCCTCTCTCTCTCTCATAGTGGCCATCCACCATGGAGCCCTTGTGAGAGTCATCATCGCTGCAACATCATCGTTATGCTGCCGGATCATCTATTCATGGATCTCCATCTCCTTTGGTGCGCCTCTCTCGTGAAGAAGATGTTGGATCTTGTGTGACGAGATCAGGAGATCCGCAGCTTGGATCATCAACATGGATTACGAGAAGCACGTGTCTCATCAACGCGCTCGCAAGCGTCTCCTCCGTTGGATCGGACTTGAGACAGGAGGTCTCTTAGTTTAGAGACTCGGTCGCAACCACGCTTCAAGAGGTAAACCTTATACCTATTATGGTCTAGATGAAATGATCCGAGAAAGGTTCTTAGATCATGTCGTTTCATCACATTTAATTTTATTTAAATTCCGCTGCATCGAGCAACTAGTGCGACTAGTCGCTCCTAATTACATTCGATGCGATCCACACGCTTCCGTGATGTGCTTGAGGATCTCCCCATATCATTCAATGCGACTGCAATATGCGACCACATTATGGTCGATATTCAGATGTCAAATTGCCTGCCTCAACATTGTAACTGTCACTAGTTTTGGGAAAGTGCTTGCATTTGCTATTGCGATCACATTCCCACTATTAGTGATAGCAATGTTGTGCTAGTAAAACATCACATCTCTTGTAGTTGTACCTGATGATTTTATCATAAACAATTCTTCAAATTTTATCCTATCAAAATTTATATGGATCCTAACATGTGTCTAATAACTTAACCATAAAATTTGATTTAAAGTTTAAAACATGAATATACATGGATAAAAGTAGGATGACAACATTTAAGTTAGCATACCTAATGCCATAAGATTTGACATATGAAAAATGAGTCTACATTTTGTGTGTAAGCCTGCATTCAATTACAAAAGATTGATCTCGATATAAATATTAATAAACTAAAGATAGAGAGGTTTCTATTAAAAAATAAAGTGTTACCCACTGTACTAGGAGCTTTCTCCTATTTTATCCTAAATATTAAAAAAAAAAGATAATATACGAGCATCCTCACAATCGTGTTCATCTACAAAGTAATAAAAAAATTAAGATAAAAAGCTATGTTAATACTTATATCCATGATAGCCTTCCATATGGAGGAAAGTTTATATGACTCATCGAAAACATCGAAATTGAAGGCTATTTTATTGACACTTTACAAATAAATATTATAACACTAAAATATATGTAACACATTAAGAAGTGTGTCCTATCTCTCACAAGTCCATGCTCTAATATACACCCAAATAGACACAGACTCACACTCTAACACATACCCACTACATTAATACACTCTCTAAACCATACTCTAACACAACATGCATACTTAATGTAACACACATTACAATGACACACTCCCTAAGACACACACATGCATAAAACACATAATTCTCACAAATAATCTTTCTCCCCCACTTTCCCTCTCGCACCCCCCTGTACATAATTAATACACAAACAAACAACACTATACTAATACACTCTACATTCTCTAACACACACATACACACATACACATACTCTCTCTCTCTATGCATATAAAGATACACATGTACACATATATATACTAACATACACGTACGCACTTGCACACACACCAACACACGCATATATACTTAAATACCACAATTACGTATACAGTTAAGTCCTTATTATATAGTCTAAAAATAGTAGGAAAACATAGGCACTTAGTCCTACATATAGGTTATCACATCTCATATGACAATTCATTTTCTCAATTTTCATCGATAGTTTCATCATACACCTGGCAGACATGTCGATTTGTATATAGAATAATCTAACAAAATCCATTCTTACATCTAATCTAAGGCAATATAATGGTATAACACCCAGTGTACAAATTAACGACTTCAAACAACATTGTAGATCATAGAGGTAGTGGATTAGACATTTCATCATACACCTTACATACATGTTGATTTGCACATAGAATAACCTAACAAAATCAATTCCAACATATAAAAGCATCAATCTAACCATTGATATACAATCAACAAGTTAACAAATTCTTATAACAAGGCACGATATTCTATTCTAAAACAATTTATAAATCCTAAAACATTAAATATATCCATATTGTGTAACAAAAATCAAAATAAGAGATAGAGAGAGGAGTACACGAAATACATGATGGAAGATGAAGGAGTGTATGGAGGAGGCAAATGATGGTCGATGGAGGCAAGGGATGCTACTCAAACATCATTAGAAGATGATTTTTAAGGTTGATTTTGTTAGGAATGAAAGAAAGGGAACCTGATAGTGTTCTGCTTATGAGACGTGGGTGGGCACGTGTGCTCTCCAAAGTGCTCGCCAATGTGCTCGTCACCAAATCTCAACACACCACTTAAAGCCATGCATGAAATTCAACTAGACGAGGAAGTGCGCAAGCACATGTGTTTGCAAGGTGCTCATTTACAAGTGGTGAGGATACGTTCTCGCCCAATCCTCGCATTTTATGCTTGCCAAATAATCTTTTTCTTGTAGCGAGTACGAAAGTGTATTAGAGATAAAGAAAAATAAAGTAGAGTGGAAAGAACGTCAGGATTTACGTGGAACTCTACTCCATAAGGAGTGTGATGAAACTACAGGAGAAGGCCTATCAAGAGTCGGATCTTATATACTTTTATCTCTCTTTCAACTGATACAATGGGTGTGCAGATTTTTATATAACCTCATTGATAGACCCGAATCCCACTAATAGTAGATGTGTGACTAAACCTGTATATGTGGTAGTTGGACACTGGAGGGATCCAAATACCCATCTCTACGTATGACACATTGATAATAGAGATCTGGAAAGGGTCGTACGGTTTCACAAGGCGAAACAATAGTCGGTGTGTTGACCACTCTAAGGTCCTCGGTTAATCAGCAATTAGCCCACAATATATATAAAGCCATGAATAACAAAAATGTGAGGTTAAAATTTATTATTCTCTTCCAAAGATGTATAGTGATTAAGCATGTAGAGGTCAAACCACATAGAGCAAAATGGGTAGCCTACGGTTATTTATGTACAACCAAGTCAAGTATCCTGCATATACATGTATCTTTTGCTGGTTTTTAATTTTTTATATATATTGTTTTATTTTTGTTTTCTATTTTTATATTTTGTTTTATATTTTTTAAATAAATATATGTATATAGGGTATATAAGGCTATATATGTACATATAGAGTAATTTATTTATAAATATTTGCAAATATAAATGAAATACAAAATAAAAATTGTTTTATGTTTTATTTTTCTAATGTTTTTATAATTTTTCTGGAATTTTTGCTAATTTTTATGCATTTTAAAGTAAAAATATCTCAATAAGAGATTAAATAATTACCCGAAATTGATTTGGCTTTCAGAAAATAGTAAATTGGTTCTAAAATTACCCAAATCAATTTTAATATATAAATATTTAAATAAAGAAAATTATATAATAGAAAAACATATTTTTGGATTTTTAAATGATTTTTTAGATTTTTATGAAAGTTTTAGGTGTTTTCCATTTTTTTAAAATTTTTCTTTTTTTCCCATTTTTTATGATTTTTGGATTGTAATTAAAATAGGATAAAATAGATAATATGTATTTTTTTGGAATTTTTCGTGTTATTTTTATATTTTTTAATATTTTCTAAGCTAGACAACACAAAATTAAGCTCCTTTTAATTTTCTTTATATTAATATGTGACGTGAAAATAGTATGGGGTGTGAAAATTCATTGCAAATGGCATCTATCCTTATTTTTACATATTTCTAAGAGCACCATAGCTATTTATAAAAATCGAAGGAATTGCACAAAAATACATGTCCTGGTAGAGGCATATTTGCAAATAAAATAAACCTCAGGGGCTCACATGCAAATTTCCAAAAAATATACAATGTATTATTTATTATACTAGACTATTTAACAATTACAGAAATGTAGGAGCATAAATGCAATTTCGCCGCCTCTCGTGAGACGACATGTGAGGTGACGTGGAATGGACCCAGAAGTAAATAAATGATGTATAGGGTCCATTTCGCAAAATTCCAAATTTATTTTACATGTTATATGTTATTTAAAGGACTAAAATTAAATATACAAAAAGGAAGGACGAGATGTGAAATTTACTCCATAACTGGCACTATCCAACGGTTGGATGGACGCCACTTATACACTTGTCGCCACCAGATTGCACGATGACGCCTCGACAATGAGCGTTCAGGATCAGATATGGGGACTTCATCAATGGAGACGGCTGTTGTGAATGGATGATTGAGATTAGGACTGGGACGCTCCCTCCATCAGACGGTAGTTTCTTCGTGCAAAGAACATGGAAGAAGGTGTTCTTCCCCGCGCTTCACATGATGATTTCTCCTTCCACCGGCGGTGTCTGATGGGTTTCTTTGGCTCTACAACTCCGGGGGACACGCCCGCGTCGATCAAGGTGCTTCAAAAGGTCCAGAACCTAGTGATGGGGTCCTAGCACGTTGAGGAAGAAGAAGCACCTGGGGATCTCCGTCCAGGTGCTAATGATCTCCCAAAGGTTTCTTTTTGCCTCGTCACCTACACATAAGGATACTAAGGCTCGGGGCAAATTACCTAGACCAGTTTTAAGCTATTGCGTACAAGAAATAAAGGGGGCGGTGAAGGTTCGACGAACAACGAACATGGACCTTCGATTCGCGGATTGCAGAACCGATCCGGTTGACTGGGCATTCGGATTAGACGGAGAATACGTTAAGGAAGATGATGGTGGTGATTGGATAGTTGGAGAGAGGTCGGATCGTCGTGAACTAGGGCCGGAGAGGGGGTTTTACCTAATCTAGGCTAACTACTATTCGAATTGCGAAATAAAAGACGGAGCTTAAAATACGGGGATGAAAACTGCCTAGAACAGAAGAAAGATGAGCTCTTATACTTTGGGGTTGGCTAGGGAGCAGGGTCGCTAGCGAGGTGATCGTGGGTGCACCTCCATACCCTTGGAACTCCGCTCGGCCGCGAGAAGGTTCCTCCTGTCATGAGGATATCTACTAGACCAAAGACCAGGGATCCTACACTCAGATTAATGACCAAAGAGGCAATTGAAGACGGGGGTTTTTATTTATAGATGAAGCTTAGTGCCCTTATTAACCGGGTTATTGGGAGAGGATCATGCTATTTACATGTAATCCAGATGTTTGGCGTGTATGAGGGATGATTAATGATGAATTTATATGAAGGGAACATGGGCAATGGATGTATGGATCGAGCGTGAAAAAGGGCAAAAAAATGGGGAGGAGACACGCACGTCAGGTCAAAAGGTCAGGAGAGGTAGTTGACCCGAGGTCAACTCACGACCTGACATGATTGGTCCACGTCAGCTCCCTACAGGACTAAACTGAAATTTAATTTGAAAATAATTATTTATAAATAGTAAATGATTTTATTAATTTTTTAATATACAATAAAAAATGTTTATTATTTTATGTAGTATTTTAATACGATTTTTATTTATTTTAGGTGTTATTTACTAGTATTTAATTTTTAGAGTTATATTTATAGGGTATATTCATATATGTTTTGGCTTATTTATTTTTATTTTGTATATTTTATTTCATTATTTTATCCTTTAATTTCATCCATTTATAACTTATATTTATGTACATAAATGTATTTTTATTATATTTTTGTGATGTTATTTGTACACTTAAATAAATAAGTGCATAAATTATCTAGGTATACTTATAGGTATTTTATCTATGAGTTATATACTTTATTTTATTCTAATTTATTTTATTGGGTTTTATTTTGGTTTTATATTTTTAATGGAACATAATTAGTATGTACAAGGGTATAAAAATATAAAAGAATGAATAATGAAAGAATACATTTCACTTTTATTTATATACATGTATCATCATAGGTATTTTTCCTATATATTATATAGACTTATTTTATTTTGTATTTTTTTGATTTTATTTTGATTTTAATATGTACATAAGTTATAAATAATAATTACAAAATTATAAAAATATAAAATTGTAAAAATAATAAAGAATGAATAAAACGAATATTTTAATCGTGTATAATGTACAATGAGGGTCCAAAACCTAACTTTCACACTTTAACTCCAAAAAATATGAAACCACCTTCATTAAATATCTTATGAAAAGTTACATACAGTTAGAGGTGATTTTGATATATTTTGAGTTTTTATTTGGAAGATATGGGTCTGTGAACCAAGGTTTTTGGCTTTTTTATTTTGTGTATAAAATATATACTGTGCATTATTTTGTACAAACTCAATTTTGTATTTTTATTTACAACTTTTTTGTATAAAGTTTCTTTATTTGATGTATAAATAATAAATAATAAAATGGGGGTTAAAAATGAATTATTGGATGAATAAAATAATTGGGTTTTTATGGTATTTTTAGCCCCTATCTCCTCCTACTTTATTCCTTATCGACCAACTCAATTCTTAACTTGGTCTCGAGGATTAGGGTCATAAAATATCTTCGGTATTTTATTCTTCTTATTTTCTTCTCTTTATTCTATAATTTTGGCATAAAAACCATATTATTTACACAATAAATGCAATAAATGTTGAATGCTATTTTGTACAAATTAATGATATTTTCATGCATTAGCCAATATTTTTATGGTCAAAATGATAGAATAAAGGTGATGAAATGGAGACTCATCGCACATATACTAACAAATGACATAGAGATATATTCTAAAATATGTGTCAATATACACTTTTTGTTATTAGGACATTTCATATTTGTTTGATACATATTCATTTTCATGCTTATAAATCAAATTGTCGGCATCTAGATTCTAATAAAGATGTGTATGAAACCATAGATAAGACATCTAGAACTTTAAAAATTGTAATCTCTGAATACCACGCCACTTCAACATAAATCAAATTAGATATCGTCATAAGTCCTAATATCGACACATTTACAGGAAAATTTTAGTAGTGGACAAAATTAATGGATTTTAACACAAAGAATTATTTGTTTATACTGTCTTATCTTGCGCGTTTGGAGAAACTCCACAATCAGGACAACTCAACCTGGGAAGAGTATTGCAAGAATCTTGCTTGGTGAAAACATTTGATTCTCAAAGTTTGAAGGTGAGGAAGGGATTGTTGCTTAGCCAGGTTGATATTTTTTGCTTATATCAATGTTATTGCGGTAGATCCACAGTTGCAACAATGTGATTCAACTTTTAAAGACTAACATGTAGGGAATTCACAACAATAATGGAATATAAATAATAAGATTCATAAAAGTGTGTATGAATTGCAAGTTGTAATACCTAAGGGAAAATGAAACTCAAAATTGAATTCAATCAAACAATGAGAGAGATATATACTTTATTCACACCCTATAATTATGAAATTTGAAGAAGAATGTCTGACTAAGGTAGGAGGGCCATGGCTTCTTTCCCCTCCCTCCTTCTCTATGCTTATAAAATTTTCCACTACATTAAATTAAACTTTTTGACTATAAGATGATACTCACACTCACCCATATCCTATAAAAATATAAATACTAATCTCACTTATTTATTGGTTATGAAGCCATTGCATGATTTGATAATTCTGGGGAGATGTAATATAAATTCACATAATGCGTAATACAGAACATGACTAAACTACAAAAGATCGAATCATGATATAATAAGTTTCCTTTTTTTGGGTGTTCTTCGTGTATATAATAATTCTTAATATGAATGACCATAGCACTGACTATAAATAGAATATCCATTACCTTTAGATACTCCTTTAGATTCCATAACATTAATCCCAACCCCTCCTTTATATATTTTTAGACGTTCTTAATACCCAAGTAATAATGCATCTGGAATTAGTTAAAGACGTGAACGCTAACGTTAAAAACTTTAATATATATAACGATCCATGACTTTTGGAATAAGTTGAAACGTTAACATTAATATTGTTATATTATTCTTAGATGGGATATTATATCATCTAAATCCAATTCAGCAGAATCTACTGGTCATTTAACGAATTTCGGCTGTTGTTCTATGCGCAATCAAGAGTAAACAATACCTAAATCATGGGTTATCATTAGTACAAAATTGAAAGTTGTTACATTCATGTTTGAAAATTTTGATTAGACACATATATCGATACTAGAAAACTCTCAACTATGTGCACGACAAGTCACAAATTCCTACAGCTATAGGAATGTTCAAACAATTGAGATAGATAAAAGCTTATGGATTCAATAGCAAAAAGGGATAAAACATCGTTACATCCGAGGATGTTACCTCAAAACCTTCTCCTATGTGGAAATATCCCCTGTAATGCTCCGATCACAATGAGAACTTGCGCATGAGGATAACTTCCAGCTTCCTACAAGATGGTGGTCGCGAATCCTCGATCAGACCAACTTCTCAAGCAACGATAGCTCTTCGGCAAATATTTTGCCCAAATCAGTTGTGCTCTGGTGAGGGAAGATAGGTTGGGCAGTTAGGGCAAAGATTGCATTATTGGCCCCGATTCTCATAATTCATGTTAATATTAACTTTTGCAAGTAAACTCCTATCATTTGTCCGTGTTAAACTACGATTCTCGGTTTAGTTTAATTTTTAGCATATAAATTTCAAATCAGAATGGGAAATTTTACTTGGACGTCGGCGTTTACATAGAACGGTTGGAATTCTCTTTCAAATAAATATCACATTTTCAATCAATGCTCTTCAAAAGCCTCCCTACAGACATGCCTTCTAACACCAATCAAGAAAGATTGATATGAATAGACCAAAAGAAAATTGTACTTAAAACTTGTATTTGATAAAAAAAAACTAAAATTGACCCCTCCTTTTTGTCTAAAGTTAAAAAAGAGAGAGTAACGTTTAATTGGATTCCCTTTGCTAGACACCCAAAGGGTCACACTTATTTCACTATTCCTACATAGATTGCGTCTCCTTAACCTCGGGATTCCTGTTAGATCGTGATGCCTTTTGAGATCATTATAAATAAATCTCAAATTATCCAAATGTTAAATATCGTATTCAATCTCAAAATAACAGATAAATTATCAAATCAAAAGTGACAAAAGGTTAAAAACATGGGCAAAGTCATCCTAGCTCGAGCTTTCAACCTAAGCGAACATCGATCTCTCCATTAACATGGATTGCTTACTTGGGCAACTTAACTATATTATGACTATTTGATTACACGGAAAAAACCAGTCATTGGCACACAATTACAACCTCACTAGCAAATTTTGTTAAGAGCGTGTGTAAACAAAGAACGATTTTATAGAGGTAGAAGAGTGCTTGTAAGATTAACTAATCACCAAAGCTATATTGAAGCACATGGTGGAAAGTAGCTCCAAATGCTCTCATAAAAGTTGGATTGAAGAATACAGAGAGTATTCATTTATTGTAAGTTGTGTATTACGAAAGAGGTGTCTACATGTCTATATATTGTGAATATAGACGTTAGGGATTAATAGAGTTGATGGGTCCAAATCAGGAATAAAATCGCCTCAAAAATAATGTTATAAATACTGTTGATCCCCTAGGCAATTTTTTTATCGATTAGTATTCAAAAAGTGATCGATGAGGTCTAGCAAGTTGATCAGGAAGTATTTAGCCACTGACAAAAAGTGATCGATCATGTTAAAAAAATTATCGATCAGAGTTCAAAATGTGATTGATTAGTCATCGATGATCGAGAAAAGTTGATTGATCCGAAACTAACTATTGGGAGGCTCATTTTAAAAGTGATCAACCAAGTCACAATAGACGATTAATCATGTTTTAGCCTGTGATCAAAAGCGATCGATTATGCCATAAAGAGTGATCGATGAGGTTACCAAAATCGTTTCTCGGTTGAAAAAGTTGTTGAACCTATTTTCAAGAGGAATGCATGATGCAAGATAGCTTTAAGTTTGTTTACCATTAAAGAATTTCAAGATGCATGACTCAATAAAAGATAATTCTCCATCCTTGTCTTGAGCTTGAGTTCCTTTCCTTAAGCTTAGGCTTGAGCTTGAGTTTCGTTCCCTAAGCTTGGGCTTGAGTTCCTTAGTTTTGAACTCCTTTGAGCTTTAATTCTTCCTATAAGATTTAACTTCTGATGCTAGAGGTTCTTCTTGATCCTATAACTTCCTTGCTTTTGACCAAGCTTCAAGTTAAATGCACAAATTTTGTTATCATCAAAATATGCATGATTAATATCAACTGATCAACTTATAGGATAAGTAACTTCTAATTTTATTTTCACTTTTTTACGTTATCTGTAAGAGTAAGATGCTAAACATATGTGTATTTAGTTAGAGAGTGCTTTTTAAGGGTTTTAGAATTATTAATTGTACCGGTATTATCACAAAATATTTTAATGTAAGTACAAAAATATCAAAAATATAAAATAGTATTTTCTTTGTCCAAAGTCATTGAGAACACGACAACGTCGATACGTCATAAACTATGCACTTGCTATAAACATATAAGCTCTAAACACACGTAATGAGGTAAAAGTCACGGTCATGATGATAAACTAAAGTCCAAATGTTGGGTGTACGAGGAAACTATAACATATGGGTCCGTTATGATCACCACAAATATGATTCTGAATCTTCGTCAAGAGCTATGACTAGATAGCTTCATCCTCCTTATTGACAATTGCAAATACGAGAAGGATGATACAATTCCCACCGTCACGATTACATAGCACGTGAACCTTATGTTTGTATCCTGTATAAATGTGAAGGATTCAATTGACACTAGTGACGTGTTTGCAACGATTAAAAGCATTTATACACTTGCTAAATGTTGAAAATGACATCTAAAAGATTGTCCAAAATGAAAATCTACAATATTTTATCTAGTTCTTTTTTTACAAAATATTAGCCATTATATAGAAACTAACGGGAGACGGGGACTGATTATAAAACCCTCGAATACTTCGAATGACTATGGGGATTGATTATATAATGTTATCTTAATTGCCATAAATAATCTCTGTATCCTTCCTCTTGTTGGAGAAGTATTATTGTGATGAGAAAGATTACGAGCCATTAAATTACAATAAAGCATGTAATAGTGTTGGAACTTCTGTTTTGATAAATGAAAAAAACACTGATTAAAGATAGAATAATTGTATTATATACCACACTGGCACTTGTTTCAGATACAACGACTCTATCATAGAATTCATCTCATAGCATCTCAGAGTGCATACTATGGATTATGTGATAATCGGATTTCTTTGGGTTTTGTATCCTGAGCTGTACAACATAAGAAAATTCAAAGAAGCTAACAGAGAAGTTGTATTTTTATTTTTCTACCGAATCAATATGTAATAATTGATTCTAAAGTTGTAATATGTACAAAGCCTTTCATACTTAAACTCACTTATATACACTTGTTAAGTTTATCGCAACGGTACACAATCCCTTACACCGATACACTTTCAATAGCTCACCCTCCTCCTATTTATAGCACCTGCATCTTTGCGCACTGATACTATTTCTCACAGGGCCCGTTCGGTTCGGGAATAAGTAGGAATAAGGATGGGGAATAAGGAGAATAAGGATCTATTCTTTGTTCGACTGGAGGATAGGAATAAGGAGAATAAGGTGAAATAAAGGTAGGTAAGGTGGGATAAAGAAAGGAATAAGAGTGAAATAATATGTAGTAATGGGGAATAGTCGTACCACTGAGAACAATGTCGGGAGGAGAATTGGCCCCTTATGATAGGGCTTATTCTCCAACCAAACATGGCCTTAGTGTGCATTGGTAAATTGATACACCACTACACAATCTTGATATATGTTTAAATCAATATTTTTTCTTACTGTTGCATGTGTTCATCTTCACCTAGACCACTACACTTTGACTATTGCCATATGGACTTAGTCATTTTAACATTTGCTTATAGAGAATAACTACACGTTCTCTCGTAAAACTTTTTGTACACCAGTACATCTTGATTGTTGAACCCTTCAAGTAGTGTGTTTAGTCCCTAATGCACCTCTACAGATTCTTTTGTACATGTGCACTATTGGCTAGGGAAGCAAATGAATGAATATGAATGTGAATTCATGTCATACCATAACCATATTCATATTATTTTACAAGTACTAATACGGATACGAATGTTACATGAATGTAAAAAATCAAGATCCATATCCTCAAAATATGAATACTAATCTTTTACGAACGAATATGAATATCCAAACGAATATTGCAATATAAAGTTTTAAATAAAAATGTACCTGAATTATTTGTTGACCATTTCCACATAACTTCCATCTTTTAACTTGAATATGAAATTCAACATCAATATGATACAATAAATAATAATGAATATTGCAATAAAAATTTTGAAGGAAACAAACAAATATCTTACAAAGTAATGTTAATAAATAAATGTTGCATATATAAATCAAACGTTTGAGATGCCTACTTCTAAATAACAATCATTCCAACTTTGGTCACATTCAAAGAGAGATATTGTCTACACTCTACAAGCATTAAATCACCCAAGTACATCGATGTTTAAGTCAAAGCATTCTTCGAATCATCATACATATCACATCACCCTATGAACAAAACATATTTTATAAGAATAAAATCAATATACATATAAAAAACTTATGATGTAAATTAATCATGTCAAAATTCATCTTTCCATTCTATCGGTTCCATATCCTTCTTTTTCAACATTCTCGTATTCTTCATTTTCAACATTATCATTATTTACATCTTATACGACACTCTAATTTATTTCAACTACAAGATTGAAAAAAATATCAAGAGAATATCATTTAGAGTTAAATAAATATTTTCATTAGCAAACTATGCTTACTTGAAATTTTTTACATGCTTCATATGTCTTTTACCACTTCTTGTTCAGATAGAGGATTTATTGCAATTATATTAAAAAAAATGAAGTATACATTATATGATGGATGCACGAGAAGATGATTAATTTATAGATATTATTATTACTTTTGAATTCATCCTTCGGCCAATTCTGCTCGCATATTAAGACCTCTACCATCTCTACACCCAAATTGATGCGATATGCATCTACTACGCGACCATCAGCACTGAAAGCATATTCAGAAGCAACAGTAGACACGTGAACTCCAAGAATATCCTTTGCCAATTTCCTAAGTATAGGAAACCTTCCAATATTTTGTTTCCACCACCTCAAAATATCAATGTCGCTTCTACAATCATCCTTCCATTTTAAACATTTCTCTTCTAGATATTCATCAAACTCAGATTTTGATGGTTCAACATCTTCTTCATCCATGATTTGAGCAAAAATGTTCTTTCTCTTTTCTAATAGAATACTTGAGGGAAGAGAAATAATAACAGCTCTTGATCCAACCCTTTAATCTTTAACAAGAGAATATATGACTGAAATAATTTTTTAATGATACTTTGAAGTTTCAGTCACTTTCTTGTCTTCATCATTCAGATAAAGACCAGTGTAATATTTTCTATTGCCTTCATTTTGTAACGAGGATAAAAAATAGAGGCAATAAACAAGAGTTAATTGCACATATCTCATTTGTCAAACTTCAATTTTCATTACTGTGGTCAATGGAAATAATAATCTTATCATTACTTTTCAACCATTCAACAAAAAGCAATTTTATTTCGCAAATTTTGATAAAGAAAAGATTGGATGTCACATAATTCAACCCAGAAAACAACTCTATAGCATCATAAAAGTGTTTTAAGCACCTCTAAATTCTTTACGTACTCTCATTCATCATCACTTAGCGCATGAGAAAAGTTGACATCTCTAAAGTCAAGCCTTTTAATATCGAGTTTATATTCCAAAGCAGTATCCAACATAAGATAAGTAGAATTTCATCTCGTGCAACAATCCAATGCCAAACTTTTCTTTAGGGTGTGGATCAACCTGTTGTGCTATCTCATTGAATATAGCTCCATTTGTGGTACAATTGACATATTTGATACCACGACAAACCTTTTGTATTGCACTTGATATAACTTTCAATCAATCTTGGACAACAAGATTAATGACATGTGCAACACATCTTACACAAAAAAACAATCCATTGCATGGTAAGGAATCACCAAGACGAGTTTTAATATGATGGATGACCACATCATTCACCTTATCATTATCCACAATTATCGTAAATAATTTATCATCAATGTTCCATTCATACAAACACAACAAAAAATGGCTACTAATATATACTTCAGTTGAACCATCTACATTGATGAAATTTATGATTCTTTTTTTTGCAATTTTCAAGAATCATCAATAAAGTGTGTTGTAATGCATAGATAGGACTTGTTCTATGAAGAAGTCACCCACTTATCCATGATGAGAGATATTCGTGAAGAAAGATTTTCAAATTTTTGTTAAATCTTCTTTTCTCATCAATGTAAATAACCTTACACTACTTTGCAATTGTAGGTCATGATGGAATTTTGTGTTGTGGATGAAGGGAATGGATATATGCACAAAAGGTAACATGTGAAACTATATTAAAAGGATACCCATGCATCATAATAGCCTTTGCAAGCAACAACTGGCTATGTCATCATCAACTGTGTAATTCGTAAGTGTGCTACTTACATCGGCTTTCCTAAATGATTGCATCAACAATTGACCTATCTCAAGTTTCAATATTTTCTGACAAGACCTTTTATAATGATTTGACAAATGCGTTGTCCCTACACTAGTACCATGACAAAATTGTTTAAAACAATGTGTACATTTCGCCCACAATACATCCACCACAATTTCACCATCCTTGTCCTTCATTTTCTCTTTTTAGTAAATTTGATCATAGTGATTCCTTACTTCTGATCTCAATATTTTCTACTTCTTAAAGTTTTTTTGAACATCTTCCAAATTTATACTCTCACTCGTAATTGATGGATCGATATTCATTATTTTTTTTGTAAATACTGAAGTTAACATTCAAGCAATCACAAAAAAACATTCCAATTTTTTTAACCAAATTACAATTTCCTTTCTACAAAAAATAGAATTTTATTTCTTGAAATTAACATTACAAGATTATGAATTTAATATGTTATACCAGATTGATTGGGGTGCAACTAAGAGGGAGGTTGCGGTTGCAGCGGAGGGAAGTTGTAGTTGCGACAGAGCGAGGTTGGTTGCGGCGTAGAATTTAAGATGCACCAATTAGATGAAAACACCACATACAATTTAGAATGTAAACAACAACTGTAGAGAAAAATAACCTTAATGAATGATGGATATCCTACAAAGATTCTCAAGAACATCAACAAGGAGACCGGACATCGTCGGAGGGAGGTTGAGCGGGGGCGACGAAGGAGGCAGAGGCGAAGGTCGGGGAGGTAGATGGAGGTTGGGTGGTGGCGGAGGGAGGTTGGGTAGGGGAGGCAGAGGTCAAGCGGAGGCGGAGGGTGCAGGTGGAGATGGAGGGCACAAGGGGGCGATGGAGAGCGCATGGGGTGGCGGAGGGCCACAAAGGGAGGTGAGGCGACAGGGGGAGGCAAAGGATGCAGTGGGAGGTAGGGCGTCATGGGAGGAGGAGGGCGTAGGGGGCGTGAGGGTCGTAAGCGGTGGCAGGGCAGCAGGGGTAGTGTTGGACATGCGAGCCCACGACGAGCCATTATGCAATAAATGTTATTGCAAATATCGTTCCCTGATCTGAAATGAAGAATAACTAATTTGCATAATAGGTCCCTTAGTACAATTAGGATTATGTACCATGGCCATCTTGATGATCATATAGTTGTTGTCTTAATTATTGAATCATAGAGGCTGGTGATTGGATGAATATCTAAAGAGTTAGATTGAGGACTCATCAAGTACCGTCAAATGATTGTTAAGAGATGATCTCCAGCTTGAGTAGGAGAAGGAAATCCTTTCACACTTGGCTGATATCTGTCCGACCTCTTGATGCAGGTCCTCTGCATGGGAATAGAGATCTAGAGGTGTCAGATTAGTTAGGTCAAAGAGTTTACTTAACGAGATCAAGATAACCAAAGTCCTATGTCGTAAGTTGTCACGATATAGGCACGCATCCTTTCACCGGATATAGATGTGTTATAATATGTCTGAGTATGTACATTAGGCAGACCAATAGGTTGATGACCTAATCAAGGTCTATACACCGGTGCGCTGGTGTGCATATAAGGGCATATGAGTAATAAGATCTCTCAAATAGATCATGCAGGTTCATTTACTGAACTGGAAGACATGAGCTCACTCATGAGACGTTGGGAAGAATCAAATTCTGTGCACGGTCGTCTCGCTTTGGAAGCTTGACTGAATTTGTAGGTTTGATATATACTTTTGGAAAGTATATGATCAACACCTATGTATGATATATGCTTTTGGAAAGTACATGATCGATACCGAATCCCAATGATCGATTGAAAAACTTAATGATAAAATCCTAAAGGAGACAGTTGAAAAAAAGATCTAATACTTTGGGCTCTATTCTGGATCTTCCAGTATGCAGGATGTACTGGTATTGGGAATACCTGAGGGTGGTGTGATCATAAATGATTGTATAACCATGATTCTTCCATTCCTAGGGAGTGATGAAACAGATCTAGATTTTAGTGACTCCTCTCAATAGTGAAGTAATATGATCTTGGTCCAAATATTGGACATTGATCTAGATGTGATTCAGATGCAATGAGAAGATTAGATTTGCGGTCTTGATTTAATCAAGCAACTGTGAAAGGTCCGCAAGATCTGGATTTGAGATGTGATCTCAATATCCAAGTCACTATACGTGGAACAATACAATCGCCCTGTCCTTATCTTCAAGTATCCATGGAGAAAGTGCATTACCCTTGAATGATTTCATGGATAATTTCATTGTTGATATATGTAATCGAGCATTGAGAAAGTGGATAACTAAATGTGATTTAATTATCATGAATAATATGAATTCGATTCATATTAGTAGGAGAGTTATCTAAGATAATTAAATGTGATTTAATTATCAAAGATGTGAATAATGTGAATGTGATTCATGTTATTTGGGCACATGATGGATATAAATAATGTGGATAGCACTATCCATATTATTCAGGTATATTATAAATGTGATTTATAATATATTAAAGGGAGCATATTGTGATTTATAGTTATTGATTAATTGTTAATGTGAATTGGATTCACATTGAATGATTAATTGAAAATATAATTACATTTTGTTTTGTGTTGTGAATGAGATTCACATAATTTCAATGGCATGGTTGATATTTTCCACAAGATAATTTGGAATTATTTTTGTGAAAATATTATCGACAAGAGATCATGATGTATCATGAGATAATGAGATCTCGTGATAATTAGAAGAGATTGAGCAAGTCCACTCATGAGAAGTGGACAGCTACAACTCTCCATGAGGAGAAGAGTAGCCGTCCCCTCTTCTTAAGGGATTGGTTTTGGTCTTCTCATTATCTCTTCACTGGTCAAAGTGATTTAAATTGGGATTAATTATGTTGATTTATCAATATAAATTAATTCAATCTAAATCAATTGTTGTTGTGTTTTTTACAACAACATCTTAGCTATTGAAAGAAACACAAATCAATCTCAACCATTGATTGTGTGTTTTCTATGGATTGGGATCCATGGATTCCCAAAACCATATATAAGAAGAGGCACCCCTTTCTCTTTGATACAAGATAATGAATGCTCTCTCTCTCTCTCTCTCTTTTTCTCCACATGACAAGCCTCTCTCTTATAATGGCCGTCCACCATGGAGCCATTGTGAGAGTCGTCATCGACACAACATCGTTGTTATGCAGTCAGATCATCTATTCATGGATATCCATCTCCTTCGGTGCGTCTCGCTCATGAAGAAGATGTTGGATCTTGTGTGACAAGATTAGGAGATCCGTCGCTTGGATCATCAACATGGATTGCGATGAGCACACGATTCATCCCCGCGCTCGCAAGCGTCTCCTCCGTTGGATCGGACTTGAGACAGGAGGTCTCTTTGTTTAGAGACTCGATCGCAACCACACTTCAATAGGTAAACCTTATACCTAATTGTGGCTTAGATGAAACGATCCGAGAAAGATTCTTGGATCATGTGATTTCATCATATTAAAATTTTTAAATTCCGCTGCATCGAACAACTAGTACGACTATTCGCTCTTGATCGTATATGATAAGATCATCACGCTTCCGTGATGCGCTTAAGAATCCTCATGTATCCTTAAAGTGGTATCAGAGCTAGGTTTACGGAGGTTTTGGATATGATCCATGAACCTACGAAGATTTGGGCTCGTTTGGGTTCGTGAAGATTTTAGCATTTCAATTTTCGCAACCCTATCTTGTGATATTTTTTCGAACCTGTTTAAAATGTTTAAACATGAATTTATTATTGGATAATGTTCCCCATTAATTGAGGAAACCATGGCAATTGAGTTTGCGTGATTTGGAATCCGATAACTCAAGTTATGATGTTTTTAATAACCATATATCCATTATTTCGTGGATGGCGAACAATGGCGTAATTAAAGAGTTAGTTACTATCCTAAAATGCCTAGAAATGCATGATTATTACTTGGTTTATATTTTAAATCAAATTATCAATCTTTGGAAATTGATTTTGCTTAATTTGGATTTAAAATGAAAGAGATATGCTAATTTTATTTAGTGAGGGTCACTGCTAGAAATTGCGTGTTTTAACAACAACCTTGTGATTGTCATTTAAGAATCTTGTGAAATTAATGGTTAATTTCCTAGAATAATTATGGATAATATTTGATAAATATTTGAATGATAATTTTTCCCTTAAATGACATTGCCTCAACAATTAAATGATTAGATTTGATCTAGATCAGCAATTGGTTACTTGATACACATTCAACAAACATGTTACTTGAATAGGTTTGGGAATTTGTCTAGCAAATTTCCTTATAATGAAAATAGTTTTGATTATTACTATATGGTATATATCAGTTGAAAAATCAATGATCATCTCAAGTACACAATGATCGATTTGGCATTATCCTTTCCTGAGGTGGATATGGTGTCTAGTCGGGGAGCGTTGGGGTAGCAGGTTGCACCGTGTGCGGTCTGTCCCACTCCCGTTGGTACTGGCCATGACAGCGGGTAGGGACTCGATAATGCTGGAGAGATCACAGTGTATTTTTCTACTCATTAAAATTCAAAATAATATGTATTTGAGATAATACCATATTTTTCAAGTAACAATTTAAAATATTTGTTGGATATTAATTCGATCATCAATTTAATATAATTAGATTAATTGGAATCCAATTAAAAGTTAAATACTCTATTTTTAATAAAGTTGTTAATTCCTTTATAAGAATTAATCATAATGAATATGATTCATAATGATTAATTAAATTTGAACGTGATATGGAGGATCACATAAGTGACATCCATGGTCTCTCGTCAAGGTGAAGGGTTCCATCGCTAGGGATTGTATGTAGGAGACACCTATCCGAAATGACAGCTCCTATATGCAAGTGCATCTGGATCGGGCTCTTTGCTTCTCTAAAGAGTAAGGCCATATGTGTAGTGACCCCAATATCGAGTTCTCATATTACTGGGGCGATATTGGATTACACATAGCGAGTACTAATCGTGTTGACGGTTGGTTCAATTAACGACGGGTCAACATCACCATAGGGGTGGTGGGCCCTAGTGTTAAAGACCGAATTGGGAATGCAAGTTGGACTTGCAAGGAGGAATGTGTTCCCGCTTCTTTTTATCCGAGTTGCAAGTTCTCATATTATTGGGAAGTACCAAAGATAAGTAAGGAGATCTCAGATCTTCCTTGAGATATAATGGTAAGTATATCTCTTACATTGAAAGTGATTAAGGGAATGAACTTTCAATGTTGACAAGGCAAGACAACTTTGATATAAAAATTCCTAAATCAAAGTAAAGTGTGTTTATATATGTTTATATATATTTATGCAAATTTCTTATTTCAGATAATCATTCATTAAACCCACTCAATAATATACTCAATAATAACCAGTAAATTATCATGGATTGGATCCATGATCAAGATATTGTACTTGCAATTGGACATATATTGTATGTGATTGCAATGTGCAAGTTTCCTCATAATATTGAGGAATGACAATTAAATAGATAATAGGACTACAACCCTAGGGTTTGTATTTCTCTATAATCTTGATTTCTCATCGAATGTACTATGGAAGTGACATGTTGACGATCCGAAAATTGCGTGTGTAAAAGGAGATATGTGTATTTATCGTTTGCTTAAGAAAATAATGATTACTAGTTTGTTGTAGGCAGCAATCGGAATCGATCAAGAAAATAATCACAGAAAATATTGCTCAATTTAATCAATGAGGTTTTATGTTTATTTTACTTGGGCAGGTCCCAAGGTGGAACACAAGGAGACAAAGGAACAACCTAAAATTATGTCTATCAAAATTTGTGCGCGGTTTTCAAGACGGTTTTTTTTTGTAATTTTTAATGCAATAAAAGATGTGAAATGCAATTTCAGCCTATTTTAGGGACTAAAAAGTAAAAGTCAATCAAACGATGTCCGAAAAATATGAAGCTCGGGCATGATGCAAAATATGATGAAATGAATGCACTGTAATTTTTTTGGAATTTTTGGATGCAATATTTTTTTATGAATTTTTAAAAGCAAACAAAATGAATTTCAATATTTAATTATAATAAATATTAAACCTAAATATTTTGAAGGAAAAAATTATCTAAGATCTATCACTCGATGATTGATCTCAGAAAAATCCTAAACCTCGAAAATATTAGTTTCAATACCTATTAAAAATCAAATACTGAAATATGCAAAATAATTTTTACAGAGAAAATTATGAAAGCAAATGCGATTCTTCTTTGGCACAATGTCAAGCACAATTAATTCTACGATATATGAATTTTTGTGAATTTTTAGAGCAATGGTTAATCAATGGCAAATTTAAGAGCACGAAATAGGAAACGTTTGCAATTTTTCACAAAACAATTAATTATTAATTAACCATCGATCACAAAAATATCCACAATATGTCAAAGTCTAGAGAATTAAATGACAAACAACATGCTATTTTTGGATAAATAAAATAAGTTCATGTAAAGGTCTACAATCACTGGAGAACACATGGGTATCAATGATATAAAAAAATATAAATAAAATAAGCAGGGGGACCTAGATGTAATTACCAATATTCTTGAGGGCCTACTCGTAAAATCTCCAGTAGGTCATGTGTTACGCACGTGACTTGGCCGGCGGGGGTTCATGCGTAATTAAGAGATTCTCCAAAGGCCTGGTTGCAAATACTCCACCGATCACGTGGAGGCCACGTACACTGGTAGGCTCAGTGCAGGTCGGGCTAGGTGCTCCACGTGGCGTGCTTTCATGCCTCGATTTGGCCCAAGGCTGATGGCATGGAGATTGGCTCGGATGATGGTTCAGGGAGGATCTGAACCGTTGAGGGCGCTTGAATACAACGACGGGAAGTGCATGTCGCCAACGGCTTGGATGGAGGCTGCTCGAAGATCGTACGGTTGACGTAGGGCTGACATACGGCCAAGGGGCAGCGGTGGAGATGCGTCGACGGCGGTCGATGGAAAAGGCGGAGGAGGCGGAGTTGCGTCTTGGCCTGGAGAAAATGATGAAGACTGGTGGCGTAGCTCTGGGCGGAGAGGGGCTCGACGGAGGAGTGTTGTCAGTGAAGCCTTCTGGCGGCGTTGATGAAGAACGTTGGAGATGGAGGTCGAAGACCTGGAAGAGGAGGGCTCAACGAGAGAGAGAGAGAGAGAGAGAGAGAGAGAGAGCCGGAGCTAAGCAGCAGCACTGAGGGCAGATCTACGACGAGGAAGGAGATCCTCGGATCATGCCGACGGTGGGGCTTCGCTGGCTGTCACTACTGGAGAAGGAACTCAATGTGCAAACGACAGATGGGGGAGTCGAGGGTGCAATGGTTCTCGTAAATAGGGCTGGAGAGCGGGATAGTCGGAGATGGAGATCTGGGATTATCAGATGGAGGATTCGGCCGATTGCGAAGATTGCAGGAAGATCTGAAATAGAAGGCGGCACGAGATATGCGGAGGAGGCGGCGGTTAGTCAGATTTGGGGGTGAAATCGCAGAGGCGGGTGGCCGCGAGATACGCGGCGGAGATCACAGGGGGAGGAAGAAGATGCACAGGCGCCGTCCAATCGAGCGTGATCGGACGGTTCCTGTGGCGCCACGTGGCCGCATGGGATAGGAAAGGGCGGGCACGTGCGGAGCACGTGCCTGGGAGGCACATGCGATGCACTGCAGTGGCTTTTTTATTAATTTTTATTATTTTTATAAAAATGAATTAATAAATAAGCCAAAAATGGCTTACACGTGGCGGCTCCAGGAGCTGCCACGTGTCAGCACCAAAAAAATCCGAAAATACGAGATTTTGTAAAATGCAAAATAAATAGCAAATGGCTTCGGATCGAAAAAGTTTCTTTACGAAAATTGCTTGTCTCGATGAGATCTACAACTTTTGTGAAGATGTCAGAATCAAAATCGATCAAATGCACAAAGTGATATTTTTGGGGTATCCCATGTACATAGAATACCTTGATTTTTTTGGATTTTGTAATTTTTATGTCATTTTTAAACGAGACAAAAATCCGGAAAAATATAGTAAAATCAAAGATAAATAAGTACACAATAATTTAATTTTTTTGGATTTTTATTAATTAAGAAAAAGGGGAAATAAAATATGAAAAAGACTCATTTTGTATAGTTGGTTAGTGAAGACCTGGACTAAATTTGTTTCTTAAATTTCAAGCTCAATTTAGATTTGGATTTTTGCGCATTTTAATAAAACTTTCATCAAAGAAGACAAATGAAAAAGAAATGAACTGAAATAGGTTAATTATGTACATAAAATAATAGGTCAAAAACCGCTAAAATACAAAATGTACAACAGAGGCCCAAAACCCAACTTTCACATACGAGCTCCGATTCATTTGAGCTTGGTATTGTTTTGAAGGTAATTGATTGTACATTAGTTCAAGTTAGTAGGTTTAAAACGGACACTGGATGAGGAGGATATGAGGTTTTTAGTCTGGAAATCCTGAAATTAGGGTTTGGGTTTTTGGTCCATTATTTGGGTTAGTGATTTTTTTGTATTTTTTTATTTATTCTTGTTAGTGATATGTACACAGTGGAGGTGGTTTTAGGTCATTTGGAGTTAGCATGTATGAGTTAAAAATCCGGGAAGTTAAGCTATTTACAGGTTAATTTTGGCTTGGATTTTTGGCTTCTTATTTTGTGCAGAAATTAGTGCTAAAATGCAATTCTTATGAAAACATGCATGAATGTTAATTATGTAGAATAGATGCAGATATGCTGTTGATTTTGAGGGATTTGAGCTTAATAAATGAGATTTAGAGTGATGAATTCGAGATTCATCATCCCCCTATACTTAAACCATGCTCGTCCCTGAGCATGAAAAAGAAATGCCATGAGGTGAAATGAGATTGGGTTCCATACCAAGACCATGAGCTGAAGGTAAAAGTGAAACTAGACTCGACCTTTGGATTATTAGTGTGGTGGAAATTCTGTGAGACTTAGAATTTTAAAATCAACAGCCCTCAAGTTCTACACATCATTGCTACAGTTTCGGCTTAGAAGTCATCTTTGATCAATCCTCTTCCCAAAGTATACCCTATGAACATTGAACAACCGACTCATGTGTGTGAAAGGTTTTAGCTCTTCTCATCCAGAATGCCGTACTACCATGCTCCTCTCCTCTCTAGTAACTCGTCTTCAGGGAGTCAGGTAGTTCCTTCTAAGGTCTGTCGCGTTGGGTTCACAATCGAATTGGGGGGAGAGGATAGAAGAAGGAGAATAGAACTGGAGGGTGGCCAGCGTAGTCATATCCCCTTGTGAAGATGGCCAGTGTAGCCGAGTCTCCACCAAGATCTGTAGGTTTCTTGAAGCTTGGGCCTTTTTGGTCATATTTTATTTGGTAGTTGCTTCTTTGTATTTAGAATTTTTGGTGGTTCTGCTTGGATCTTGTTGTGCCCCTACAGGTATAGAATCTTTTTGTTTCCGTACATTTTTTGGGGTCTTAGAAAAAATTTTGCCCAGTCGCCCATCCCTTTTCCAAAGCTTTATTTCAACCCGTACTCCGGTCTTTAGATTTCCACGCTACCAGAAAAGAAAGTCACACAGTCTTCCAACATCTTGTCTGAGTTGAGCTAAGTGCATAGTGTGAGAGTACAAATTAATTCCCTATTACAGAGTTGTACCCAGAATGAAGAGACCATGTTAGACACTAAGAGTCAAACGCTGCACATCGTCATGTGGAACTCAAAGAATTAAGTCAAAGATCCGAAGCTTCTAAAATCCTATTTCTCGGTGAAGTTCCTCTGAAAATTAGGTGGATTAAGGTCAAGTCCAAACCACTCTCGGTTTCTTCTCATAACTTGGTTCAAAACCCAAAGACTTTTCACAGATGAATGCAATTCTGGATGAAGCGCAGTTGTGTGAAATGCAGATACATTTTTTTGTGATTTTTTTGCAAGGGACTTTTGTTTTTTTAAAAAGAATAAGAAGCCAATTTTTTTTTCAAAAATTTTGGGCATAGTTAGTGTTAGTAGCAAAACTCTTTTTCTTTTTTTGTTATTTTTTTAATTAATATCCACCCCGTAAATACATATAGACTTACGCACAAGTACGAGATATGGGTAAAATATATACGAAGTATATATACAGACCCTCCTATACTTAGCGAGTGTCGGGTCCTCAAAGCACAAGAAGCATAAAGAAGATATAGCTCAGGCTAAGCGTAAGAGAGTGAAAAAAGGAAAAGAAAAAGATTTACAGAACCGCCCCCCATACTTAGACTGTGAACAGTCTAAGTATAGAAGAAGAGCGGAAAAATTGAAGTGGTCGGGGTATGTGAATGAGGAGAGTATATACAGGTGGACGTCGGTTCTCCCTATACTTAGGCTCTAGTCATCCTAAGTATAAGAGAAAGGTGGAAATGGAACGATCGGAAGATAAGAGAAGGATATGGGGAAATGGTATATACAGATGGCATCCCCCCCCATACTTAGGCCTTGGCCTAAGTAGCGGAAGAAGTTGTACAAGGAGACCCGATGTGGTCGGGAGGGAGGATGGGATTGATCTGATGAATCTTCAGTGTCCTCGCTCTGCGTGAAGTAGATGACCTCAACTTGAACTGTCTGCTCTTTGGGTGATTCTATATATGGCTTCAGTAATTATCCATTCACTGAGAAAGGTTGTGCATCATCTTTGAGTTCGGCAATATCCACACTTCCATTGGTATGCACATCGATGACAACATAGGGATCCATCCATTTTGATTTCAGTTTCCCATGAAAAATCTTCAACCGGGCATTAAAAAACCACACTTTCTGCCCAGGGACAAAGGTTTTATCTCGAATGTGTCTATCATGCCATCTCTTGACCTTGTCCTTATAAATCACATTGTTGTCATATGCCCGATTTCGGATTTCAATTAGCTCATTTAGATTTAAGTCTCGACATAATTTCCCAAGGTGACAACTCCAATTCAACTTTTTGATCACCCATTCTGATTTGTGAATCGATTCTGCAGGTAGATGGCATGGCTTGCCATAGATCATCCTAAAAGGTGAAGTTCTGAGTGGAGTCTTATAGGCTGTCCTATAGGCCCACAGAACCTGGTCCAACAGTTTCGACCAGTTTTTCCTATCTAGACAAACCAACTTCTGAACAATACCCTTCACCTCTTTATTAGAAACCTCTGCCATGCCATTAGATTGTGGATGATATGGGTTGTCTATTCTATGCTCGAATTTATACGCTTTAGCTAAAGATCTCATTTCCTTATTCACAAAGTGACTACCTCCATCAAAAATCAAAACTTTTGGTATCCCGAACCTTGCAATGATATTATCCTTGATAAACTTACAAACGACTTTGCTATCTGCGGTTCGGGTTGGAATAGCCTCTACCCATCTTGATAAATAATCAACCGCTAACAAGATGTACTCAATTCAATTGCTATTGGGAAAGGGACCCATAAAATCAATCCCCCATGCATCGAAAACATCACAGAAAATCATTGGTTGCATGGGCATTTCATCTCTATAACCAACAGTCCCTCCCATCATTTGGCAAATCGGGCATGATAGTACAAATTCATTAGCATCTCGAAATAAGATCTGCCAGTAAAATCCACATTGGAGTACCTTGTGTGTGGTTCTCTTTCCCGAATGGTGTCCTCCAACCTTGAGAGAATGACAATGTGTGAGGACACTCGGGTATTCCTCCTGAGGAATACATCTTCGCCAAACACAATCTGGTCCTTCATAGAAAAGGAAAGGATCATCCCAATGGTATTTTCTTGAATCTGACTTCAATCAATCAATCATTCTCTTGGTCCAACCAAAGGGAACCTTCTTAGAGACAAGATAGTTCACGATGTTGGAATACCATGGGGTTGAATCAATAACGCAAACTGATTCGTCTGGAAAAGTCTCCTTAATAGGTCCAGTGTCAGGATAATCGTTTTGCTCAATTCAGGAAAGGTGATCAGCAACAACATTCTTTATTCCAGGTTTGTCCTTGATCTCCAAATTAAATTCATAGATTAACAAGATCCACCTCAAAAGCCGTATCTTGGTATCTTTTTTATCCATGAGGTATCTAATTGCCGTGTGATCTGTGAAAATTGTCACCTTGGAGCCCAATATGTATGATCTAATTTTTTCAAGGGCCCAAACAACCGCGAACATTTCCTTTCCAGTCACTGTATAATTTCTCTGTGCAGGATCCAATACTTTTCTTGCGTAGTGAATCGCATAGGGAATTCCATCTCATCTTTGTCCAAGCACAGATCTGATAGCAAAATCTGATGCATCAATCCTGATCTCAAAGGGAAGAGACCAGTTGGGAGTTTGTAATATCGACGATTCACATATCTTCTTTTTTAGGAGCTCGAAGGCCTCAAGACATTTGTGATTTACAATAAACTAAGTGTCTTTTTCTAAGAGCTCAGTCAGTGGGCAGATGATCTTTGAAAAATCAGGGATAAACCTTCGATAAAATCCAACATGCCCTAGAAAAGACCTCACTGACTTGACATTGGTTGGTGGCCCAAGTTACTTGATCACATCCACCTTGGCAGGGTCGACCTCCATTCCCTTTTTGGAGATGACATGCCCCAACACGATACCCTCAGTCACCATAAAGTGACTTTTCTCCTAGGAGAGTACCAAATTAACCTCCCTGTATCTCTTGAGGACTCGATCCAAATACGCTAAACATGTATCAACTGAATCACCATGAACCGAGAAGTCATCCATGAAGACTTCCAGGAAATCACCAACCATTTCGGCAAATACGACAATCATGCACCGCTGAAATGTGTCTGGGGCATTACAAAGCCCGAATGGCATGCACTTGAATGCGTAGGTACCGATGGGACATGTAAATGTGGTCTTTTCCTGATCCTCGGGAGCGATAGCTACTTGATTGTAGCCAAAGTACCCATCAAGAAAACAGAAGAATGCTTTTCCTGCAAGTCTCTCCAAGATTTGATCAATAAATGGCAGTGGAAATTAGTCTTTCTTGGTCGCAGCATTTAGGCGACTGTAATCGACACAGACGCGCCACGACGTGGGCACTCGGGTCACGATCTCTACCCCCTCCTTGTTTGTGACCATCTGGATTCCCGACTTCTTTGGCAAGACATGAAGGGGGGGGCACCCACTTGGAGTCAGAAATGGGGCATATAAAACCTGCTTTGCACCATTTCTCTATCTCTTTCTTAACTACTTCCCGAAGATTGGGGTTTAATCTTCTTTGAAATTCACAGGGAGGCCTTGAGTTATCCTCAACATAAATTTGGTGCGAGCAGAGAGCAGGATTGATTCCTACGAGATCTGACACAGTCCAACCAATGGTTTTTCGATTTCGCTCAAGGACTTCGAGTAATCTAGATTCCTGATCTATGGTTAATGATGAGCTAATGATCACAGGGAATTTTTCTTTGGATCCATTTAGAAATGCATACTTCAGTGTGGGAGGTAGTGATTTCAGCTCTGGCAAATCTGAGTCATCAATTAAGTCTGGCTGAATGACTTTTGCATCTGGCTCAGTGTTGGTTGGCGGTGAATCACTCTGTGATGTGCTGGCTACCAATTCCGAAGAAAGATGAGTCGAATCACTAAAGTAGTGTGATAATTCGGCCAAAGCCGCGTTAGACTCGTCATCGATATTTCTTGATTGTCTCGAAGAAAATGGGACTGACAAATCCGAAAGGATTTCTGTGTCATCAAGGTTATAAGCATCTGGGTGTCTAGATAGGTTTGGTAATATCTCACAAACTACACTGTGCACTGTTTCTTCTTTTGATGATGTGCTTTCAATCTGAATGTCTAGCAGTTGGTCCCACGACCCAGTAGTGCTGAGGAGATTGTATTCTGATGTTTCGGCATATTCAGTGGTGGATTCGGAGTCTGGTCTTTGCCACTTTGTTTGTTTCATCTCGAAGTCTACTTCTCCATCTGGAGAACGAAATTTCATCATTTTGGTACCGTAATCGAATACAGCTTTAGCGGTTCTTAAGAATGATCTTCCAAGAATGATTTGCGATTCCTTCCAATGGTTCGAGGTCTTCATATCAAGGACAGTGAAGTCCACTTTGTATTCTGTACCCTCAATTACGCTAATAACATTTTTCACTTCTCCCTTAGGTCTTTTAGTGGATTTATCAGCAAATTGGAGTAAAGATAATGATTTCCGGAGAGGACCTAATTCCAATCTGTAATATAAGGATAAGGGTAGAAGATTGATGGAAGAACCATTGTCGAGAAGTGTGCGTGCGAACGCAATGCCGCCAATGCGACTCTCCACATAATGAGCACCCAGATCCCTTTTCTTTCTTGGTAAATGCTGATTTTTGACACATTTAGTAGTGGCAACTGTCAAGACATGAGTCTCCACAAATTGACTTGGTTTCTTTGTACGAGTCCTGGTGGGAGTGCATTTCACCTTTAAGTACTTCTGAAATGCTGGATTGTTGACCACATATTGATCAAAGGGTACTTTAACTGTGATATTTTGCTGGCAGAATCGTTCCATTTTTGGGTCATCTAAAATGTTTTTTGTTTTGTTTTCCTTTCTTAAGAGCATGGGGGAAAGGAATGGATGCATTTGAGACAGGAGATAGAAAGCCAGAATCATAAATAAGAGCATCTTTATTAGAAATGGAGTTCTTATTACAATCATGAGTTTTCTGATAATAATCAAAATCAGGTTGCTGAAAAGGTGACAAAGGTATTTTTGCAACAACTAGAGGTTCAAGGTCCTCTACAGACTCCATAGATGCTTTTCCCTTCTCTCTTGCTGGGATCTTCAGGCGTCCTTCTTCTTCATTCTCAGAAGTATCCTCTGGTTGATCTTCCGAGTCTTCATGGTCTGATTCCCTTGCCCGATCAGGTACGACCATGGTCCTCCCGCTCCTGATTGACATGGCATTGATATTATTAAACGAAAGAATCTCATGTTCATATGTGGAAAAATCTGAATAGTATACCTCGCCATTGTGTTGAGATGATTGAGATTTGTTAAAGCTATTGGGGTTAGCTTGAACTTGGGCAGGAATGGTTGTGGCTGGGGCTGTCTGTTCATCCTTCCAATGGGATAAGCGATTAACATCAACCCGTAGATCGTGCAGCTCATTTCGGAAATTGTGAATCTCTTCAAGCATCTGTCTTTGAATATCTGTTTGTTCTTCTGAAGGGTTGGATGATTGAGCTAATTGTTTTGGAGCTTGATATTGCTGACGGTATTGCTGAGGCTAGTTCTAGCGATTGTATGGCTGCTGCTGCTGCTTCGGATGCTGATATGATGTAGTGTTCTGAGTGTATTGCGGAGCTGGTGGAAATGCAGCATTATAGAAGTGGGCGGACATTGATATTGCTGATGGACCCCCATATTACCCTGTCGTGTAGTGTCTTGTATGTACCAAATACCATTTACTTCGAATGTCAGAGGCGGGGCTTCTTCGACAGTCTCGGCTGGTGGAGGTGACTACTGGGAGGGTTGGGCATAGGATTGGTCCTGAACCCATGGTTGTTGTTGTCCTGATCCTGGCTGCTCTTGAACATGATGTACATGATAGATCGGGACCATAGGTGCAGTAGGCATCCCTATCTTGGATACCTTCTCAGTGAGCTCCTCCATTTGCTTTGGAAATTGGGAAATCCTGTTGTCGATGTCGTTCATCCGCTTATGAATTTGATCCACCACTGTCAATTTATCGACGATGGTGTTCATGTTTGGGACGATGGTGTTCATGTTTGGAATCAAATTCTCTGTTATCTCTGCGATCGTTTGCTTTCCTCCTTTGGCTTGAAAAGTATTCAGGGAATCCGTGTATGCTCTACTGGCGATCTGTGAGCGGCTTGTCTCTGCCATCTACTCCAGTACCTTCCAGACGGTCTCAACTCCACATGATGTGTAGTTGCCTCTGCAGGCAGCGCTAACTAACCCTTAAGTCTCGTAGTTGAGGCTAGAGTAGAGTGACTGAACTAGGATGTTGCTATCCAGGTCATGATAGGGACACTTCTGTAGCAGATCTTTAAACCTATCCCAAGCCTCACAGAGTGGTTCATTAGGCATCTGAGAGAAATTGGTGATGCGGGTCCTCATTTGGTTGGTACGACTCTAAGGATAGAATTTCTTTAAGAATAGGTTCTTGAACCTATCATAAGTGGTTACAGTCACTCCTATGTTTTTCACCCAGTAATATGTCTTCCCTTTCAAGGCGAAAGGTAGTGCAGTGAGACGAATGTAGTCCTGGCTGACTTGTGGGTGCCTCAGATTAGAACACATCAGCTCCAAGTCTCGCAAGAATTCATATGGCTCTTCAGTTGCATTACCATGGAATTGGGGTAGTTGACTCAGGAAGTGTGGCTTCAGTTCATAGTTCATCTCTAGTTGAGGTGGCTACAAGTAATTTCTAACTATGTACTGCCCAGGATTGTATGCTGCTTCCATTGGCGGTTCTTCTCCAGCATTCGACTGCTCAAGTTATTCCCTCAGTAATAGCTGTTGCTGCTCAGATGCAGCCAGTCTTGCAAAAATCATATGTATTTGGTCTTCATTATGTTCCTCTTCTGGTTCCTTCCTAGTAGGCAACTTGGGCGGCATCTTCTTCTTCTTCTTCTTCTTCTTCTCTTCACCTTCAGAACGGGGGAAATCGGAATCTATAGAATGGAAAGATTCAGAATCAGAGTCATCGAGGTCAGAGTCTTCCTCGATATGATCAGGAGATAAAGAAAAAGTATGGGTTTGACCTCCTTCCAAGAAGATGAAAGAATCATAAGAGGAGGATTCACGGGAAGGGTGTCCATGAACCCAAGGTGATCCTGAGTAAGAGTGCCTTCGAACCTTTGAGATTGGAAAATTTGTGGCGGTCAGAGAAGGGTTTGCGGAGTCCGAACGAGATTTACCACAATTTTCCATTCTCAATTCAAAATGATAAGCAAGAGGTTTATGTTTCATGATATAGGCACAAGTGTGCGGTATTCGTTGATTATCTAGTTTCTACCCATAATCCAAACACAATACAAGGGTTTGTTTCACCAACTCACTCAGTGAAGGCCGTGAGAGTTCGGCCAAATATCTTATTAGTTTTAATTGGTGAGATTTCAAATCTTGCAAGCCGTTTAAACGAGCTGTAAGGTGCTTGTATTTCCCGACCGACTGTCCTGAATTCTTACGACTAGTTGCACCTACTTTCAGCCAGTATGGGAGTAAGTAAGGATCGTAGAACCACCCACTATGCTAAGGACATTCAGACCTTTTACTGGCTACCCGTTAGATCCTCACTGAGAAGTAGCTAATCATTGTTGGTAGAATCAGTAGTCAGTATGAAAATCCTGACTTGGCTCTATCCTAGTGTGCGTATCTCTCCTTGCTGCGAGATAAAAGCAAACAATGTCGGATTACTCTCCCACAAAAATTCTTGATTTTATGGGTTATTAAGATCGGCTATATTTAGCTGTCCCAATTTTAATTAGGTGATCACTGAAGAATTAAATGAGCACAAATATATACGTCTACTGTCCAATCCCAATTTACTTTAAATTATGTGATAAATCAAGAGGGAGAAATTCGGGAAAAGCCGATGCACGTGAAAACAATGATGTATGCTCAGTTAGAAGACTTACAATGAATCCTCGCAATCTCCATGTGAGATGTAATACAAGAATTGAAAAATATTCTATATGAAATGCAAGCCGATGAAAAATCGCACCTAATCAGAAAGTTCTATTAGCGGGGAAGAAATGAGTCAAATTTGGCTAAGTTGAACGATCAAATGTGCGTCTCAATTAAAGTGCAGTGTGGCCTTAGATCCTACGAGCACAATAAAAAATATAAATTCTCTGAGATCCGTATGTACAGGTCTATCCTAATCGACATTCAAGTTGGGCCCCACCCTCACCGGAGAGTGAAACAGGCTACGACACACCACAAAAGAAAGTTTAGAGTCTTTTTACAAACGCGAGAGTCCAAACGGACATCGCTATAAATGAGAAATTAATTACAGAAATAAAATTGCGGAAATTAAAATCCTAGACTCTACGCTCTCTCACGACTCGACTCGATCTTAAATTATTTGTGGCTTTTTCGGAAGTCGATGAAGATGCATCGGTTCTTGAAAAACCGCTCCACGTACACCGGGTACCTCGCAAGAAAAATAAGAGAGAAAATATAAGAGAGTGACTCAAAAATAAATAAAAAATAAAATAGAAAAATAAATGCTCAAAATAAATGCAGGAAAAAATGGAATTTACAATGAAAAAATCGGGGGTCAGACTAACCAAATACGGAAAACCGAACGAAAATTTTCAAAACACAAAACTAAGTCGTTGCCTCCAAAGCAATGGTATCTGATGATCTGAAAATTGCGCGTGTAAAAGGTGATATGTGTATTTATTGTTCGCTTAAGAAAATAATGATTAGTCATTCGTTGTAGGCAGCAATCGGAATCGGTCAAGAAAATAACCACACAAAATATTCGTCAAATTAATCAATGCAGTTTTATGTTTATTTTACTTGGGCAAGTCCCAAGGTCGAACACAAGGAGGCAAAGGAACAACCTAGAATTATGTCTATCAAAATTCGTACGCGGTTTTCGAGACGTTTTTTTGTAATTATTAATGCAATAAAAGATGCGAAATGCAATTTCGGCCTATTTTAGGGACTAAAAAGTAAAAGTCAATCAAACGATGTTCGAAAAATATGAAGCTTGGCCATGATGCAAAATATGATGAAATGAATGCACTGTAATTTTTTTTTGGAATTTTTGGATGCAATATGAATTTTTTTAAGAATTTTTTAAAGTAAATAAAATGAATTTCAATATTTAATTATAATAAATATTAAACCTAAATATTTTCAAGGAAAAAAATTATCTAAGATCTATCACTAGGTAATTGATCTCAGAAAATCCTAAACCTCGATAATATTAGTTTCAATACCTATTAAAAATCTACTGAAATAGGCAAAATAATTTTTACAAGGCAAACTATGCATGCGAATGTGACTTTTTTTGGCACAATGTCAAGCACAATTAATTCTACAATATATGATTTTTTTGGGAATTTCTAGAGCAATGGTTAATCAATGGCAAATTTAAGAGCACGAAATGGGAAAAGTTTGCAATTTTTAACAAAACAATCAATTATTAATTACAATCGATCACAAAAATGTCCACAATATGTCAAAGTCTAGAGAATCAAATTATGCCATTTTTGAATAAATAAAATAAGGTCATGTAAAGGTCTGAAATCACTGGAGAACACAGGGGTATCAATGCAATAAAATAAATATAAATAAAATAAGCAGGGGGACCTAGATGTAATTACCAATATTCCTGAGGGTCTACTCGCAAAATCTCCAGTAGGTCACGTGTCACGTACGTGACTTGGCCGGGGGGTTCATGCATAATTAAGAGATTCTCCAAGGGCCTGGTTGCAAATACTCCACTGGTCATGTGGAGGTCACGTGCACTGGCAGGCTCGATGCAGGTCGGGCTTGGTGCTCCACGTGGCATGCTTCTGTGCCTCAGCTTGGCCCGAGGCTGATGGCGTGGATATTGGCTCGGATGAAGGTTCGGGGAGGATCTGAACCGTTGAGGGTGCTTGAATCCAACGGCGGGAAGTGCATGTCGCCAACGGCTTGGATGGAGGATGCTCGATGATCGTATGGTTGGCGTCGAGCCGACACACGGCCAGGGGGCGGTGGTGGAGATGCATCGACGGTGGTCGATGGCAAAGGCGGAGGAGGCGGAGTTGCATCTTGGCTTGGAGAAAATGATGAAGACCGGTGGCGTAGCTCTGGGCGGAGAGGGGCTCGACGGAGGAGCGTTGTCAGTGAAGTGCTTCTGGCGGCATTGATGAAGAACGTTGGAGATGGAGGTCGAAGACCTGGAAAAGGAGGGCTCAACAGCGAGAGAGAGAGCCGGAGCTAAACAACAGAACTGAGGGCGGAGCTACGACAAGGAAGGAGATCCTCGGATCACGTCGATGGTGGGGCTTCACTGGCTGTCACTACCAGAGAAGGAACTCAACGTGCGAACGAAGGATGGGGGAGTCGGGGGTGCAGCGGTGCTCCTAGATGGAGAGCGGGATAACCGGAGATGGATATCTGGGATTATCATATGGAGGATTCAGCCGATTGCGGAGATTGCGGGAAGATCTGAAATGGAAGCCACCGCGAGATATGCGGAGGAGGCGACGGTTGGCGAGATTTGGGGGTGAAATCGCAGAGGCGGGTGGCCGCGAGATACGCTTTGGAGATCACGGGGGGAGGAAGAAGATGCACAGGCGTCGTCCGATCGAGCGCGATCGGGCGGTTCCTGTGGCGCCACGTGGCCACAGGATCCTGGGAGGCACGTGCGACCACGTGCGATGGCTTTTTTATTTGTTTTATTTTTTTATAAAAACAAATTAATAAATAAGCCACGTGTCAGCACCACAAAAATCCGAAAATAAAAGATTTTGTAAAATGCAAAATAAATAGCAAATGGCCTCGGATCGAAAAAGTTTCTTTATGTAAATTGCTTGTCTCGATGATATCTACAACATTCATGAAGACATCAAAACCAAAATCGATCAAATGCACAAAGTGATATTTTTGGGGTATCCCATGTACATAGAATACCTTGATTTTTTTGGGTTTTATAATTTTTATGTCATTTTTAAACTAGATAAAAATCCGGAAAAATATAGTAAAATCAAAGATAAATAAGTACACACTAATCTAATTTTTTTTGGATTTTTATTAATTAAGAAAAGGAGGAAATAAAATATGAAAAAGACTCATTTTGTATAGTTGGTTAGTGAAGACCTGGACTCAATTTGTTTCTTTGATTTCAAACTCAATTTGGATTTGGGTTTTTGCGCATTTTAATAAAACTTTCATCAAAGAAGACAAATGAAAAAGAAATAAACTAAAATAGGTTAATTATGTACATAAAATAATAGGTCAAAACCACTAAAATATAAAATGTACAACATAGGTCCAAAACCCAACTTTCACATACGAGCTCTGATTCATTTGAACTTGGTCTTGTTTGAAGGTAATTGACTGTAAATTAGTTCAAAAGTAAGTAGGTTTAAAACGGACACTGGATGAGGAGGATATGAGGTTTTTAGTCCGGAAATCTTGAAATTAGGGTTTGGGTTTTTGGTCCACATATTTGGGTTAGTTATTTTTTTATATTTTTTTATTTATTCTTGTTAGTGATATGTACACATTGGAGGTTTTAGGTCATTTGGAGTTAGCATGAATGAGTTAAAAATCCGGGATGTTAGGCTATTTACAGGTCAATTTTGGCTTGGATTTTTGGCTTCTTATTTTGTGCAGAAATTAGTGCTAAAATGCAATTCTTATGAAAACATGCATGAATGCTAATTATGCAGAATAGATGCAGATATGATGTTGATTTTGAGGGATCTGAGCTTAATAAATGAGATTTAGAGTGATGGATTCGAGATTCATCATATGTCGATGATGATCGAAATTTTCAAACTATCCTTATAAAATCTATGAAAGATGTTCTGGCATACATATGTGCTCTTGACATTTAATCATGAATGACATGGTTCATTGCATCATGCAGAATGGTGGCTCTATAAGAGACGATGTATTCAAAATGCTTGAATACCTACCTGAACCAATGTTTTAAGAGTTTAGATGGGTGTAGATACGATGGATGTCATCATTCTACTATCTATACTCTATTCATTCATGAAGCTTCATAATATTCATACTGTATGATTTGATTGAAGCATGTATAAATGTAACGCCCCGCTTCGACGGTAGCGCATCTCAACTCCCATTCTCAATATTACCCAATAACAATCATAAACAACCTGCATGATATACCATTTATACAAGATAGGGAAAGAAAATTTAAGTTTCTACTGATAACAAGTCTACATACGGATAGCAATAAGTCTTTAAAGTCTCTTTATTACATCATAATAAGTAATCGGAAAGGAGGGATAACAAAACTACTAAGAACTGGTCCTCAACCTTAACAACGTCCTGCAAATGCACCACCAGAGATGTGAGCCTCTGTCTCCTGCTCTACACTTCCTATTGGATTTCAAAAGAATGTAACTCATGAGTCAACTGACTCAGTAAGGATAAAATAAATTATAAATCAAGAGAGTATAGATAGGCAATGCAATTGCAGTAACTTAGCAAGTGTAGAAGAGAACATTCTAAAAGCATCTAGCATTATACAATCACTTACATTCTAGGCCTTTTACACATATGCAATCAAAACCAATTCTTTGACATATCTATATTCATATTCTCTTTTACTTATCCCGGACTCGCTCGTCAAAGGAGAAAGCCTGCACTAGGGATGAAGTCTGCAACACTCCATTCATAGTGCAATCTAAAACCTGTGCGCAAATGCGATCCTTCAGCTAGTCTAGTTGGTAGTACTCTAACACCCGTGACTGGGAGCATATAGCCCGAAGAGTCTTAACTCCGTCAACCGCGTCTGTCGGAGGAGTCTCTCTCGCTCCAAAACAAGTACCACAAAACGGATCCGTACAGTGCGATGCACTCGTGCATCCACCTCAATTCCACCAGAGTACCTACCACCACCCCACTATGTGATGCCCCTCGAGTGGGGATGACTCGCTGTCGGCTCAGCCGTACCACAAGGGTGTGCACCCACCTTGTAGTATTTATTCCTACTTCTCCATATGCATTGATATACTATACTCAAGGTCTTGAAATTTTATGAGCGAAACATTCAACAATGATTACGAGATCTATTCAGAAAGATAATCCATGTGTCGCAATCCATACCTTTATTCTTTGCGTTTAATTATAGGGTACGACCACATGCATTCGACACATTTCCAACATCATAGAGTGGGACTTCACACGATTTGACTTAACTTCTGCAAAGTTCATTTCTCTAACAACCAGAGAGTTCTCATACAATATCAACTTTAATGGACGAATGCAGTTTCAAACAAATGTTAGGTGCACTGCACTGTGTTTCATATATATAAATAGGAAAGGAAACTTCATCATCCGTATACGTAGGATGTTGTAAGGGTAGCACATATCTGCAATAATGTATAGGCTTTAAGAGTACAACTGACGGGGCACATCATACTTATACTTGTATGGTACCAATAGGAGGTTGGTTTAATATTGAGTATATGAGGATATCACTTGTTTTGGACAAGGATTATACTAACTTGGATCCACGGACAAAGAAATTGTGACCTGGACATATGTACATTGGATGACTAGAAATTAATAGTCACGGGATGGAGAGGTCGTTCAACAAGTATTCAAAACAAGGAAATAGTCTCTTTTTTTAAAAAAAATAGTTCACAACGAATCATCACTAACTATATGTCCCACAATAGTTCTGTAAGTTACAAGAATATCAAGTAACAACTTAGGCATATTAAACTACATCTCGTAGATTACAAGGTGTTGGATAATAGTTTGTGTAATAAAGTTCGGGGTATGACATATTAACTACATCTCATATACTGCAATATTGGAAAAGTTCAACGAAATTTTATATTGTAACCCATACCTAACTGATTTCAATCCTATGAAAACTTTGAATGAGACCGACGTGTTTGCTAAAAAGAACTGACGTTCAACTGAATATATATTTTTATGGGTCTTCAAAACAAGGTCGATAAAAGCCTACTGGAATCATAAATCACGATTATACAAAAGAAATGATGCTTCGTCATTCTAATATCTTATAGAGCATTATCTTAACGTCACCACCGAAAGATTAGCATTACGACCTTACAGAGTCCAACTTAACCTTATGCCATAAAGATTAGATCATACCTTCATCTTAATACCCATTATCCCAAATCCACCATGGTACGGGTGTTAACCTCATGATACAAAACAACCTAAGTCTTTATCCATATCAAGATAATATTATTAGCAAAACTTAGATCGCTCCATTTTTCTATTTATTAACAGAGGCATATGTGTCGATACAACAATTAATATCTTCGGAAAATCCTTTAAATTATTTTGTTCACGAAAAGAAATCCATGGAAATATATAAGATTCAAGATACACCAACAGCAAGAGGAGATCCGGGGGTCGGATCAAAGATGAGAAATCATCCCCCAAAACCACATTCTCCAATATCACAGATGTGCGAAAGAAATGGAGAAGGGCGAAATCCGTTACCTATACTCGTGCACGTCTTTGATCCACGTGCTCGATCGACCGATCACGAATCCGATGAGAGGGTTGCTTTTCCCTTGCGATGGTCCTCCTTGTCTTCTTCTTGTCGTGAGTCTACGAGACTTCGAGAGTTTTTGATAACGGTGGTGACATCGTTCTCTCCTTGATTCTCTGAAGAAGGAGATGGAAAAAGAGATAAGAGAATGACTTGGGGAGGAAGAAAGGATGGATTAGGATTTGGAAAAGGAGTAGGAATGAGGGGAGATAAAGGGTGTGGGTCTTTATATAGTTGGGGATTAAAATTTTAGTTTTAGAAACCCTAAAATAGCCTTAATTCGTACTTAACTTATCTAATCCCGTAACCATTAATCCCCTCAAAAACCATGACCCATCTTCACCAAAACAGGCATATCTCCCACATCCGAACTCGGAATTACGTGTTTTTGGGCCCGTTGGAAAGCTTGCGACGAGACGCTTCTTTTGAGTATAATATTGAATAGGTTTTAAAACTTCAGAAAAATCCGAAAATTACGGGGTGTTACATCATAACAACCTTAAAAACAGTCTTGTCCCCGAGACTTAGGATGCAAAAGGTGTAATCATAATAACCTTAAAAGGTTGGATCCTCTCGAGTAAAAGATAACAACCTTAAAAAGGATGAAAGTAGCTCATATATTACCTTCAAAAAGGTATGGGTAGTCCCGTCGCATATCCGCCTCAGGTTCCCAGGTGTCCTCATCGGAGTTGTGTTGTTGCCAAAGGATCTTCACCAAAGGTATCTCCTTGTGCCTTAACTTCTTCACTGAACGACCGATGATTCGAACTGGGTCCTCCGGATAACTCAGGTCAGTATCCACATGAAGGTCATCATAACTAATCACATGCGATGGATCATGCACATATTTTCTCAAGTTGGAGATATGAAAAACATCATGCACACCAGCAAAGAGAGGAGGAAGAGCAATCCTGTACGCAACTTTACCAATCTTATCGAGAATCTCGAACGGTCCGACAAACCGGGGTGCTAACTTTCCCTTTACTCCAAATCGTTGAACTCCCTCTGTGGGAGAAACTCTCAAGAAGAAAAAATCTCCAACGTCAAAGCTAAGATCAGTGCGTCGTCTATCGCTATAGCTCTTTTGCCAACTCTATGCAGTAAGCAATTTCTTCCGAGCTATCTTGATTGCCTTAGCAGTCTCCTCCAAGTACTCCACCTTATGTAGAAGGTTAAGCCCAATCTCCTGCCAACTCAGAGGTGTAGAGCATCGTCTTCCATACAATGCTTCAAAAGGAGCCATACCTATGCTGGCATGGTAACTGTAATTATACGTAAACTCTGCTAACGGCAAATGGTCCTTCCACGACCCTTTCCACTCCAGCACACATGCTCGAAGAAGATCCTCCAGTGTCTGAATCGTCCTCTCGGATTATCCATCGGTCTGTGGATAGTAAGCAGAACTGAGGCATAGTTGTACTTCTAAAGAACTCATGAATTCCCTCCAGTAGTGAGAGGTGAACCTTGGGTCACGATCAGATACAATCTGCTTCGGCAGCCCATGAAGTCTGACAATCTCCTTAATAAAGACCACTGCAAGCTGTAAGGGAGTGCATGCCATACTCACTGGTATGAAATGTGCTGACTTAGTAAGCCTATCAACCACGACCCAGATGGCATCATGACTACTAGTGGTCTTAGGAAGACCCGTCACAAAATCCATAGATATACCCTCCCACTTCCACTCTCAGGAATAGGAAGGGATTGCAAAAGTCCAGGTGGCCTCTTATGCTCAGCCTTAATTTACTGACACGTCAGGAATTTTGCCACAAACTTGGCCACATCCCTTCTCATTTGCTTCCACCAAAAATTCTTTTTTAGATCCTTATACATCTTTGTGCCACCAGGATGTATCGACAAACGTGAACTATGTGCCTCACGCATGATCTCTTCCCTCAATTGTACATCTGCTGGAACACACAATCGATTCCCATTTCGTAGCACACCATCTTGATAAGAAAAGCCAACTAAGGTTCTTGCGATAGCCTTCTCCTTGAGTCTCTGCATACTCAGGTCTTCGTGTTGCCCTTGGATGATTCGCTCAACTAACTCTGGACGAGAAGGGGATGGAACTATGACAGTCTCTCGACTACTTTGAAATGGATGCCAATCACTGAAAGTTGCAAGAAGATCCCATGCATTAAGCTGAGGATGAGATTCACTTGAATGAGGCCTACGACTAAGGGCATCAGCAACCACATTCGCCTTGCCAGGATGGTAAGAGATGGTGCACTCATAATCCTTTAACAGCTCCAGCTATCTCCTTTGCCTCATATTAAGCTCCTTTTGATCAAAAAGATGCTTGAGACTCTTGTGATCTGTGAAGATTTCGAAAGCAACACCATAAAGATAATGTCTCCACATTTTAAGAGCAAAGATAACTGCTGCCAATTCCATATCATGAGTTGGGTAATTTTTCTCATGTGGCTTCAACTGTCTAGATCCATATGCAACAACCTTACCACGTTGCATCAAAACCGCACCCAGACCCTCCTTTGATGCATCAATGTAAACTGTGAATCCGTCTGGACCCGACGGAATTGTCAAGATGGAAGCTGTAGTGAGCCTTTCCTTCAGTGTCTGGAAGCTATCCTCACACTCTTCTGACCAAGCATATGGCATCTCCTTCTTGGTCAGCTGGGTGAGGGGAAGGGCAATCTGAGAAAATCCCTTCACAAACCGTCTGTAATAACCAGCTAAACCAAGAAAGCTTCGGATCTCAGACACGTTCTTCGGTCGTTCCCAACTAAGGACTGCTTCGATTTTTGTAGGATCCACAAACACTCCTGCACCTGAGATAACATGGCCTAAGAATGATACTTCTTGAAGCCAAAACTCACACTTACTAAACTTTGCATATAGCTTGTGCCTCCGCAAGGTCTCCAGCACTGTCTGTAAGTGAGTGCGATGTTCCTTCTCATCTCGAGAGTAGATAAGGACATCATCAATGAAAACCACAACAAAATTATCGAGGAAAGGCTGAAAAACCCGATTCATCATGTCCATGAATGTTGCTGGGGCATTTGTCAAGACAAAGGGCATCACCAAGAACTCATAGTGACCATATCTGGTTCTGAAGGCAGACTTGGGTATATCCACAACCTGAATACGTAGTTGGTGATAACCAGATCGTAGATCAATCTTGGAGAAGATGGATGACCCTTGTAACTGATCAAAGAGGTCGTCAAGCGTGGCAAAGGGTAACAATTCTTGATTGTTACTTTATTCAACTGCCGATAATCTATACACATGCGCATAGATCCATCCTTCTTCTTAACAAAAAGGACAGGCGCTCCCCATGGAGATGTACTAGGGCTTATGAAACCCTTCTCCAGCAGTTCTTGTAACTGCACCTTAAGTTCCTTCAGCTCAGCCGGTGCCATCCTGTATGGTGTCATGGATACTGGTTGAGTTCCTGGAATGATAGAAATCTCAAACTACACCTCACGAGGTGGGGGAAGCCCAGGAAGATCTACAGGAAATACATCTGGGAAGTTCTTTACTATTTCAATCGCCTCTATTCCTTCCATGGGAGTTTAATTCCCAATGACGTGAGCAATAAATCCTTCGCATCCTTAGGATAACAGACGATAAGCTTGCAATGCTGATATGCAGGTTACCCCTCTCAATGAGGTGCTTCCATCAAATACAAATTCTTGTAGCTCAGGTATCCTGAAGATAATCTATTTCTGGAAGCAGTCTGGACATGCATGGTGATTCTCTAACATCCATGCAAAGAATAACATCAAAATCCTCCATCTGGATAAGCAGCAAGTAGGCCTCGAGCATATAACCTCCAATATAGACCGGGCAATCAGGAAACACCCGATGGACAACAAACACCTGACCTCCAGGTCCCTTAATAAGATAAGCGTCTGAAACTATGGTAGGCTCTCGGCCTAAGGTATCCGCAAAACTCCATGATACGAAGGAATGAGATGCACCCGAGTCAAAAAGAGCATGAGCTGTAAAGTCGCCTACTGAAATCATACCTCGTACCACTGATCCCTACGAGGCGGCATGATCTGCATGAGTAGAAATAAAAAGGGAATTGTGATTAGATCTAAGAGTAGAGGTCATTAGTCAACCTTGATCATTTTTTTGACTGTAGTCAGAAGACTACTTGTCTAATGTACAATGGTATTTCTCCTACCATACAGTTGTCTATGACTGATGGGGTAATTGGGCTCTGATACCAAATGTAATGCCCCGCTTCGACGGTAGCGCATCTCAACTCCCATTCTCAACATTACCCAACAACAATCATAAACAACCTGCATGATATACCATTTATACAAGATAGGGAAAGAAAATTTAAGTTTCTACTGATAACAAGTCTACATACGGATAGCAATAAGTCTTTAAAGTCTCTTTATTACATCATAATAAATAATCGGAAAGGAGGGATAACAAAACTACTAAGAACTGGTCCTCAACCTTAACAACGTCCTGCAGATGCACCACCAGAGATGTGAGCCTTTGTCTCCTGCTCTACACTTCCTGTTGGATTTCCAAAGAATGTAACTCATGAGTCAACTGAGTCAGTAAGGATAAAATAAATTATAAATCAAGAGAGTATAGATAGGCAATGCAATTGCAGTAACTTAGCAAGTGTAGAAGAGAACATTCTAAAAGCATTTAGCATTATACAATCACTTACATTCTAGGCCTTTTACACATATGCAATCAAAACCAATTCTTTGACATATCTATATTCATATTCTCTTTTACTTATCCCGAACTCGCTCGTCAAAGGAGAAAGCCTGCACTAGGGATGAAGTCTGCAACACTCCATTCATAGTGCAATCTAAAACCTGTGCGCAAATGCAATCCTTCAGCTAGTCTTGTTGGTAGTACTATGTTGAAATACTCTTATATTGAAATCTTTTGAATACAACGTAAGAAATCTTTTGTCTTAAACAATTGTTGAGCACAGTGCAAGTGTGGGTCTGACCCATGTGAGAAAGAAAGTCAAAGAATTGACTGTACTTCTGTGACTTCCATATGACATCCAAAGAGTTGGATAAATGCCATTACTGCAATAATCTGATGTGTTGATAGTATGACTATCAGATCTTTCTAGAATCCTTTGAAGAGGACTTGGATAGTGCATCGAAATAATCTACATTTAATCATTGAAATTGACTTTCTTATATGATAAGATTAAAGTCTAATAGTTGTATCTCATTCTTCCAATGACACTTGCAATTGTTGCATATGTTGTAGAAGAATAGTAAATTTGATCTTAAGCATTAATAGCCATCTATATGGGAATTGATACAATTGTTGCAACAATCTCCATAGGATAGATAGACTTCATATTTTCAGTGGGAGAGCCCTTGGTCTTAGAGAATGTCTCTATGACCTAAATATTAGAATGCATTCATTGTTGGAGATGAACATGTATTCTGGAATAGACCTATCATAAAGAGTTATGAAAGTGGACTCTACAAAATTAGAATATTAATGAAAGGTTCATTAACATTTCTAATACTGAAAATTAAACCTTAATAGATCAATAGGAGGATGAAGATCATTTGACAATGATCTGGCATCGAGGCTTGGATATATGTATATTGATATGATCGATAGACTAGTGAGATATTGAACTTTAAATTGTCTAAAGGTTCAAATCTTACATACTTGTGAAATTCAAAGTAAATATGTCCAATACACTCTTCTCTGAGAATTGTGTAAGATGCCAAGGTTTTCAATATCTTATACATATTGATGTATGTGGATCATCAGTATCATAATAAACATCGATGATATGTGATATTATTCAATGATTATTTGTGACATGAGATTCCTTCCTTTTACCTTATAAACCTTTGAAATGTTCAAAGATTTCATAATTTTGGTTTTAAAATAAAGTTTGAAGGAAGATGAAATGAATTTGATCTAACCTAGGTAGAAAGTACCTATTAGATGAATTCAAGGAATACCTTATGGAGATAGGAATATCATTCCTATCTCACTTCTCCTAATACACCTAAACTCAATGGAGTTGCAGGGAGATACAATTAGATCAAGTGCGACATGATTTGATAAATGATTAATCTTAGCATAGTTATCTCTTAGTTTCTAAAGGTATATATGTAGTAGAGACTACAATATATATCCTTGATAAAGTTCCATGCAAGTAAGCTGGAATTTAGCACCTGAGAGTGTTGCTTCATTAGGAAAATAAAGGATGGTATTGGATACCTACTTTATAACCTTGAGATTCTTAAAAGATCTCTAAGAATGTGATTCTTAGAGGACGACTCTCTTAAGAATCAAGATGAAAATGAAGTAAAGGAACTCATTTATTCATTAGATGATAATGAGGCTCCTGAAATTGGAAACTGAAAGAATAATTAAAGAAAAAACACTAATACTTCTTCAAAGAAGTTTAAGGATATATTCCATGTGTCAGTTAAGTCTGACAATGATCGGACTTCATGTGATGAAGCTCCTGAGGATCATGACATGGAAAGAAGGATGTTAGCAGTCAAAGTCTAAAGTAGACCTCATATACAAGTGTTGTATATGGACCCTAGAGGATCCGCCTATAAGGGTTAGACCCATTAAGGTGTAAATGGATCTTAAAGAGAAAGAGGAAACCTGATGAGAAGGTAGAGACCTTCAAAGCACGGTTCGTATCCATGAGCTACACACCGAAGAGAAGACATTGCTTCCGATGAGAATTGCTCTTCAGTAACCATGCTAAAAATCATCGCGATATTGCTAGCTATAGCTACACAACTTGACTATGGCATCTTTAAGATGTAAGTCAAGATTGAATTCCTCTATGAATACCTCTCTGAGGATATTCACATGAAGTAGCCCAAGGGCTACATGGTTGAGGAAAGCAAGGTGTGCAAGCTAGATAGATCCATCTATGGACTCAAATAAGCTTCTTGTAGTTGGAACATAAGATTTGGTGAAATTGTAAATGTAATGATTTCAGATAGAATCATGATGAGCCATGTGAAGCTTAGTGGGAGTGCCATTTGTGTTCATCATTCTAAATGTAGATAATATCCTAATCATTCATAATGATATAAGGATGATAATAAGTGTTTTATAGACTGGCCATTCCATATCTTGAGATATGATCTCAAGTATACCTCTTGGATCTTAGTTATGAAGTTGTTCAGAAGCAAAGAGAAGAGGATATTGGGACTGTCACATTTGTAGTGCACCTTGGACATGTTCCATTCTTGGAAAACCCCAAGGAAGGCTTTCTTTCCTTAAGATATGGTACTGACCTATCTGAAGGATAACACCTCAAAGAGTTGAGTAAGTGAATGCTAGTAACTGCTTGCACTTGTGCATCAGTTACGAGAAGCTGAGCGTATGCTAGATATGTACAAAAGCCAGATGTCTTCCATGCAATGAGAGTAGTAAAATGTTGCTAATCTTAATATGGAGATAAAATACTTGATTGAAGTAATAACACTATCTTCAAAGATAACAAAACTTTAAAGATAGTGATCTCTAAGCCTTATCAAGAAGAAATTAAGACTTTATAGATGATGATATAAAAGATCCTAACTGTAGATACCTTTTGAGATAGAGATCTATAGGAATAAGGGTATTCTGATAAGGATTATAGAAATACTGGTTTATAATAATTATTAAGTTGTAGTGTCAAAGACACTATAACTGACAAGATAGAGTATTGGTTGCATAAGTTGCAACATTCGCATTGGATGCGAGAACTGTTACTGGAGGATATGTAAGTGTCGTAAAAGGATTTGGCATAGTCTCTCGGGAACAAAGTGACTGATCAGCTTACCTACATATTTTTCTAAATAACCTATGATTGTCACATGCGTGAGGGTTTAAAGATTAGCCCATTAATGACTCTTTGGACTAGTGGGAGATTGTTGGACATGCGAGCCCACGACGAGCCATTATGCAATAAATGTTATTGTAAATATCATTCCCTGGTCTGAAATGAAGAATAACTAATTTGCATAATAGGTCCCTTAGTACAATTAGGGTTATGTATCATGGCCATCTTGATGATCATATAGTTGTTGATTCAATTATTGAATCATAGAGGCGAACCACTCCTACAATAAATGTTATTGTAATAAATGATTTATCAATAAAAGTTATTGATTATGTTTCACTTCCTTTCTGAAATTGATTGAATGAATGCACTATAAGATCCCTCTATACAATATGGGTTATGTACCATGGCCAACTTGATAATCATACAACTGTTGATTCATTGATAGAATCATAGAGGTTGATGCTTGGATGAATATCTAAGGAGTTAGATAGAGGACTCATCAAGCATCATCAATGATTGACAAGTAGAGATCTCCAGCCTAAGAAGGAGATGGCAATCCTTTCTCATTAGGCTGATATCTGATCGACCTCTTGATGGAGGTCCTCTGCATGGGAATAGTGATTCGGAGGTATCAGATTAGTTGAGTCAATAGGTTGACTTAACGAGATCGAGATAACCAAAGACCTATGATGAATACTGTCATATCACAGGCAAACATCCTCTGACCAGAGATAGATGTATTGATATACGTTTGAGTATGTACATTTGGCAGACCAATAGGTTGATGACCTTACCAAGTTCTATACACCGGCGAGCTGGTGTGTATTTAAGGTCATAAGAGTAATACGATCTCTCAATGGGATCATAAAGGTTCACTTGTGAACTGGGAGACATGAGCTCACTCATGAGGTATTGGGACTGATCAAATTCCATGCATGGTCATCATGCTTTAGAAGCATGACATGAATTTGAAGGTAAGATATATGCTTTGTGAAAGCATATGATCTGTACCATATCCCAAGGACCAAGATTGAGAAACTTAGTGATCAGACCATGAAGACGACAGTGTAAAAGTGATCTATATCTTCAGAATGATTATGAGTCTTCCAGCATGCAGGATGTACAGGTATTGGGAATACCTGAGGGTGATTTGATCATAAACGATTGTACAACCATGATGCTTCCATTCCGAGGGAGTGATGAAACAGGTTTGGATTTTAGTGTCTCCTCTCATTAGAGAAGTGACCTAATCTTAGTCCATGTACTGGACTTTGATCTGAATGAGATTCAGATGCAATGAGAAGATTAGGTTTACGGTCTTGATTTAATCAAGCATCTATGAGAGGGCCATGGGATCTGGATTTGAGATATGAGCTCAATATCCAAGTCACTATATGTGGAACAATACAATCGCCCTGTCCTTATCTCCAAGTATCTGAGGAGAAATAACATTGTTCTTGAATGGTTCAAGATTAATTCAATAAGATCTAAGCATTGAGAAATTGATAATTAAATGTGATTTAATTATCATGATGTATGAGGAATTATCCAATATAATTAAATGTGATTTAATTATTATGGATAAGAATAATGTGGATAGAAATATCCAATTATTCATGATATATTATAAATGTGATTTATAATATATTAGAGAGAGCTAATTATAATTTATATTTGTTGATTAATTATTAATGTGTATTGGATACACATTGTTTAATTAATTGAAAATGTAAATTATATTTTATTTTGGGTTGTGAATGTGATTCACAATTTTCCAATGTCAAGATTGCAATATTCCAAAATTAATTGTGAATTATTTTTGGTGAATAAATCCCGATAAAAGTTGTTGGAATAAATAATGGAGAAATTCAAGGAGATATGCAATCTCATGGAAATCCATAAGATTGCCCCCACTTGGAATGTGGTGGGCGGCAACCAAGTCCTATATGGAATTGGTGGCCGTCCACCCTATTTCGCGGGGAGGCATGATCTCCATTGAAATCATCTCCTTATTTAATTTGGTTTAATTTTAGGATTGATGTATATTTTATTTATCAAATATATTTAGTCTAAATTAAATCATAAGTTGTTGGTTTTTACCTACAATAATCTTGACCATTGGATTGACATAAATCAATCTCATCCATTGATTTTATATGTCCCATGGATTGAGATCCATGGATCCTAAAGCCCTATAAATAGAGAGGCATGCTATGCTCTCTATTACATCCTTTTGGAGGCACTTATCTCTCTCTCTCTCTCTCGATCTCTCTCTCTTTCTCCTCACACGCCAACCCTCTCCCTCTCTCTCTCTTGGTGGCCGACCACCGAAACCCTAGGGGAGGACTTCGTTGTCGCCTACGCCACCGCATCGCCGCTTCGACGCTCTGCGGTTCTCCGTTTTCTTGGAGTGCTACACTCACGAAGGAGACATTCAATCTCGTACGATGAGATCAGGAGTTCACCATGCTTTGATCAACTCGTTGGATTGCGAGGACAACGCGACTCATCCCCGCGCTCGCAAGCCGCTTCTCCGACGATCGGACTTGAGACAGGAGGTCTCTTTTCTTCGTAGAGACTCCATCAACCACGCTTCAAGAGGTATTGCATTATACTTGTTGTGGTGATAGATGAAACGATCCGAGAATCGTTCTTGGATCATGTGGTTTCATCGCATGAAAAATTTTAAATTCTGCTGCACCAAACAACTAGTACGACTAGTCGTTCTCCGTCGTATCCGATATGATGCTCACGCTTCCGTGATGTGCTTGAGGATTTTCCCATATCCTTCAAGTGGTATCAGAGCCTTAAGTCGAAGGTTTTGGATACGATCCGCAAACCTAGGACGACTTGGGTTCGTGGAAGTCGCGAAAGTTTTTATCGCATTCGATTTTCGCACTTCTGTTTAGTGAAAAAATTCGGCACTGTTTAGATGGTTTAAACACTTGGATTTTGTTCCCCATTAAATAAGGAAACCACAGGATCTGAGTTTGCATAATTTGGATTCTGTTTGCTCGAGATATGGTTGTTTTAATGAATATGTATGCACTGTTGCGGGAACTGCAAATCTTAACATGACTAAAGAGTTAATTAATGTTTAGACTTGCCTCGAAATGCATGAAATATCACTTTGATTCTGTTATAAATCAAATTAGCAATATATGAAAATTGATTTTGTCTAATTTTCATTTAATATGATTGAGATATGTTAATTTTAGTAAGTAGAGATCACTGCTGAAATTACAGTCCTAATCAAGAACCATGTGATTGTCGATTAATGAAATTAATTGTTAGTTTCAAGAAATAATTATGGAAAATATTTGAGAAATATTGGAAGATGATTATTTCCTTAATTGACTTGGGCCTCAACCAATAATTGATTAGATTTGATCTATATCATAATTGGAAACACAATCATCAAACTCCTTGCTTGAATAGGATTGAGAATTTGTCTAGCAAATTTCCTTATAATCAAAAATGTTTTGATTACTATATGGTATAATTTCGGTTGAAGAACCGATGATCATCTCAAGTACAAATTGATCTATTTGGCATTATCCTTTCCCTAGGCGGATATGGTGTCTAGTCGGAGATCACTGGGGTAGCGGGTTACAACGTATGTGGTCCGTCCCACTCTCGCCGGTACTGGCCATGACAACGGGTAGGGTCTTGATAATGCTGAAGAAATCAAGTTGTATTTTCTAATTATTAAAATACGAATTAATACGTACTTTGAGAATAATACCATATATAACAATCAAATTTAATTGATTGAATTCGATTGATAATTAATTTAATATGATTGAATTATTTATGTCCAATTAAAATACTCTATTATGAATAGAGTTGTTAATTCCCTTGGAAGAATTAATTACATGAATTTGATTCATAATAATTAATTAAAATTTGAATATGAAATGGAGGATCAAACAAGTGACATCCACGGTCTCCCATAAAGGTGAAGGATTTCGTCGCCAGATATTATATGTAGGAGACGCATGTCCGAAGTGACAGCTCCTGCGTATGATCCATTTGGATCGGGTTCGTCGCTTCTCGAAAGAGTAAGGATGTATGCGTAGTGACCTCAATATCGGGTCCTCATATTATTGGGGCGATATTGGATTGCGCATAGCGAGTTGTATTCCCATTGATGGTTGGTTCAATTAATGACAGGTCAACATCACCTCAGGGGTGGTGGGCCCTGGTATTAAAGACCGAATTGGGAAATGCAAGTTGGACTTGTGAGGCGGAATGTGTTCACGCTTCTCTTTATTGGAGTCATAGGTTCTCATATTATTGGTATATGACAAAGATAAAGAGGAGATCCCAGTTCTTACTTGAGATATAGCGGTAAGTATATCTCTTACTTTGAAAGTGATTAAGGGAATAAACTTTCATAGTTGACATAGTAAGACTAATTTGATTTAAAATGCCTTGATCAAATAAAATTAAATTGAATATATGATTATATGTTCTAATATAGCGCATTCTTAATATCAGAAAATGAAGTCCATGAACCCACTAAGCAGGCTTCTGGAGGTCAACCAATTGACCGGACCGAATTACTCGGATTGGATCCGTAATTTGGAGCTTGTACTCTCGGCTGAGCGCATAAGTTATGTGCTCTCGGAAGAAAAGCATGAAAACCTTAAACCTAAGGAAGACAAAGCATACAATGACAAGTATGATGAAGATCATGTCTTGGCTAGATGCTACATCTTGGGCTCTCTCTCCAATGTTCTTCAGAAACAACATGTGGAGATGAGTACTTGCCAAGAGATAATGCAAAATCTGAAAGATATGTTTGGTGACATTAATTACACCCATCGGTACAACATTATGAAATAGCTCGTTCGCTGCAAGATGCAGGAAGGGACCTCGGTCTGTGAACATGTACTCAAAATGTTTGGGTACTTATCGGAGCTGGAGATTCTGGGGGCACCTATGGATGCAGACATGAAATCTGATTTCATTCTGCTATCATTGCCCAAGTCTTTCAATAACTTTGAGTTTCATTCCAAATGAACAAGTTAGAATTGAGAAACGCTGGGCTTCTTGCTGCATTAAAGTTTGCAGAAGTCATGATGAAGAAAGATGGTCCCGCTGGCAGTGTAATGGTTGCACAGGTTAGAGGGAAGCGCGATTGGAAGCATGGTTCTCGGAAGGGCCAGGCCCAGAAGAGAATGAAGAAGAGACAAAGTGTTGGCTCATCTTCCAATGCATCCACTCTAATGGCGTCGAAGAAAACCGATGTCTATCACTACTGCAAAAAGCCGGGGCACTGGAGGTGTAATTGCCAGGATTACCTGCAGTCAGTCGACAAAGGTAAAGCCCCAGCAGGTATGAAATCTACTTTTATCATTGAAACCAGTTTTCTCATTGGACGAGAAGTAAGTTGGGTTGTTGATTCCGGTGCTTCTGTTCATGTATGCAATTTGTTGCATTTGTTTCAGGAAACTAGAAAACTTGAAGAAGGGGAGATAATCATCCAGATGGGATCTGATGCAAGTGTTGCAGCAATCGTCATCGGGACTTGTCGGCTATCATTATCTAGTGGTAGAGTCCTAGTACTTAAAGAGTGTCTTTATGTACCTGTAGTCTGGAGGAATATGATAACTGTATCTGAGCTAGTTAGAAGTGGATATTCATTCCTATTCTGTAATAAGTTAGTTATAAAACATTATGATAAATATATTGCAGAGTGTTTTTTGACTTCTGGTGGACTCTATGAATTGTGCATTAATGAGCATGTCATGAATGTTACAACCACTAATAAAAACCCTAAAAGCTCCAGGAATAATAAAAATCATTCAAACATGATTTGGCATCAAAGGCTTGGTCATTTATCTGTTGATAGGATCAATAGATTGATAAAGGATGGACCTTTGGATTTTCTACAGGTTCAGTCTTAACCTACCTGTGAACATTGTATTCGAGGTAAAATGACTAGGATGCCTTTCCATAACAAGGTTACTAGATGCAGAGGTATTATTGACTTAATACATACTGATGTATGTGGTTCCTTCAGTACCACGACTCGAAATGGATATCGATATTATTTGACGTTTATTAATGACCATCCACGATACGAGTTTGTCTTCCTATTACGTCATAAATCTGAAACCTTTGAAAAGTTTAAAGAATTAAAGGCTTTGGTTGAGAACCGAATCGATAGGAAGATTAAATGGATTCGATCTGATCGAAGTGGCGAGTACCTCTCAGATGAATTCAAGGAATACCTTAAAGAGAATGGAATTGTCTCCAATCTCACTACTCATGGAACTCCCCAACTTAATGATTTTGCTGAAAGACGCAACAGGACCATCATGGATATGGTCCGTTCAATGATGAGTAAAGCACGTTTACCACTTAGTTTCTGGGGATATGCAGTAGAGACTACAATATATATCCTGAATAAGATTCCCAGCAAATCTGTAGCTAAGACTACTCATGAGCTCTAGTATGGAACTAAACCTAGTGTAATCACTTGAGGGTTTGGAGATGCTTGGTTCATGCAAAGAACGTGAACGCAAGTAAGCTGGAAATCTCACACTCGTGAATGTTACTTCATTGGGTATGTTAGAGATGGTATTGGATACCAACTCTATGACCCTGAGACCCAAAAGGTTTTTATCTCTAGAGATGTGAAATTTCTGAGGATGATTTCCTTAAAGGTCAAGATAAAAGTGAAGTAGAGGAACTCATAGAATCCCCTGAGGATTCTGAGCTTCCTAGACCAGAAACTGAAGAAGTAAATAAAGATGAAACACCCATACCTCTTCGAAGGAGTTCGAGGGTGGTTGCACCACCTGAAAGGTATGGATTCCATGTGTCAAGTGAGACTGACAATGATCCTACTTCATTTGATGAAGCACTCGCGGATCATTACATGGATAGATGGATGCTAGAAATGAAGTCAGAAATTGACTCCATGCATAAGAATGGTGTATGGACCCTAGAGGATCCACCTAAAGGGGTAAAACCCATTGGGTGTAAATGGATCTTCAAGAGAAAGAGGGGACCTGATGGGAAAGTACAGACTTTCAAGGCACGGCTCGTAGCCAAGGGTTACACACAGAGAGAAGTCATCAACTACGATGAGACTTTCTCTCCTGTAGCTATGCTTAAATCCATCAGGACATTGCTAGCTATAGCTGCATATCTTGACTACGACATCTGGCAGATGGACGTCAAGACGACTTTCCTCAATGGATATCTCGAGGAGGATATCTACATGGAGCAGCCCCAGGGCTTCATGACTGAGGATGGCAAAGTATGCAAGCTGAAGAAATCCATCTATGGGCCCAAGCAAGCTTCTCGTAGCTGGAACATCAGATTTGACAAAACCATAAAGAGTTATGATTTTGTGCATAATCCTGATGAACCTTGTGTATACAAGAAGCTTAGTGGGAGCGCCATTATGTTCATCGTGCTTTATGTAGATGACATCCTTATCATTGGGAATGATATAGGGATGATGACCAGTGTGAAGATTTGGTTGTCCCATACCTTAGAGATGAAAGATCTTGGAGAAGCCTCTTACATCTGGGGTCTGAAGTTGTCCAGAAACCGAGAGAAGAGGATATTGGGATTGTCACAACATGGATGCATTAAGAATATTCGTGAACGATTCCGTATGGATAGTTCCACGAAAGGATTCCTACCCTTAAGACATGGTATCCACCTGTCTAAAGGAATGGCTCCTCAAACTGTTGAAGAAAAGAAATCCATGGTTGGATGCCCTTATGCATCGGTTGTAGGAAGCTTAATGTATGCCATGATGTGCACTAGGCCAGATATCTGCCATGCAGAGGGAGTGGTAAGTCGTTACCAATCCTGCAATGGAGAACAACACTGGAATGCAGTAAAGAACATATTTAAATATCTAAGACGGATGCAAGATTACATCTTGGTCTATGGAGATGGTGATCTCCAAGTCTTGGGATATACAGATTCTGACTTCCAATCGGATATTGATGATTGAAAGTCGACATCAGGGTTTGTGTTCTTGTTGAACGGTGGTGCTGTGAGCTGGAGAAGCAAGAAGCAGGACACTACAACAGATTCAATAACATAAGCCGAATACATTGTTGCATCGGATGCTGCAAAGGAGGCGGTGTGGTTGCGCAAGTTCATGCTGGAGCTTGGCGTAGTTTCCTCTGATACTTCCATCCTGCTACTTTGTGATAACACGGGAGCCATTGCCCAGGCGAAGGAACCCAGATGGCATCAGAAGAGCAGGTACGCAGAAAGGAAAACCACATCATTCGGGAGATTCAAAAGCGTGGTGACATCATCATCACCAAGGTGGCCTCTGCCGACAACGTTGCTGATCCTCTTACCAAACCTCTGACACAGAAGGTTTTCGACCAACATGTAATGAATATGGGTTTAAGGATTGTTCTTGAATGGTTTTGAGGGCTAGTGGGAGATTGTTAGCAATGTGAGCCCGAGGCGAACCATTCCTGCAATAAATGTTATTGTAATAAATGATTTTTATCAATAAAAGTTATTGATTATGTTTCACTCCCTTTCTGAAATTGATTGAATGAATGCACTATAAGGTCCCTCTATACAATATGGGTTATGTACCATGTCCAACTTGATAATCATACAGCTTTTGATTCATTGATTGAATCATAGAGGTTGATGCTTGGATGGATATCTAAGGAGTTAGATAAAGGACTCATCAAGCATCATCAATGATTGACAAGTAGTGATCTCCAGCCTAAGAAGGAGATGGCAATCCTTTCTCATTAGGCTTATATCTGATCAACCTCTTGATGCAGGTCCTCTGCATGGGAATAGTGATTTGGAGGTATCAGATTAGTTGAGTCAATGGGTTGACTTAACGAGATCGAGATAACCAAGACCTATGATGAATACTATCACATCACAGGCAAACATCCTCTGACCAGAGATAGATGTATTTCTATATGTCTGAGTGTGTACATTTGGCAGACCATTAGGTTGATGACCTAACCAAGGTCTATACACCGGCGAGCTGGTGTGCATGTAAGGGCATATGAGTAATACGATCTCTCAAAGGGATTATACAGGTTCACTTGTGAACCGGGAGACATGAGCTCACTCATGAGGTTTGGGACTGATCAAATTCCATGCATGGTCGTCATGCTTTAGAAGCATGACATGAATTTAAAGGTAAGATATATGCTTCATGAAAGCATATGATCTGTACCATATCCCAAGGACCAAGACTGAGAAACTTAGTGATCAGACAATGAAGATGACAGTGTAAAAGTGATCTATATCTTCAGGATGATCATGAGTCTTCCAGTATCCAGGATGTACAGGTATTGGGAATACCTGAGGGTGATTTGATCATAAACGATTGTATAACCATTATTCTGAGGGAGTGATGAAACAGGTATGGATTTTAGTGACTCCTCTCATTAGAGAAGTGACCTAATCTTAGTACATGTACTGGACATTGATCTGAATGAGATTCAGATGCAATGAGAAGATTAGGTTTACGGTCTTTATTTAATCAAGCATCCATGAGAGGTCCATGGGATCTGGATTTGAGATATGATCTCAATATCCCACTCACTATACGTGGAACAATGTAATCACCATGTCCTTATCTCCAAGTATCTGAGGAGAAATAGCATTGTTCTTGAATGGTTGAAGATTAATTCCATAAGATCTAAGCATTGAGAAATTGATAATTAAATGTAATTTAATTATCATGATGTATGAGGAATTATCCAATATAATTAAATGTGATTTAATTATTATGGATAAGAATAATGAGGATAGAAATATCCAATTATTCATGATATATTATAAATGTGATTTATAACATATTAGAGTGAGCTAATTATAATTTATATTTGTTGATTAATTATTAATGTGTATTGGATACACATTGTTTAATTAATTGAAAACGTATATTATATTTTGTTTTGGGTTGTGAATGTGATTCACAATTTTCCAATGTCAAGATTGCAATATTCCCAAAATTAATTGTGAATTATTTTTGGTGAATAAATCCCAACAAAAGTTGTTGGAATAAATAATGGAGAAATTGAAGGAGATATGCAATCTCATGGAAATCCATGTGATTGCCTCCACTTGGAATGTGGTGGGCGGCTACCAAGTCCTATATGGAATTGGTGGTCGTCCACCCTATTTCTTGGGGAGGCATGATCTCCATTGAAATCATCTCCTTATTTAATTGGTTTAATTTTAGGATTGATGTATATTTGATTTATCAAATATATTTAATCTAAATTAAATCATAAGTTGTTGGTTTTTACCAACAACAATCTTGACCATTGGATTGACATAAATCAATCTCATCCATTGATTTTATATGTCCCATGGATTGAGATCCATGGATCCTAAAGCCCTATAAATAGAGAGGCATGCTATGCTCTCTATTACATGCTTTTGGAAGCACTTCTCTCTCTCTTTTTCTCCTCACATGCCAACCCTCTCCCTCTCTCTCTTGGTGGCCGACCACCAAAACCCTAGGGGAGGACTTCGTCGTCGCCTACGCTACCACGTCGCCGCTTCGACGCTCTACGATTCTCCATCTTCTTGGAGTGCTACACTTACGAAGGAGACATTCGATCTCGTATGACGAGATCAAGAGTTCACCGTGCTTGGATCAACTCGTTGGATTGCGAGGACAACACGACTCATCCCCGCGCTCGCAAGCCGCTTCTCCGACGATCGGACTTGAGACAGGAGGTCTCTTTTTTTCGTAGAGACTCGATCAACCACGCTTCAAGAGGTATGCTTCCGTGATGCACTTGAGGATTTTCCCATATCCTTCTAGTAGTATCAGAGCCTTAGGTCGAAGGTTTTGGATATGATCCGCAAACCTAGGACGACTTGTGTTCGTGGAAGTCGCGAAAGTTTTTATCGCATTTGACTTTTGCACTTCTGTTTAGTGAATAAATTCGCCACAGTTTAAATTGTTTAAATACGAATTAATTGGATTTTGTTCCCCATTAAATAAGGAAACCATAGGATCTGAGTTTGCGTAATTTGGATTCCGTTTGCTCGAGATATGGTTGTTTTAATGAACATGTATGCACTGTTGCGAGTACTGCAAATTTTAACATGATTAAAGAGTTAATTACTGTTTAGAATTGCCTCGAAATGCGTGAAATATCACTTGGAGTTTGTCATAAATCAAATTAGCAATCTATGAAAATTGATTTTGTCTAATTTGGATTTAATATGATTGAGATATATTAATTTTAGTAAGTAGGGGTCACTGCTGAAATTACAGTCCTAATCAAGAACCATGTGATTGTCAATTTCATTATTGGAAGATGATTATTTCCTTAATTGACTTGGCCTCAACCAATAATTGATTAGATTTGATCTATATCATAATTGGAAACACAATCATCAAACTCCGTGCTTGAATAGGATTGGGAATTTGTCTAGCAAATTTCCTTATAATCAAAAATATTTTGATTACTATATGGTATAATTTCGATTGAAGAACTGATGATCATCTCAAGTACAAATTGATCTATTTGGCATTATCCTTTCCCGAGGCGGATATGGAGTCTAGCAGGAGATTGCTGGGTTAGCGGGTTGCAACGTATGTGGTCCGTCCAAGTCTTGCCGGTACTGGCCATGACAGCGGGTAGGGTCTTGATAATGCCGAAGAAATCAAGTTGTATTTTCTAATTACTAAAATACAAATTAATACGTACTTTGAGAATAATACCATATATATTCAAGTAAAACAATCAAGTTTGATTGATTGAATTGGATTGATAATTAATTTAATATGATTGAATTAATTATGTCTAATTAAAATACTCTATTAAGAATATAGTTTTTAATTCCCTTGAAAGAAAAATATTACATGAATATTCATAATAATTAATTAAAATTTGAATATGAAATGGAGGATCACACAAGTGACATCCATGGTCTCCCGTCAAGGCGAAGGGTTTTGTCGCCAGATATTATATGTAGGAGATGCCTGCCCGAAGTGACAGCTCCTGCGTATGATCCATTTGGATCGGGCTCATAGCTTCTTGAAAGAGTAAGGACGTATGCGTAGTGACCCCAATATCGGGTCCTCATATTATTGGGGTGATATTGGATTGCGCATAGCGAGTTGTATTCCTGTTGACGGTTGGTTCAATTAATGACGGGTCAACATCACCTTAGGGGTGGTGGGTCCGGGTATTAAAGACCGAATTAGGAAATGCAAGTTGGACTTGCAAGGCGGAATGTGTTCCCGCTTCTCTTTATTGGAGTCATAGGTTCTCATATTATTGGGGTATGACAAAGATAAAGAGGAGATCCTAGTTCTTACTTGAGATATAGCGGTAAGTATATCTCTTACTTTAAAAGTGATTAAGGGAATAAACTATCACAGTTGACATAGTAAGACTAATTTGATTTAAAATGCCTTGATCAAATAAAATTAAATTGAATATATGATTATATGTTCTAATATAGTGCATTCTTAATTTCAGAAAATAAAGTCCATGAATCCACTAAGCAGGCTTCTGGAGGTCAACTAGTTGACCGGACCGAATTACTCGGATTGGATCCGTAATTTGGAGCTTGTACTCTCGGCTGAGCGCATAAGTTATGTGCTCTCAGAAGACAAGCATGAAAACCCTAAATCTAAGGAAGAGAAAGCATACAATGACACGTATGATGAAGATCATGTCTTGGCTAGATGCTACATCTTGGGTTCTCTCTCCAATGTTCTTCAAAAACAACATGTGGAGATGAGTACTTGCCAGGAGATAATACAGAATCTGAATGATATGTTTGGTAATATTAACCACACCCATCGGTACAACGTTATGAAAGAGCTCGTTCGCAGCAAGATGCAGGAAGGGACCTCGGTCCGTGAACATGTACTCAAAATGTTTAGGTTCTTATCGGAGATGGAGACTCTGGGGGCAACTATGGATGCAGACATGCAATCTGATTTCATTCTGCTATCATTGCCCAAGTCTTTAAATAACTTTGCGGTTTCATTCCACATGAACAAGTTGGAATTGACAGACGCTGGGCTTCTTGCTGCATTAAAGTCTGCAGAAGACATGATGAAGAAAGATGGTCCTATTGGTAGTGCAATGGTTGCACAGGTCAGAGGGAAGCACGGTCGGAAGCATGGTTCTCGGAAGGGCCTGGCTCAGAAGAGAAAGAAGAAGGGACAAAGTGTTGGCTCATGTTCCAATGCATCCACTCTAATGGTGTCGAAGAAAACCGACGTCTATCACTACTGCAAAAAGCTGGGGTACTGGAGGCATAATTGCCCGGATTACCTAAAGTCAATCGACAAACGTAAATCCCCAACAGGTATGAAATCTACTTTTATCATTGAAACCAGTTCTCTCATTGGATGAGAAGGAAGTTGGGTTGTTTATTCTGGTGCTTCTGTTCATGTATGCAATTTGTTGCATTTGTTTCAAGAAACCAAAAAACTTGAAGAAGGGGAGATAATCATCCAGATGGGATCTGATGCAAGTGTTGCAGCAGTCGCCGTCGGGACTTGTCGGCTATCATTATCTAGTGGTAGAGTCCTAGTACTTAAATGTGTCTTTATGTACCTGAAGTAAGGAGGAATTTGATATCTGTATCTAAGCTAGTTAGAAGTGGATATTCGTTCCTATTCTGTAATAAGTTAGTCATAAATCATTATGATAAATATATTGTAGATGGTATTTTGACTTCTGATGGACTCTATGAATTGTGCATTAATGAGCATGTCATGAATGTTACAACCACTAATGAAAACCCTAAAAGATCCAAGAATAACAAAAATCATTTAAACGTGATTTGGCATCAAATGCTTTGTCATTTATATGTTAATAGGATCAATAGATTGATAAAGGATGGACCTTTGGATTTTCTACAAGTTCAGTATTTACATACCTGTGAACATTGTATTCGAGGTAAAATGACTAGGATGCCTTTCCGTAACAAGGTTACTAGATGCGAAGGTATTATTGACTTAATACATACCGATGTATATGTTCCCTTCAGTAACACGACTTGAAATTGATATCGATACTATTTGACGTTTATAGATGACCATTCGCGATACAGGTTTGTCTTCCTATTACGTCATAAATCTGGAACCTTTGAAAAGTTCAAAGAATTCAAGGCTTTGGTTGAGAACCAAACCGATAGGAAGATTAAACAGATTCGATCTAATCGAGGTGGCGAGTACCTCTCAGATGAATTCAAGGACTACCTTAAAGAGAATGGAATTGTCTCCAATCTCACTACTCCTGGAACTCCCCAACTTAATGGTGTTGCTGAAAGACGCAACAGGACCATCATGGATATGGTTCGTTCAATGATGAGTAAAGCACATTTACCATTTAGTTTCTGGGTATATGAAGTACAGACTACAATATATATCTTGAATAAGATTCCCAACAAATCTGTACCTAAGACTCCTCATGAGCTCTGGTATGGAACCAAACCTAGTGTGAATCAATTGAGGGTTTGGGGATGCTTGGCTCATGCAAAGAACGTGGACGCAAGTAAGCTGGAATCTCGCACTCGTGAGTGCTACTTCATTGGGTATGTTAGAGATGGTATTGGATACCAACTCTATGACCCTGATACCCAAAAGGTTTTTGTCTCTAGAGATGTGAAATTTCTAGATTATGATTTCCTTAAAGGTCAAGACAAAAGTGAAGTAGAGGAACTCATAGAATCCCCTGAGGATTCTGAGCTTCATAGACCAGAAACTGAAGAAGTAAATAAAGATGAAACACCCATACCTCTTCGAAGGAGTTCGAGGGTGGTTTCACCACTTGAAAGGTATGGATTCCATGTGTCAAGTGAGACTGACAATGATCCTACTTCATTTGATGAAGCACTCGCGGATCATGACATGGATAGATGGATGCTCGCAATGAAGTCAGAAATTGACTGCATGCATAAGAATGATGTATGGACCTTAGAGGATCCACCTAAAGGATTAAAACCCATTGGGTGTAAATGGATCTTCAAGAGAAAGAGGGGACCTGATGGGAAAGTAGAGACTTTCAAGGCACGACTCGTAGCCAAGGGTTACACACAGAGAGAAGGCATCGACTATGATGAGACTTTCTCTCCTGTGGCGATGCTTAAATCCATCAGGACATTGCTAGCTATAACTGCATATCTTGACTATGACATCTGGCAGATGGACGTCAAGACGGCTTTCCTCAATGGATACCTTGAGGAGAATATCTACATGGAGAAGCCCCAGGGCTTCATGACTGAGGATGACAAAGTATGCAAGCTGAAGAAATCCATCTATGGCCTCAAGAAAGCTTCTCGTAGCTGGAACATCAGATTTGACAAAACCATAAAGAGTTATGATTTTGTGCAGATTCCTGATGAACCTTGTGTATACAAGAAGCTTAGTGGGAGCGCCATTGTGTTCATCGTGCTTTATGTAGATGACATCCTTATCATTGGGAATGATACAGGGATTATGACCAGTGTGATGATTTGGTTGTCCCATACCTTTGAGATGAAAGATCTTGGAGAAGCCTCTAACATCTTGGGTCTGAAGTTGTTCAGAAACTGAGACAAGAGGATATTGGGATTGTCACAACATTGATACATTAAAGAGATTCTTGAACGATTCTGTATGGATAGTTCCAAGAAAGGATTCCTACCCTTAAGACATGGTATCTACATGTCTAAAGGAATGGCTCCTCAAACTGTTGAAGAAAAGAAAGCCATGGCTGGATGCCCTTATGCATCGGCTGTAGTAAGCTTAATGTATGCCATGATGTGTACTAGGCCAGATATCTGCCATGCAGTGGGAGTGGTAAGTCGTTACCAATCCTGCTATGGAGAACAACACTGGAATGCAGTAAAGAACATATTTAAATATCTAGGACGGACGAAAGATTACATCTTGGTCTATGGAGATGGTGATCTCCAAATCATGGGATATATAGATTCTGACTTCTAATCGGATATTGATGATCGAAAGTTGACATCAGGATTTGTGTTCCTGTTGAACGGTGGTGCTATGAGCTGGAGAAGCAAGAAGCAGGACACTACAACAGATTCAACAACAGAAGCCGAATACATTGCCGCATTGGATGCTGCAAAGGAGGCGGTGTGGTTGTGCAAGTTCGTGCTGGAGCTTGGCGTAGTTTCCTCTGATACTCCCATCCCGCTACTCTGTGATAACACGGGAGCCATTGCCCAGACGAAGGAACCCAGATGGCATCAGAAGAGAAAGCACGTAGAAAGGAAATACCACATCATTTGGGAGATTCAAAATCGTGGTGACATCATCATCACCAAGGTGGCCTCTGCCGACAACGTTGTTGATCCTCTTACCAAACCTCTGACACAGAAGGTTTTCGACAAGCATGTAATGAATATGGGTTTAAGGATTGTTCCTGAATGGTTCTGAGGGATAGTGGGAGATTGTTAGCAATGTGAGCCCGAGGCGAACCATTCCTGCAATAAATGTTATTGTAATAAATGATTTATCAATAAAAGTTATTGATTATGTTTCACTCCCTTTCTGAAATTGATTGAATTAATGCACTATAAGGTCCCTATGTACAATACGGGTTATGTACCATGGCCAGCTTGATAATCATACGGCTGTTGATTCATTGATTGAATCATAGAGGCTGATTCTTGGATGAATATATAAGGAGTTAGATAGAGGACTCATCAAGCATCATCAATGATTGACAAGTAGTGATCTCCAGCCTAAGAAGGAGATGGCAATCCTTACTCATTAGGCTGATATCTGATCGACCTCTTGATGCAGGTCCTCTGCATGGGAATAGTGATTCGGAGGTATCGGATATGTTGAGTCAATGGGTTAACTTAACGAGATCGAGATAACCAAAGACCTATGATGAATACTGTCACATCACAGGCAAACATACTCTGACCAAAGACAAATGTATTGCTATATGTCTGAGTGTGTATATTTTGCAGATCAATGGGTTGATGACCTAACCAAGTTCTATACACCGGCGAGCTGGTGTGCATGTAAGGGCATATGAGTAATACAATCACTCAAAGGGATCATACAGGTTCACTTGTGAACCGGGTGACATGAGCTCACTCATGAGGTATTGGGACTGATCAAATTCCATGCATGGTCGTCATGCTTTAGAAACATGACATGAATTTGAAGGTAAGTTATATGCTTTGTGAAAGCATGTGATCTGTACCATATCCCAAGGACTAAGATTGAGAAACTTAGTGATCAGACCATGAAGATGCCTGTGTAAAAGTGATCTATATCTTCAGGATGATCATGAGTATTCCAGTATGCAGGATGTACATGTATTGGGAATACCTGAGGGTGATTTGATCATAAACGATTGTATAACCATGGCGCTTCCATTGCGAGGGAGTGATGAAATAGGTCTGGATTTTAGTGAATCCTCTCATTAGAGAAGTGACGTAATCTTAGTCCAAGTACTGGAGGTTGATCTGAATGAGATTCAGATGCAATCAGAAGATTAGGTTTACGGTCATGATTTAATCAAGCATCTATGAGAGGTCCATGGAATCTGGATTTGGGATATGATCTCAATATCCAAGTCACTATATGTAGAACAATACAATCGCCCTGTCCTTATCCCCAAGTATCTGAGGAGAAATAGCGTTGTTCTTGAATGGTTCAAGATTAATTCCAAAAGATCTAAGCATTGAGAAATTGATAATTAAATGTGATTTAATTATCATGATGTATGAGGAATTATCCAATATAATTAAATGTGATTTGTTTATTATGGATAAGAATAATGTGGATAGAAATATCCAATTATTTATGATATATTATAAATGTGATTTATAATATATTAGAGAGAGCTAATTATAATTTATATTGGTTGATTAAATATTAATGTGTATTGGATACACATTGTTTAATTAACTAGAAATGTAAATTATATTTTGTTTTCGATTGTGAATGTGATTCACAATTTTCCAATGTCAAGATTGTAATATTCCCAAAATTAATTGTGAAATATTTTTGGTGAATAAATCCCAACAAAAGTGGTTGGAATAAATAATGGAGAAATTCAAGGAGATATGCATTCTCATGGAAATCCATGAGATTGCCCCCACTTGGAATGTGGTGGGCAGCTACCAAGTCCTATATGGAATTGGTGGTTGTCCACCCTATTTCCTAGGGAGGCATGATCTCCATTGAATCATCTCCTTATTTAATTGGTTTAATTTTAGGATTGATGTATATTTGATTTATCAAATATATTTAATCTAGTTAAATCATAAGTTGTTGGCTTTTGCCAACAACAATCTTGACCATTGGATTGACATAAATCAATCTCATCCGTTGATTTTAAATGTCCCATGGATTGAGATCCATGGATCCTAAAACCCTATAAATAGAGAGGCATGCTATGCTCTCTATTACATGCTTTTGGAAGCACTTCTCTCTCTCTCTCTCTCTCTCTCTCTCTCTCTCTCTCTCTTTTTCTCCTCACACACCAACCCTCTCCCTCTCTCTCTTGGTGGCTGACTACCAAAACCCTAGGCGAGGACTTCGTCTTTGCCTACGCCATCGCGCCGCCGCTTCGACGCTCTGCGGTTCTCCGTCTTCTTGGAGTGCTACACTCACAAAGGAGACATTCGATCTCGTACGACGAGATCAAGAGTTCACCGTGCTTGGATCAACTCGTTGGATTACGAGGACAACATGACTCATCCCCGCGCTCGCAATCTGCTTCTCCGACGATCGGACTTGAGACAGGAGGTCTCTTTTCGTAGAGACTCAATCAACCACGCTTCAAGAGGTATTGCATTGTACATGATGTGGTGATAGATGAAACGATCTGAGAATCTTTCTTGGATCATGTGGTGAGCGTCGTATCGGATACGACGGAGAACGACTAGTCGTACTAGTCGATCGGTGCAGCGGAATTTAAAATTTTTCATGCGATGAAACCACATGATCCAAGAACAATTCTCGGACCGTTTCATCTATCACCACAACAAGTATAATGCAATACCTCTTGAAGCGTGGTTGATCGAGTCTCTACGAAAAGAGACCTCCTGTCTGAAGTTCGATCGTCGGAGAAGCGACTTGCGAGCGTGGGGATGAATCGCGTTGTCCTCGCAATCCAACGAGTTGATCCAAGCACAATGAACTCCTGATCTCGTCGTAAGAGATCGAATGTCTCCTTCGTAAGTGTAGCACTCCAAGAAGACGGAGAACCGCAGAGCGTCGAAGCGGCAACGCGGTGGCGTAGGCGACGACGAAGTCCTCCCCTAGGGTTTTGGTGGTCGGCCACCAAGAGAGAGAGAGAGAGAGAGGGTTGGCGTGTGAGGAGAAAAAGAGAGAGAGAAGTGCTTCCAAAAGCATGTAATAGAGAGCATAGCATGCCTCTCTATTTATAGGGTTTTAGGATCCATGGATCTCAATCTATGGGATATATAAAATCAATGGATGAGATTGATTTATGTCAATCCAATGGTCAAGATTGTTGTTCTTAAAAAGCAACAACTTATGATTTAATTTAGATTAAATATATTTGATAAATCAAATATACATCAATCCTAAAATTAAAAAAATTAAATAAGGAGATGATTTCAATGGAGATCATGCCTCCCTATGAAATAGGGTGGACGGCCACCAATTCCATATAGGACTTGGTAGCCACCCACCACATTCCAAGTGGGGGCAATCTCAAGGATTTCCATGAGATTGCATATCTCCTTGAATTTCTCCATTATTTATTCCAAAAACTTTTGTTGGAATTTATTCATGAAAAATAATTCACAATTATATTTGGGAATATTGCAATCTTGACATTGGAAAATTATGAATCACATTCACAACCCAAAACAAAATATAATTTACATTTTTAATTAATTAAACAATGTGTATCCCATACACATTAATAATTAATCAACAATTATAAATTATAATTAGCTCTCTCTAATATATTATAAATCACATTCATAATATATCATGAATAATTTGTTATTTATATCCACATTATTCTTATCCATAATAATTAAATCACATTTAACTATATTGGATAATTCCTCATACATCATGATAATTAAATCACATTTAATTTACAATTACGCAATGCTTACATCTTATGGAATTAATCTTGAACCATTCAAGAACAATGCTATTTCTCCTCAGATACTTGGACATAAGGACATGGCGATTGTATTGTTCCACGTATAGTGACTTGGATATTGAGATCATATCTCAAATCCAGATCCCATGGACCTCTCACAGATGCTTGATTAAATCAAGACTGTAAACCTAATCTTCTCATTGCATCTGAATCTCATTCAGATCAATGTCCAGTACATGGACTAAGATTAGGTCACTTCTCTAATGAGAGGAGTCACTAAAATCAAGACCTGTTTCATCACTCCCTCGGAATGGAAGCGTCATGGTTATACAATCGTTTATGATTAAATCACCCTCAGGTATTCCCAATACCTGTACATCCTGCATACTGGAAGACTCATGATCATCCTGAAGATATATATCACTTTTACAGTGTCATCTTCATGGTCAGATCACTAAGTTTCTCATTTTTGGTCCTTGGGATATGGTACAGATCATATGCTTTCACAATGCATATATCTTACCTTCAAATTCATGTCATGCTTCTTAAGCATGACGACCATGCATGGAATTTGATCAGTCCTAATACCTCATGAGTGAGCTCATGTCTCCCGGTTCACAAGTGAACCTGTATGATCCCTTTGAGAGATCGTATTACTCATATGCCCTTACATGCACGCCAGTTCGCCGGTGTGTAGACCTTGGTTAGGTCATCAACCCATTGGTCTGCCAAATGTACACACTCAGACATATAGCAATACATCTGTCTCTGGTCAGAGGATATTTGCCTGTGATGTGACATTATTCATCATAGATCTTTGGTTATCTCGATCACGTTAAGTTAACCCATTGACTCAACTAATCTGATACCTCCGAATCACTATTCCCATGCAGAGGACCTACATCAAGAGGTCGATCAGATATCAGCCTAATGAGAAAGGATTGCCATCTCCTTCTTAGGCTGGAGATCACTACTTGTCAATCATTGACGATGCTTAATGAGTCCTCTATCTAACTCATTAGATATTCATCCAAGCATAAGCCTCTATGATTCAATCAATTAATCAACAGCTGTATGATTATCAAGTTGGCCATGGTACATAACCCATATTGTACAGAGGGACCTTATAGTGCATTCATTCAATCAATTTCAGAAAGGGAGTGAAACATAATCAATAACTTTGATTGATAAATCATTTATTACAATAAAATTTATTGCAGGAATGGTTCGCCTCGGCTCACATTGCTAAAAGGTGCTTTGGATGAATATCTAAAGAGTTAGATTGAGGACTCATCAAGTACCGTCAAATGATTGTTAAGAGATGATCTCCAGCCTGAGTAGGAGATGGCAATCCTTTCTCACTTGGCTGATATATGACCGACCTCTTGATGCAGGTCCTTTGCATGGGAATAGAGATTTAGAGGTTTCAGATTAGTTAGGTCAAAGAGTTGACTTAACGAGATCAAGATAACCAAAGTCCTATGTCGTATGCTGTCACGATATAGGCACACATCCTCTGACTGGAGACTAATGTGTCATTATATTTCTGAGTATGTATATTTGGCAGACCAATAGGTTGATGACCTAATCAAGGTCTATATACCGGTGCGATGGTGTGCATATAAGTGCATATGAGTAATAAGATCTCTCAAAGGGATCATACATATTCATTTACTGAACCGGACGACATGAGCTCACTCATGAGATATTGGGAAGAATCAACTTCCGTGCACAATCATCTCGCTTTAGAAGCTTGACTGAATTTGTAGGTTTGATATATTCTTTTGGAAAGTATATGATCAAAACCTAGATATGATATATGCTTTTGGAAAGTACATAATCGATACCGACTCCCAATGATCGATTGAGAAACTTAATGATAAAACCCTGAAGGAGAAAGTCGAAAAAAAGATCTAATACTTCAGGTTTATTATGGGTCTTCCATATGCAGGATGTACAGGTATTGGGAATACCTGCGGGTGATGTGATCATAAACGATTGTATAACCTTGAAGCTTCTATTTCTAGGGAGTGATGAAATGGGTTAGGATTTTAGTGACTCCTCTCAGTAGAGAAGTAATCTGATCTTGGTCCAAATATTGGACAATGATCTGAATGTGTTTCAGATGTAATGAGAAGATTAGATTTACGGTCTTAATTTAATCAAGCATCTGTGAGAGGTCCGCAAGATCTAGAGTTGAGATGTGATCTCAATATCCAAGTCACTATGCGTGGAACAATACAATCGCCCTGTCCTTATCTCCAAGAATCCGCGGAGAAAGCACATTATCCTTGAAAGAGTTCATGGATAATTTCATTGTTGATATATGTATCCGGGCATTGAGAAAGTGGATAATTAAATGTTGATTTTAATTATCATGAATAATATGAATTCGATCATATTAATAGGAGAGTTATCTATGACAATTAAAATGTGATTTAATTATCAAAGATGTGAATAATGTGAATGTGATTCATGTTATTTGGGTACATGAGAAAAAGAGATCCAAGGTGATTAAATGTTATTTAATTATCATGGATATAAAAAATATGGATAGCACTATCCATATTATTCAGGTATATTATAAATGTGATTTATAATATATTAAAGAGAGTATATTGTGATTTATATTTGTTGATTAATTATTAATGTGAATTGGATTCACATTGAATGATTAATTGAAAATATAATTACATTTTGTTTTGGGTTGTGAATGAGATTCACATAATTTCAAAGGCATGGTTGATATTTTCCACAAGATAATTTGAAATTATTTTTTGTGAAAATATTATCAACAAGATATCATAATATATATCATGAGGTAATTAGATCTCGTGATAATTAGAAGAGATTGATCAAGTCCACACATGATAAGTGGACGACTACAACTCTCCAGGAGGAGAAGAGTAGCTGTCCCCTCTTTTTAAGGGATTGGTTTCGGTTTTCTCATTATCTCTTCTCTAATCAAAGTGATTTAAATTGTGATTAATTATGTTGATTTATCAATATAAATTAATTCAAATTAAATCAATTGTTGTGTTTTTTATAACAGCATCTTAGCCATTGAAAGAAACACAAATCAATCTCAACCATTGATTGTGGTTTTTCTATGGATTGGGATCCATGGACTCCCAAAACCCTATATAAGAAGAGGCACCCCTTGCTCTTTGATACAAGATAATGAATGCTCTCGCTCTCTTTTTCTCCACACACCAAGCCTCTCTCTCTCTCTCTTATAATGGCCGTCCACCATGGAACCATTGTGAGAGTCGTCATCGACGCAGCATCATCGTTCTGCTGCAGGATCATCTACTCATGGATCTCCATCTCCTTCAGTGCATCTCGCTCGTGAAGAAGATGTTGGATCTCGTGATGAGATCAGGAGATCTGCCGCTTGGATCATCAACATGGATTACGAGGAGCACGCGATTCATCTCCCTGCTCGCATGCGTCTCCTCCATTGGATCAGACTTTAGACAGGAGGTCTCTTTGTTTAGAGACTCGATCGCAAACATGCATCAAGAGGGAAACCTTATACCTAATTATGGTTTAGATGAAACGATTCAAGAAAGGTTATTGGATCATGTGGTTTCATCATATTCAAAATTTTAAATTCTGCTACATCGAGCAACTAGTACGAGTAGTCGCTCTTGATCGTATATGATGCAATCATCACGCTTTTGTGATGCGCTTAAGGATCATCCCATATCCTTCAGGGAGGTCGAGGGTGCGGGTGAGGCAGGGGTGGAGGGGGAGGCAGAGGGCACTTGGGCGATGGGAGAAGGGGGAGGGGGAGGTCGGCAGGGGGAGGTGGGGACGGCAACCAGCAAGAGTAGAAGGTCAAGGGGAGGTGGGGTGGCGGCCTGACAAGGGAAGAAAGTGGCCGTCAGGGGTGGCGGAGAGGATTTGAGGGGGGGTGTATTAACCTAATTTTATTTTAAAATATTAAATATATAATACGAATAACTGGATTCTTTTTTTTGTATTCGTATTCGCATTTGTTATGGAGATAGTGGATACAATGGAAAGAAGGAAGATTCATATATTATGTCTACAAGAGACTAAATGGGTTGGAGAGAAAGTAAGGGAGATCGAGAAGACAGGCTTTAAACTTTGGTATTCAGGTAAAGATAAGGGCAGAAACGATGTTGGAGTGGTTGTTCATAAAGATTTGAAGGATTGTGTGGTTGAGGTGCAAAGATTTGGGGATCGGATTATTTTGCTAAAGTTGGTGCTTGAAGAAGAAATTCTGAATATCATCTCAGTTTATGCACCACAAATTGGTTTAGATGATAGGACTAAACAAGCTTTTTGGGAGGATCTGGATAAGATTTTACAAGGAATCCCACAAAGAGAGATGGTTTGCATAGGTGGAGATCTTAATGGACATGTGGGAAAAGATGTTTCAGGGTATGCAAGTGCGCATGGAGGACATGGTTTTGGGGATAGAAACGAAGAGGGAAAAGTCATTCTGGACTTTGTAACTGCATATGATCTTTTCATAGCAAACACTCTTTTTAAGAAGAGGGAGGAGCATTTAATTACTTATAAGAGTGGCTCAACTAGAACACAGATAGATTACTTTGCGTTGAGGAGAAGAAATCGATTGTGTTGCAAAGATTGCAAAGTAATCCCTGGAGAGAGTTTGACAACCCAACATCGCTTGTTAGTCTTGGATTTACAAATAAAAGGGCTGGTAAAGAAAAGGAAGGTTCCTAAGATCACTAGAACTAGGTGGTGTAATCTTCCGCTGAAGCAATCACGCTTCAGGGAGAAGGTTTTAGAAGACTTATCTTGGAATTGTAGCGGTAGTGCAAACGAGATGTGGGAGGCAGTAGCATCTTGTATCCGAAAGGTAGCCAAAGAGATGTTAGGCGAGTCAAAAGGAGGAGCTCCGGGTCAAAAGGAGGCTTGGTGGTGGAGTGAAGGGGTGCAAGAGAAGCTAAAAATTAAAAGAGCTTGCTTTAAAGCTATGTCTAAGGATAGAACAGAGGAATCTATCACAGACTATAAAATAGCGAAGAAGGAAGCAAAGAAGGCTGTAAGTGAAGCTAAGTCAAAAGCTTATGAGGTTTTGTATAAAAATCTCAACTCTAAGGAGGGCCAGAAGGATATATTCAGGTTGGCCAAAGCAAGAGAAAGAAGGACCAAAGACCTTTCTCAAGTGAGATGTATTAAGGACGAGGAAGGTCACGTGCTTGTTACTCAGAAGGATATAGAGACTAGATGGGAGCAGTACTTCCATAAACTTTTCATTGGAGAAGGAAATAGAGAGATCACTTTGGGTGATCTAGCTAGTAGTGAAAGTTACTTGAATCGTGCATGCTATAGACGAATACAAAGAAAAGAAGTAGAGGAGGCTTTGAAGGTTATGAGACCTGGGAAAGGTGTTGGACCGGATGACATCCCTGTAGAAGTATGGAAAGTTTTAGGTGAGCGTGGTTTGACTTGGCTTACGAATCTATTCAATGTTATTTGGCGAAGCAAGAAAATGCCTGAAGATTGGAGGAGGAGTATCGTGGTGCCTCTTTATAAGAACAAAGGAGACATTCAAAATTGTTCAAATTATAGAGGTATCAAGCTGATGAGTCACACTATGAAAATTTGGGAACATGTGATCGAAAGAAGGTTAAGGCAAGTTTCTCAAGTAAAAGAAAATCAATTCGGATTCATGCCAGGTCGCTAAACTATTGAAGCCATCCATTTGCTGAGGAAAACAATGGAGATTTATAGAGCTAAAAGGAAGAATCTCCATATGATCTTTATTGATTTGGAGAAGGCTTATGATTCCGTCCCACGAGAGATACTGTGGAGAGTTTTAGAGAAGAGACAAGTACCTGTCCTATACATTAATCTCATAAAGGATATGTATGATAGGGCTTTATCTTGTGTAAGGACCCTGACAGGGAAGACTGACTATTTTGATATCAACATTGGTTTACATCAAGGTTCAGCTTTGAGTCCATTTCTTTTTACTTTGATTATGGACGAGTTGACAAGTCACATTCAAGATGAGTTACCTTGGTGTATGTTATTTGCTGATGATATTGTGTTGATTGACGAGACTAGAGATGGAGTAAATGAGAAGCTTGAGGTTTGGAGACATGCATTGGAGACTAAAGGTTTTCGTATAAGTAGGGCTAAGACGGAATATATGGAATGCACCTTTGATGGAAGCAATGGTGAAGGAATCGAGGTGAAGATTGGTGACGATAACATTCAGAAGAGGGATTCTTTTAGATATCTGGGATCTATTTTGCAACATGATGGGGAAATTGATGGAGATGTTACTAATAGAATAAATGCAGGTTGGCTAAAGTGGAGAGGAGCCACCGCTGTTCTCTGTGATAAGAAAATTCCTTTAAAAATTAAAGGAAAGTTTTACAAAGCAGCCGTGAGACCTGCTATGCTTTATGGTTCTGAATGTTGGCCTGTGAACCATAGACATGTGCAGAGAATGGCTGTAGCAGAAATGAAAATGCTAAGATGGATGTGTCGACATACACGTAAAGATCGGATTCGGAATGATGCAATCCGAAAGAAAGTTGGTGTAGCTCCGATCGAGGATAAGATGCGAGAAAACCGTTTAAGATGGTTTGGTCATTTGCAAAGAAGGTCAACTGATGCACCGGTTAGGAGATGCGAGTGTTGGGATGTTGAGCCGGCCAAGAGAGGGCGAGGACGGCCCAAGAAGTGTTGGAAAGAGACTATACGAAGGGATCTTAGTTTTTTGGATATAAGTCCGAGATTGACCCAAGACAGATCTGAATGGAGGCGAAGAATCCATGTAGCCGACCCTACTTAATTGTGGGAAAAGGCTTTGTTGTTGTTGTTGTTGTTGTGTATCCGCATTCGTTATCTCAAGATTCGTATTCGGATTATATATGCAAAAAAATCGTTTAAAATAATTCGTATTCGCCTGTTTAAGAAAATCGAGTACCATATCCTCTTAAAAAGGAATACAAATACGAACGAATACGAATATTATTGCATTCGTTTGAATCTCTACTAGTTGCCTGACTATTTTTCAACCATTTTGAGTGAATATTTTTTATTACTTACCATACACAGGGCAGGGCTCCCTGAAGTATAAAAGGATCCTATACTTATCCATTTCAACAAACATGAAGGGAACAACAACTTAATCACTTTTCATTCTACTCTTCAACCAGTTATTTTCTATGTAAAAAAGAAACGACTCTAAAAAGTGTTCCCCGTTGTTGTATTCCTCATGCTCCCTAGCATTTATCTCAAGACTTCTGCTATGCTTCATTTTGGTTTGAATTCATGTTTTGTTTATGTTTTAACAAAGGCTTATTAGAATATTGTAGTTTACTTTATTATTGGTTAAGAGGCATTTTGTTTGAAGTTTTATCTTCTCAAATGAAAGATAAACCCCAGTATGAAGATATGTATCTTGAGGCATTTTGGAAGATAAATCTGGTGAGTTGTGTGGTTTGTAAATGGTTTGAACTATACCAAAAGTAGTTCCATAGGTGGGAATTAGAAAGCCATGAGTAGGCCAAGTTCAAGAACATGACATAACTCTTGTGCAGAATGAGCCTGTGTGTATCTTTGTATATTGTGGATTGCTTATTTGCTTGCTTGCTTCTTCTATTTTAACTATAATTTGTTTTAAAATCATTACATTCTCTTTAAAACACTATTAACCCATCCTAGTGCTTCTTTGGGATGATCTAGATTGAAGTTTAATCAAATAATTGCATGGTGCATACACTAAAAAACTAATCTGATGGTCAATTGGTTTGCGATGATTCATCACAATTGTCGCTTACACACTTTCTTTCTCTATGCAATGGACGCATTAGACTCTATTATCATATTTCCACTTTAATGAAATTCGAATTACATTTAACATAAAATGTTTGACAGATTCTACCAACTCAAATATGGGCTTTAACATCATTCTATTTTGGTATTTTTACATCGTGACCTCTATAAACTTGAAGAATTACACCACAGCCCATGTCATCCATTTACCACGTGATCCTTGTAATCTTACTCTTTTTAATATTGTAACTCATACCATCAACTTACCACAAGTACCTTTACCCATTCACAAGTAAATGCAACTAAATACACACCCAAAAATATAATCTAGATGCCGGTATTGAAGTTTGATGTTATTTTATTTATTTTTTTATTATATTAATTTAGCACACTAAATATAGTCCCCACATTTAATAATGACAAAAGTGTAATAGTGGGCTATAAATAGTGGAGACTACCACTAAATAACATGGGCTTAAGCATTTTAGATTAAGTCAATGGTCCAATTAGACTCAAGCCCAACAAGTTGTATGAGCCAGTTATCCTAGTTAATAGATCGAGTTATAGGGTCTGTGATGTTATAACTAATCTTTCTGACCCACAACATTTACTCCCTCTCTCCTTCCCTATCCTATTCCCCTTCACTTTCCTCTTCTCATCCCTTCTGGATCTCTAAGCTACCCAACATTGACACTGCCCTCGTGATTGTCATCTCTGCAACCACGTGAGGCACATGGATGCGGCATGGGTGAGATCAGTAGAGGGTGGTGGAGCCGAGGGTGGCTTGAGGGAGGGGAGATGCTGACATCAGCAACGTAGGGAAAGGTGGGGAGCTGGGTTTGTGGATGCGTTGGTGGGTGTGACGCATAAGGAGTGGGGGATGCAAGATGTAAGGTGAAGAAATAGTGCTTTTGTATGTTATAAGGTTAGTTTAATTGGATGTTTACCTTTAGGGACATGACTTGTCATCTTAGGGAGTTAGTGAGATCCTCCATTTTGTAGAAAATCATAATGCATAAGCGTAATATCAGAGATAAAAAATTAAGAATAGTGAAAGAACATTGGGATTTCAATGTGGAACACCCCTTCATAAGGAGCGGGATTGAGCCACGTGAGAAGGCCTCTCATGGATCGTGTATATATATATATAGAGAGAGAGAGAATTCTCTCTCATCTATTATAGGTGGTGTAGGACTTCTTATCTAGCCCCACTAGTAAATCTGAGTCCCATTTACGATAAATGTTGGACTAAACCCGTGGAAGTGGTAATTGGACCTTGGAGGGATCGAATTACCCATCTATACACGTGACACATGCTCTAACACTCCCCCTCAAGCTGGAGTATGCAATGCTTAGCTTGGACAAATAGAAATAAATCACTCTCACATAATACATGATACTACATATTATATCAACTCAACACGTACTCTCACGATAGATGTGGGATTAAACCTGTGGATGTGGTAATTGGACCTTCGAGGGATCCAATTACGCATCTATACACATGACACATACTCTAACACTCCCCCTCAAGCTGGAGCATGCAATGCTTAGCTTCGACAAAAAGAAATAAATCACTCTCACATAATACATGATACTACATATTATATCAACTCAATAAATACTCTATTGGTTGTCCGTTGAGGACATTGCTTCTCATGTTGTGTTGGTGAGGAAGTACTAAAGGGTTGGCATGTGAACCGAACTAGGCCTCCTCGTCGGATTACGAGTGCTATGTAGAGTCATTGAAACTGGAATGATTCTCCACCTGGAGAACTCTGGCCTGCATTTGCCACAACTCTTTGAAGGACCAAACGGGAAAAGGCTGTGGAAACATCCTCATCAGAGTCTACGGTCGTTGGAGAATGAAGTTTGAAAGTCTCCCCATCAGAGTACTGAGTCTCTCCCATACTGGGTCAGAGAGTGAGATCTCTACTATGGAGTCCGTATGAATTCACATAAAAACCCTAAGCCCACAATGGCTCAGAGAATGGAATCTATACTCTGGAGTCCCTATGGATCGCATGAAAACCCTGAGTCCAAATCGAAGATGGGTGATAAATTTCATATTTATCATCATTATTCACCAATATTATCTCTCTTGCTTAAGTAAATCAACAAGATTCACTGATAATTAAAATTAACTAATAATTTGTGTGTTGATATATTATATAACCCTATTATTGTGCTAATATTTCAAGTATTAATTTATAATTAAAAATCAAAAATTAAATATTATAATATTGTAAATAAACAAATTAACATAAAATGATATCAAAATACAAAAAATAAATAAAAGAAATTAAAAGAAAATTGTTTTATATTGTTTTATTATGTATTTAATATTTATCTATGTACAAATGACCTCTGATCTCTTTGACTTCTACATGAAAGTTGTAGATCTCATTGAGATCTACAACTTTTATGTTATTTTTTCTTAATTATTCCTCTAACTAATTCTTTTCGAATTATTTCACATTTCTATTATACTCTTAATTCCTATTGGGCCATGTGACGCCTCCACGGTAGCCCATGTGACCGCATCTTGTTGTCTGGATTGCCCATGATCAGGATTGTTGGATCTTAATCCAACGGTCTGCAAGCATCGTCAACCTCCAGCACATCCTTCTCCAATCGACGCACCTCTTCACCACCTTTCAACTTCTCTATTTTATCACAACCACCTCCGTAAACCACTTCACCAACTTCCATCGCCTAAAGCTTCGCCTTTTGATCCTGATCCTCGCCAACCATCAAGAATCACCCAACTTCCTCTCTCCTAGCCGGTGGCGATGGTTAAAACCACCACCTTTCTTCGCCAACCACCGAACTTCCACCCCCTCAAAACCTTGACTCTGGCCATCATCAACCACATTCTGCCACTAGCGAGATTCCTCCCGGCCTTTCCACTGGCCTATGATGGAGAATTAGTGAGAAAGTGAGCGAAGAAGGAGCACAAATCTCGGCAAGATCCAAGGCAATAATACCTTGTTGCATACCTCCATTGGCAGGCTGCTTGGGCTTAGTCTCTTTGCTGGAGACTTAAAGCGAAGACTTGAAGCTTGGAGCTTCATTCAGGCACACCATTCCTCTTCAACCCATTGATTTATCCTTCCATTTCCAGGTAAATCTCCTTATCTTCATTTTATCAAATATTTGCCAATTTCTCTCATCTGAGTATCAACTTTAAACTACTATTTGAAGACTCAGAGTCCATCGCCATACAATCCATAATCACTTGTAATATCCTGTAAAATCCTATCAGTTCATCATCTTTGTATTTACTTCGATCCAGCTTCTTGTTCTGCACGAACGAGAACCCATCCAGGGCTTATTACTCCATCTTCACGAAGCCCTCCATTTCGCCTCATTTCACCCTTATATTAGTCGTGTGTGTTCCTGTTTGTCTTGGACTAACACTGCAGGACGAATGAGCTTCAATAGTTGGAGATTGAGATGCATCTCCGTTCATCTTCTTCTATCCCCTAAAAGTAGATCACGTCTGAAGTTTCCATTGTGCTCTGGAGCTCGCTTGAGTTCTTCTCATCTTCTTCAACCTCTATGCATTATGTAGGGTGTTGTTGAGCATGCGAGGACCAACGACGGAGCAAAGGCACCCTCGCCGGAGCATAGCCTGAGAGCTATCATACATGGAGGAGTCAAAGAACATATGAGGAGTAGTAGCTGTTGATATCTCCATTTGAGGCAAGATTTGACCGTCCAAATCAAGCTGTGTGTTCCTCTTCGAGCAATGTTTCAAGCCTAAGGCTCGGTCGCTGAGCCTGTCTCCAAGCCTCGAGCAAAGCATCAGAATCAGCCACGTAGACCGAGCTTCCATCTTCGAACCTAGCTAGGTCGTGTGGAACGTGCACTTGACTGGGTAAATTGTAGCGATGGTCCTCTACTTTCCCATATTCATAGATAAGTCCTCTTGCTTTGTGTAAAATTGCGTGTTAGCCCTTGCACGTTATTTTATTTATATTTCAGTCCAATTTTATCTGTTTTGTTATAAGAACTTGTAGTTTTTATTGCAAAAATACCCTTGGATTAATTATGAATATTTTTCATATATAGATCCAAATGAAGTGATTTTGATCTCATTTGAAAGCTAATCTGATGATCTATCTCTTAGCATGCTTCACATTGAATTTTGATTTGAAAATCACGTTTCAATTATTCCTTCTTCTAAGTGCTTAGTTTGACCTATAAATGCACTTGAAAATGCACTTTTTTATGATAAATTGAACCCATTATGCATGCTGAATATTAGTGACTCATTGTTAAGTCATTAAGTTATTTAATTACTTGCTAAATAATTAGGCATCATAGTGAAGTTAAAGGACAAATCATTATTGAATGCTTTTGAGACTCAGACTTTCATTTGCCTAATAAATGCTATAAATCTAATTAAATAGATTCAGGGTATTTTTGTGATTAGACCAAGTTGTCTATTGTGTGTCTTATCATATCATGATTGTCATCATCATATTGTTTGTGCATTATTGTCTTCATCTAACTTAGTTGTACAAAATTGTTTTAAAAATATGTCATGTTGTGATTTGTGCATTAACTCATTATTATCATCCTAAAAATTTCTGCCTTAAATATTTGAAACTTAAAAATTATTCACCAAATTGCACGTGTTCCTGTGTTCGACCATGGATTTCCCAGGTTAAAAATTCAAGACGAATCCTCCTCATGGAGATATTTTTATTCAGTTCTACATGATACGCTAAGAGCCCATGCTACAAGGAATACAAATTAATATATGTATTTAACGATTCATCAGATGGCGCCATTGCTAGGGATGCGACACACTTTGTGATTATTTTTAGGTCAAAATATTTATTTAGTGATTTTTTAGTTTGTTATTTTGAGCATTTATTACTGGATTGTTTCTTTTGTGTGTTTTGTAAATTGTTGTTGTTTTTGCTAATTAACTATTTTAAAGCTCTCAAGAATTATCCAATATCAAATTGTTTTGTGGTAGGCTCATGGAGCCGACTACTTTCGGATGACCGTAGAGGTAAGGAGCTTGGATTATCTTGCTGGAGAGTCCACGAAGTACGATTTTAGAGAGAATTAATTTAGTTAATTACGTCCATTTTGTGGTGTTGTAATTAATTTGTAACTTAATTTCCTATTTACAGTGGGACTCGATTGAGACCTCGCGTGTGTAACGAAGGCCTGTTAACTTTATTATTCTTTGTCTGGTTGTGTTGAGAGTGGTTCTCCACATGAGTAACATTTTAGATCATTGCCCACATCAAATAGAAAGATTTTAGATCCTTTTACTTGATCTATTTCGTAATTTAGGACACACCACAATCTCATAAGATTCACAATTGCAAAAATCTTAGGAGATTGATAGATGCATATACCATACGTTCTATTTAGTCAAAATAAATTGATTTCTTCACCACTAATAGAATGGTTGCTTAGGTGCGGTTCTCAACTTGTATCATTTAGCTAGATTTTAAAATTCAGTCTATACATCCACATGGAGAGTGTTGGAAGTGATGTAATTATTTCTGAGTGACTGCATGCATCATTGCTTTTCATTTGCATTCCATTTTTCGCTTTCTTCCTCAGTTTTACCAACTTAAGGAAAAAGGAAAAGGGACTGTATGTTCGACGATGCTTGTGGTCACATAACTCAAAGCGGTAACCTAACTCTTAAAATTGGGACTGGATTATTGCAAGTTGACCTAAATAATTTGGATTAAAAGCAAGCTTGTATTACGGACAGTAAAACCCTCATTTTTTGCAGGTAAAATTGACAAGATAATAGGGCCATCATCTCGACCTTCGGTATTGAGTTGATGAATCAATTTAAAGGGGTTTGTATTGATTGTAATAGATCTTTTTGTATCGAGCATGCTCAATTTCCATATCTCTTGATATTCGAGGATGGATAATTGGTCGGATATTTGCTCTGACATTGCGAGCTTATTGCTGAACCGCCCAAATATCATGTCTTCAACGGTCCAGTTCCCTTCTTCTTCTTCTTTATCTGGACCATCCTAGTTTAGAGATAACCATTGTTTCAAACCGATGTACCATGATTCCCTCTTTGGGGGTGGTTACATACCAACCAACCCCTTCTTCTTCTTTACTCACTAAGGAAGATCATTGCCTTGGTGAGATCGATTTGATTTCATTATCTCCATCTAGATCTCACTCCAATCCTTTATTTGATGGAAGTGACGAAGCCACATTAGAGATGACTCCTAAGAAACATAATGGAGCAGAGGAAGAACGAGAGGACCCAATGCATGCAGTGTTGGCCTGGTTAGCAGAATCCGAGTAGAACCAAGTACTTATGAGAGCACAACTTGGCTAGTTTTAGTTGGGTTGAGATGCACCAATGGACGCGGCATACAACCTTGGGCAGTATCATATGGCTAATTGGTTGAGCCCAGATGAGCCTGAAGTTGAATACGATTTGAAGTCGTAGTTTCTTAGCTTGTTGCCTTATTTTTTATAGAAATGCACACGAAGAGCCATACACATTGTTTAGGGACTTTGAGTTGGTATGCACTAACCTTAGGCTTCCTAATGATAGCCAAGACTACATCAGACTCAAAGCCCTTCCTCTTACCTTAACAGATAATGTTGATTATTGGATGAAGAACTTGGGGGTAGTTGTAAGTACCTTTGTGCAGTTCAAGTACCTCTTCCTGAAGAAGTTCTACCATTTAAGTAGAACTAACTTGGTGTGTTCACGCATCACGAGTTTCTCCCAACTTCCCAATGAAGTTTCTGAGATATATGGGAGAGATTCAAGGATCTCTTACAGAAGTGTCCTTGTAAAAGCAATGGAGCTAGCCAAAAAGAAAGAAAGTTCCCTCACAAAATAAAATGATGATGATGATAAAAATGATTATGAAAATCTCGTTACATTACAAAGCTACATCATATGATCTTACACTCAAGGCTTGCGCTCCCAACCTTTAAGTGTCCACTTGGACCAAATCATTTTGCTTTTATGAGTCGGGCTAGTACCTCAAAAAGGACTCTGCATCATTAGCGCTACAAGTCTGGGTGCAAGTATATTAGATAGTTTTAGAACGCACCCCGGTGTATTCCCAGGAAAACAAGTACAGAGGGCTCAATCTCTTTTGACGAACACATTGATTGACATTAAAAATATACAAATGTATTGAGTATTGGCACTTGAAGGAACCTTGTTCCAATGAGAGGAAGAGAAAATAAGTACACAATCCTATATCCTCCATAACCTGGCTTTCCATCTTTGCCTTGAAATTCCGACGAACTAAAGAGATGGTGGATTGAGGAAAGATTAGATTTATTCCTTAGTGTTGAGGGTTGGATCATTAGGAAAGCTTCTTAGATTGGAACTTTTTGCTGAAATTTTGACTCTACTCTTGTGGATGCAGTCCAACGCTAGCACCTGAAGCCGAGCCCACCGATTTGGTCCACACCTTGTAGATGATTCCATTCCTTTTTGCCATCTACCTGTAAACAACAATATGGACACTATTTTGAATGATACTGTGGAAGATTCTGTAAATATTCCTTTCCCAGAAGCAATGAAGAAACACAAAAAATGGAAATTTTGAAAAATGCTTTGAATGATCATGCCATCATTGAGATCATTCAGAATCTAGTGTTAAACATGCCATTGATGAAAGCTCTTGAGTACGTGCCAGTTGTAAAGAAAGGATTGAAATATGCATGCACAACCAAGCACATGTCTTCCCCTCATAATTCTAGGAATAAAGGTGGCAAGTCCGAAAATCACATCCTATAATGGCCATAGTTAATGCCATCAGCAACCTCCCGGATAAGAAGCCAGATATGGGAGCACCTCTTATGCATTGTCAGATGTTTAATCAGGAGCTTGAACGCACACTGCTTGACAATGGGCCTTCTGTCAACCTGATGCCAGTCTCACTGCTTACAGAATTCAAGCTAGGACCGCTCAAACATACAAAGATGATTCTACAGTTCGCAGAGAAATCAGTCAAGCGGCCTAGGGGCCTGTTGGAAGACGTAATAGCCACGGTTCAGGGGAAGCGGTTCCCAACTGATTTTGGGGTACTAGATATGGACGTCCCCGCTCCATTGTCCTAACCCTAATAATACTTGGACGACCATTCCTACGAACATCAAATACAGTGGTGAATTATGGGGCTAGAGAAATTGCTTTTGGCGCTGGCAGCGAAACAATGAAAGTAGAGACCTTGTCCGACGCAACACCACCAAAAGGAACATCTGCATCATATGCAAGGGTGATTGAGTATTCTGAAGACTGCGACTTTCTGGCAGAAATTCAAGACACCAACTTATTCTTGGATGACAATGAGATCCATCAACTCCTCAGCCCCGAGAAGGGATTGGAGACCGTAGTCGGATTTTCCCTTATCGATCAGGATGAGGTATTTGCTGACACGTTGAATGAGACTTTCATGGGGGTGATGTACCTTCAAGATCAAGAGCAAATTACTAAAGAATCTTGTGATGAAGAGGAAATTATTGAAATATTCTGTCAAGAATTTAATGAAGAGGCGGAACAGAGCACGGTGGACGTCGAACAGATGAAAAAATCGCCACCTGAATTAGTAGCTGAAGTCACTTCTGAAGCAGCTCCCACCCCGCCTGAGTTGAAACCCTTGCCCTCCAATATGAAATATACCTTTCTTGCAGGCGAACCTAACATGTACTCGGTCATTATCAATGCGCATCTGACCGCATACCAAGAATCTCGTCTGATGGAGGTTCTTGAACACAACCGCAAGGTGATAGGCTGGAGAACTTCATATCTCCATGGGATCAATACATCATTATGCTTGCATCATATTTTCCTCAAGATTGCAAGCCCCCCCGAGAACTTCAGAGAAGATTAAATCCTAATCTGCAGGAGGTTATTATGAAAGTTATCCAGAAATGATGTGATGTGGGATTTATTTACATCTCCAACAGCAAATGGGTGATCCCTCAGCATGTGGTGCCAAAGAAATCAGGGATTACCATTGTAAAGAATGACAAAGAAGAGGAGATCGCAACCAGAGTACCTACTTCTTGCCGAGTATACATGGACTACAGAAGACTTAATCTCGACACCAAGAAGGACCACTTTCCTTTACCTTTCATCGACCATATCTTGGAGAGATTGGCCGCGAAGGAATACTTCTGCTTCTTGGATGGATATTCCAGGTATAACCAAGTTGCTATCGCTCCTGAAGACCAAGAGAAGATCACGTTCACCTGTCCTTTCGGTACATATGCCTTCAGACGGATGTCGTTCGGGCTTTGCAATGCCCCAACCACATTTCAAAGGTGTATGCTAGCAGTTTTTACCGACATGGTGGGCAACTTTCTTGAGGTCTTTATGGATGACTTTTCGATCTACAGGGATTCATTCGATCAATGTCTGGATTGTTTAGACCGAGTCTTACGGAGGTGATGCAAAGTAAATCTGGTGCTCTCGTGGGGGAAAAGCAACTTCATGGTGACCGAAGGAATCGTGCTGGTTCACGTTGTTTCTAAACGTGGCATGGAGGTTGACTCAGCCAAGGTGGAGGTGATTTCTAATCTTGAGCCACCTATAATCATCAAGCAAGTCAGGTTATTCTTGGGCCATGTCAGTTTTTACCGACGATTCATCAAAGATTTCAGCAAATTTTCCAGACCGTTGACTGAGTTGCTCGGCAAGGAGAATGAATTCATTGTAGATGATCTTGTGCTCCTTGCCTTCAATCAGCTGAAAGAACTTATCACACATGCCCCTGTCTTGCAGCCACCGATCTGGACTCAGCCTTTTGAGATAATAACCGATGCGTCAGATTATTCCAATGGTTTGTACTTGGACAGAGGAAAGATAATGTACCATTTGCAACTCACTATGCTAGCCGAGAGCTCGATGAAGCCCAGCGAAACTACACTGTCATCGAAAAGGAGCTGCTAGCGGTAGTCTTTGACTTGGAAAAGTTCAAATCCTATCTCCTCGGATCCAAAGTGATCATCTAGACTGACCATTCGTCCACCCGGTACCTACAGCAGAAGAAGGACGCTAAACTACGTCTTATTCGGTGGATCCTTCTCCTCCGGGAAATTGACCTTGAAATGAGAGAAAAACCCGGGGTAAAGAATGTGGTGGTCGATCATTTATCAAGGCTTCCTGATCAGGAATCTCCTGAGCTGAGCCTGCAACCAATCACAGAGATCCTTCCAGACGAGGCAATTCTGTCAGTCACCTCGCTTCCATGGTATGCGGACATTTTGAATTATATCGTGGTCAAGAAAATCCCACATGATTGGCCGAAGTTAAAAATAGACAAATTCTTGCCTAGAATCCATTTCTACTAGTGGGAGGATCCATACTTATTCTGTGAGGGGGCAGACTGTATCTGGAGAAGGTGCATTCCTTAGGAGGAAGTTCCAAGTGTCCTCGCCTTATGCCATGACCAAGATTCTGGAGGACATCATTCAGGAAGACGAACGACATCAAAAGTTCTTCAGAGTGGCCTCTGGTGGCCTACACTATTCAATGATGCAGATGATTATGTTAAACACTGCACTGACTGTCAGAAGATGGGCGGGACCATAGGAATGAGAGACACGATGCCTCTGAAATTCATTCAGATATCAGACGTCTTCGATGCATGGGGCATCGACTTTATGGGACCATTTCCCAATAGCTAGAGCTTTGAATATATTCTACTTGTTGTCGACTATGTAAGTCATTGGGTGGAGGCTATTCCCGCCCGAACCGCTAACAGTAGGACTGTCTGTCGATTTTTGAGAGATCACATCATAGAACGGTTCAGGATCCCCAAGATTCTGATATATGAGGGGGTGGTCATTTCATAAACATAGAGGTGAAGAAGCTGACTCAGGAATTCTGCATCGAACATCGTGTTGCTTCACCTTACTATCCGCAGACCAATGGCTTAGCTGAATGTTCAAGCAGGGAGATCAAGACAATTCTACAGAAGCTTGGGTGTCCGGATCACAAGAACTAGTCCCAGCTACTTGTTTTAGTTCTTTGGGCTTACAGAACATCGTACAAGTCACCCTTGGGAATGTCTCCCTACCGCCTTGTGTATGGTGATGAATATGTGATTCATCACTCTAAAAGTTGAAAATAGAGCCTTGTTCCCGAGTAATTAGATGCATATTTCCACTTATATTGCATAATTACATTCATGCATGCATAAATAATATCTGCATTTTAGCTTTCATATTTGCATTAAATAAGAAGTCCAATTCACTTGTAAATATTCACACGTATATTAGACAAAATACCTTATTTTTATATATTTTATACTAACCCTGAATCCAATAAAACCAAACTTCATAGTTTATATATTACTAACACTTATTAAAGAAAAATATATAAAAAATACTAACTTGTAAAATTGACCAATAAAATCCCAATCCAAGTTTGAGACTAGGAGCCTTAAAACGCACATATCTCTCTCATACAGTGTCCGATTTAGGTCTACTCACTTTTAAAGTAATATACATTCAAATACCTTCAAAACAAGACCAATTTCATTAAAATCGGAGCTCGTATACAAAACTTAGGTTTTGGGCCCCTTTTGTATAGTGTATAGATTGACAATTTTGCCCTTTATTTTCCCTTTTATTTTCTTAATTATTAAAAATCCAAAAAAAATAGATTAAGTTGTAAATATTTCCTTCATATTTTTCCTAATTTTATTTTTATTTTTTTCTTATTTAAAAATGACAAAAAAATACAAAAGATAAAATACGGTATTTTAAATCTATAAGGTACCACCAAAAATACATTTTGTACAGATGATTTTATTTGATTTTCGGATCTTCACAAAAGTTGTAGATCTCGTCGAGACGAGCAACTTTTATGTTAACCACTTTTTGATTTAATTCCTTCCTTTTTGATTTTTCTTTACATTTAATTTTTGAATTTTCTAGGAGCGACATATGGCAGCTCCTGGAGCCACCACATGTAACCCCTTTTTTGTATTATTCGGATTTATTATTATTATTATTTTACTATTAGTATTTTAATTATTTTTAGTAGCCTTTTATATTATTATATTATTATATTTATTTTATCCCCTTTTACCTCTTCTCCCCATACTTGTCTTCCGCTCCAAGCCAATAACTGACCACTTCCTCCACCATCCCTCCATCTTCTCCACTTCTTTTCTAACTCCCCCCGCCTCTTTATATTCCCATCCCTTTCTCCATTTATCATCATCCGCCATAATCAAGAGAGAACGGGAACCACCAGCTCAGCCTGCTCGACGGTGACAGCGATCGAGTAAATCTTCGACGTGACGACAGGTTTCCATCGTATTTGGCGAGATCCGAGGTAGAGAGATCGACCTCGTCACAGCCGCATCCAAGCTGCATAGCTTCTCTGATTTTTTTTGTCGAGTCGGATCGAGGCCACGATGATGAGAGCCGCATACCGAAGCTCCACCTGGAAAAATCTCAAGTAAGTATTTTCTACCTTATCTTCTTATTTCATTTTTTATCTAACAAAAATTTTTTCCTTATTGTTCATCACCAAAACATTTCGCAAACACTACAATCACAATCACACACACTACACCTTTATTGCATTTTTATTTCCAAGGAAAAAATATAAAAATTTTTACAAACAAATCAAAAAATAAAAGAAGGTGCTCCTGCCCGCCGTCAACCCCCTAGTAGTCTGCCGCCGCACCGTGCCGCCCACCACCACCAGTAGTAGCCGCCACCGCACCGGCGGCCGCTCCGCCACCACCTCCTAACTCTCCCGACCCCACCGGCGTCGTCGCCATCACACGTGAGGCGGTCCCGCGCCTCCTTCTCCACCAAGAGCAGCCCAACTAGGCCGCCATCTCCCTTGTGTCGTCCCCAGCGAACCCCCACAGGTGCACCTGACCGCCAACACCGCCTGCGTTCCGTCTCCTCACCGCCTACAGCAGGCGGCTGCCGCAGCCGCCCGCACTACCGCCCCTCTCCAGCACCGTACATCCGACCCCGCAGGTACCGTGCTCCGCCGCTCGCTCCAGGACTGCGTTCATCCACCTCTGCCTTAGACCGTCGTGCGCCCTGCACGGCCAGCAGAGCTTCGTCGCTCCACGTGCGGGCGCTGCTCGCCGCGGTGTGCCACCCTCAGCCTCCGCCAGCCGGGCGCGCCGTCCTTCACCGCCCCTCGCCCGCGTGCTTCCAGGCCACCGCGTTGCCTCCGTGTCGTCGTCCTACTCGCGCATACTGGTCTCCACCCGCTCGAGCCTCCTTGCACCGCGCACCTCACGCTTTGGCTGCCAGCGCGCAGCCTTACGTTGTCGCGCTCCGCGTGGTAGCCTCCCCGCGCCGCCCTCGAAGTCCTTCCCCCTTTTGCCCTAGCGTAAGGATAAAGAAAAGGTCGTTTTTTATTTTTATTTTTTTATTTTTTGAAAATTGCACGCGTGTCCTTGCATGTTTACATATTTGCAGAAGTGACTCTGTGCACAGTTTGTCTTTATTGTTTTAATTTCTGTATTGCATTGATACCCTTGACTTCGCATGGTAATTTGGACTTCATATTGCATCATTTATTTTAATGAAAAATAGCAACTTGTAGAGAAATAAATTCTTTATCTCGTGGCTATTTATTTATATTTTTGTGAGCATTAAATTATTTTTTAAAAATCAGAGATTGAAAATCATTCATAATTTATGCATTTAAGCTCTGAAATTCGCACAGCCTTATTTATTGCTCTGAAAATTGTGAAAAACTTATAGATGATACATCAAATTGTGATTTAATTACAATCCAAGTTTCATCGAAATTGGAGTTTTCGTTTGCATTAAATAAATTATAGGGTGATTTCTGTAATTGATTTTTAATTAAATCCACGAATAAGATTTTTGAGAAATTTCAATCTCCTATATTGCTTATTGAAATATCTATCTGAGATAATTTATTCTTTGGATAATTTGACTTCCTAGATTTATTAGAAATTAAAGACTCACACTTGCTCTATTTTCAGTAAAAAATTCATAAAATAATCACAAAGTGTCAGAAAATTCTAAAAACATTAGTGTAGATTTATTTTATCATATTTAACTTCTAGTAAAATTTTCATAATTTTTGCATATCATTTGCTTGAAAAATTGCATAAAAACCCCAAAAAAGTTTATATTTTTCATTTGTGCATTTTAAACCCAAAAAATTCAAAAAAAATTACATTTTACATTTGTTGTTTGATTAAGTTTCTAGGAAAAATATCACTTGGCTGATTTGAACTAATTTGACCTTAAAATTAAATTTGGCTAAGTTGGTTATTTTCTTGTTAACTTAATCCAATTCGTATTTTGCATTTGGCATTTTATTGCATAATAAAATAAAAGAATCCCATTTGGAAAACCGCAATCTAACCCCTCTAGCTTGATCCCGAGTTCTTCCTTTGCCTACTTGAGTCGACCATGGGGCTTGCCCAGGCTAAACAAAAATAAAATCGCGTGTTAATTCATTCGACGATCTATTGATGTGTGCGGTTATTTTTTATTGATTCAGATTTATCCGACTGCAACAAAAACGTCAATTAGACACATTAAAAAGGGTAGATCTGAGGTCCATCATATGGCAAACCATGTCATATGCCCATTGAATTGATTCACAAATCTTTATGGGCCATCAACATTTGTAATTTGGATTCTGAGATAGCAGGGAAGAACCGAAAATAGGATCTGAACAGATTATTGAAATTTAGAGATTATGCATACGACAACAGCCTGATGTACAAGGAGATGGTCAACACATGGCATGACAAGCATATCTACCGCAAGTCCTTCGAGCCGGGTCAAGAGGTGTGGTTGTTTGATGCAAAATTAAAGATCTTTCTAGGTAAATTGAAGAGTAAATGGACTGGGCTGTTTATGGTTAAGCATGTGCGTGGCAATGGAAGTGTATTGATATCTAATTTGTCAGCTGATGCACAACCATTTGTAGTTAATGGACAGCTTCTGAAGCCTTACCTTGAACATGATACATTCATGTCTGTCGTTGACTCTATTCAAGTAATCTGTAGAGATGAGCCCGATATTACCAAATCGGCAGAAGAAGGCAAAGCAGAGCAAAACATTTTTGAATGACTTTTTTTATTTTCTTCTTTTCCTTCTCTTCTATCTTATTCTACCGACATGATGTCATCCCCTTCATCATTGTTGCACTTAGGAGGCACTTTATCCTATGTGTATGGGGGATGTACCTCCCAAGTTGTTCATATTCCATCTTCCGATTCCTTTTCTTCTTTTCCTTTTTTTATCTTCTTTATCTACCAAAAAGGTGCTACCCCTTTTTTGTCAGTCTTCTAGGACATACTTTGTCCTAAGTATAGGGGGGTGTGCATGCCAAGTCTTCACGTATTTCGATCCTCTCCATTGTCTCCTCTTCTTGTCTATGCTTAGGGATATCTTACCCTAAGTATAGGGGAAGACGGTCCGAGTACGATCTGTTCATTCCCACCATTGACCCTCCCTGCTTTGTGTACAGTCTGCTATACTTAGGATTATTTGATCCTAAGTATAAGGGGGATGGTCCAATTCTCATCTGTTCGTTCATTTATTTATTCATTTATAATTTAGACTTTTTTATACTCGGTACGAGTTATGTCTTCTCTTTTCTTTCTCTGATCTATGAGGACATAGCTTAAGCTAAGTATAGGGGGCCGTATATACTACGTATATACTTTAGCCATAACTCATACTTTCATATTTTTATTAATAATTATGGCTATTAACACTAATTAAATTCATTAAAATCTCTTAATAAAAGATGGTATTATTCCTCTAATTCTTTTTGTATTTACTGATTAAATAAATCGGGAGAAAATATTTTTTGCAAAATTTTTGAAAAATAGTTTGCAAACCCGTTTGAGAAAGATTTGGAAAACTATTTAGAAAACAATTTGTTCAATATTTTCAACCTTTGTAAAAACATTTTGTTTTGAAATTTTTATTTTCTTTGTGTGAAATAAAATGTTTGAAAAACGATTTGCAAATGGTTTGTAAAATGATTGCAAAAATAATTGAAAAATCTATATATACTGCTTGAAAAACCTTTGCAAAATGATTTTCAAACGTGTGTACATATTTGTAAAAATTATTTTGGAATATAGTTTTTCAAAATTGTTTGAAAAACATCTTTTAATAAGTGTGAGGAATATATACATCACACTAAAATTCCTTATATATATATTTATAAAATTGACCACTTACCCTTGTAAATTCCTAAAATCTACTCTTTGTATATATAAGATGCTTCTTCGTGTAAATATTGTTAACCTAGTTTTTAGCCAACATCTTTGTTTACAAAAGTCCCAAAAACATTTGCAAAATTAAAATACTAAAAATATTTGAAAAATCTGTTTTAAAAACCCGAAAAATGCATATGCATCATCTTTTCAAAAATCCATAAACAGTTCAAAACCTTTGAAAATTGCATCACAAAAATATCTTCTGCATTTTCTGCATATCATTAGCATTTTTCGGATTGCGTTTGATAGTTGAACAAGTCTAAGTAAAATCCGGAGATTGGAGCTTGATTGGACCTTAAAATCTACTTAATAACAGGAACCTTATAGGATCTAGAATTGAGGTACTTCAGGTCTAGTAAACTTAATTCTTTGAGGATCACAAGACTTGGTTCAATGGATTCTTGACTGCCTAAGTAGATTATTTCGGAGCACACGCATGAATCTTGTTGATAATGACCTAACTTGGACACCTACACCTTGCACATGGCTCAACTCAGTTGGAGTGGTGAGGGGATTGGATTTGCCGGTATGAGACGCACACAAGTGGAAACATTTGTCCTCCTCTAGGGAGGGAAGTGCACCCCAGCCCGTCCAGTGATGAGGAATTCTAAAGACATGAGAGTGTGGGTTGCATAAAGCTTCATAAGAGGAATAGTCTACTGGCTCAAGAGGAGAAACTCCTTATGTATATGCTGCTGTAAATGGTATTTCGAAAAAGAGGACAAGCTTGTATAAAAATAAAATGCCTGCCAGAGTGTACATATGTCGTATAGAAAATAAGCAAGCTTGAGTTCCAAAGTCAAATCATGTGAGCCTGCAGCTGGATGACTTGACTACACTGGTCTTGCATCCTAGGATAGTTAGCTACACTGGCTACCGTCCATTCTCCTCTTCACCCCCTCCTCTTGAGCTGGTTGCCACTTGAACTTAGAAGGGAATACCCAACTCCTCGAGAAAGGAGTTATTGGATTGGGGAATCATTGGGTTGTCGTACTGGAGAAGTCAGTCTCTTTGTCATTCTAGTTGGGGAGAGCCACCATCACTTACACCACATGAGTCAGATTCATAGTCGTAAGGGTTTGCGTATGAGTTGAAATATTTCTAACCTCGCTATTGAGGAGACTTGAGCAGAGTTTTGGGATTCTCGAAGGATGTTGGATTTAAAATCTGATTCCTATTAAGGTTTCTCCCGCTCTAAAATTCCAGAGGTCCAACTAAGCTCCAAACTTTGATTTTGTGAAGACAAGTTTGATAATTAAATTTAATCCAAATTTCTTCTTTTTCTTTTCTTTATTTTTCTATTTCTGCACTTATTGCATAAGTGTTTGCTAGGGAATAACAAAGGCAAGTATAGGGGGATGATGAATCTCCATTTCATCATCTTTATTCTATCATTTTGGCCTTAAAAATCCTAGTAAATGCTTGTAAATAGGCTTAAATTAGGCATTTTATCATACATGCATTATTGTATAAATTGTGTATAATATATTGTTTTTAAAGCCAAAATTATAGAATAAAGAAAAGAAAAGAAAAAGAATAAAATATTGCAAATATTTTATGACCCGAAACCCCGAGACCTATTCATCTCGATGACTAGGTAAACAAGGAATAAAGTAGGGGGAGATAAGGGTCATAAACCTATAAAAATTCCTTTTATTTAATTCAATCTTTATTCATTTTAGGACCTATTTTTAGTTCCACTTTTTATACTTCAAATAAAGAAACTTTGTACATGAAAGTTGTATATAATTAAATATAGAAAAAATATAAAATTGATTTCACCTAAAAATAATGTACAGATAAAAAGTTAAGGTCTGAATAAGAATCCAGAATCCCAACTTCCCAAACCTGTTTCTCTCAAATAAAAATTCGAAATGTAAATCGCCTTTAATTGTATATAATATTTAATAAGCTATATAATAAAGGTGTTTTCATATTTTACGGAGCTACGGTTTGAAAGTTAGGTTTTGGACCTCTATTGTACACTTAGACTGATTAAAATATTCAATTTATTTAATGTTCATTATTTTTATAATTTTTATAATTTTATAATTTTGTAAATATTATTTATAATATATGTATATATTGAAATCAGAATAAAACACTAAATAAAACACAAAAATAAAATACTTGTCTAAAATACATAGGTATAATACCAATAATCATACTGTACAGAATATACTTCTCTTTATTTAAGTGTACAAAACACTTAGAAAATTAATAAAAACATATTTTAGTGTATAAAAATAAGTTATAAATATATAAAATAATAAAAAAATAAAATAAAATATACAAATTAAAAATAAAATATTAAAATATATAGATAAAGATACCTATATAGCTCAGAAAAGGTAACTTGTAATTTTATACCTCGAAAAAATAAATAAAAATCATAAAAAAATACTTTATAAAATAATAAACATTTTTATATAATAATCTAAAAATAATAAAATCATTTTTTATTTTCAAATGAATTTATAAGTATTTTTTTCCAGGCTTTTTCCTGGTTGACCAACCAAGAGGGTCGGAGAGTTGACCCGTGGGTCAACTCTCGGACCCATTGCCTGTTCCCTTGTCAGAACTATATGTCCCTCGATTTTTTTCCAAATTTTGGGGGACCACATCTTTCACTATCTCGCGTCATTCCCTTGTTGACATTTTTTCCTCGATCTATGGTGATTTACGCCCAAGGTTTACCTTGGGCTTTGGATCGCTACATCGAGCGATTCGCATCAACCTTGGGATTCACCGGTCAACGCGAATAAACATGACCCCCACCTTCCCTTTGACGTTTGATCGCTCTTCCACCCCTCAAACCTAGACCTAACACCCCGGCGTCCTTCTTGGTGACAGCAGGAACCGGGCGCACTCCTCGGGAGGTCCAGGCGGTGTCGTATCGACGCGCATCCCCTCGCCGGAGGTCTCGCCAGAGCCATCCTCCAGCGCCACCTTGGTGAGGTTCTTTTCTTTCTTATTTTGTACTTCCTCTAGCCCTTAGAATCGCTGAAGATCTTCGCCGCATCTCCCCTTCACCATCTCTCGCTCAATCATCGGGAAAATCCTCTCATCTCGCGTCCGGTCGTGCATCGAGTCTCGTCGGCCGATGACAAAACGCTCCATGCTGCCAATCACTTTCTTTTGCCCATTGGAGGGTCGCGGCAGTTTGCCCACGACCCTTGTGACTCTTCCTGCAGGTATGTGCATTCAAAGAATGCCTGGTGCGAGTTTTGGACCCTCGCCGGAGGTCTTTCGGTCCCCCAGCTCTGCCACCTCCGTGCGTGTGTGTTGGCCCACTCCGACAACTTTTGGCATGCCCAGCATCCAGAGGAAGCTTCCAGGAAGCTCTTGGTGTCATCGGAAGGGGATAGAGGGCTCTGAGCATCGAGATTTTGACGATTCAAAGTCGTCCATGGCCTGTTCTTCGCGCGTTCTCCCCCCTGCTCTAGAGCCGTACGATCACGAACAACCCCCATACGCTGCAGTCACCGTAGGATCTAGCTCTCCTCAGTTGTTGACGCAAATTTGGAAGATCTAATCGTGGCCATCGAAGCTGAATCGACATCGTGCGTCACGGGCGTACCATGCGTCAAGTGGGTGGTCCAGAGCCGTCCGATCTGCCCGGGCGAGGGTATTTTGTGCCATTTCCCCGCCATTTTTTGTAATATTTACTTAGCATATATACTTTCATTTGAATTTAATTAGTTTTTTTATAATTTACAGCCATCCCCTTAAACTTTGCAGTATTGTTAAAAGGTCCTTGGCCACGTTACCTCACGTGACTTGCGCACGTGAGGTGGGTGGCCATTTTGAGGAAGGGCCCTCAGCCATTCTCATATTTCTATTCAGTGCTAGTACTTTAAATTCAAGCGTTATATTTTTGGAGAATTTGCAACTTAGCCCCTTAAGTTTTTGTAATTGGTTTTAGGTCCTCGCCATGTCACGTGCCCTGTGCGTGTGACCCTGGTGATTTTGCTTATTTCTCCTTGCACGTTTGGTTATTTAGTTTTAATCCAGAAACATTTTTATTGTGTTATATTTTTTTGGAAAAATTGCACGCAGTCCCCTGGACTTTTGAATATTTATGAAAGTACCCTTGTTAGGGTTGATTTTTCTCTGTGTTGTTTGCATTTATTTCATGCATCTATAAAATTCGAAAAATCACCAAAAAATTATCATAGATTCATGTTGCATTGTGCTATCACTCTTCATTTTTAGTTTGCATTTTTGTTGCATTTTATTATTTATAAAAAATCATAAACATGCATTTTCTTCACGTTTTGCATTAGAAAATACCTAAAAATTACAAAACATTTTTGAAAAATTCCAAAAAAAGTTATATTTCGTGTGTTTCTGCATCTTTTAACATCGGACCAAAAATCATAAAAAATTTAAAGAAAACTCATAAAATAGAAAACCTCTAAAAACCTTCATAAAAATTTAAAAATTCCATAAAAATATAGAAATTGTGTTTTCTTTTTCTGAATTTTCTCTATTTTATTATCTTTATTTAAAAATTAATTTGAGGAATTTTTTTCCTGTTTGATATTTTTCATCCTCATTTTAATTTCAACATTTTATTGTATTCACTGTTTTCAGTATTTTTGACTTTAAAAAAACCAAAACTTAGCAAAAATATAGACTAATCATAAAAACATTAGAAGAAAATAAAAAGCCTAAAAATTTTTTATTTTCTGTATTTTGACTATTTTTACTTATTTATATAAATACATTATATTTATTTTTCTTATATTGTATATATACCTTTTTTTAGAATTCAAAAGAAAAAGAAATACAGAAAAATATTCAATATAAAAAGAAAATAGAAAATCAGAAAAATAAAAAAAAATAAAATAATATAAAGTAAAAAAATAAAAAAATATAAACTTAAAAACCCACCAAAATTTTAATTGTGCTAAGTGTGTGAAGGGACATTAAGTGTGTGATATTTTTATCTAGCATGCTCTACGCCTTGATTCCTGTGTTCGACCCCTACTTGCTTGCCACTATACATTCTTAGTATGGTATAATAAATTTTAACTCTTTCTCTTAATTGCTTGATTAGTTGTGTGGGTTAATTGTTGATCAACGAGAAGGTTTGAGCCTGATTTGTCAGGCCATTACTTACGAAGTGCACCCCCAACCCATTTTTCAATATTTAATCTAAATTAAATTATTAGTTGTTGGTTTTTACCAACAACAATCTTGACCATTTAAACAAACACAAATCAATCTCATACATTGATTTGGTGTATCCCATGGATCACGATCCATGGACTCCCAAAACCCTATAAATAGAGAGGCACCCCTTACTCTCTAGGGTTATGCTATTGAGACACATCTCTCTCTCTCCTTCCACACACCGACCCTTTTCTCTTATCCATTGGTGGTCGTCCACCAAACCCTGGAGGAGAAGGCCCGTCGTCGCTTCGCCATTGCGTCACCGCCTCGACGTCTCTCGATTCTCCATCTTCTTTGGAGTGCTTCACTCATGAAGGAGATGTTTGATCTCGTGCAACGAGATCAGGAGTTCACCGTACTTGGATCAACATCTTGGATTCCGAGGATCACATGACTCATCCCCGTTCTCGCAAGCGTCTCCTCCGTCGGATCGGACTTGAGGCAGGAGGTCTCTTCGTTTAGATACTCGATCACAACCACGATTCAAAAGGTAATCCAATCATTTGTTTGTGGTTTAAACGAAACGATCCAAGAAGTGTTCTTGGATCATGTGGTTTCGTCACATAAAAAATTTTAATTTCCGCAGTATAGAACAACTAGTCTGACTAGTCGTTCTTCATCGTATTCGATACGATGCTCATGCTTCTGTGATGCGCTTGAGGACTATCCCATATCCTTCAAGTGGTATCAGAGCCTTAGGTTGACAGTTTTGGATACAATCCGTAAACCTAGGACGACTTGGGTTGGTTAAAGTTGCGAAGTTTTCATCGCATTTTATTTTTCGCACCTTGTTTTAGTGAATTATATCGGCCCTGTTTAAAATGTTTAAACACGAATTAATCACTTGAATTTTGTTTCCCATTAAATAAGGAAACCATAGGATCTAAGTTTACATAATTTGGATTCCGTTTGCTCAAGATATGGTCGTTTTAATGAACATAAATTCACTATTGCGGGAACTACGAATCTTAACAAGATTAATGAGTTAAATATTGTTTTGATCCTCCTAGAAATTCGTTAAATATCACTTAGGTTCTGTCATAAATCAAATTAGAAATCTTTGGAAACTGATTTTATCTAATTTGGATTTAATTGATTGAGATATGTTAATTTTAGTAAGTAGGAGTCACTGCTGAAATTACATTCCTAATCAAGAACCATGTATTTGTCTATTAGAGAAATAAATTGTTAATTTCATGAAATAATTATAGAAAATATTTGAGAAATATTTGATGATGATTATTTCCTTAATTGACATGACCTCATGATGAATCTACGTTTCATCATCTTTATTCTATCATTTTGGCCTTAAAAAGCCTAGTAAATGCGAGTAAATAGGCTTAATTCAGGCATCTTAGTGTTCATGCATCATGGTGTAAATATTGTATAAAATGTGGTTTAAAGCCAAAATTATAGAATAAAGAAAATAAAAAGAATAAAATATTGTAATTATTTAATGACTCAAAACCCCGAGACCTAGGCATCTCGATGACTAGGTCGACAAAGAATAAAGTAGGGGGAGATAAGGGCCAAAATACAATAAAAATACCTTTTATTTTATTCATTCTTTATTCATTTTGGGGCCTATTTTTGGTTCCACTTTTTATACCTCAAATAAAGAAACTTTGTACATGAAATTTGTAGATAATTAAATATAGAAAAATACAAAATTGATTTCACTCAAAAAAAAGATACAGATAAAAAGTTATGGTCTAAATAAAAATCCAGAATCCCAACTTCCCAGACTCGTATCTTACAAATGAAAACCCCAAATGACATCAAACTCACCTTTAATTGTATATAGATTAAAATAAGCTATTTAATGGTGGTGGTTTCGCATTTGGCGGAGCTACGGTTTGAAAGTTGAGTTTTGGAGCCCACTTCTATACTTGTACAGATTAAAATATTCATTTTATTATTTATTCATTATTTTTATAATTTTATATTTTCATAATTTTGTAAATATTATTAATAATAAATATGTGAATTAAAATCAAAATAAAAACCTAAAGAAATTACAAAATAAAAATACTTGTATATAAAAGACATAGGCAAAATACCTATATACATGCATGTATAATGTATACTTCTATTTTATTAAGTGTACAAATTACATTAGAAAAATAAAATAAAAATATAACTAAGTGTATAAAAATACTTTATAAATTTATAAAATAATAAATAAAGATAAATAAATCAGATATACAAAATAAAAATAAAAGATTAAAATATATAGAAGAATATACCTATAAAGGGTATAATAGGAAACTTGTAAAAATATACCTCTAAAAAATAAATAAAAATTACCATAAAATAATTTATCAAATAATAAATATTTTTTATTTAATAACCTAAAATTAATAAAATTGTTTACTTTTTTTAAACGATTTTAGAAATCTTTTTTCCAGGATTTTCTTGGTTGGTCCAAGTGGACCAACCAGGGGGTCTGGAGAGTTGACCTCGGGTCAACTCTCTGACCTCTCTCCTGTGAATTTGTCAGACAAGATTTCTTCTTGGTTTTCGCCCAATTTTGGAGGATGCGTCTTGCATATTTTCATGACAAGTCCTAAACACTTTTTGCTCCTTGAAGATTGGTCATACACGCCCCTTCGTTTTTTCGAGGATTGGACCAGCGATTTGCTCGGTCCACCTCGTTCTTTGGAGCACCTGCACCACGACCGTCAACCCTTCAAATATGCACCCCCGACTTTCCTCTCTCTTTTGATCCCTCTTCCTTCATCGTTAGACCTAAAACCCTAGCCCTTTGTACTCCTGGTGACAGCAGGAGAAGATTGAGCCCGAGGTTTAGCTCCGAGGAGTCGAATCGAGGTGGTCCAAGCCCCTCGCCGGAGCGCCACTTGCAGCTTGTTGCAGCCCACGCCGGTGAGCCTCACACCTCTCTTTTTCCCTTTTCTCGTAGCTTTAGCTTAGTGTAATTTCGCCTAGTAGCAGTTTAGGGTTTACTTGTGTTAATCGCCGTGAATCTTCAGTCAAAAACCACGGCGGAGCTGAGCTCCGCCTCCACCTTCCGCCTTCATCAATAACTGAAAGCCCCCGCGATCACCCTCATCTTCTTTCCCTTCACTCTGTCGTTCCGCTCCACCCCTCCATCACCCTCGATCTCCCCCAGATCGAGTGACCGACTTCCCTTCTCCGTCGCTCGCTGGTGCTCCACGCCCAAGCCACGACTCGCCACCATCGCACCATCTGAGAGCACTCCGAGCTCCCTCTTTTTGCCGTGCTTCTAACCCTGCAGGAACGAGTGCAAGAGGAGGCTCAATCGAGCCTCTACGGTTCAGGTAAGCAACCACCAGGAGACCCCCCCTCGTCCGAGCATCTCCGGTCACCTCAGCTTTGGCCGAGAAGCTCAATCGATGCAGACGAGCCCCCTGACCATTTTTCCCTCGGTCCGGGGCTAGTGGAGGCCGTGTGTCGGCCGGAATCGATGTTCCAAGTGACCTCCAGGCGGTGTTCTTCGTCATCATTGCGCAACCGTTGGATCAGCCATGTTCTTCCAGACGTTCAGCAGCTGCAGGATCGAGTAGTCTCCCAGCCGTCCGATCAGCCTTTCAAGATCTAATCTCAGCCACTCAGAGCGAAGGGGTACGGGCCAACCGATGAGCACCACGTGTCATCTTTTAACCGCATCACCTCCGTCCATCAGCGCACCTTCCACAGCCGCTGGATCCGCCACGTGGATAAGTGGTTCGTTCCTGGCCACACAATTACTCTTTGGGTATTTTGCATTTTAAACCCAGAGCTTTTGGTTAATGTCAGATATTCCCCTGTGTGTTAATATTAAAATATGTTTAGGGTAATTTGCATTCAGATCTTGCCGACTTTTATTATTCGCATTTATACCCCTATGAACAGCAGAATACGTGCGTCGCACGTGTATTTTTGGTGAAATTTGCAATCTAGTCCCTGGATGTTTTTATAATTGCACTTATACCCCTGTCAGGCTTAGTATTTTTGCTTGATTGTTCTATTTATTTCTTACATCATTAAAACTCCAAAAATTCCATAAAAATCAACTTAGGTCCCTGTTGCATAGTAGTTTAACGCCATATTTTTGCATTTTATTTTTGTTCCATTTTTATATTTATTAAAAATTGAAAACATGCATTTTAGCTACTGTCTATCTTAGAAAATACCAAAAAAATATTAAAACACTTTGAAAAAATCCAAAAAAATTACCTATTATCTATTTTATTATCTTCTTGTGTCAATCCAAAAATCACTAAAAAATTCAAAACAAAACCTTAAAAATTCAAAAATACCTAAAAACTTCCAAAAAATCTAAAAATTCTAGAAAATTCCAAAAAATGAAAACTCAAGTCCTATAGGTTCCTTTTTTTATTCTCTTTATTTTAAAATTAATTTGGAAAAATTTTGTGGCTGTTTGATATTTTCATCCCTATTTTACTTTCAGCCAGTAGCTAATTCACTGTTTCCCTTTATTTTAGCTTTTAAAAATATCAAAAAGATTTTGAAAAATACCTAAAAATTATAAAAATAGTAAAAAATCACAAAAAGACCAAAAAGATTTTATCTCCTAATTTTTGACTATTTTTCCTTATTTTTATAAATCTTCTATCCTCTCCTCTCTTATATAGTTTATATATTCCAATATTGAAAAAGAAAATAAAAAATATAAAATATAAAAAAAAGAAAATAAAAAATCAGAAAATTAAAAATCAAAATACAAAATTAAAAAAAAATATAACAAAATAAAATAAAAAAATATATAAAATTAAAAACCCACGAAAAATCCCGATTGGGACTTTAAGTTTTTGTCTATGCTCTACACCTTTGTTTCATGTGTTCGACCCCTACTTACTTGCCATTATACATTTTTAGTAGGGTATAATAAATTTTATTCCTTATTGTTGATTGCTTGATTAATTGTGCGGGTTAATTGTTGACAAACATGAAGGCTTGAGTAGTCGCCTCAGCGATAGTGAGTCTGATTTATCGGACCACTATTTAGCGGCTCTCGCATTTCTCGTTTTTTAAATGGCGTCGTTGTCGGGGAGCATCGGCTTGTAGAGTACATTTGTGTCTTTTATCTGCTTAGCCATTTTTGATTATTTGTTTCTAGTGCATAAGTTGTTTTGAACTGTCTGACACCTCTTCTGGTTTTCTTGTAAGGGACCACCGACTGAGGAGGATCGCCTAGGGGATCCTGCCCAGCCTTGGGAGGAGGAGCCGTCTATTCTACCCTAGCCGGTAGGAGAGAGCGGGAGCGCTTGGGAGAGAGATAGTTAAATTTTTCTTATTTTTGTGAGAGAGAGACTATTTGAATTGTAATAATACAGGTACACTCGGACACTCAGGACTTTCGGGCCTAACTTCCAGGTGTCTGTTCACCTGGGGGTCCACTGTGGTTTTCTTCACGTTTCTCGACTATCATTTTCCAATTTTGATTTCTTTTTCATTTCTTTTCTGGATTGAGCCCTTAGATTTTTAGGCTTTTGCTTGATCGATTAGATTAGGTCCAAACACCCTAATAACCATTGCATGTACCTATAGATCGTATTTGGACTTAGTTTAATTAAACAGTTAATCATTAGTCTTTGATCCGCCGCGCCGCGAGCTCATCCCGCCAAGCGCTCCTCCTGAACTCGATGTGTCGTGAGGAGGAGGGGTGAGCCTAGATCAGACTCTAGGGTTGAGGATTGGTGACTGACTTGTGCTTCTTCACATAGCAATTGCCTGCTTAGGATGATTTCCGCTTGCACACCGGCATTTAGATTAGGTTTAAAAATTTCTGGTTTGCATCCCGCATGGAGAGAGCTGGAGGCACTGTAAGTCATTCTATCTTTGCATTCATCATTTAGGCACAAAGGTGAGATTTCCATCTTGGTGCCGACTTGCACGGCTTTTCCGACTCTTTTCTCCCTCTGTTTTTGAACAAAGTAGGAATCAAAGAAAATACAAAAATCATTAGGCGCTTGTTTGAATCTACTCAAAAGAAGAGATAACACCAAAAAAATTAAAAAAAGGGACTGCTAAGAAAACCTTGACCAAAAATAAAATAGGTAATTGGACTCATTGATTGGGGAGAATAACACCCTCACTTGTTTTCAGGTTGCATGGGAAGGTCTCCTTCCAAGTGAGTTGAGCGACTTCGTAAGAATTAGGGCCAAAAATCCAGCTTGTGGCTGCCTTGTGTATCGCCTGGATTTCTGAAGTATTGGAGCTACTATCGTACGTAGGCGAGTAGGACTTGGTCATCATTGGTGACTCACTATTGTTTGAGCATCTACCTTGTCCGAAGTATCGAGCATAGGCCACGCCTTCACAGGTGTGTCTGTCTCACCGTTTGCGTCCGAGTAGGATCGTGCACGCTCACGGGTGATTCTGTTGCGAGCAAGATCCGAAGTATCGGTTTTGCCTATCGGCTTCCTCCCTCTTTTCATTGGCGAAGTAGGGATCCAGGAAGGGTTACAAGGACCTTAAAAAGCGCAGGCTATAGGTTACACAGGAGGAGGACAAGTACGGGAACACTTTTCCGGCAGTACTCTCGCTCCTATAGGCGTAGCGCTCTAAGGACTCATTAAAAGATAACTCCCTGAATTCAAGTTAAAAATTACAAAGATAAAAGCCGAACCTTCACGTCTTCACATGTTGAGTTGGTGAATCCCCTTGTTTTGTGTTTGATTGCTAGTGGCATTTAGGTCAAGATCAAAAACATCGCGCCTTTGCGCAAATTTTGTTCTCCCTCCAGTTGACCCTTGCTCATTGTGAGCCTTCTACTGTTTTACAATCCTTTTATTTCTTGTTTACCCTCGTGCTCTTCATCCATCATCTTTTCCTCTTGATCTTCTCAAGATGTCATCGCACAGATAGTTTAGTCGGGACCTCGCCGACGCCCACATCGATGCCGTGTCGGCAACGTCTTCCATAAAGAGGGGTGATCTCCAAGAAGTCAGTTCGGATCTTGCGAATGTCTCCTTGGACTCCCCTATTCTCGCTTATTTCAACAATTGCCTTTCCCCAATAAATCCGTTGTTCGAGATGGACTCGCAACCCGAATTAGCTCTTCCCCTTCAACTAAACCGGGATTACTCTTGTCCCTGAAATAACCCCTTGTGGATGGAAATCGATTTCAGTCAATATCCTATGCTCCGTTCACAACATTCTGGGATTGACCTTAATCCCAGATTCATCTCAACAGTGGGTGCTCAAGAAGATACTGATTAGGGTTTACTCCATCATGCAGATTTTCCACTCGATCACGAGCCAGCAATTCAAGTTCAGTCTGAGATGGCAGGTGGAAGAGGAAAGGGACCACATCCCCAATATGAACCTGAAGTCAATCCAGAGGAAGGGCAGTACACCACGTAGAACGAGGTTAACAGTCAGCTGCTGGCTTCCATTCAAGCCATCCAGCAATAGTTGACTAATCAAGCCCTGGCCCAGACCGCCTTCCAAGATATGCTGAACGATCTGAGGAGGAGGGCCGATGCAAGAGATGGCCGCCAGGAGGATGCTCCAAACCAAGATCCTAATTTTCAAGAAGTCAGAGATGAGTTCTCAGTGGGAGGACTAGAATTTGATGTAGTGGAAGCAGATCCACCGCACCCGAAGCCTACACTAAAGGAAACATACAACCCAGGGGCAGGTCGCATCACTGAGTGGATTCAGGTTCCACGTATGCATGCCCACTTCGAGCTGAAGCCGCAATTTTTGTCCCCGCTTCCCACATTCCATGGGAATACCACTGAGGAACCATATATCTTTCTCAAGAAGTTTAGTCGCATCTGTGCCACTGCTCACTACCCTGGTATTCCTCTGGGGGTAGTCAAGATGACCGCCTTTCCTTTCAGCCTTCAAGACAAGGCCCTATATTGGGTCGACCATCTTGGGAAGGTCGTCACGACTTGGTAGGAGCTGAAGTCTGCATTTCTCCATAAATTCTATCCACTCGGGCGATTGAATCAGATGCGTGCCCGTATCTCCAGTTTCTGCCAGCAGCCCCACGAGACTATCCATGAAGCGTGGGAGAGATTCAAGGACCTGCAGGAGAAGTGCCCCCACCATGAAATTCCAAAGACTAGTCTCATACAACATTTCTTTGGGGGGCTATCACTTGAGAGCCAAAAGCTTGTAGACGTCGCTTGCGGCGGTTCACATTTCAAAAAGGACGAGGACGTGGTATGGAACATCTTCGAGGAGATGGCTGAAGGAGAAGCCTCCCAATCCTCATCTAGAGCATACATGAAGGTACCAACCGCCATCAGCAAGCCAGTGAACATGGCTTCTTACACCGAGGACAAGGATGAGAGCTCCAACCTGAGCATCATTGGGAGCCACCTGTCTAAGGTGGACATCATTGAGAAGAGGTCGCAGGACCTCGAAAAATTACCTATCATCGAGAAGAGGACCCAGGGTCTGGAAAAGCTCGACCAGATTTCCCAACATCTGGAGCAGCTCATTTGTGCATTGAATGTAAACATGTGCAATGTTGTGTCTACTTCTACCGAGCCGAATGCTGAGAAGAAGGAGCCTACAATGCAGCAGAACCCTCAGCCAACTCCACCGCAGCCCCAGCCCGTTCAGCACGTGTATTACGTGCAGGTTCCGGAGCAGCCCCCGCAGCCCCAGACATAGACGGTTGTATATCAACCTGAGTCCCAACCAGTCTACTCTGAGTAGTTCTCTCCACCCCCGCCACTGATTCAGGAGATCAATGGCGTATGGAACAATGAAACACAGCTGACCCGTCCTCAGGGACACTCTCAGGGTCAGAACATGGGCAACAGGCCCTATCACCAGCAGCAGTAGGGTGGGAGACCCTTCTAGCCTTCCTATCAATACCAGCCTCCATCCCACGGTAACATCTGGAGGTAGAATTACCAGCACGGTCCTCAGCAGTCCGGATATCACGGACAAGAATACCATCAGCAACCGGCTGCTCCTTACAACCAACAGAATTCACAGTATTTCTCCAACCCTCCACCTCACCAATTTTCTCAGGGTTACCAGTCGCAATCTCAGCGCCATACCGGCACTCTAGGCCCCAGCAAGGGGATTCTTCTGATATTGTGCCGGTTAATCCGGCCCTGGCCTGTCTTGAACAGTTAATGAAGAACATGGCTGAGATGACCCAGAAGATCGACGACCTGACGGCAGCCAAAACCGTCACACCAGCCCAGGTCGAAGCCAATCTGAACAACTTCCGACGCAAGGAGCAGGTAGCCAGCAGTGTCCAACCTTAATCAGGTGAATTAAATTGATTTTTATCTAATGTTGTTACTCTTAGGAGCGGTAGGACACTCCAGCAATCAGCGACGGTGAAGGGAAAGCGTCTTGCATCTGACGGGGAATCGTCAGTCCAGCCAACACCAGGGCCAAGCAGTATTTTGAGAGCAGCACCATCATTCAGAAAATCACAAAAAAATGAAGAAAATAGCAAAACACAAAAAGATAACAGCAACCTCGGTGGAGATCGGCCAGCGTTGGAGACGTCTGCATCTGCCTCACAGCCAGTTCCTGACAGGAGGAGCATTGCACCTGCAGCAAGTCCAACGCCAGCACCTAAAGTCGAGCCTGCCATTTCTGGTCCACATCTTGTAGATGATTCTATTCCTTTTTGCCATCTACTTGTACACAACAATATGGACACTATTTTGAATGAAATTGGTGAAGATGTTGTAAATATTCCTTTTCCCAAAGCAATGAAAAACACAAAAAAATGAAAATTTTGAAAAATGCTTTGTCTGATCCTGCCATTATAGAAATCATCCAGAATTTGGTGTTGAATATGCCATTAATGAAAGCTCTTGAGTACATGCCAGCTGTAAAGAAAGGATTGAAAGAGGCATGCACAACCAAGCGCCGACCACATCCTCACAACTCCAGAAGCAAGAGTGGCAAGTCCGAAAAGCATATCCTCACAATGGCCACCGTTAATGCCATCAGCAATCTCCCAGATAAAAAGCCAGATATGGGAGCACCTCTTGTGCGTTGTCAGATGTTCAATCAGGAGTTTGAACGAACACTTCTCGACAGCGGGTCTTCTGTCAACTTGATGCCAGCTTCGCTACTTACGGAATTCAGGCTAGGACCGCTCAAGCCTACAAAGATGATTCTGCAGTTTACAGACAAGTCAGTTAAGCAGCCTAGGGTCCTGTTGGAGGACGTGATAGTCACGATTTAGGGAAAGCCGTTCCCGACCGATTTTGTGGTATTAGATATGGATGTCCCCGCTCCATTGCTCCTTACCCCAATTATACTTGGAAGACTATTCCTGCGGACGTAAAACACAGTAGTGAACTATGGGAAAGGAGAAATCACTTTTGGTGCTGGAAATGAAACAATTAGAGTGGAGACCCTGCCTGACGGAACACCAGCCGAACGAACATCTGCAGCATGTGCAAGAGTGATTGAATGTTCTGACGACTGCGACTTTCTAGCAGAAATTCAAGACACCAACTTGTTTTTGGAAGATAACTAGATCCATGAACTCCTCTGCCCCGAGGAGGGAGTAGAGACCACAGTTGAATTTCCCCTTATCAATCAGGATGAGGAACTCGCTGATGTGCTGCAAGAGACTGCCGTGGGGGTGATGTGCCTGCAAAACCAAGAGCAAATTTTTGAAGAATCTTTTGATGAAGAGTACATCATCGAGGAATTCTGTCAGGATTTGGGAGAAGAGGTAGAACCGAGTATGGTGGACACCGAACAGTTGAAAGAATCGCCACCTACACTAATAGCTGATGTCACTTCTGAAGCAGCTCAGACCCCGCCAGAGCTGAAACCCTTGCCCTCCAACATGAAATCTGCCTTCCTTGCAGGAGAACCGAATATGTACCCGGTCATTATCAATGCAGATCTGACCGAAGATCAAGAATCTCATCTGATGGAGGTTCTTGAACGCAACCGCAAGGCGATAGGCTGGCGAACTTCGGATCTCCATGGGATCAATCCATCACTATGTTCGCATCGCATTTTTCTGGAAGAAGATTGCAGGCCCTCTCGAGAACTTCAGAGAAGATTAAATCCTAATCTACGGGAGGTTGTTATGAAAGAAATTCAAAAATGGTGTGATGCGGGATTCATTTATCCCATCTCCGACAGCAAATGGGTAAGCCCTCTGCATGTTGTGCCAAAGAAATCAGGGATCACCATTGTGAAGAATGACAAAGGAGAGGAGATCACAACTAGAGTACCCACTTCTTGGCGAGTGTGCGTGGACTACAGAAGACTTAACCTTGCTACCAAGAAGGATCACTTTCCTTTACCCTTCATCGACCAGATCTTGGAGAGATTGGCCGCGAAGGAATATTTCTGCTTCTTGGACGGTTACTCTGGATATAATCAAGTTGCTATTGCTCCTGAAGATCAAGAGAAAACCACGTTCACCTGTCCTTTTGGCACATATGCCTTCAGACGGATGTCGTTTGGGCTTTGTAACGCCCCAGCCACATTTCAGAGGTGTATGCTTGCAGTTTTTGCCGATATGGTGGGCAACTTTCTCGAGGTCTTTATGGACGATTTCTCGGTCTACGGGGACTCATTTTACCAATGTCTGGATTATCTAGACCGAGTCTTATGGAGTTGCTGCGAAGGCAATCTTGTGCTCTCATGGGAGAAGAGCAACTTCATGGTGACCGAAGGAATCGTGCTGGGTCACGTTGTTTCTAAATGTGGTATGGAGTTTGACCCAGCCAAGGTGGACGTGATTTCCAGACTCGAGCCACCTACAACCATCAAGCGAGTCAGGTCATTCTTGGGACATGTCGGTTTTTACCGACGATTCATCAAAGATTTCAGCAAACTGGCCAGACCATTGACTGAGTTGCTCGGCAAGGAAAATGAATTCATTGTATATGATTGTATGCTCCTTGCCTTTAATCAGTTGAAAGAACTCATCACACAGACCCTTGTCTTACAGCCACCGATTTGGACTCAGCCTTTCGAGATAATGACCGACGCGTCAGATTATGCCATCGGAGCTGTACTTGGACAGAGAAAAGATAATGTATCATTTGCGATTCACTACTCTAGTCGAACGCTCGAAGAAGCCCAGAGAAACTACACTGTCACTGAAAAGGAGCTGTTAGCGGTAGTCTTTGCCTTGGAAAAGTTCAGATCCTACCTCCTTGGATCCAAAGTAATTATTTACAATGATTATTCGGCCATTCGGTATTTACAGCAGAAGAAGGACGCCAAACCACGTCTCATTCGGTGGATCCTTCTCCTCCAGGAATTTGACTTGGAAATCAAAGATAAACCTGGGGTAAAGAATGTGGTGGCCGATCATTGTTAAACGCGATTTTCTAGGGATTTTTGAATTTTCTTTTTTTCGATCCCTGGCAACGGAAAAATTTTGTTGAGGAAGGAATTTATTGCCGAGAATTAATTGATGAATAGGTCGTTGTTTTTATCCCCAAAAACCCGTGTCAACAAAAGATTATTTTTTTTTTAATTTTTACTACTTATTAACCTGTATAGCGGACAGGGTCGAACTCAGGGAGGCTACAATTCCCGAGGGTTATTCAATTAATCAGAAACTAATTAAAAGAAAACAGGAATCTCAAAAGACAACTATCCTTGGTTTTTTTTGTGATTTTTTATCTTTTTATTTTTTTATTTTTTTATTTCTATTTTTTTATATTTTCTGATTTTCAAATTTTTAGTAATTTTGATTTTGCAAAAAAAAAATTTATTTTCAAAAATAATGCGAAGCAATAGGAACAAAGATCAAGAATACACACACACCAACTCTTTTTGCAATTTTTAATTATGCCAAAAATAATCAGAAAAATCCAAAGAAAATATTTTTGAATTTCAAACAATGAAAAAGACACTATTTTTGATTTTTTAATAATATCAAATGAAATCAAAATGCAATGGAAAATTTATGCCAATGAAACAATCACATGAAGAGCATAGCACAATTTTTTTCAAAATTTTTGGATCGTGAATAACATTTATTTCATTCCAAAAGAAGCAAGCAAGTTTGTTGTCTGGAATAGGGACTAAAATGTAAATACTGCAAAAGTTGTGGACTGAATTGTAAAGAATCAATGTTTTGACCACAAATAAATAATAAAAATAAAATGCGAGGCAGTAAGTGCAAATTACCAATATACCATGTGCAGTGCATGTGCCTGAGAGCTCTGGAGGGAATGTTCTGCGAATCTGAATCTCTCAGGGGGTGAAGATGCAATTGTCCCTTTTTTTTTTATTAAATCCAAAAGCCAAGCCCTAGAGGGCTTTCGTTTCTTGCAAAGGGGGAAACCAACAGGGGATGCCGCCGCCCACCCTTCGTTCACGCGCAGAGGAAGCAGCAACAAGGGGGGCCGCCGCCCCTTGCTTCTTCTCCAAGCAAGGGCGGCAGCGATGGAGTTCTGGCGGAGCGGGGGCGGTGTTGAGGACGACTGAGCAGCAGGGTGAAGGAGGGGCGTCGGCGGCGACTTCAGAGGCGGAGGCGGTGGGGCGAACTGATGCAGGGCGCGGCGCTCGCTGCTCGGAGCGGTAGCTGGAGGGAGGCTCGGAGCGGCGATGGAAGGGGGGGGGCCGCCCCGCGGTCGGCAGCGGGTTGGAGCGGCGCAGTGGCGTGCCTTGAAGACTGTGGAAGAGGCCGCGGTGTCGTGGGTGCTGCGGCTTGCGGCAGGCACTGGACGGAGGGCAGCGGAGGGGCGGCTGAGAGGAGAGAGTCTGGAAGATCTGGGCGCGGGCTGCGACGCCGCGTCGACGCTGGTGCGGCGGAGCGCCGCCAGGCGCGAAGGAGGAGGCCGCCGCGGGAGGAAGGTCGCGCCGCCTGGTGCGGCGGATCTGATGGGCGGCGGGTGGTGGTGACCCCGCAGCCGTTGACGGAAATTTTTTTATTTTTATTTTTTTTTTGTTTATGGAATGTAAACAGTGAATAAATGAAGAATTTTTTTATTTTCTTTTGTAAATCCGAAAAAAAACAGAAAATAAAAAGCTATAGAATTTTTTTTTTGAATTTTTTTGTTTATGGAATGTAAATAGTGATCCTGCAAAACAACCGTTAGAGAATAAAAATGAGTCTTTTTTATTATTTTTTTATTTATCCTGCAAAACAAATGTTAGAAATAGAGAGGAAAAATTTATTTATCTACAAAGTCGGAACGTGGATGGGGATTCGGCGAAAATGAGGAATCGAATCCGATCTCCGGCCACCGTACGCGGCCGGAGTTGAGAGGTCGTGGACGATAGAATAGAACGCGTGGGGATAGAGAAAGTGAGATGAAAAATCGAGTCGGTGGCGGATCAAATCGAGATGAATTTTTTTTAGATCTAGAGAAAATAAAAATGACGAAGAAAAAATGCGATAAAATAAAGAGCGATTAAAACTACGATAACAATGCAAAGAAAAATACGGATCACACCTTAGGAGCGGAAATGTATCGTGATCGCCTCGACAAGGCCGACTCGCTGTCACCGGACGGCTTGGAGGCTCGACACCTTTTCTCGACGAAATTGTTTTCTCGGAGATCGGGCTCCTCTCACCAAAGATTGATCACCTTCGAATGAGGGAGAAGGAGCCATATAAATAAAAGAGATGAAATTTGAATTTTTTTTTTTGAAGAGATAATGGAGATGAAAATAAAAAATGAATTTTTGAATTTTTTGGTGGGAGGGAGATGAAATTTGAAAAAGAAACTAAAAGAGAGATAAAACTAATTATAAAATTATCTAATTTTTTTGAATTTTCGTCACTTTATTTATTTGAATTAAAAAATGTTATTTTTTTATTTTTTTATGAAGGTTAGTTAAAAATAGCCACCATATACATGTACTATATACATATTTGACACTATATACAAGGATAAACGACGAAATTGGCATTTTTTGTGTTTTAAAATTTATTATTATTTTTTTTATTTTTTTTAATTTTTATTTTTATTAAAAAGAAATCAGTGGGATTAATTTACAATATATACAAATACAATATACACAAAATACATGGGAAAATTGCACAAACCACCCCAGAAAACTGACTTTTCATCCGTAACTCCAAAAATTATGAAAATACAGCCATTTTGAAGATAATTTAATTTCGAGTTCAATGGAACTGAGATTGATTCGATTTGAGCTCATATGGAGACAGAATTGATCTTTCAATTAATGCTTAGTGGCTTTTTCCAAGTGTGGCTACTTTTATTCTGTACAAGATTTAATTGTGCAATCAATTTTAATAATTAGAACACATTTTTATTTACAACTTTGATTTTGAATCTTATTTGATTTGAAGTCAATTAGGGTACAAATAAATTAGTGTCAGTTTATACAGATTTATACAAAATGAGTGAGGACACATTTTTTTGGATTTTCTGGTTGAGGACCCTATCTCCCCCTACTTTATTCCTGGTCGATCAGGTCACATCTTGACCTTCTCTCGGGGTTCGGGTCAGCCTGTACACAGTCTTCCTTTTTTTATTTTCTTTTCTTTATTTATTTTTTATTTTCTTTTCTTTATTTTTTTCTTTCTTTCTTTATTTATTTATTTTAGGTTAAAATTAATCAGAAATGTACAATATTTACACAGATGCAAGTTAGTAAGAATATGGAATTAGCGTGATATGCAGGTGTTTTATAAGGGATTTTAAGCTAAAATAAATGAATAAAGATGACGAATTGCAGATTCATCATCCCCCTATGCTTTACCTTTGCTAGTCCCTTAGCAAACACTTAGTTGGAAGAATAAGTGAAAGAAAAAGAAAAAGAAAAAGAAAGGGAAAATAAAGAAGGTAGGACAACATTGAGTATTAAACTTATCTTCATAAAATTGTAGTTTGGAGCTCTGTTGGACCTTTGGATTATTTGTGTGTCGGAACTTCTGTGAGACTTAGAATTTTAAAATCAACAGCCTTCAAGTTCTACACATCATTGTCACAGTTTCGGCTCAGAAGTCATCTTAGATCAATCCTCTTCCTAAAGCATACCCTATGAACATTGAACAATCGACTCATGTGTGTGAAAGGTTTTAGCTCTTCCCATCCAGAATGCAGGACTACCATGCAAATCTCCTCTCCAATAACTCGTCCTCGGGGAGTCAGGTATTTCCTTCTAAGGTCTGTCGCGCTGTGTTCACAATCGAATAGGGGGAGAAGTTAGAAGAAAGAGAAAAGAACTGGAGGGTGGCCATTGTAGTCACCTCTCCTTGTGAAGCTGGCCAGTGTAGCCAAGTCTCCACCAAGATCTGCAGGTTTTCTTGAAGCTTGGACCTTTTTGGTCAGATATTTATTTGGTAGTGGCTTCTTTGTATTTGTATTTTTGGTGGTTCTGCTTGGATCTTGTTTGCCCCTACGGATATAGAATCTTTTTTTTCCGTACATTTTTTGGGGTCTTAGAAAAAATTGTGCCCAACCGTCCATCCCTTTTCCGAAGCTTTATTTCAACCCGTACTCCGGTCTTTAGATTTCCACGCTACCAGAAAAGAAACTCACACAGTCTTCCAACATCCCATCTGAGTTGAGCTAAGTGCATAGTGCGAGAGTACAAATTGATTCCCTATTCCAGAGTTATATCCAGAATGAAGAGACCAGGTTAGATACTAAGAGTCAAACGCTGCACATTGTCATGTGGAACTCAAAGAATTAAGTCAAAGACCTGAAGCTTCTAAAATCCTATTTCTCGGTGAAGTTCCTCTAAGAATTAGGTGGATTAAGGTCCATCTAAGCTCCATTCTTCAATTTTATTCCAGACATAGTTTAAATGTCAATACTATCCTGAAAAATGCACATGCAAATGCAACATATGAACAATGCAAGGGTTTTTTTTTTTGAAAAAGGAATGATGCACATGTGAAAAGAACACACTTTTTTTTGAACGATTTTCTAATTTTGAACTTTTTATGGATTTTTTTTTGGAGGAAAAATGCAAATGTGAAAGAAAGTTTTTTTTTTTGAAATTTGCAAATTTTTATAGATTTTTTTGTTTTGTATTTTTTTGTTTTTTATTTTTTTTTGAAAAGGGTTAGTAAAATATACAAGTATATACAAGGTTTTTTTTTGTTTGTTTTTTTTTTGAGTTTTTTTTTTTTTGCGCACGTGGATTTTATACACACATAACCCCCCAAATAAACGTAAAAAGTACGAGTTATGTCTAAAGTATATATACAATATATACGACACCCCCCTATACTTAGCTCGAACTATGTCCTCATAGTGATCAGAGAGCAAAAAAAGGAAGACATAACTCGTGCTAAGTATAGAAAAGTGAAAAGAAAAGACAAAAAGAAGAGAAGATGGTGATCCCCCCTATACTTAGGATCAAGTAATCCTAAGTATAGTAGAGTGTACAAAAGGGGAAAACCGATTACGAGAATGTACAGACTCAAAAAATAAAAAGACACGATATGAACAACATCACCCCCCTATACTTAGGGTAGAGAATCCCTAAGTATAGGCAACAACAAGAGTGATGAACAGGACGAAAATGAACAACACAAATCATTCACTTCCCTATACTTAGGATAAGGCACATCCTAAGTATAGCATATACACACACGGAAAAGGGGTGGATGATAAAACAGGAGAAGACAGAGTAAAACGAAAGGATGTACAAGAGGAGTGGATGTACAAAGGTCAAGAAGATCGAAAGCGAACCTTCTTGCGGGACCGCTGAGGTATGGATTTGACAAGGTGTAGGTCGATATTTGGATCATCATTAGATATGAACTGAGTAGAATCGACCAAGAATATATCCTCAGCGGTTTCAGATTGTGCAGGCCTAAACCGATTATTAGAAGTAGTATGGTCATGTCTAGCCTGAGAAGTCTCACAAAAATCAAAGTAAAATGGCTCGAATTCATTATCCGAAAAAGTTGGATCATTTTCAGCCTGGCGAGCCTCTACTGGATCATCATCTCTATCAAAAGGCCCAAATTCTTTTATAAAAGCAATCAAATCAAATTGGGCATGATCAGTCTCATCTGAATCAGGGTGAATAGGAACGGACTCATCAGTGGAAGTAGTCAAATCATGTCCGTCCTGTCTAGTATCAGAATCTGCCTTCCGCTCTAAGGTGTCTATCGTGTAAATCCCGCGAATGTCATCAATGCATCTCCACATTCCAGAAGGGGGAACTCCAAGGTCTATGCTTTCCGAGTCTTCCTCCTTCAAGAGGAATTCTTGGGTTTCATTATCATCCAACATATGACAAGAATCTCTGATATTATCATCGATGTCAAATTCCTTTGGGTTGGCTAACACGGGTGGGTTCTCATGAGATGCAGGTATCTGGTCGGTAGTGGGTGTAGTGATCAACACATCGCTCCCTATATCAGAACGGAAGTGAATCTCTCCTGAACCATAATCAATAACGGCTCCTGCAGAGGCGAGGAAAGGCCGTCCCAGGATGATTGGAGGGTGGTCCACATGGGCAGAGGTCTCCATGGGCATTACAACAAAATCCGAAGTAAAATCCATGCCCTGAATAGAAATGACAGCGTTTTCTAGAATACCCTTCGGCCTCTTGATAGATCCATCAGCAAATTGAACTATCATCCTGGTTTTCTTAAGAGGCCCAAGATGAAGAGACTGTAACATAGAGAAGGGTATTACATTGATTGATGAACCGCCGTCAAGGAGAGTGTTATCACAAGAATAGTCAGATATGGAGCAACTCACAAGAGGTGTGGTCGTGTTCCCTTTCTTAAAATATGGACGGTGAGAGATGGCGTAGGCAGTGGCCATGGTCAAGATGTGACGCTCAGATCTTCTCCTTCGCTTTCTTTTCTTGTGTTGAGGAGTAGATAAATCTGTCATGGCCTGTTGAAGTGGAGTTTTAATGATCTCTTGAAGGGTGGCTACCACTTCGGGTTCAGTCAACATTTTTTTGAATTTTTGGACCTCATCCATACAAGGGAGGAGGTCGGAATCAGCATTTACACGAGGATTTCCAAGAGCAGTCTGTATAATGGAATCCTCGGGGTCAAGATTGGGACATGTGGTGGATGATTGTGTGGGCAATTGGTTGGGCATTTGGATCCTCTCCTCACAAAATGAATGGATAATGTGTCTCTCAGAATCTTTTTGGATTTTTAAATTTTTCTCATTTTTTTGTATTTTGGACGATTGCAAGCTCTCATGATTATCCTCAAATGAATCCATATCCTTAAAAAGTGGAGCAGCGTTCTGGCTCGTATTTATGTTAAAGAGATTGTTAATCCTCGAATTCATATGCTCCACCATTTGGTTCAGTGTCTCAAGTGTGTAAATCATGAAAGGTGACTCCAAAATCTCAGGACCGGGTGGGCTGAATGAGGGTGGGTGAAAATCAAAGTCCTCCGTTTCCAGAAATAATGGATTAGGCGGATATGCACAAACATCAGGAGGAAGATCCTCCTGGAAAAAGGAAGGTGGATCGTCTGGAGAGTACGAGGTATCTTCGAAGATCGGATTAAAATAACTCCAGTCGGCCATCTTCGAAACAAAAGATGAGAGAGCACGAGGGTCAAGCCAAAAGATATGGAGAAGACGGCGCAAATGCACAGAAGGATCTAGCAAGCAATCAAACACAATACAAACCCCCAATTCACCAACTCAACTCAATGTGAAGACCGTGAAGATTCGATCTCTTAATCTTGTCTATTTTAGAGTTAGGTGATAATCACAAAAGTTGTACAAACATTTAGGCTGAATTATGGGATTTGGGCACTAACCTTAGTGTGTACGCGAGCAAGTAAAAACGAATACAATGAGGGGGTTACTCTCCCCAAAACAATGATTTTACCTTGTGTTTTTTTTAGGGTCGAGTTTTCTTTAGCAGTCCCAAATTTTAGGCAGTTATCACTTGGTTTAAGTATATTCAACGAATCGTCTACCGAGTGTCCAATTTCCTTTTAATTTATGTGAGTGAAAACAAGGAAGGAGATCGGAAATGCCAATGCGCGATTAAAAACGATGATGCATGCAGAGGTTAGAGATGCGTACCTTGTCGCCAGCACTCTACATGCAAGTGATCCGCGCCGAATTTAAAATAAACTATCCTATATGCAATGCAAGTGAACCGTCCTATATGATAGCTTCTATTAACGGGCAAGAACAAGTTAATTTGACTAAGTCCAAATTACGATGTACTCTATAGGCACAGAAATTCTTGTTTAGGGTGTTTGGACCTAATTAATTACCTGGCTCAAGCACATTAATTAAAGCAATCAATAGGTGGCTTTCGAAATCCGTGGAAAACAAAGAAAAATAAAGGCGATGAAAACAAAACCGGTGAGGTCCCCCAAGTGCACCGGCACTTGGTGAAACAAACCCCGCAACAAATGAATGTCCTTTTACAAAGTTCAAATGGAAAAGAAACTCTCTCTCTCTCTCTTTAAAAAAATTTTTTTTTTCGTCTCCTTCACTCTTCTTCTCTTCTTCTCACGCTATCCTGCGGCTTGGTAAAGAATCAAGCCGCCTCCACGTCGCTTGGGTGCTTCGGGTCTCCTAGGATCGCCTCCTTCGCTCCGCGGGCCCTCGCAAGAAAAATTAGAAGAAAATGTGTAAGAAAAACAATTATCAAATATGAGAAAAGAAGAGAAAATGAAATGAATGCAATGGGTATAAACAATGGAATGAATGGTAGAAATGTAAACAGATATTTACAACCAAGAATAGCAGGTCAAAAGAGAAACCTAACTACCCTCGCCGTGCCTCCCCGGCAACGGCGCCATTTTGTTAAACGCGATTTTCTAGGGATTTTTGAATTTTCTTTTTTTCGATCCCTGGCAACGGAAAAATTTTGTTGCGGAAGGAATTTATTGCCGGGAATTAATTGATGAATAGGTCGTTGTTTTTATCCCCAAAAACCCGTGTCAACAAAAGATTATTTTTTTTTAATTTTTGCTACTTATTAACCTGTATAGCGGACAGGGTCGAACTCAGGGAGGCTACAATTCCCGAGGGTTATTCAATTAATCAGAAACTAATTAAAAGAAAACAGGAATCTCAAAAGACAACTATCCTTGGTTTTTTTGTGATTTTTTATCTTTTTATTTTTTTATTTTTTTATTTCTATTTTTTTATATTTTCTGATTTTCAAATTTTTAGTAATTTTGATTTTGCAAAAAAAAAATTTTATTTTCAAAAATAATGCGAAGCAATAGGAACAAAGATCAAGAATACACACACACACCAACTCTTTTTGCAATTTTTAATTATGCCAAAAATAATCAGAAAAATCCAAAGAAAATATTTTTGAATTTCAAACAATGAAAAAGACACTGTTTTTGATTTTTTAATAATATCAAATGAAATCAAAATGCAATGGAAAATTTATGCCAATGAAACAATCACATGAAGAGCATAGCACAATTTTTTTCAAAATTTTTGGATCGTGAATAACATTTATTTCATTCCAAAAGAAGCAAGCAAGTTTGTTGTCTGGAATAGGGACTAAAATGTAAATACTGCAAAAGTAGAGGACTGAATTGTAAAGAATCAATGTTTTGACCACAAATAAATAATAAAAATAAAATGCGAGGCAGTAAGTGCAAATTACCAATATACCATGTGCAGTGCATGTGCCTGAGAGCTCTGGAGGGAATGTTCTGCGAATCTGAATCTCTCAGGGGGTGAAGATGCAATTGTCCCTTTTTTTTTATTAAATCCAAAAGCCAAGCCCTAGAGGGCTTTCGTTTCTTGCAAAGGGGGAAACCAACAGGGGATGCCGCCGCCCACCCTTCGTTCACGCGTAGAGGAAGCAGCAACAAGGGGGGCCGCCGCCCCTTGCTTCTTCTCCAAGCAAGGGAGGCGGCGATGGAGTTCTGGTGGAGCGGGGGCGGTGTTGAGGACGGCTGAGCAGCAGGGTGAAGGAGGGGCGTCGGCGGCGACTTCAGAGGCGGAGGCGGTGGGGCGAACTGATGCGGGGCGCGGCGCTCGCTGCTCGGAGCGGCAGCTGGAGGGAGGCTCGGAGCGGCGATGGAAGGGGGGGGGCCGCCCCGCGGTCGGCAGCAGGTTGGAGCGGCGCGGTGGCGCGCCTTGAAGACTGTGGAAGAGGCCGCGGTGTCGTGGGTGCTGCGGCTTGCGGCAGGCACTGGACGGAGGGCAGCGGAGGGGCGGCTGAGAGGAGAGAGTCTGGAAGATCTGGGCGCGGGCTGCGACGCCGCGTCGACGCTGGTGCGGCGGAGCGCCGCCAGGCGCGGAGGAGGAGGCCGCCGCGGGAGGAAGGCCGCGTCGCCTGGTGCGGCGGATCTGATGGGCGGCGGGTGGTGGTGACCCCGCAGCCGTTGACGGAAATTTTTTTATTTTTATTTTTTTTTTGTTTATGGAATGTAAACAGTGAATAAATGAAGAATTTTTTTATTTTCTTTTGTAAATCCGAAAAAAAACAGAAAATAAAAAGCTATAGAATTTTTTTTTTGAATTTTTTTGTTTATGGAATGTAAATAGTGATCCTGCAAAACAACCGTTAGAGAATAAAAATGAGTCTTTTTTATTATTTTTTTATTTATCCTGCAAAACAAATGTTAGAAATAGAGAGGAAAAATTTATTTATCTACAAAGTCGGAACGTGGATGGGGATTCGGCGAAAATGAGGAATCGAATCCGATCTCCGGCCACCGTACGCGGCCGGAGTTGAGAGGTCGTGGACGATAGAATAGAACGCGTGGGGATCGAGAAAGTGAGATGAAAAATCGAGTCGGTGGCGGATCAAATCGAGATGATTTTTTTTTAGATCTAGAGAAAATAAAAATGACGAAGAAAAAATGCGATAAAATAAAGAGCGATTAAAACTACGATAACAATGCAAAGAAAAATACGGATCTCACCTTAGGAGTGGAAATGTATCGTGATCGCCTCGACAAGGCCGACTCGCTGTCACCGGACGGCTTGGAGGCTCGACACCTTTTCTCGACGAAATTGTTTTCTCGGAGATCGGGCTCCTCTCACCAAAGATTGATCACCTTCGAATGAGGGAGAAGGAGCCATATAAATAAAAGAGATGAAATTTGAATTTTTTTTTTGAAGATATAATGGAGATGAAAATAAAAAATGAATTTTTGAATTTTTTGGTGGGAGGGAGATGAAATTTGAAAAAGAAACTAAAAGAGAGATAAAACTAATTATAAAATTATCTAATTTTTTTGAATTTTCGTCACTTTATTTATTTGAATTAAAAAATGTTATTTTTTTATTTTTTTACGAAGGTTAGTTAAAAATAGCCACCATATACATGTACTATATACATATTTGACACTATATACAAGGATAAACGACGAAATTGGCATTTTTTTGTGTTTTAAAATTTATTATTATTTTTTTTATTTTTTTTAATTTTTATTTTTATTAAAAAGAAATCAGTGGGATTAATTTACAATATATACAAATACAATATACACAAAATACATGGGAAAATTGCACAAACCACCCCAGAAAACCGACTTTTCATCCGTAACTCCAAAAATTATGAAAATACAGCCATTTTGAAGATAATTTAATTTCGAGTTCAATGGAACTGAGATTGATTCGATTTGAGCTCATATGGAGACGGAATTGATCTTTCAATTAATGCTTAGTGGCTTTTTCCAAGTGTGGCTACTTTTATTCTGTACAAGATTTAATTGTGCAATCAATTTTAATAATTAGAACACATTTTTATTTACAACTTTGATTTTGAATGTTATTTGATTTGAAGTCAATTAAGGTACAAATAAATTAGTGTCATTTTATACAGATTTATACAAAATGAGTGAGGACACATTTTTTTGGATTTTCTGGTTGAGGACCCTATCTCCCCCTACTTTATTCTTGGTCGATCAGGTCACATCTTGACCTTCTCTCGGGGTTCGGGTCAGCCTGTACACAGTCTTCCTTTTTTTTATTTTCTTTTCTTTATTTATTTTTTATTTTCTTTTCTTTATTTTTTCCTTTCTTTCTTTATTTATTTATTTTAGGTTAAAATTAATCAGAAATGTACAATATTTACACAGATGCAAGTTAGTAAGAATATGGAATTAGCGTGATATGCAGGTGTTTTATAAGGGATTTTAAGCTAAAATAAATGAATAAAGATGACGAATCGCAGATTCATCAATCATCTGTCAAGGCTTCCTGAGCCGGAATCTCTTGAGCTGAACCTGCAGCCGATCACAGAGACCTTTCCGGACGAGGCAATTCTGTTTGTTACCTCGCTTCCTTGGTATGCAGACATTGTGAATTATCTGGTGACCAAGAAAATCCCACAGGATTGGCCTAAGTCGAAAATAGATAGATTCTTGTCTAAAATTCATTTCTACCAGTGGGAGGATCCGTATTTATTTCGTGAGGGAGTAGATTGTATCTGGAGAAGGTGCATTCCTCAGGAGGAAATTCCAAGTGTCCTCGCTTTATGTCATGACCAAGATTCTGGAGGACATCATTCAGGCAAACGAACGACAACAAAAGTTCTTCAAAGTGGCCTCTGGTGGCCTTCAATATTCAAAGATGCAGATGATTATGTCAAATGCTACACTGACTGTCAAAAAATGGGTGGAACCATAGGAATGAGAGACACGATGCCTCTGAAATACATTCAGATCTCAAACGTCTTCGACGCATGGGGCATCGACTTTATGGGCCCGTTTCCCAACAATCAGGGCTATGAATATATTCTGCTTGCTGTCGATTATGTAAGTCGATGGGTGGAGGCTATTCCCGCCCGAACCGCCGACAGTAGGACTGTCTGTCGATTCTTGAGAGATCACATCATAGCACGGTTCGGGATTCCCAAGATTCTCATATCTGATGGGGGTAGTCATTTCATAAACAGAGAGGTGAAGAAGCTGACCCAAGAATTCTGCATTGAATATCGTGTTGCTTCACCCTACCACCCGCAGTCCAATGGCTTAGTTGAATGTTCAAATAGGGAGATCAAGACAATTTTACAGAAGCTGGTGCGTCCGAATCGCAAGAACTGGTCTCAGCTGCTTGATTCTGTTCTTTGGGCTTATAGAACATCGTACAAGTCACCCTTGGAAATGTCTCCCTACCGCCTTGTGTATGGCAAGTCATGTCATCTGCCCGTTGAACTAATTCACAAATCTTTATGGGCCATTAACATTTGTAATTTGGACTCCAAGCAAGTAGGAAAGAACAGAAAACTGGATCTGAACAGATTATTGGCATTCAAAGATTATACATATGACAACAGCCTGATGTACAAGGAGAAGGTCAAAACATGGCATGACAAGCATATCCGCCGCAAGTCCTTCGATCCAGGTTAGAAGGTGTGGTTGTTTGATGCGAAATTAAAGATCTTTCCAGGCAAATTAAAGAGTAAATGGACTGGGCTGTTTATGGTTAGGCAGGTACGTGACAACGGAAGTGTAATGATATCCAATCTCTCAGCTGACGCACAAGCATTTGTAGTCAATGGACCGCTTCTGAAACCATACCTTGAACATGATACATTCATGGCTGTCGTTGACTCGATTCAAGTAATCTACAAGGATGAGCTGGATATCTCCAAAGAGGCAGAGGAAGGCCAAGCAGAGCAAAACATTTTTGAATGACTTTTCTTCTTTTCAATCTCTTTTATCCTCTTCTACCGACATGATGTCATCCCTTTCATCATTGCTACACTTAGGATGTACTTTATCCTGAGTGTAGGGGGGATGTGCATCCCGAGTTGTTCATATCCACTTTCATCTCTTTTCTTCTTTTCTTCTTTTCTTCTTTTCCTTTTCTATCTTCTGTATCTATCAAAAAGGTGTCGCCCCCTTGTAGACAGTCTTTTATACTTAGGATGCACTTTGTCCTAAGTATGGGGGGGTGTGCACCCCGAGTTTCTCTATTCTTTTCGATCCTCTCCATTGTCTCCTCTTCTTGTCTATACTTAGGGATATCTTACCCTAAGTATAGGGGGGAGACAATCTGAGTATGGTCTGTTCATTCCCACCCTTGACCCTCCCTGCTTTGTGCACAGTCTGCTATACTTAGGATTATTTGATCCTAAGTATAGGGGGACGGTCAACTTCCCATTGATTCATTCATTTCTCCATTCGTTCATTCTTTAGATTTTCCTATACTCAGTACGAGTTATGTCTTCTTTTTTCTCTCTGATCTATGAGGACATAGCTCAAGCTAAGTATAGGGGGGTCGTCTATACTACGTATATACTTTAGTCATAACTCGTCTCAAATTCTTTTTGTATATACTGATTAATAAATCAGGTGAAAATGTTTTTTTGCAAAATGATTGAAAAATAGTTTGAAAATCTTTGTGAACATTTATTGAAAACTATTTTGAAAATATTTTGTTACATGTTTTCAACCTTTGTAAAAATGTGTGGTTTGTAAAATTTATTTTCTTTGTATGAAATAAAATGTTTGAAAAATGATTTGCAAATGGTTTGAAAAATTGTTGAAAAATATTTTGAAAAATCTATATATAATGTTTTGAAAACCTTTGCAAAATGATTTTCAAATGTGTGTACATGTTTGTAAATGTTTGTAAAAATTATTTTGGACTATAGTTTTCAAAATTGTTTGAAAAACTTGTGTCAAATAAGTTTGAGGATTACAGACATCAAACCAATATCCATTATACATATACACTTATAAAATTGATCACTTACCCTGTAAATTCTTAAAATCCACTTCTTGGATATATAAGAAGCACTCCCGTGTAAATATTTTTCACCTAGTTTTCAGCCAAAACTTTTTCTTTTCAAAAATCCCAAAAACATTTGCAAAATTAAAATCCAAAAACATTTGAAAAATCTTTTTGAAAAATACAAAAAAAATGCATATGCATCATCATCATCTTTTCAAAAATTCATAAAAAGTTCAAAATCTTGAAAATTGCATTACAAAAATATTTTCTACATTCTGCATCGCATTTGCATAGTATGAGCATTTTTTGGATTGAGTTTGATAGTTGAACGAATCTAAGTAAAATCTGGAGATTGGAGCTCGGTTGGACCTTAAAATGTACCTAATAACAGGAACCTTATAGGAACTGGGTTTGAGGTAACCCGTATCATAGCAGATTAGCAGAAAACATTCCGATGAGTTATGGATGAATTCAAGCACGATTTGATAAAAATTGTCAAGGGCAAGTTTACCATCCCTACTCAAATAGAACCAAATCTGAACTGTCTAAAGAGAAAGCCCGAGTAAGTATAGTTGACAAAGTCTACCCTCCATAGCCAAGTATGATGAAAGTTCTTCTTCTTTATTTGATGTTAATTTTGTGACTCTTTGGAGTGGTAGAGTTCCAGCGAGTGGTGCCTCATCTAGGCAAGAAGAGGGTACATCATATGATGATTCCAACAAGCCAGATGAGCATGATGCTATCATGTTTCCTGATGCTGATGGTGGTGCTGATGCCACCAACCTTGATGATAGAGACGACGGTGCTTATGCTGATATACATGATGTTGATGGTGATGTTGATGTCAACATGTCATTATGTACAGATGAAGCAATTTTTTTATCTTCTCTTTTATACAGTCATGAAGATGTTCTAAAACAAAAATGTAAAAAATAGAAAATTCAAAAATAAAAATAAAGGAAATGTTTCTTCTTTTTCTTCTGCTACTTTATCTTCTTGTGATACTAATGGTTTGAATGGAGCTAGCCGCAAATATGCAAAGGGACCCATTTCTATTTATGACCCTCCAATTATATCTGATGATGGTGTGCAGATTCCCTTTCCTCAAGAACTTTACTCGGGAAAAAGAGATAAAAAAGAAATCCCAAAAAGAAATAGATCATGGGGTTTAGTGAGAGTATGATTGATATAATTCACATTCTTCTTACACTCTTAGAGGCCTTGGCACACATCCCTTTGTTCTAGAAATGCCTTAAGGAGAAGACCACAATCAGAAGGAAGAAGAGACATAATCACTGCTCAGAGATTCATGTGTTGACCAAAGCAACATGCCATGCCATCTAGAATAGACTTCCAGCCAAGAAGCCAGATACAAGAGCTCTATATGCAAGATGTTTGATTCAAGATCAGAAATTTAACCCTACTTTCTTTGATAACGGTTCATCGATACCTCCTTCCTTCTTCCTTGATAAGTTCAAGTTTGGACCTCTTAGACCAATCATGACAGTTCTTCAGTTTGTTGATATATTGGTTAAGAGGCCAAAGGGATTGCTCAAGGATGTTATCATCACCATTCAGTGTTTGCAATTCCCTCTGGACTTTGCTGTATTGGACATAGAGGTCCCTAAATGCGGGATTGATACCCCAATCATATTAGGATGACCATTTCTAGCAACAACAAAGGTCGTGTCTAATCATGGTAATGGGAAAGTGTAATTTCACATCGAAGGTGAAACTATAGAAATAGAGACGATAATGGAATCAATTGCTAGACTCAGTTCAGATCAGGCATCATAAGAAGAGTTAGACATTCACCAAGACTATAATTTTGTGATTACCAATGATGAAGTAGTTTGGTCAAACCTAGTTTCATGATCTCTTGTGACAACATCAAATGAGTTGGATTGTCAATCATCAGATGATAAGAGTTCAGAAAGCATAGTTGTGGATCAAAATACTTTTGAGATTGTTGAAGCATATTCTAATGAAGAAGAAAATGATTTTTGTGTCATGTGGTTCAAAAAGTGATCCCTCCGAGTTAGATGTGGATTTTGATTGGCAAGATTTTAAAGAGTATATTCAATGTTTGATTGTTGCAGAGCCTACAACCAGTATAGAAACAGAGCGAGAGCAGTCGTGTTAGTTATCGGTTGAGCAGTCTCCAATTGATACAGATGTGCATAGCGAGCTTACACATACAGATCTGGTAGCCTTCACGCAGACACTCAAAAAACCAGATATCCCCATTGCCACCCTCTCAGAGCTAAAATCTTTGCCTCAGAATATGAAGTATCGATTCCTTGCTAGAGAGCCCAAAATGTTCTCGATTAGTATCCCTTCTAATTTAAGCAATGACTAAGAATCTTGCCTATTGGAGGTTCTTGAATGAAATTGGAAGGTAATTGGGTGGTCATTAGTATATCTCCACAGGATTATTCTAGCTTTAAGCTCCTACGACATGTTTTTAGATGTGATGCCAAGCCATTTCATGTGTTTCAGCAAAGGATGAATCCGAATATTCGAGAGGTGGTTATGAAGTAAATATCCAAGTGGTGGAGCAGTGATTTTATGCATCACATCTCCTACTCAAAATGTGTTAGTCCACTTCATGTGGTACCCAATAAGACGGGTATCATTACTGTTATCAATGAGGACAAAAAGGAGATCTCTACCTGAGTATTGGCTTCATGGCGAGTCTATGTTGTTACTGACATTTGAACTTGTCGACAATGAAGGATCATTTCCCACGACCATTCATTGATCCAATTATTGAGAGATTAGCCAGGAAGAGTCATTACTATTTTCTTGACGAGTACTCAGGATATAATCAGGTGGTCATTCTCCAGAGGAGCAAGATAAGACAACATTCACCTGTTCATTTGAGACATATGCTTTTAACGGATGCTCTTTGGTCTATGTAATGCTCCAGCAACATTCTAATGGTGTATGCTTTCCATCTTTACGAACATGGTTGGTAAATTTTTGGAGGTCCTCATGGACAACTTCTCGGTCTACGATGATGATTTTGATTCATGCCTTTCAACCCTAGCTCGTGTGCTACAGCGCTATGTTGAGGTGAATCTCGTTCTTTCTCTAGAGAAGAGACATTTCATGGTGACTCATGGGATCGTCCTCGATAACATCATCTTAAACAAGGGCATGGAGGTAGATCCATCCAAGATGGATATAATAAAGAAGCTCAATCCGCCATCCAATTTGAAGAAGTTACGGTATTTTGTAGGGCATGTCGGTTTTCACCAACGGTTTATTAGGGACTTCAATAAAATTTACAAACTGCTTGCTGATCTTCTTACAAAAGACACTGATTTCCTTGTAAATGATAAGTGTCTTTCATAATTCTAGACTATCAAGAACATGGTTGTACATGCACCTATCCTTCAGCCACCCGATTGGTCTCTCCCATTTGAGATCATGACAGATTCCTTCAATTTACTGTTAGGGTTGCTTTAGAACAGAGGAGGGATGGTCTTCCATACGCGATTAACTACGCTAATAAGACTTTGTATTCTGCACAACAAAATTACATTGTTACAGAGATATAAATGCTACATGTAGTCTTTTCTTTAGAATAGTTTAGATCCTACATCTTAGGATCCAAGGTGACTATCTTTACTAACCACACCGCCATCAGATACCTAATGGATAAGAAGGATTCCAATGCATGTCTTACAAGATGGATTCTTCTACTTCAAGATTTCAACATTGAGATTAAATATAAACTCGTAGTAAAGAATGTGGTGGTAGGTCATCTTTTTAGAATCGTGCATCCTGAGACTTCCGAGTTCATTACGCCCATCACCAAGACTTTTCCAGATGAAGTGATACTTGCGATCACCTCACTTTCATGCTGATATTGTGAACTATATTGTTGCTAAGAAAGTTTCACATGATTGGACCAAATAGTGACTTGAGCATGTCCTCGCGAAAGTCAAGTCGTACAATTAGGAGGTTTACACCCTTATCATGAAGGAGGGGATAGCATCTGGCGTAGGTGTATTCCTCATGAAGAATACCAAAGTGTCATCATGTATTGTCATAAGTTGGGGGATGGAGGACATCATTCTAGGAGAAGGATGGTATAGAAAGTGCTTCAACCGGGTCTTTGGTGGCCTATTCACTTCAAGGATGCCGATGCATTCATGAAGCATTGTACTAATTATCAGAGGATGGAGCTTGTGGACATAGAGACATGATGCTGATGCATCCCATTCACTTCTGTGAGGTTTTTAATGCGTTGGGCATTAATTTTATGGCCCATTATATAAGGGTTAGGGATTTGAGTACATTCTGTTAGCTATGGTTTATGTTATTCATTGGATTAAGGGTATTCTTGCCTAAGCCACTGGTGCAAACATAGTTTACAAGTTCCTAAGGAAGCATTCATTTTGTTGTTCAAGGTTCCTCAAATTCTGATCTCAAATAGTGGTTGTCATTTCATCAATAATAAGGTATGGTCACTTGCTAACGAGTTCAATATAGACCATAGGGTGGCTACACTATACCATCCACAAACTAATGGTGTTGTCGAGGATTCAAATCAGGAGATCAAGATGATATTGTAGAAGTTTCTCTGCCCTCACTAAAAGGATTGGTCTCAGCTTTAAGACTTGGCTATTTGGTCTTATAGGACCTCCTTCAATACTCCTTTGGGTACATCTCCCATTCAACTCGTTTATAGCAAGCCATGCTACTAACCTTTTGAAATCAAGTACAAGTCATGGCGGGTAGCAACAGAGATTTTCTTGGATCTAGAGAGGAGATCAGAGGAATGCAGAGTTGGCAGCCCAGGAAGAATTACGAGATGAAGCCTTCTCGAGTGGCCTACATTGCAAGGACAAAGTGAAAGAATGACATGATTCACACATCGACCATAAGTAGTTTGAGCTGAATCAGAAAGTATGGTTATTCGATGCAAGACTTAAGTTATTTCCTGGGAACATTCGAAGCAAGTGGAAAGGCCCATTTCTATCCAGATTGGTGTATGACAACAATAGCAACAATATTTCTGAGTTGTCTTCTGAGTCCATCTTTTGAGTTAAAGGTCAATGTTTGAAACCTTTTCTTGATAATGAGTTGTTTATCGTTGAGATTGTCCCGATCCTTTTTGTACAAGATGTATTCTTTGTTGTTCACATTCTACATCTCATACTTGAGTTACACATGTCCTTCCCTTTGTGCATGTGCTTTCTTTTAAGTCTTTCTTTCTTTCATTCATTTTTTGTCTTACACCCCGTGTCTCGTTTAGAATTTTGCTATACATAGGATGCACTTTATCCTAAATATAGGAGGGGTGTTGACACCACATTGTTTTTATTTTCCTTTTGTTTTGTTACCCTCGTTTTAATTTCTTATATTTAGGGAGATATTACCTTAAGTATTGGCGGTGTAATATCTTGCTTATTTTATTCTATTCCCTTGCTTGTCCCTCAATTTATTGATATTATCTTCTTTTCTTAGGGAGGACAAACTAAGTCATTGCGTTTATATGTTCTTTAACTCGATTATCCTTGTTTGTGAAGTATTTGTAAAATGTTTGAAAAGAAAATGCTTTCAAAGATTGTTTTGAAAAATGTTTTGTAAATTCTTTGTAAAAAAACTTTGGAAAATATTTGTAAAATAGTTTGTAAAACATTTTTGTAAATATGTTTATAAAATTTTATAAAAAAAATTGTAAATTTTTTTAAAGGCTTTGTAAAATTGTGTCTAAAATCTTTTGTAAATTTATTTTCCAACCATCTATATAAAATTGTGTAAAATTATGTAGATAAACGTATTGTAAAATTCATGTATATAAAACCCATAATTACGTGTAATTATATATATATATATAAAATTCTTTCGTATAAATAATTTTTTCATAAAAGCTATATTTAAATCCTGTAAATAAAATTCTTTTGTAAAAATTATATATAAAACTTGTATAATTCTTGTATATACTATTATATAAAATCCTTTTTGAATATGTACATAATACTTGCAAATACATTCAATTCTTTAACTCTAACAAAAATACAAAAAATTGGAAAAGTTTAAAATTCATAACAATTATGCAAAGCTCTCTAAAACCCACATAAAAAGTTTAAATCAAAATTTTCAATTCAATACAAAAGTATTGCATTTGCATTAGCATTTTTTATAAATGATATTGATAATAAACTAGTTTGTAATAATGTTTGATGAATGGATCGTGGTTAAGAACTTAATCACTTAATTTCATAGGAACCTTATAGGAACTAAATTTGATATTTTCAGGTCGTAGGGACATAATTCTTTGAGTCCATAAGAATGTGTTCACATGTCATCTTGATTGGTCTATGTAGAATATTTCAAAACACACACATCATTCTTTTAGGCTATGGCCTAACTTGGGCATGCACTTTACATGTAGCTCAACATATATGAGGTGTTGAGGGGCAGAATCCGGTGGCTTGAGACGCATGGGAATGGAAACATACGTAATCCCCAATTTGAGGCCAGTGCACCCCAACCTAGTCTAGTGGTGTGGATGTCTAAAGACATGATGCTATGGGTTGTAATAAAGCTTCAAAAGATAGATAATCTACTGGTCCAAGAAAGAAAACTCTTTATGTAAATCTTGCAATGTTATATATGTATGAAAAAGAAATAATCTCTGCAAAATGTTTGATGGGCAAAAAGCAAATAAAAAAATGCAATCCCATTCAAGAAAAATATCAATAAGCAAGGCATATGTTTCAAGGCTAACGATTTCAAGAAGGCAACAACTGGAGACTGGGCTACAATGGCCAAGCTCCATAGGATATGTGGCTACACTGGGCACAATCCATTCTCTTCTCTACCTCCTCTTCTTGGACTGGTTGAACTTGAACTTGGAAAGGAATACCCGATTCCTCGATGAAAGAGTAGCTATACTAGGGAATTAGGGTCATGTTATTAGAGTAGGCTTTTCTTTATCATTTCAGAAGTGGGGAGCTATAATTCACATACACCATACGAGAAATATTCATAGTCATTAGAGCTTACATATGAAGAATTATTCTAATTTTACTGTTTAGGTAAACTAAACATGGACTTGTGGAACTTAAAGGTTGTTGTCTTAAATCGTATTCCCTATACGGTTTCGACAAACAAATAATCTAAAGGTCTAACCGAGTTCTATACTTTGATTTTATGAAGAATAGTTTAAAAATCAAAATTGTTCTAAGTTCATTTCTTTTTCTTTTCATGTTTTTGCCTTTCACTTAATTTTATAATTAGTGTTTGCTAAGGGACTAGCAAAGGAAAAGTATAGGGTAATGATGAATCGCCAATTCATCATCCTTATTATTTCATTTTGGCTTAAAATCCTTAATACACATGTAAATAACAATTAATTTCAATTAATAAAAAATCCAACTTCATTTGTTAATATCGTATATTTAACACTTATTTGTACTGATGAATCTCCATTGCATCACCTTTATTCTTTCATTTTGGCCTTTAACCCTAGCTAAATGCATGTAAATAATATTATTTTGAATAAATTAACATCTATTATTTATTATGTAAATATCGCATAAAATACTATAACTAATGCCAAAATAAAAGAGAAAAATAAAATACCAAAATTATTTGTGACGCTAAACCCCGATACCTAGGCACCATGATGGTTGGGTCAGCAAGGAATAAAGTAGGGAGAGATAAGGTCCACTAACAACCATAAAAACCCTAATATTTATTTTTCAATATTCCATTTTTGTGACCTATTTTTTTATCATTTATTCATCAAATCTGTAGAACTTGTACATGAAAGTTGTAGATAAAAATATGAAAAAAATACAATATTGATTTCACATAAAAATAATACACAGAGTACATTACACACTCAGAACAAAACCATAAACCCAAACATCACAGACCTGTGTCTTCTCCATATGAATTCAATATGCACCAAAATCACCTTTAATTATATATAACTTTTAATAAGCTATTTAATGAAGTTGTTTCATTTAATTTGGAATTAAGATGCAAAATATAGGATTTGGACCACTATTGTACAATATACTTGAATAAAATATTCATTTTATTTATTCTTTATATTTTTATTATTTTATATGTTTATACTTTTGTATATATTATTTATCATATATGTACATAATTAGAATAAAATAAAACCATTAAAAATAGACTAAAATAAATAAGTGTATAAAATACATAGATGAATTACATATATATACCTATATAATAAATACATCTATTTATTTAATTATGTAATTATCTTCATAAAAATACAATAAAAATATATTTAAGTGTATTTAAAAAATTTATTAATATATAAATTATGCATATAAAATAAAATCTGAAATATAAAATAAAAAATACCTAGAATATAGGTAAATATACCTATATTACAACATGTAAAAATTGCGCCCATTTTCAATTTTGGCTCTCCTTCAACCATTTTTAGGTAAATATACCTCCTCAACCATTTTTATAAACAAACCTGTCGCACCCATTTTCAAATTTGGCTCTCCTTCATCGGCTGGAACCCTCAGGCCATTGCTTGAACACGTTGAGCTTGGTGATAGCTCGCTCGGCGACTGGTCTGCAGCGCGCATGAGGCCACATTTGGTTTGAACCTCATCGCCAGAGCTTGCTCCAATGATGTCCTCTACACCTTGGTTTTACCACCAGGTTTGAGTTGTTAACTTAGGATTTTATATTGGATTTCTTTTCCGCATTTCATTCTCTTTTTTATTTTGCACTCCGATCAAAGTGGTAGCTTAGATACCCACCGTAGCATACGTCAGAGATTAGAGCTCCGGCCTCTTTTCTGCCTCATACAACCTCAGTTTCGACCCCATCTCTGCAGCATCACCTTCTCCTTTCGCTTCAACATCTTTTCAACCCAACCAGCCACATGAATCTACCCAGATTCAGTCCATAGGTGCTTCATTCACCACCGTTTACTGGAGTACCACCATTCTACCTCACAACTACCCAATCCTCCACCAAAAAAATCATAACCAATCGTCGGAACCCATCAACTCTTTTTATGGCCCATTTGCATGTCTTGAAGTGACCATATGAGGTCCAATCGTGCCCAAGTCATCATTCCCAGGTGTTAAATCTACCGCAAGCAACAAGGACCCCATCGATGGGTCCTAGATCGTTTTGAGCACCTTGGTAGCTGCAGATCGTTGTCCGGTACATCAAGAGCACCTCAGCAATGCGGACGGGGGTCTGGTGCAAAAGGAGTCAACGAAAAAAAGAAGAACACGCCTCTGTTCTTCCCAGTTCCTTAGGAGTGGAGCAGATCCGTCCGATGGCACCTTCAGCCCATTTTGATAGTTGTTGTACGATCTTGGCCCCTCTACACCGTCAGGTATGAGGCTAGACCTAATTTGGATCGCCAATCGCTGAAGAAGTATGTTAGCGTCAGAACCGCCCAATCGTTAAGAGAAGTTACTAGACTGTCCGATGGTGTGTTACTTAGGTGGTATTTACACTCGACACCCTCTCCCTCTTTATTTTTTTATTTAGTCCTATTAATAATCATTTTATTGTAAAATTTTATGAATAAATTGCATAAAAGACCTTGCACTTGTTGGATATTACATTCAGGTCCTTTCCAGGTGATTAGCTCGTAGAATTCCTTAGTTAATATTATGGAATTAACTTTTAAATTGTCCGTTGCATTCAGGGAAATTCGAATAGTCAAAGCCATAAATTTAATAATTTTTCCAATTAAAGCGAGCGGTCAATTTTTTTTACTTGGGCAAGCTGAAGGTCGAACTTAGGGAGGCCACTGTCTCCTTAGGTTAGTTTTTAGTCGATCTAGAGAACAAGCTTTCTAAGAGGCATTTTTTGGTAATTTTAAATGCAATAAATGAGTGAAATGCAAGTTTGGTGAAGTTCAAGGCCTAAAAATGCACTTTGCATTCAAACAATATACGAAAATTATGAAACTTGGTCAAAATGTGAAATGTGATGAAATTAGGCTACTGTAATTTTTCGGAATTTTTGGATGAAAAATGAATTAATTACAAATAAAATAATGTAGACTAGGTGATGTCAAGTCAATTAATTTGAATAAATACTAAACATCAATATTTTCCAGAAATTAATTTATCCAAGATAGGTCTATGTGAGAGACATATAGAATAATTTTTAAATCCTACTAAGTGATGAGTTAATTAAAAATCATTTACTAGAATCACCTTTTCATTTATTTTGACCTTGAGATGCTTAGAAATGAGATGAATTTAGGTACAATGCAGGACAACCTAAAATCTACTTAATGTGAATTTTTGAGATTTTTTAGACAATTGAATAATAAAATATCAATTTCGGATCATGAAATGGGTAAACTATATAAGTCTCCACCAAATTAATTATAATAAATAATTCACTAATCCCAAAGATATAAATAAATATTCAATAGATAAAAAATGAGTTGCTATATAGCGTGCAATTTTTGAACTAAAAATATGATGACAAATGGTTGTTCAAAATATACAAACCCATGGTTCTCCTTAAAAATAGCACAAAGGTGTGCTTCTTTAGTTACTAGATCCTCCGAAGGCCCTCTTGCAAATTTCCCATGAAGCACGTGCCCAGCACGTGACCTCTAGTGGGAGTAGATGTCATCGTAATTTGTTGTGATCGTGAGGGGACGGATGCAATTTACCCCCTTAATTAAGTGCTTGGCACGTTGGTAGGCTCCATTGGATCTTCGAGGAGGCATTCTACAAATTGCCCTACTGCTCTCACGTATTGTGCACATGAGAAGGAGGATTGGAGGTTTGTCCCACGGGAGAATTTTTCTAGGGAAGATGATCGGCGGGCGAGCACGAGAGGGGAAGTGCAGCGGCAGGATGCTGGACGCGCTCCTACTCGCACGCAGGAGGCGCAAGCAGATGTGATCGGGAGAGGGCTGACCGATGGTGGAGTAGCGTTTAGAGGAAGAAGAGGGATGGAAGTGCAGGCACGCGTGTCTGCTAGCAACTGCTGGAGGGTGGTTGGAAGCGTGGCGAGCTCTGACGTTGGAGTTGGACGGAGTGGGCAGTAGAAGGTGGCAGGGCGAGATCGGTGAGGTCATAGAGGAGGGTCCACGCACGGTTAAGCCACAAGAAGGGTACGACCTTGATGGAGTGCAGCTGATGGGACAACGGAGGAGCAGGGGTGTCCCACTATAGGACCGCGAGTTGAAGAAGACCTGTGCAGTGGCCACGATTATTTGGTTGCAGGTGACCGAGGGCTGAGAGTGGGCGGTGGCATGTTGTGTCATGCGTGAGATGGACGGTGGGCGGCTGCTGGGACTCGGGTGGGCAGTGTTGCGCACAGTCGCACAAGATGGCCCCTGGCGGAGGGGCGTAGGTCGCACAAGGGTAAATGTGCGAGAAAGGGATGTTGGATACATTCCCTATGTAGTAAGGTGGTTACGCTCCTCGCGGTAGAGTGAGACCACATGTATTGAGGGAGAGTGTTTGTGTGCATGAGCAACGGTAGCTATGGCTACTGTTGTGCTTATGTGCGTGTAGGAGGAGTGTAGAGGGAGTAAGGTTTAACGACGTGAGGATGGCGAGAGGTGACCAAGACAAGGGTCGAGTGCGAAGGAGATAAAGGAAAGAAGAATAGAGCAATAACAAAGAGACGAAGAAGAAGAAGGAAAAGTGAAAGAAGAAAGGATAAGAAATTGCCTTATGCTAAAGGGAGGTTGGCCTGGTGTAGAGCTTATGGAGGAACTCCAGTCATTGCTCTAGACTTCGGCCGAAGTCGAGCTCGGTAACTTGGAGCGGCTGCAGCAAAGGACAGGGCAGTCCCTTAGATCTCGCCTCGTAAAAGGGGCATGTCTTCGCTCGACGCGGTGGCTCTCACTCGTTGTCACCAAGAAGAGGGCAAATCTGGAGGATTTTGTGCTCAAGATGGTGGATGATTGAAATGGGAGCGGAGGTTGGCTATTTGAAGGGGAGTTGAGGTGGTATGTGCGTTGCATGAGAAAAAGAGGGAGAGGTGGGCGAGAAGAGTGAGAGTGAGGAAAAGAGAAAGAAGGGGAACATGCATGGGGTTGCAATTCTTGCGGGAGGTGGTTGCTAGGAGAGGGAAAGGGCAAGCGAGTTGGGCACTGTCTCAAGATGCAGGCGGTAGTTCATGCAAGGTGACTTTGGTGGACGAGAATGCACTACATGCCGCCGCGGGAGGCGGGGCAACGGTTGCGAGCTCCGTAGGAGGCAGAGAGATGGATGAGCAGTGGAGGAGAATGACGGGTGGGATGTGGCATACGTAAGTGCGGTGTTTACATAGATCGCAAGAGGGAAGAGAGAGGGGGAGAGAAAATCATAGGGAGAGAGGGTGTAGAGGGAAAACATGAGAGAGAGAGAGAGAGGATGCAGGTAAGAAGGACGTTCATGGGATATGCATGAGAGAGAGAGAGAGAAAAGAGGAACAGAGAGAGAAGGGAAAAGGGGTGCCATGTTGATTCATCGCATTTATTCTATTATTTTAGCTTCATTTCCGTAGTCAAACACATGTAAATACCCACAAATTGCATAAAATTACAATTTTGCATGCATTTGTTAAATATGCATTTTTTACACTTTTTGTACATAAATACAAGAATAAAGAAGAAAAGAAAAAGGAAAGAAATGAAGGATGAATTTATACAATAAATGCAGACTGACCCGAACCCGGAGAAAGGGTCAAGACTTGACTTGATCGACCTGGAATAAAGTAGGGGGAGATAGGGTCTGCAATTCAGAAATCCAAAAATATTTTGTAAATACTTTTCTCTGTATATTTTCACAAACCTTACCTTATTTTATTTGTGCACAAATTGACTTCAAATTAAATATTTCTGTAAACAAAAGTTGTAAAAAAAATTGTGTTGTAAATAATAAAAATAATTACAAAGCAAAATAATGTACAGAATACAAATAATCACACTCAGAAAAAGCCGCAAAGCGATAATTGAAATACCAATTCCGGCTCCATACAAACTCAAATTGAATATAACTCACTTCCATTATACTCTTAATTAAATTATCTTTCAAATGGATGTGGTTTCATAATTTTTGGAGGTACAGTTAAAAAGTCGATTTTCTAGGGTGTTTTGTATAGTTTCACCACATACATAATTTGTATAATTATTCATATTTATTTTTAATGTACATAATTGTAAATATTATTTCATTAAAAATTAAATAAAAAATGTAAATAAAAAAATTAAAAAAGATATAAAAAACTATTTCCTTATTTGTACACATATATATTGTATTATATGTACATAATATTTGTATATAACTAATTTCCTTATAGAAAAAATCATAAAAAATTAAAATATCTAACAATAATTAATTAATTTAATTACAAATTTTGTATTTATATTTAAATATTTAATTCATTTATTTGATTTAAAAACCTACCTTGTAAATAAGATTTTATATCATACCTTTAATGGCCACCATTAAGGTGACTAATCAATTTCCATAAATTAGTTAATTTATTTAATTTATTTAATTCCAACATTTGTAATTAATTAATTTTATTAATTAACCATAAGAAACCTTCTTCTTTTATACATTTCTTCCTTTTTCATTTTTTCTTCTCTTTTTAATGGGCTCCTCCTCCTTTCATTCTGTGATCAATCTTTGATGGAGAGGAGCCCGATCACTTAGAGTTTTTTTGTTGAAGAAGGGTGCCCAGATTCCGAGCCATCCGGTGACAGCAGGTCGGCCCTCGTCGAGGCCAACACGGCATTTCCTACCCCGAGGTGAGATCCATTTTATTTCTCATTTTCCCCCTTAGATCAATCGTAGGTCTAATTTTTTCTCCTATTTTATTACTCTTTAGATATCCAAGATCGCAAAAAAAAATCACCACACATAATCCACGTCCAACACCGATTTCCATCTCATTTTCTGATCCCTACATTTCTTTTTTCTACTTCAGTAATATCTCATATCTGATCACGTACGGTGACCGGATCTCCGGATCCATTTCATCATATCGCAAGATCCGCCCATATATTTTGTTTTTCCTTTTCGCTATAATCTTTGTTTGGCAGGAAAAAAATAAACATTAAAAATTAAAAAAAACTATTTTTATTTCTGTTTACATTTCCTATTTTAAAAAAATAAAAAAAACAAGTTTTTTGTTATCAGTTCTGTTTACAATAGAAAGAAAAAAAAATAAAAAAAAAAGCAACAGGTTCCAGCCGCTCACGGGCGGCCCTCCCCACCGCCATCTCTGACCCATGGCCCCTGGGAGGAAGCTCCACCCGTGCGGTGCCCTCCATTCCTATGCAGCCGACCGCCCAAAGGTCGTGCGGCCCTCCGCCTGGCCACGCCACTCCGCCATCTCCCCATGACACCTGACCGCGTGATCTTCCCTTTCCAACACCCGCCTGGCCGAGCCGCCCATCCTCTCCTGTGCCGCAGTCGGCCGCGGCATAGCACTACTCCAGACCCTATACGCCTTACGCGAGCCCCGCACTATCCTCCAGCGTGTGGAGTATCCGCGCAACTAGCGAAGCCCACACCATCCGCACTGCCATGAGCGCTCCAGGCGGTGCGCACCTCCGTCGACTCGCCACCAATGCCGCCTCCCGCTCGTCAACACCACTGCCTTCATGGGCAGCTCCACCTCTGCCACCGCGCCTCCGTCCACCCCCACGCAGAAGCACCGCCGATGTGCCTAAGCTTCTCTGTGCGGCAGGCGGCACCCCCTGTTGAAGTTGAAGACACGAATATGAACCCTAGGGGCATTTTGATTAAAATAAAAAGAAGTTGGGAAAATTACGCCCAAGCCCTTGGCAGTTCCCAATATTACAAGATGACCCCAACATGTCCAAGCACGTGCTTCGCACGATATTTAGTTGGGTAAATTGTGAATTTTCTACTACGTTTCATTTATGTTCCATCTAATGCAAAAATAATAAGTATTTACATTTTAGTCCCTAGTGTCCAGACTATTTATTCTGCATATTCTTCTTGATTAAACAAGTGTTTTTATTACTCGAAAAGTTCTTAAAAAAGTGTGCAAGTTCCTGCTATAGTGTTTCTAATTGTATGAATTTTCATTTGATTTTGTTGCTATTTAATATTTTAAAAAATAAAAACAGTGACTTTTGTCTGCCCGAAATTAGAAAATTCATAAAAATTCGAAAATTTGCCTGAAAATTCTAAAAATATTACTGTAGGCGTATTTTGATGTCTTTTATTTTCTATCCAAATTTTGTGCTTTAATCATTTATAAAAAAACAAATACATTACGCAAAATGAAAAATCTTAAAAAATATTAGAAAATTCTTGAAAAATCCAAATATTGTGATTCAAGTCTCTGATTGTAGATATTTAATTTTAGTTTAGCTTAAAAATAATTTCCAGGAGTATTGGGCACTTGAAGTATTTTTAAGTTGCAAAATACTCTTGGTTGTGCACTTTTTCTCTTATTTTACACTGATTGATTTCTAAAAAATGGCAAAAATATCATAGAAATTCGAAAAAAATATAAAAACATTTTAAAACATATAAAACACAAAAAAAATTTCTCCATAATATTCTGAGAATTTTTAGCTAATCTAAAAAATACAAAAAGAGTGTAGTGTGTGTTTTTATCCCTTGTTCTTCAATTAAAAGAAATAAAAAATAAAAATTTAAAAACCACTAAATATTTCATTTCAAAAATTGGACTACTGAGTTTTTAAATCGTGCTCCTTGTGTTCGACCCTGGTCGCTATAACAGGTAAATAAAATAGCGAAACCATTTACATTTACTTTTTTTGATTTATTTTTCACTATGTAGTTAAAAAGAAAAAAAATTCCGTTGACCGTGCTTGGTGATTCGGGTCACAACGACCCTTGTTTATTTACATACTTAACCTGAGTTATCATGTGTGTTATCAGAATAGCGCTATTGCCGGGGAGAACGACTTTGTAGTCATTTTTCATTTTGCTCAATTTTGTCTCTAAATATTATAATTGTTTTCTGACCATCGTCTGATTTTATTTTTGTGCAAGGAACCGCTTAGAGGACAACTCAGATTTTTTTATGACCGGCACAGGAGAAAAGAGTTGGGACGAGAAGAAAGCATTTATTTTATTTAGACAATTTTTGAATAATTGTAATTATTTAGAACTGTGGACTTGTGGACACACTTTTTTGAGGTCTGTTTCGCCAAGTGCCGATGCACTTGGGGGACCTCACCATTGTTTTTTGCGTTTTTGATTTCATCGCCATAACTCGATATTTGATTTTCGTGGTTTTAGCCCATAGACGTGGGATTTTTTGTTGATTGTGACATATATAGCTAAGGCCTAACACTTAATAGATTATTTGTTCCTATAGAACATAATTGGACCTTGCTAAAAATTAAAATAAAAAAGTTAACTTAATCGTTTGAGAGGCCACATGTCGCTAGAGGTCGTATACAACGCGTGCAAGATCCGTTGTGGCGGACACCGACGACATCTGAGATCGGACTCAGGCCTCTCTCTCTCTGATTAGTTAACTATTTGTTCTTCACGATCAATAGAAGCTGCTCGTCTAAGGTCGATTTCCTCGTGCATCATATAGTTAGTATACTTTCTGTATTTAATTTATGTGAGGATCGTATTGCATGTAGAGTGCTGGAGCAAGGTACGCATTTCTATCTATGCATGCATCATTGTGTTTGATCGTGCATCGGCTTTTTCGACTTCCTCCCCATGTTTTTGGATTTAAAATAATCAAAGGAAATTGAAAATTTTATTAGGCGTTGTTTGTTTTTGAAAAAAATCCAAAAAAGTGAAAACAATAAAATTTGGGACTATTAATGCAAACATGACCCTAAAACTCACCTTATCTAAAAATATTTGTTTTGAGGAGAGTCACCCCGTCATTGTTTGGTTTGCTTGAGCGAGAGAGTGACCTGCACTCTAGGCTAGAGCTACACATGAACTTCCGTTAGACTACTGGTCTTGGAGTTAGTCGTTCTCCAATGAGGATCTCTCCGATAACCGATAAAGCGGACCGTGAAGTCCTTAACAGAGCGAGTTGATCGGGTAGCCTATAAACAGTCTGCAACTTGTACTGACTGGGAAAGACCTAGCTTTGGGATTGGGCTAGTCTCTTGGGAGCATCATGTTCCTAACATCTCTCTTAATTGCTCTACAAGACTGACTTATCGCCTAAACTAAAACTGACAAGATAAACGATCGATCCTTTACGGTCATCATCTCGTGTTGAGTAGGTGAATTGGGGGTTTGATTTCTCATCTTGTTTTCTTACCAGATCTCATCCACACTCATACCCACATCATGATCATGGGCAGGAGATCCCTTAGGCTGCCTCTGGCAGCACTGCTCTCGAGCACTCCTCCCGACTAATCTAGGGTAGTTTTGGAGATCCCAGACCCGCTCTCCAAACTTGAGTTCACTACCACCATGTCCCCCCTCGACCACCCTTCTTCCACCAGTCCTGAGATACCTGAGAAGAGGCCAACACATATTTATGTTCACTTGACTGCACCTAAGTAGGGGTCTTTTGCCTTTGCAAAGACCCATGAAATGGTCATCAGTGATAGATGAACTGATGGACAGCTCCAAAGTTCTACTTTTTTTCTAGATCAGGGTGCCATCAACAACACCTTGTTAGCCTCCCTAGAGACGATGCAGCGACAGATTTGGGATCAAGGAGCATTCATGGCAGAGGTCCGTTAGGAATTGGCACAGATGCGAGCCGATAGAGGAGAGCCTCACAGAGCAAGCAGTGGAGAGATTATAGAGTTTGGAGAAGGATCAGACGGACACCCGGAGGATCAGCCAGAGCCAACTAGACGACCACGGCCGATGTGGCATTTGCACAACCCTGCTGCAATTCTCACGCATCGATGGATTCAGCTCCCTGAGATTCTGGGCGATTTCAAGCTTCCCTCCAGACCATTCAGCTTTTGCCCAAGTTCCATGGGCTAGCCACCGAGGAGCCGTATTTTCACCTGCAGAAGTTCGAGATGAACTACAGCACAATCCACGATATATACGTGGATGAGGACACTATCAAGATGATAGAATTTCCTTTCTCCCTGGCAGACAAATCAACCTATTGGCTGAAGCATTTAGGGAGATATGTTACCACATGGGAGCAGCTCCGGACCGAGTACTTGAACAAGTACTATCCACTAGACCGGACCAATGCAGCACGAGCTCTGATAAACAACTTCTCCATGATCCCTAATGAGCAGTTTAATGAGGCGTGGGATCAATTTAGTGAGCTCATCGATCGGTGTCCACACCATGACATGTCCAAGCCCAACCTTGTCCGGAGCTTCTTTTGTGGGCTGACACCAGAGCTATTGGGGCTTGTCAATGCTTCTTGTAGGGGTTCCTACTTCACCAAGGACGAAGACCAGGTCTGGGCCATCTATGAGGAGATGGCTGAAAAGTACATAGTGATGTCCCAGACCACGATCTACGCTCAGGGGAAGCCCTCACCCCAGGCCATGTCCTATTAGAGGATAGCACTGGTTGATGCGGGTCTGCCCATTTCTTCGTCAGCAGCAGCAATAGCACAGGCACAATCTTCAACCACTGACATGGGTATTATCAGCGAGAAGTTGGACCGCATCGAGATAATAGAGAAGAAGTAGTGCCAGGGCATGACGCAGAAGATCTATTGGCAAAGACTCTTAGTGACCTGAAGACCCACATCTTGTGTCTCCAGGAGGTACAAGCAGCTTCTCAGCCTCGTCCCAGGTCACGAGCTGATTCCAGCAGCAGTAGCTCTTTCTAGCACTCTGCCCAGTACTGCCAGGTTCACCACATTCAGGCAGAGCCAGTTCAGCAGTTGCAGCAGCACTACTCTCATGCACCACCATCTCAGGACACTCGGATGGTGGTGTATCAGGCGGATCAACCCCTGGCAGTTTTTCCCCCTTTCCAGTATGAGCAGGAGCCATTGAAGGAAGTCAACAGGATTTGGTATGATCGGATGCAGATCGGGATTCATCGAGATCATCCCAGATTCAGGTGGTCTACCGGAGGCACCTCGTCCAAACAACAACCTCCATCTTAGGGTGGACAGAGCAGCTAGCAGCAGCGGCAGTCCCATTACTCCTAGCCACAACAACATTTCCAGCAGGGTTCTCATCCTTACCATCAGGGACAACAGTGGAGGCAGCAACGTCAACCTCTGCAGTATTCTCTGCCTCCTCCTCATTTCCAGCAAGGTAACCCATCTGGTTCTCATGCACCTGTTTATGAGAACCCAACCCTTGATGACCTCTCCCACTTACTCACTAAACAACAGGCATCCTTCTGGCAAGAGATGGATGAGTTCGGGCAGGAAATGAGGGAGATAATCAAGAGCAAAGCTGCTATACCCGCTCAGATTGAACCTAACCCAAGAAATCTAAAGAAAAAATCTGAACAGGTACAGTTTACAGAGACCGCCACTCCTAGTGATATTTTGAATGATATTTCCTCCTACATATTTGATGCTGATTTTGTAACACTTAGGAGCGGTAGATGCCAGCTGGCGTCGCCTTGTCTGAGCGACAACCCCATGATGATTCCAGAGCGTTAGACGAGGATGATAGCGGTGTTGATACCGATGATTATGTTGATGACAATGGTGCTGACACCACCAAGGACGATAATCCAACCGACACTATTGAGGCTGTCATTTCTCCTGTCGTAAACGGTGGTACTGAAGCCACCAAATTACCAGATATTAAGCCAGAATGCAATGTTGATGCCGCGAAGACAGACGTCATGGGTGGTACTGATGCCACCATCTCTATTCCAGTTGTGTTATGTTTGTACTTCATGAACAGTATCAAAAACATTGAAAATGAATAAAGGAAAGGTTTCTTCATCTACTCCGAGTCCATATGTGTTGCATGATAACTCTTGTATGGGCTCCGTTCCTTCTCAGCAGCAGGAACCTCTTCCTAACCCTCTATCTGAGGAGGGATCAGCTATTCCCTTCCCTCAAGCACTATGCTTAGGGCAGAAGAAGAAAACAGAAAATAAAAAAATCACAGCAGTTAGAGTTCAGCAAGCAGATGATTGACAGATTCCATATCTAGTTGACTCTATAGGAGGCACTAGAGCACATCCCTCTCTTTCCGAAGTACTTGAGAGAGAAGACCATTGTACATAGGAAGAAGAGGAATCATAATGCAGAAATCCATGTGCTTACACATGCCACTTGCTTTACTATACAGAACCAAATGCCAGCCAAGAGACCTGATGCAGGAGCTCCATATATCAGATTCCCATTCATGAGAAGCAGTTCGATCGTACCCTATTAGATAGTGGTTCTTCGATTAACCTTCTCCCGGCTGCCTTACTCGATCGATTCGAGTTTGGCCCTCTTAGACATAACAGGATGATCCTTCAGTTTGCCGATAGATCTATTAAGAGGTCGAAGGGGTTACTTAAGGACGTTGTCATCACAATTCAGGGCTTGAAATTCCCCGTGGACTTTGTTGTACTAGACATGGAGATCCATGAACGTGTGATCGATGCCCTCATCATTTTTGGAAGATCTTTCTTGGCCACAGCCAAGGCGGTGACCAACCATGATAGTGGGAAGGTATACTTTGGCATCGAGGGTGAAAGTGTACAAATAAAGACGATCGAGGAGACCAGAGATAGAGATTCAGAGTGCTCTGATCAGATGACCGAATCAGAGCAGATGATAGATGTTGAGCTAGACATCCACTAGGAGTGTGTCTTTGTGATTACGGATGATGAAGCAGTTAGGGCAAATCCCGCATCACGAGATCTTACCACATCTTAAAACTATGTAGATTCATAGATCATGGCAGATGAGAGTTCGGAGAGCACACTCAAGGCACAGGATATAGTAGAGGTTGTTTATCATGATCAGTATAGCAAAGGCAACTTTGTCTCATGTGCTTCAGATTCAAATTCCTCAGACACAGACACCAATTTTGACTGGCAGGAGTTCAATGAATATTTACCGTGTCTGGTGCCTACAGAGCAGATAGCTAGGGCGTAGAGTGAGTCAGGTCTGTTAATAGATGTACCAACAGGGCCATCTTCGTCAGATTTACCATTGCAGCGAGAGTTCTCACACACAGATCTGGTAGCATTCACTCAAACATTTCAGAAGCCAGATTTACCAGCTCCCACTTGCCCAGAATTGAATACCTTACCGCAGAGCATGAAGTATAGATTCCTTACTGGTGAGACAGATATGTTCCCAGTCATTATCTCAGCAGATTTGATTGAAGACCACGAATCTCTTTTGATGGAGGTTCTTGAAAGAAACCCCAAGGCAATAGGTTGGAGTGTAGCTGATCTCCAGGGGATAAGTCCGACCATGTTCTCCCACCACATTTATCTCAAAGAAGATGCCAAGCCCTCTCGTGAGTTCCAATGACGGATAAACCTGAATCTTCGAGAAGTGGTCATGAATGAAATATCTAAGTGATGGAGCGCTGATTTTAGCTACCCCATCTCCGACTCCAAGTGGGTGAGACCATTGCATATTGTACCGAAGAAGGGTATCACCACAGTTGTGAACGAGTATGGAGAGGAGATAGCTACCTGAGTACCCACTTCTTGGAGGGTCTGTGTGGACTACAGACAATTGAATCAGGCCACCAAGAAGGGCCACTTCGTTCTACCATTCGTAGATCAGGTCATTGAGAGATTAGCTGGGAAGAGTTACTACTGCTTTCTTGATGGGTATTCGGGATACAACCAGGTGGCCATAGCGCTTGAAGACCAAGAGAAAACAACTTTCACTTGTCCGTTTGGGATGTATGCTTTTAGACGGATTCCCTTTGGATTATGTAATACTCCGGATACACTCCAAAGGTGCATGCTATCTATTTTCTCGGACATGGTTGGTGAATTTTTAGAGGTCTTCATGGATGACTTCTCGATCTACGATGATCGTTTTGATGCATGTCTTGATTACCTAGACCGAGTACCTCAGTGTTGTATTGAGGTCATCTTAGTCTTATCTTGGGAGAAGAGTCATTTCATGGTGACTCATGGGACAGTCCTTGGCCACATCATCTCTAATAGGGGCATGTACGTTGACCCGGCCAAGGTGGATATCATCAAGAAACTCAATCCGCCATCCAATTTACGATAGTTGTGGTCCTTTCTAGGGCATGTCGGTTTTTACCGACGGTTCATATAGTACTTCAGCAAAATTGCCTGACTGCTTACTGATTTATTAACAAAAAACACTGAGTTCCTTGTCAATGATAAGTGTCTTGCATCATTTGAGACTCCCAAGAATTTAGTTGTCGAGGCTCCTGTCCTTCAGCCGCCTGATTGGTATCTCCCATCGAGATCATGACGGATGCTTCTGACATTGTCGTAGGGGTTGTGCTTGGATAGAGGAGGGATGGAACACCTTTTTCCATTCACTACGCTAGCCGAACAATGGATGTCGCTTAGTGGAATTACATGGTCACAGAGAAGGAGATGCTAGCTGTACTCTTTGCCATGGATAAGTTTTAATCTTCCATTCTCGGATCTAAAGTGACTATTTATACTAATCACAATGCCATCCAATACTTAATGGAAAAGAAGGATGCCAAAGCCAGATTGACCAGATGGATCCTTCTACTCGAGGAATTTTACATTGAGATTAAGGATAAACCTGGAGTCAAGAATGTGGTGGCAGATCACCTCTCCCGCATAGAGAACCTTGAGAATTCGGATCAAATGACACCTATTACAGGGACATTCCCCGATGAGGTGATCCTAGCAATCACCTCACTTCCATGGTATGCCGATATTGTGAACTATCTTGTCACAAAGAAAGTTCCACAAGATTGGCCCACACAACGACTTGAGACCTTTCTTGCAAATGCCAACTCGTACCATTGAGAAAATTCCACTCTTTATCATGAAGGAGGGGATAGCATCTAGAGATGGTGTATTCCTCAAGAAGAGCAGCATAGCGTCCTCACCTATTGCCATAAGCTTGAGGCTAGAGGACAACATTTTGAGAGACGGACATCACAGAAGGTGCTTCAATCTGGCCTTTGGTGACATACCCTCTTCAAGGATTCAGATGAATTCATGAAGAGATGTACTGACTTTCAGAAAATGGGCACTTGTGGACGGAGAGATATGATGTCGATGCAACCCATTCACTTCTGAGAGGTTTTTGACGCATAGGGCATCGATTTCATGGGCCAATTTCCTAAGAGTTAGGGATTTGAGTATATCTTGCTTTCTGTAGATTATGTGAGTCGTTGGGTTGAGCCATCCCTGTCTGAACCATAGATGCTAATACCGTTTGCAAATTCTTGAGGAAAATATCATTTCACGGTTCGGGGTACCTAGATTTTTGATATCAAATGGGGGGACTCATTTTATCAACGACAAGGTAAGGGCCCTTGCTAACGAGTTCAGCATAGATCATAGAGTTGCCAGTCCTTTCATCCACAGACGAATGATCTTGCCGATGTTTCTAACAGAGAGATTAAGACTATATTGCAGAAGGTAGTCCACCCGGACGAAAAGGATTGGTTACAGCTTTTCGACTTGGTCTTGTGGGAATATCAGACATCCTTCAAGACTCCATTGGATACATCTCCATTCCGACTCGTTTATGGCAAGCCATGCCACTTACGAGTTGAGCTTAAGCATAAGTCACTATGGGTTGTTACTGAGATATTTTTGGATCTAGAGAGTGTAGGACATAAGAGAAAGGCAGAATTGGCAGCCCTGGAGTAACTTAGAGATATAGCCTTTTCGAGTAGCCTACAGTATAAGGAGCGAGTGAAGATATGGCATGATTACCATATCAGCCATAAATCATTTGAGCAGAACCAAAAAGTATGGTTATTCGATGCCATGCTAAAACTATTTCCAAGGAAGTTGCAGAGCAAGTTGAAGGGACCATACTTTGTCCGGAAGGTGCATGACAATGGCAGCATTGATATATCTGAGCTGTCATCTGAGTCTATCTTCTGAGTTAACGGACAGCGCCTGAAGCCATATCTGGATCATGATACGCTGACTGTCGATGTTGCCCCTATTCATTTTGTATGAGATGTGGTTTTTTGACTCACATCATTTGCATCTCATGCCAGATTATCACTTCTTTCTGCAGCTGTATAGATCCAGATGTCCATATCGCACATTCTTTTGTCTAAACACCCCATCTCCATCTCATGATTATGCTATACTTAGGGCGTACTTTACCCTAAGTATAGGGGGTGTCAGACTTGTGATTATTCTTTTGATTCTTTTTACCTCTGTTTTGCTGCCTATACTCAGGGATATTTTACCCTAAGTATAGGGGAGGTAGAGTCTGTACATTCTACTCCTCGGTTTTCCCCTTTTGTACATTCTTCTATACATAGGATTACTTGATCCTAAGTATAGGGGGATCACTGACCCCTATTGATTATATTCTTTTATTCGTCGTTGTAGCATAGCATTCTTTTCACTTCCCAATACTAAGCACGAGTTATGTCTTCCTTTGTAGCTCTTTGATCACTTTGAGGACATAGTTCGAGATAAGTATAGGGGGTGTCGTATATATTATATATATACTTTAGCCATAACTCGTACTTTCATATTTTTAATATGGCTAAAATACTGTATAAATACTTGTAAAAAATCAAATAAAAAATCATCAACTAACTAATAAAAGATACAGATATTTCCTCAAAATTCTATTTGTATATAATGATTAATAAGTCAGGTTACAATATTTTGAAAAATGTTTTGAAAGTAGTTTGAAAAATCTTTTGAAAACTATTTGAAAAATGTTTGAAAAACATTTGTCAACCTTTGTAAGAATATTTTGGCATGTAAAAAAAATTTCTTTGTGTAAAATAAAATTATTTTGTAAAAACTATTTTCAAATGTTTTGAAAATGGTTGAAAAATTATTTTGAAAATCTATACATGTGTTTGAAATATGTTTGTGAAATTTGTTTTCAAATGTGTGTAAATGATTGTAAAATTGTTTGAAAAAATATTTTGGACTATAGTTTTTCAAAATTATTTGTAAAATTATTTTCAAATAAGTTTGAGGAATATATGCATCAAAAAAATGATAAAAAATCCAATTGTATTTATATACCTGTATAAATTACTGAAGTTGTAAATCCTTTCATCTAATTCTTGTAAATAATTTAACTCACTCTTATGTAAATATGTATCTCATCCCTCACTTAAAAAAAATATTGTGTATATACTTTTATATATTATTAATCTTTTGTTTTTTAAAAAAGCATAAAAAATTATTTTTGCATGTGCATCATTTTTCAAAAATCCATAAAAAGTTCAAAATTTGAAAATTGTTCCACCAAAAATATTTTTGTTTTCTTTTCTTTGCATTGTACACATTTCTTGCATTAGCATGTACATTTTTCAGGATAATTTTGATATTTAAACTAAGTATGGAATAAATTTGAAGAAAGGAGCTTAGTTGGACCTTAATCCACTTAATTTCGGAGGAACCTTATAAGAATTGGAGTTAAGACTTTTCAGGTCCTAGTGACTTAGTTCTTGTGTCCATAAGACTACGTTAACATGACATTTTGATAAGTCTAAAAAGGATATTTAACAACACATGTATGATTCTTTTAGACCGTGGCTTACCTTGGACAAAGCACTCTACACGTAGCTCTTCATGGAGGAGGTAGTGAGGGGGCAGAATCTTTTGTCTTGGGGTAGCATACGAGGGTAGTACATCTAGGCGGAACCTCTCGTCCTCCTCTAGGGAGGGAAGTACGTCTCAAGCTGGTCTGGCGATGTTGAGGTCTGAAGACAGGATGTTGTAGGGTTGCAATAATGCTTCAAAAGAGGGATAGTCTACTGACTCAAGAGGAAAAACTCTTTATGTACATGTTGCACCTTGTATATATTTTCAAAAAATAAAGAAGTAAAAATGCAAAATATCCAAAAGTGGACATGCCTGATAGAAAAGTAAAATGCCTGCCAGAGTGTATATACAAGTGAAAATAAAAGAATAAGAGCTTCAAAGTCAAATGTTTGTAAGCTTTCAGCGGGTGACATAATACACTGGTCATGCATCCAAGGATAGGTAACTACACTGGTTACCGTCCACTCTCTTCTCCATCCCCTCTTCTTGAGCTGGTTGTACTTGATCTTGGAAGGGAATATCCCCGCTCCTCGAGGAAAGAGTTGCTAGACTGGGGGATTAGGGTTACCTTGTTGAGAGAGGTTGTTTTTTGCTACTTTTGATATGAGGAGCTATATTTCACTTACACCATACAAGTAAGAATTCATAGTCATAAGAATTTGTGTATGTAGACTTGTTCTGATCTAACTGTTGAAAAGACCTGAATAGGAGTCTTATGGAACTTAGAGGCTGTTAGGTTTTAAATCCATTTTCATTAACGTTCCGATACACTAATAATCCAATGGTCTAATAAAGCTCCATACTACATTTTTATGAAGATAAGTTTAAAAGTCAACATTGTTCTAACTTCTTTCCTTTTTCTTTTCATTATTTTTATTTTAAATTATTTTCCAAATAAGTGTTTGCTAAAGGACTAGCAAAGGTAAAGTATAGGGGATTGATGAATCCACGATTCATCTCCTTTATTCTTTTATTTTAGCTTCATTTCCGTAGTCAAACACTTGTAAATACTCACTAATTGCATAAAATTACCATTTTGCATGCATTTGTTAAATATGCATTTTTAACACTTTTTGTACATAAATAAAAGAATAAAGAAGAAAAGAAAATGAAAATAAAATGAAGGATGAATTTATGCAATAAATGCAGACTGACCTGAACCCTGAGAGAAGGTCAAGACTTGACCTGATTGACCGGGAATAAAGTAGGGGGAGATAAGGTCTGTAATTCATAAATCCAAAAGTATTTTGTAAATACTTTTCCATGTATATTTGTACAAACCTTGCCTTATTCTATATGTGCATAAATTGACTTTAAATTAAATATTTTGGTTAATGAAAGTTGTAAATCAAAATGTGTTGTAAATAATAAAAATAATTACAAAGCAAAATAATGTACAGATTACAAATAATCACACTCAGAAAAAGCCGCAAAGCGATAATTGAAACACAATTCTAGCTCCATACGAACTCAACTCACTTCCATTATACTATAAATTAAATTATCTTTCATATGGCAATGGTTTCATAATTTTCGAAGTTACGGTTAAAAAGTTGGTTTTCTGGGGTGTTTTGTATAGATTCACCACTTACATATTTGTATAATTATTCATATTTATTTTTAATGTACATAATTTTAAATATTATTTCATTAAAAATTAAATAGAAAATTTAAATAAAAAATAAATTAAAAAAAGATATATTAAAATTATTTCCTTATTTGTACATAGGTATATTGTATTATATGTACATAATATTTGTATATAACTAATTTCCTTATATAAAAAATCACAAAAAATAAAAATATCCAAATTTATTAATTAATCTAGTTATGAATTTTATATTTATATTTAAATTTTAATTCATTTACTTGTTTTAAAAACCTACCTTGTATATAAGATTTTATTTAATACCTTTAATGGCCACCATTAAGGTGGCTAATCAACATCCATAAATTAACTTATTTAATCTATTTAATTCTGAAGTTCGTAATTTATTGATTAATTAATTATTTTATTGATTTAAATATTTAATAATTAACTAATCAAAACCTTATTCTTTTGTTCATTTCTTCCTTTTTTATTTTTTCTTCTTTTTTTAATGGCTTCCTCCTCCTCCTTTCATTCTTTGATCAATCTTTTGTGGAAAGGAGCCCGATCTCCGAGAGCTTTCTTGTTGAAGAAGGGTGTCCAGTTTCTGAGCCCTCTGGTGATAGCGCGTCGGCCCTCGTCAAGGCCAACACGGCATTTCCGACCCCGAGGTGAGATCCATTTTATTTCTTATTTTTTCCCTTAGATGAATTGTAGGTCTACTTTTTTCTCCTATTTTATTACACTTTAGATATCCAAAATCACAAAAAATTTCACCACACATAATCCACGTCCGACACTGATTTCCATCTCATTTTTTGATCCCTACATTTCTTTTTTCTACCTCACGCAATCTCTCATATCCGGTCATGTAAGGTGACCAGATCTCCAGATCCATTCTATCATATCGCAAGATCCGCCCATTCACACATCCCATTTTTGTGCATAAATAAATAGAAAAATAAAAAAAGATAAATATATATTTGGTTTTTCTTTTCACTCTAATCTTTATTTTGCAGGAAAATAAAAAAATAAACATAAAAAATTTTAAAAAATATTTTTATTTCTTTTTACATTTTCAGTATTAAAAAAATATAAAAAACAATTTTTTTATTATCAGTTCTGTTTACAATAGAAAGAAAAAAATAGCAGCAGGTTCCAGCCGCTCTCGGGCGGCCCTCCCTGCCACAATCTCTGACCTGCGACGCCTGGGCGGAAGCTCTACCCGCGCGGTGCCCTCCAGCCCTCTACAGCCGGCCACCCGAAGCTTACGTGACCCTCTGCTTGGCCGCTCCACTCCGCCATCTCCCCTCAGCGCCCGACCGCCCTATCCACCCTTTCCAACGCCCTCCTGGTCGCGCTGCCCGTCATCTCCCACGTCGTGGCCGGTCACGGCATAGCACCGCTCCAAACCCTCCGCACCCCACGCAAGCCCCCGTGCTATCATCCAGCATGCAGAGTATCCGCGCAACCAGCGAAGCCTGCGCCATCCTCGCCGTCGCGAGCGCTCTAGGCAGCACGTACCTCCGTCAGCTCGCCACCTACACCACCTCCTGCCCGTCGAGGCCACCGCCTTCACGGGTGGCTCCCCCTCCGCAACCGCGCCTCCATCCACCCCCGCGCGGAAGCACCGCCGGTGTGCCTCAGCCTCCCTGTGCGGCGAGCGACACCCCTTGTTGTAGTTGAAGACACGAAAAGGAACCCTAGGCGGCATTTTGATTAAAATAAAAAGAAATTGGGAAAATTGCGATAAAGCCCCTGGTTGTTCCTCATATTACAAGACGACACCAGCCTCTCCAAGAACGTGTTTCGCACGATATTAGTTGTGTAAATTGTGAATTTTCTACTATGTTTTATTTATGTTCCATTTAATGCAAAAATAATAAGTATTTACATTTTAGTCCATGGTCTCCAAACTATTTATTTTGCATATTCTTCTTGATTAAATAAATGTTTTTATTAGTCGAAACATTCTCAAAAAAAATGTGCAAGATCCTGCTGTAGTGTTTCTAATTGTATAAATTTTTCATTGGATTTTCTTGCTATTTAATATTTTAAAAAATAAAAAAGAGTGACTTTTTGTCTGCCCGAATATAGAAAATTCATATAAATTCGAAAATTTGCCAAAAAATCCAACAAAATTACTGTAGGTGTATTTTGGTGTCTTTTAATTTCTATATAATTTTTGTGCTTTAATCGTTTATAAACAATCAAAAAAATTACGAAAAATGAAAAATTTTAAAAAAAAATTATAGAAGATTCTAGAAAAATCCAAAAATTGTGATTCAAGTTTTTAATTGTAGATATTTAATTTTAGTTTATCCTAGAAATAATCTCTATGAGTATTGGGCATTTAAAGTATTTTTAAGTTGCAAAATACTCTTGGTTGTGCACTATTTCCCTTATTTTACACTGTTTGATTTTTAGAAAATCACAAAAACATCAAAAAAATTCAAAAAAAAATAACAAAACAATTTTAAAATATATAAAACACAAAAATATTTTCTCCATAATTTTCTGAGCATTGTTATCTAATCCGAAAAATACAAAAGGAGTGTGGTATGTGTATTTTTATCCCTTGTTCTTCAACTAAAAAAATTAAAAAAATTAAAAATTCAAAAACCACTAAATATTTCATCTCGGAAATTTGACTACTAAGTTTTTAAATTGTGCTCCTTGTGTTCGACCCTGGTCGCTATACCAGGTAAATAGAATAGAGAAACCGCTTACATTTGCATTGCTTGATTTATTTTTCATTAAGTGGTTAAAAACAATTTTTTTCCCATTGGTCGTGCTTGGTGATTCAGGTCACAACGACCCTTGTTTATTTACATACTTAACCTGATTTGTCAGGTGTGGCATCACACGTACGGGAACGCAGCCATGTGGTGGAACAGTAAAAGTTAAATTAAATAAATAAATAAATAAATAAAAATAAGTAAAGTAATAATAATAGAAATAAATAAATATTTAAAGTATCTAATAAAAATAATTAATAATTAATATAATTAATTAAAGTAATAAATAAAGATAAAAGAAAATGTAATATATATAAAAGAATAATAATTAAATAAATAAAAGGTGTGACATGTGGCGGCTCACGGTGCGGCCACGTGTTGCTCCTAGAAAATTCAAAAATTAAATGTAAAAAGAAATAAAAAAGAAAATAACAAAAGAGTTCCAAATCAAAAAATGGTCAACGTGAAAGTTGCTCGTCTCGACGAGGTCTACAAATTTTGTGAAGGACAGAAAATCAAAAGAAGACATATGTACAAAAAGTATTTTTGGGGGTACCTTATAGGTATAAAATACAGTATTTTTATCTTTTGCATATTTTTTTGTCATTTAAATAAGAGAAAAATCAAAATAAAAATAGTGAAAATATAAAAGGAATATTTACAACTTAATCTATTTATTCGGATTTTTATTAATTAAGAAAATAAAAAGATAAAATAAAGGGTATTCTGGTCAATATGTACAACATACAATAGGGGCCTAAAATGCCAGTTTCATATACGAACTCTGATTCTTTTGAATTTGGTCTTATTTTGAAGGTAATTGAACGCACATTAATTTAAAAGTGAGTAGGGGTTCATAGGAGATTGTATGAGAGGGATATTCACATTTTAAGGTTCTTAGTTTCTAAATGGGGTTTAGGTTTTATTGATCAATTTTACAAGTCAGTATTTTTTTGATATTTTCCTTTATTAATGTTATTAATATATACATTATAGAGTTGATTTTATTGGAAGTATAAAATAAATACAAATAGGTCAAGTTAGCTAATATACAAGTGAATATGTACAAGTGAGTTTGGCTCCTTATTTAAGGCAAATACGCATGCTAAAATGTGGACATTAATTATAAATGCATGAATGCAAATAATGCATAAAAAGGGAGATATGTAGCTAATTACTCAGGAACTAAGCTCTATTTTCAACTTTTAGAGTGATGAATTACAAACTCATCACCATGTCACCTCATGTGGTCCCCCACTTGCGATGCTTGTCTATTCTGCACATGTACCCTCCCAATTTTTGTATATACTTTTAGTCCAGCAAAATGCAAATATAGTGTAAATAGTTTTATTTATTTTACTATGAAGGACCTAACATTTATGTACATTTCATTTATGCCCCTCCTAGGTCATTGTATATATTTAAATGTTATGAAAATTGTGAGTGTGCCCCTTGACTTTTGTTTTTGGGTTACTGAATGCATGTAAACTTATTCTAAATTGCAAATTGGTCCTTACCTTTTGTAGCAATTTATTTTCTTTTCATCTATTTTTAATAGATAGCTTCTCTTTGGTTTTTATTTTGCAAAAATTAATGTAGGATTATGTAATGATGCTCTTTCATGCCATTATATTTATTTTCATTTTAGGGATTTTGTCTACTTATTAAAAATCAAACAGTGGCTATTTATTTACTGTCTAAATGTAAAAATACCAAAAACTAGCAAAACACTTTCAAAAATTCCAAAAAAATACTATGTATATTATGATATAATTCAACTCCAAAACAAAAATCCCTAAAAATAGAAAAACAACTAAAAATTAAAAAGCTCCAAAATCCTTATAAAGAATATTAAAACTCTTCAAAAAAATTCAAAAAAATTTATTTCTACCTCTGAAATTTCTTTATTGTATATATTATTTATTAAGAATAATTTTAAGGAATTTTGGACTCATTATATATTTTAAAACCATAACACATTTGGAACATTTAAAAACTCTTTGTTTTTTTATTTTTTTTAGATTTTAAAAATCCAAAAAAATTAATAAATATCCAAAAATCATTTGCACCTTTTTCTTGCATATCTTGATTTTACCTTCCTATTCTCACAATCCCTGTCTTTTATTTTGGAGATGGCTGACTAAAGTGATTTTTATCTGGACATCTCTTCCTCTCCAGTCGGTCCACCTCCATTTTATCAAGAGGGCTTTGCTCATGACTATTCTTTTTGTGCATATCCTCCTCATCCGCAATTTCAGGCATCGGATTTTGATTTTTACCCACCACCACCACCTTCACATTTCCCACCATCTCACCCACTCAAGGCTGAGCTGTTGGAGTCACCTCTTATGGATACCACTCTTAAGTACATTACCCGGTTAGTGGAGCAAATGAATAGGAGGATAGATGACCTCACCAGCCTAAATAAGAATCACAACCTTCTAGATTCATGCATTCACTAGAGGACACCCATGAGAGCTTCCAATTTTCCAAAATACAAAAAACTGAGAAAATTTTAAAACTATAATAATATTCTGGGGGACACCTTATCGAGTAACTTTGTAAGAAAAGGGCACCGTGCCACATCCTTTTCCTACACACACATCCACCATAGTTCCCACATTTACCCCTACGGATGACACTATACAGACTGCTCTTAATTATCCTTGTGTAGATGATGATTACGATCTCTTCCCTTGCATGGAAGAGATAGAAAATCTTAAAAATGTTGAGCCATCTCGAAGTGGCAGCTTCTATTCATGATATTATTGAGGCCCCATTTCAAAAGGTCATGAACGAATTATCTACACCCATGCCCAAGAAAAGAAAGTGAAGAAGCAGATCTGAGCAACACATTCTTACCATGGCCACTTCCCACGTTATCACCCTTCCTCCACACTTTAGGAAAAGGGAAAATTATTAAACCTGATGTGAGATGCACCATTTCTGACCATTCTTTTGATCATACTCTCCTTTATGGTGATGCCTTGATTAATATAATACCCTTCTTGTTGATACAATCTCTTCATCTAGGGCCTCTCAATAAGACCAAGATGATTTTCTGGCTTGCTAATGGATCAATAAAGAGGCAGAGGGGTATTCTAGAGAATGTCATCATTCAGATCCTGGGCATGAGCACTACATTATACTTTGTTGTATTGCCCATGGAGATCTCTACCCTTGTGGAGCATCCTCTAATCATCCTAGTATGACATTTTCTCACCTTTGTGAGAGTTGTTATTGATTATGGATCTGGAGTGATTCTCTTTTGTTCTGCTGACGAGAGCATTATCGTGATTACCGCAGCTACCACTGGCCAGAGACCCACATTTGACGAGTACGTACCTGTGTTAGCATACCTCGAGAACTATGACCTTGTTGTAGATATCCGAGAGGTTTCCTTTACCATGGATGATTCTGAGGCCCGAGGAATCCTCTTCAGGGAAGAAGACTCGGAAAACACAGACCTTGGAGTCCCCCCCTCTGGTGTTTGGTGATGTATTGATGACATTCACGGCATTTATACCATGGATACTTTAGTGCGAGAGCAGACTTTGGAGAGATTTACATGCCGGACTTGACCTAACTACTTCCATAGATGGGTTCTTGCCTTTCTATTTTGACCTTGCCGAGACTCCCAATGCTAAACCTAACTACACTACTTCCACCGACGACTTCGTGCCTTTTCAATTTGAGACTTCTGAGGATCTACCCCATGTCGATCCTTATCAGTTTGTGTTAGTTGATAACCCTTATATCAATTTGTACCTTATTAGATCCATTCCTCAACGGTAACGCAAGAAGGTGTGCTTTCTACCTTCTTTATCTCTATATAGCTTTCACTTTGTATATCCTCTTTCATTTTGTTCCTTCCATCTACCATTTTCTACCCACCCCATTTCGTGTGTTTGCCTTGCTTAGGAAGTACTTTGTCTTAATTATGGGGGGGGGTGGACAGGTCGAGTGTTCTTTCTTCATTCTGTTTCATCACTTCTGTTGTTTCCTATACTTAGAGCTCTTTTATCCTAAGTAAAGGTTGAGTGATGCGTACATTCACCTAATGTATTTTTTTCTTTTTATCAACTTTTCTTGATCCCCTCTATTGTCTCTCCTCCGGTTGATATTTCTGTCTATACTTACGGATATCTGACCCTGAGTATAGGGGGAGACATACTGTGGTGTGATCTGTTCATTGCCACCCTCAACCCTCCATGCATGAAGAATACATACTACTATACTTACGATTAATTGATCCTAAGTATAGGAGTAACGGTTTACTTCTCATTTGTCAATTCATTATTCCTTAGATGTTATAGTATAGGCTCTTTTATACACAATACGAGTTATATCTTCTCTTCCATCTCTGATTTATGAGGGTATAACCCCAGCTAAGTATAGGAGGTCATATATACGATGTATATGCTATAGGCATATCTTGTGCTTCCATATTTTATTAATATGGCTAATTAATAAAAAAATAAAACACACATTCAAAATTCTTTGTATAATGATTGATAAATTAGGTTAAAAATATTTTTGCAAAATGTTCGAAAAGGGTAGGAAAACTTTTTGAAAAATATTTTGAAAAATATTTTGAAAATGTTTTGTAAAATGTTTTAAATCTTTGCAAAAAAACTTATTTGTAAAAATTTCTTTTATTTATTTTAATAAAATATTTTGAAAAACTTTTTGCAAATGGTTTGGAAAATGGTTGCAAAAATATTTTGAAAAACTTATGCATAATGTTTGAAAAATCTTTGCAAAATAATTATCAAATTTTGTATAAGTTTGTAACATTTATTTGTCAAATTATTCTTTCAAAATAAAGTTTTCAAATTATTTGGCATAACCATTGCTTTTTTTGGGAACTATAGAATTTATTTACAACCCCCTAAATAAAATTTATAAATAGCTTGTCTAAAGTCCTCACCTAAAACTCTTGTAAATAACAAACACACTCTTATGTAAATATTTGCACATATTTCTTTGCTAAACTGTCTTGTTTTTAAAAAATCCCTAAAATTTTGCAAAATTAAAAACCCATAAAAATTTTCAAATTGTTTTCAAAATTCCATAAAAATTGACAAAATCTTTTCTAAAATCCATAAAAAGTTCAAAACCATATAATTGCATTACAAAAATAATTTATATACTTTGCATTTTTCAGATTGATGTTGATAATTGAACTAGTCTATGTAAAATCCAAAGATTGGAGCTTGGCTGGACCTTAGTCCACTTAATCATAGAAACCTTATGGGAACTAGAATTGAGATGCTTCAGGTCTGCTAAACTTCATTCTTTGAGACCTTGAGACTAAGTTCAATGTCATCTTGACTGCCTAGGTAGACTATTTAAGAACATATGCATGACTCTTGTTGATAATGACCTGCCTTGCAGGCCTGCACCTTTCACTTTGCTCGCCTTAGTTGAAGTGTTAGAGGACTGGATTTGCCGTAATGAGACAAAAGCCAATGGAAACATCGTAAGTCACATTGGTGGCCATTGTACCCCAACCTGATCCAGCAGCCATGAGGTATAATGACATAAGTTGTGGGTTGCAATAATCCTTTAAAAGAGGGATAATCTACTGGCTAAATAGGAAAAACTCCATCTGTAAATGCTGATGTATATAGTATTAAACAAAATGTAAAAATACTCTAAAAAAATACGGGAAACAATCAAAGGAAAATCAATTCATGTCGGAGTATGTGTATATTTGTATACTTTATAACCAAGCTCATGCTTCAAAGTAAGATATTTGTGAGCCTGCAACTGGAAGACATGGCTACACTGGCCATGCTCCAAGGATAGGTAGCTAACTGGCTACCGTCCATTCTTCTCTCCACCTCCACTTCTTGAGCCAAATGTACTTGAACTTAGAAGGGAATACCCCGCTTCTCGAGGAATGAGTCGCCTGATTGGGGAATTAGGGTCACCATGTTGGAGAAGACTGACTTTTACCGATTCAACCGTGGAGAGCTACATATCACTATCCTTGTACATGATAGGTTCATAGTCATAAGGGTTTGCATATGACATCGACATGTCCTTACCAGGCTTTTGAGGAGACTTGGGCAGAGTCTTGGGGTTCTTATAGGTTGTTGTGTTTTAAATCAACTTCCCAATAAGGTTTCGAAGATTGAGCTCCAAACTTTGATTTCATGAAGGAAATTTTGAAAATTAAAATCAATCCAAGTTCTTCCTTTTCTTTTCTTTATTTTATTTTCTGCACTTATTGGCATAAGTGTTTGCTAGGGACTAGCAAAGTAAAGTATAGGGGTGATGAATCTCCATTTCATTACCTTTATTCTTTCATTTTGGCAATTAAACCTTTGCTAAATGCATGTAAATAGCATTATTTTGCATAAATTAACATATATTATTTATTGTGTAGATATCGCATAAAAGATTGTAATTAATGCCAAAAAAATAATAAATAAAGAAAAGGAAATAAAATACGAAAGGTATTTTATGAGCGTAAACCCTGAGACCTAGGCGTCATGATTACCGGGTTAACAAGGAATAATGTAGGGGGAGATAAGGGCCAATAAATACCATAAAAACCCTAATTTTTATTCTTCTATAATCCATTTTTAGGACCTATTTTATTCTTTATTATTTATTCATCAAATCAATAAACATTGTACATGAAAGTTGTAGATAAAAATACATAGAAAAATACAAAATAGATTACACATAAAAATAATAAAGTATACATTATACGCTCAAAGGAAAATCCCAAATATCAAACATTACAAACAAGTGTCTCCTTCATATGAATTCAAAATGCACCAAAATCACTTTAATTGTATATAAATTTTAATAAGCTACTTAATGAAGTTGGTTTCATTTAATTTGGAGTTAATATGCAAAGTTAGGTTTTGGACCCCTATTGTACAATATACCTGAATAAAAATATCAATTTTATTTATTCTTAATATTTTTATTATTTTATTTATATATTTTTTAATATTATTTATAATATATGCACATAATAGAATAATATAAAACCATTAAAAATATACTAAAACAAATAAGTGTATAAAATACATAGATGAATTACATATATATACAAATATAATAAATACATCTATTTATTTATTTATGTAAATAACTTCATAAAATTACAATAAAAATTTATTTAAGTATTTTTAAATAAGTTATAAATATATAAATTATGAATAGAAAAGAAAATATAAAATAAAAAATAAAATACGTAGAATATTGGTAAATATACATATATTTATACATGTAGAAATTAACATGTAATAAAATAACTCTAAAAAATAAATACAAATAGGAATTAGATATTTATAAATTAATAGAAAAATTATTTTATAAAAAATAAAAAATTTCATTTGATATTTTTGTTGAATTTACAAACAATTTTTGTGTATCTTTTTCCTGGTTGGTCCAAGTGGAACTCCCACGGCCTTTCTTTGGTTGACCTCTGGTCAACTGCACCTCTTGGCGCCTCTGTTGTGCCAGAACCATTAAGTCCCCAACTTCTCCATGATTTCCTAGAGGATCCATCACCCCATTTCAATCAATTTTTAATGCAATCATTACCTTACACTATCATGATTCACGCATATGCCTTCCATCCTTTGTATATAGCCCTGATTCGTTAGAAACCTAGGTCAATAACCCTCCTAAACCATGTTTATAACTATACCTCCCACGCCCATTTTTTGATTTTGGATTGCTTTCATCGACTGGAACCCTCATGCCATTGCAAACTGCATTGAGCTTGGTGACAACTTGCTCTGTGGTCGGTCTATAGCGCGCAAGAGTCCATATTTGGTTTGAACCCCATCGCTGGAGCTTGCTCCGATGATGTTTATTGCTTCTTGGTTTCACCACCAGGTTTGAGCTGTTAACTTAGGATTTTATATTGCATTTCATTTCTACATTTCACCTCTGCTTTTTATTTTGCATTCCAATCACAATGGTAGCTTAGATACCCATATTGTATTTTCGTAAAATTTCAAGTTAAAATGTAAAAGTCATTTTTTTGGAGTGTTTGTCGTGTCTATGTACGTATAGTGTATATATTTAATTATTTATTTACATTTTTACACTTATTGTATTTTCAATATTTCAGATATATTTTATATTATTTATATGAAATACAAATAAAAATAACAAAAATAAAATAACCGAAAATAAAATAATTGTATTTATTACAAAAGTATAATGTAAATATATTGTACATAAGTATATTATCCACTCCATCAAATTAATTCTAAAAAATGAATAAAAATGTATTTAAATCACCAAATTAGTATGTAAATAGATAAAATATAAAATATTGCATATATTTGTATAATTAAGGTAATTAAAATTATGCAAATTATGTAGATAGATATTTTATACTTGTAAATATCGATATTTTTTATTTTAATTATATAACCAAATAAATTAAATTATATAATTTATTCAGAATTACTGTAAGATAATTTACTAATTAATAAACATTTTTTATTTATTTAATTTTTTAATTTAAAGTCGATTTCTATTTATATTTAATTTATTTTGTTATTTTGTCATCTAACCTATTTTGTCCCCATTCGAACCACTCTCTTATTGGTTGGACCCATGTCTGTTGACGTGGTTTAACTCCTCATTCCTCACCCTTCGGCCCACTTCAGTGTGTGAGTCCAACTCTTCACCCATTTATTATGATCGACCCCTAATGAATACTTATTTCATCACCTTTATTCTACCGTTTTGGCCATAAAAACCCTATCTAACACATGTATATAGAATTATTTTGTACACATAACATTCAATATTTATTCCATTTATTATGTATAAAATAATGTTTTTAATGCCAAAGATATAGAATAAAGAAAAAATAAAAAGAATAAAATGCCAAAGGTATTTTATAACCCTAAACCCTGAGAATTAGACATCTTGAGGATCGGGTGGTCAAGGAATAAAGTAGGGGGAGATACGGGCCAAATCAATAAATTTTCCTTTTTATTTATTCTCCAGTAATTCACTTATGGGACCTATTTAATTTCTACTTTTTATACCTCAAATAAAGAAACTTTGTACATGAAAGTTGTAGATAATAATATATAGATAAATACAAAATTGAATTTATACAAAAATATTATACATTGTACCTTTTATGCTCTATATAAAAGCCAAAATCCCAACTTCTCAAACCCATATCTTCCAAAAAATTAAAACGTATAAAAATCCCTTTAATCATATAAAACTTTTAATAAGATATTTAATGAAGGGGGTTTCATATTTTTTGAGTTAACGTGTGAAAGTTAGGTTTTGGACCCCTAATGTACTTTATAACTAAATAAAATATTCATTTTATATATTCTCCATCATTTTTATATTTTTATTTTTATAATTTTGTAAATATTATTCATAATACTTGTAAATATTTAAAATAAAAAAAACCATAAAAAACACAAAAATAAAGTGATATACAAAATTATGGAGATGAAATACTTATACTTATACCTATATATTTAATACCCATGTTTATTTAAGTGTACAAAATACATCAGAAAAATATAAGAAAAATATATTTATCTATATAAAACAAGTTATAGTTTATGAATATAATAAAATACAACAACAAAATCAAAAAATACAAAATGAAAAATAAAAGACCCAAAACATAGGTAAATATACATATAAATAAAACCCAAAAATTAACTTGTAATAAATAAGTTCAAAAAAATAAAAAATAAAAAATATATATTACAGAAAATAATAAATGTTTTTTATTTTATAATATTATTTTAATGAAACCATTTATTATTTTTTACTTAATCAACTCTTGTGACTAGTCCTGCACCTTGTTAGACCGTGTTTCCACCCAATCTTCACTGATTTTTCTCCATCATTCCTTACGATCTTTTAGATCGATTTCTTCTGCAAACATGCACCTCGATGAACGCTCCTCCATGCCAAAATCAAATCTTGGTCGAGGCGCCTCCGAGTCTAGTGCTTCGTCCTTATGAAGCGTTCCTTGTAGATATACCCTTCAGTTACCTTCCTCGAGTTTTTGATCCCTCTTCCGCCATCGTATCCTTGTTCGAAGGTACGTGCTTCCTTCCCGGTGATAGTAGGAAGACCTAGGCGGTCTTCTCGAGTCGATTGGTGTTGAATCGAGGCAGGTCTAGAGTTTCTTCGTCGTCTCCGTCGGAAGCTCAGCTTCTGGTGGTTACCCTAGGGAAAGCTACTATTTTCTTGTTTTTTGCCATCCCTTAGCATATCATTAGGAGGAATATGTAGTTTAATTAGCTTCACTTCCTTTACTTCAGCATATATTCCAAATTCATCAATCGACAGAGCTTCGGCTCCACCACTCACTTTAGACTGTCACCAGCTTTCTCCGGCTTGCGCACCGCCTCCATTTTTCTCCTCTCTACCTTCTGATCATATGATGCACCCCATCCACCTTGTTCTTGCATAGAACAAGCGCTTCCTCTCGTCCTCGACCGCTCATCGGTGAGGACCACATCCACGCATCCTCCATCCATTCCGCCTGTTGGAGCCTTCCTTGGCTCTACTTTTTGTCCCCTAACTAGCTTCTGCAAAAAACAACGATAAAGGCTCCCTTTTTAGGAGGCATCGAATCCTAGGAGAGCCCTAGGTCCCGCTCCTTTGTCTCACCTCGACAGACTCCCTCAGTTCATTTGGTGCCCATCAATCAATGCGGAAGGTATCCAGGAGTCTTTCGCATCATTTATAGGCCTTTGGGAGTGAAGAACGATGAAACCTAGTCGGGTTGAAGTTCTCCACAGAGAAGTTGATCGTCTGTTCTTTTTGACCTCCCTTCTGTTGTTCGATCAAGGGGAACCTCCAAAACGTACAAGAGACATAGGATCAAAAATTTCATCCACCTTTGATCTCATCTGTGAGATAAATTAGAGCCATCATGTGTGAACCATCCTCGAACGTTGGCATGAAGACACCTGTCATGTGGATCGATCAGGATCGACTGTTCGTGCCTCTTTAGGGTTATTTTTGCATTACTAGCCCCTTAGTTTTTGTATTTTATTAATTATTCTATAAACTTCATTTGTCTTTATAATATTTCTATAACATTAGCAAAAAGACCCTCGAAGGTTTGGTATTTGAAAATTAGTCCATGCCAACTCACCTCACATGTTGTCCCACGTGAGGTGGGAGATTTCAATTGAGCTCCTATGAATTTCTATATTTCGTTTTAGCCCAAGAATTACTAATTCCACTGTTATATTTTTGTGAAAATTGTAGAAAGGCCCTTGCATTTTATTTTAACTATATATATGCCCCCGATAGTTTAGTAATTTTTGTGCATTTCTTCCTTGTATTAAATATAGTGTTCATGCTAAAATAATATCGAAAATAGGGTCAATCTCTTATTGCAATATAATTTCATGCTATATTTTTATATTTGCAATTAAAGGTTTTTTTCTTATTTATTAAAAAAGAGAGCACAAATATTCCATGTTTAGCTTTAAAATACAAAAAAAATATAAAATCATTTTGAAAAATTGTCAAAAAAATATATTTTGTTTATTTAAGTATTTTAATCTTTCAGAACAAAAACTATTAAAAATAGCAAAAGAAACTCCTAAAAAAATCCCCAAAAAACTTTATAAAAACCTAAAAAATCGTTAAACTCTAAAATGACATTTTTTATTTTTATAATTTTCTTTATATTATTAATTATCCTATAAAATTCATTTGGAAAGTTTTGGATATTTTTTGCTATTTTAATTTTATTTTAATTCGACCTATTTAGTTAATCCTTAATTTGGGATATTTGTTATTTTTAAAATCCTTAAAAATTAGCAAAAATACTTAAAAACAAAACAGTAAACAAATCATCTAAACCCCTAAAATGTTTGATTATGTAATTTATTTATTTATTTTTAGTCATATATATATATATGTTATCTTATATTGTATATATAACCTTATATATCTCTGTATTATCTATTTAAAAAGAAAAGGAAATTAAATATAAATAAAGAAAATAAAAATTTATAAAATTTAAAACAATTTAGAAATATAAAAACAAAAATTCTAAAAATATATCAAATTAAAAATGCACAAAAATCATAATTTGGCTATGTTAAAAAATTAAAATTCCTTGTGATTGTTTGTTCTATCTTCCACTACCCTACACCTTTGTTTCTTGAGTTCGACCCCTACTTGCTTGTCACTATACATATTAAGTATGGTATGATAAATTTTAAATCTTGCTATTAATTCCTTAATTATTTGTGTGGGGTTAATTATTGGTTGACCACTGGTTTTGTGAGAGGTCGCCTTAGCGGCTAGATATCTTCGCTTCCATGTGGATACCATTTTAAACCCTTGCAAAATATGTGTCATCAGATGATGTCGTTGCTAGGGGTATTTAGTTTGTTGAATAGTTACACTGCTTAGCCAATTTTGCATTTATTCATTTTTTATTTCATTACCATTTTTTAACTATCTAACTTTTTTGTCTTCTTGCTGGGGACCGTAGACCGAGGAGGATTGCCTCGGTGATTCTATGCAACCTTGGGATGAGGAGCCGACTATTCTGACCTAGTCAGCAGGAGAGAGCATGAGGCTCTAGAGAGAGATAGTAGCTTAGCCTAGTTTTTTATTTTCTTTTTGTGTATGTGAGAGAGAGAGACATTTTATTTCTGCTCTATCAATTTGTAATAATACATGTTCATTGGACTTTGGATACTCATGCACAATTTCTAAGTGTTTGTTCACTTGGGGGCTCACCGTGTTTTCCATGCTTTGTACCACTTTGTTTTCTTTGTTTCTCATCATTTGTGTTTTCTGCTTTATTTTCATTTATTTTGTGGTATGAACCCTTAGTCTTAAGCTTGCTTGATTGTGTAAATTAAGGTCAAACACCTAAACTATCCTTGCATGCACCTATAGTCTTCACGTTTGGACTTAGTTTAAATAAATTATTAAACATTTGGAATTAAGATCGCGTGCCGAGAGAGGTCACATACAACGCTTGCAGGACCCATTGTGATGGGCATCGAGTGGCATCAAAGACCAGACCCTTGGTCTCATTTTTAAGTGTTTAGCATTTTGTTCTTCACATGTAGCAATTTCCTGCTTAGGACGATTTCTGTGCGCTTATCGGCATATAACATAGGTTTATAAAATCCTGTTTTGCATCCCTATGAAGACCAATGGGAAGCGTTGTAAGTCATCTAACTGAGCATTTATCATTTAGGCACTAAGGTAAGATTTCCATCTTAGTGTTTCCTTGCATTGCTTTGCCGCTATCTCCCTCTATTTTTGGATGACATAGGACTATCAAGAAGATACAAAAATGTTGGGCACTTGTATTGAATTGTCTCAAAGCAAGTGATAATGCAAAAAATTTAAAAAGGGATTGCTAAAAATACTTGACCTAAATAAAATTGATTAATAGGACTCACTGCCTTGGGTGAGCAAAGCCCTCATTAGTTTTCAGGTAGCATACGATGGTCTCCTTCGTGAGAGAGAGTGATGTCGTAAGGATTAGAGACCGAATCCCAGTCTGTGGTTGCCTTGTGTATCGCTTGAATTTCCAAATTATTGTGTTCTTCTATTGTACGTGGACGAGTAGGGCTTGGTCAACGATGATGTTCTCTATTGTGTAGAACATCAACCTTGTTCGAAGTATTGAGCTTAGGCCACACCTTCATAGGGATGTCTGTCTCATTGTCTCGTATCTGAGTATGTCCTTGCACGCTCATAGTTGATTCCTTTGCGAGCGAGGTTAGAAGTAATGGTTTTGCCTATCGGCTTCATCCCTCTATTTCTTTGGCTGAGTATGGATCTCGGAATGGCTACAAGGAGCTTCAAAAGTGCATACTATAGGTTACAAAGGAGGAGTACAAGTACGAGATACTTTTATGGTAGTACTCTCGCTCCTATAGGATTAGCGCTCTAAGGACTTGTTCAAATATAATTACCTCAAAAACATATCTAAAACCTACAAAGATAAATGTCGAACCTTTACGACTTCATGAGTCGAGTCGGTAAATCCACTGTTTAAAGGTTTGATTATTTAATTTCCTTTAGGTCAAAAATAAAAAATATAGTGCATTTGCGCCATTGTGCTTTCTTCCTCTTTGCCCCTTTCTCACTTTGAGCCATTCTACTATTTTACGCTCCTTTTATTTCTCATTGACCTTCGTATCATTTCTCCAAATTGATCTTCCTCTTGGTCTTTGAGATGGTGATGCATGGATGGCTTAGTCGAGACTCCATCGACACCCACATCGATTCCATATGCTCGCCATCTCCAATAAGTCAGGGCGATTCCCGAGAACCCAGTCCGAATGTTGCGAACCGATCTATAGACTTCCCATCTTCTCCAATAATCCGAGAATACTATTGTCCCGAACTCTGCCTGTTTTGGATGGCCATTGATTTCACTCCATATACACTCCATCCTTAATAAAGTTTTGTGTTGGCCTTAACAGAGAACACATTTCTACATCTGGTGTAGCAATTCAGACTGATCGAGGCATTCTCCTATATGCAGACCAAGAATCCGATCTCGAGACATAATCACAAGCATAATCCGAAATGGTCAGAGGTAGAGGAAAGGGACCACTACCCCAACCAGATGAAGATGCGAATCAGGGGATGGAAAGTACACAACTCTGGTTGAGGTCAATAGATCGCTTCTCACATCCATATATGCGATCCAAAAGCAGCTGACCAATCAAACATTAGTCCAAATCGAATTCCAAGAGATGTTGAATGATCTTCAGAGGAAGACAGATGAGAGGGAAGGGTGTGAAGGAGAAATGAATCAGGAGAACTTTGAGAACATTGAGAATTTTTATGTCCATATAGGAGGAGTAGAGATACCCCCTACACCCAATCCCACATTGAAGCAAACTTACAACCCTGGGGCAGGGCACATTAAAGAGTTGAATCAGGTCCCAACAGTTCACACCCATTTTTAGTTGAAGCCACAATTTTTGTCTCTCCTGAAGTCATTTCATGGTAGCACTACTGAGGAAACTTATATATTCTTACAACAATTCAGTTGCATCTGCACCCTGACCCACTATCCCAACATCTTGTTGGGAATAATCAATATGACCGCCTTCCCATTCAGCATGCAAGACAAGTCCCTTCATTGGGTCAATAATCTTGGGAAGGTTGTGACTACATGGGATGAGCTGAAGCCTTCCTTTCCTCGCAAGTTCTATCCTCTCGGCAGACTCAACCAAATGGAATCTCGGATCTCTAACTTCGTGAAGCAACCCCACGAGACCATTCATGAGGTGTGGGAGAGGTTCTGAGATCTTCAGGAGAAGTGTCCCCATCACAATATCCCAAAGACTAGCCTCTTGCAACACTTCTTTGGTCGGCTGACACTTGAAAGTCAGAAACTTGTCGATGCTGCATGTGGAGGCTCCCATTTCAACAAGGATGAGGATGTAGTCTGGCAATTTTTCAATGAGATGGCTGAAGTAGAAGCCGCTCTCCTCATCCCCCGTATATCAAAAGGCCACCAAGCCTGGAGCTGGCCACAAAACCATCAACATGGTGGCACACACCGAGGAAAGGGACATGTTATCAAACCTAAGTATCATTGGGAGCCATCTCTCCAAGGTTGACATCATTGAAAAGAGGTCACATGACCTCAAAAAGCATATAGTAAGAGAGAAGAGGACCCAGAGCTTGGAGAAGCTCGATCAGATTTCAGAACAGGTGGAGCAACTTGTGGGAGCATTGAATGCCAATGCTTGCAATTTTGTGTCTGCTATTGCTAGGATTCTCGCTGAGCAGAAGGAGCTTCCATCGACACGGAGCAGCCCACGCAGCCTGTCGAGCACGTCTACTATGTGCAAGCCCCGGAGCAGCCCACACATCCATAGACTCAGATTGTTGTGTATCAACCTGAGATGCCTCCAACAGGATCTGGGCAGTTTTTCTCATCACCACCGCATATCCAGGAAGTAAATGGTGTGTGGAATAATGACGTGTCTGAATTACCCTTGTTAATTAAATGTGTCTCAATTTTTGTTATAGTCGGGCAATCAGGATCGATCAAAAAATAACCGCATTAATCAATAAATCGTCGAATTAATGTATGTACAGTTTGATGTTTTTTTAAACTAGGTAAGCCTCAGGGTCGACTCAAGGAGGAAAAGGAACAACTTTGGATCAGATTAGATCAATTAGCTCGCGATTTTCCAAGCAATTTTTTTTATGCAATAAAAATACCAATTGTAGAATGTAGACGAGTTAGGTCAATATGAAAACACACAACTTGGCTAAATTACTTTTAATGTCAAATTAATACAAATTAGCCAAGTTATATTTTTCCTACAAACTTAATCCAATAATGAATGCAAAATGTATTTTTTTGGAATTTTTTAACTTAAGATGCAACAATGAAAAATGTAAACTTTTTTTGAGATTTTTAAGCAATTTTTCGTGCAAACAGATTGCAAAAATCATGAGAAATTTACTAGAAGAGAAATATGATGAAATGAAACTACACTAATATTTTTGGAATTTTCTAAAAATTTATGATTTTTTATGATTTTTTAAGAAAACAGAGTGACCGCGAGTATTTAATTTTTTTTATAAATCCACAAATTAAATTTATCTAGTAAAACAATTACCCTAAAAAGATATTTTAATAAGGAATCCAATAGAATTGAAGTTTCTCAAAAAGATCTTCATGTATTTAATTAAAAATCATTTACCAAAATCACTAAGAAATTTATTTTATGCAAAATAAAATTCCAATTTAGATGAAATTCAAATAGCAATTAAATCACATTCATGCACATCATCTCTAATTCTTTCACAATTTTTGGAGCAATATTTAACTAAATATGAATTACAGAACACATAATGGGTAAAACATCTAATTTTTCACCAAAATAATTTCATTTTATTATCCAATGCTCATAAAAATCTAAGTAAATATCCATGATATAAAGATTTAAAAGGTCTACAAAATGATATTTTTTATTAACAAATAATGAAAAAATGATGTCTGAATTAATGATTAAAGTCAGGGGTGTCTTTACAATACATAAATTGAATTAAAATAAACAAACTGTACACAGTGGCATTTTTACAAATAAACAAACTTAACGGATGAAGTAGCAATTTTTACAAAAAATAAAAATAAAAATAAAAAGACCTTGATTCTTCTTACGCTAGGGCACGCAAGAAGCGGCATGCGTGTGTGGCGGACGGGGCTAGCCGGGAAGCAAAGTGGCACAGTTGTGCGGCGGTGGCCGGCGCAAGGGGTGGGCATCCGTGTGCTGGGTGGCACAATTATGTGGTGAAGCGGCCACGCACAGGCCGTGCTCGTGGAGGGTGGCGGTTGGCACTACGTGTAGCGGAGCGAAGTGGCAGCGGTCACGACTGTGGGCATGCGGCGGTATGGTGCTGCAACCACGCGGAGGGAGGTTGGAGCGGTTCTAGGGTGGTGTGCGGCAGGTGCAGCCTGTGGTGGCATCGGCCATGCACGACCGCACGTGGACATCGAGGGACTGTGGTGCAGGCCGACGTAGGTGAGGCTGCGGGTACGACCAGGGTCGGTGCGTGGAGCCACGATTGGGGCTTTGAGGTGAGGAGCTGGCAACAGAAGGGCATGGCTTGGGAGAAGGGTGGCCATTGGTGGCGAGGGCGCACGACAGTGCAGCAAAGCGGCGACGTCGGCGGCGAGGGGTGAACCATGAGGTCAGTCGCGGGCTGGCGACATGATGGGGGCGTTGCACAAGTTAGCTAGGACCTGCTTCTTTTTTTATTATTTTTTTGTTTAATTTTTTTGTAACTTTTGTATTTTTTGTTGTAAACAGGAATTGAAATTGTGAGAATGAAGAGGTGGTGTTGTGGTGGATTTATTGATGTAATAAAAAATTATGGTTATGGGCTGGTGTGCGTGTAATGATGATGTTGATTGTGATTGTGGTGTGTTTATGAAAATGTTTTGGTGATGAACAACAAGGAAAAACTTGTTATATAAAAAAATTGAGAGAGTGAAGATAGAAGATTTACCTGTGTAGTCGCTTGGAGAGTGGAGCAGCTATGTGCGGCCTCCGTCATCGCCTCGATTCAATTCGACGAAAAATCAAAGAAGCTCGGTTGTGACCTGAAGAGATGCACACCGACACACGAAAGAGTCCTTGTGGATCTCTCTGTAAGGTTGTCGTTGCTCAACTCGTCTCCTACAGCTGTGACCTGAAGGTTAAAGGGGCTCGACCTCACTTCTCTCGAAACGGTGAATGGAGAAGAATGAAGGAGGAGACGGGAATAACAAGGAGGAGATGGGAGTTAGAATAGATGTGGAGATAGTGGCGAGAATGGGGAGTTGGTAACTTAGAGCGGAGGACAAGTAAAGGAAGAAGAAGTAAAATGGGAAAAATTAATAAAACGAAATAAATAAAATAAGTAGGCTACTAAAAATAAAGAAGAAAAAATAAATAAAAGAAAATAAATAAATAAATAAATAAAAATAAAATAATAAAAAATAATAAAATAATAAAATAAAATAACGAAATAAATAAATAATAATAATAAATAGGGTGACACGTGGTGGCTCCAAGAGCTGCCACATATCGCACCTGGAAAAATAAAAAAATAAATGTAAAGAAAATAAATAAGAAATAACAAAAGGGTTCAAATGAAAAAGTAGTCAACATAAAAGTCGCTTGTCTCGACCAGATCTACAACTTTTGTGAAGGACTAAAAATCAAAGAAAGTCATCTGTACAAAATGTATTTGTGGGTGGTACCTTATAGATATACAATACCGTATTTTTATCTTTATGTAGTTTTTTTGTTATTTTTAAAAGAGAAAAATTAAAAAAATAGAGAAAATATGGAAGGAATATTTACAATTTATTTTAATTTTTTTGGATTTTTAGTAATTAAGAAAATAAAAAGATAAAATACAAGGGCAAAAAAGGTCAATATGTACAATATACAATAGGGGCCCAAAACCCAAGTTTCATATACGATCTCCGGTTTTAATAAAATTGGTATTGTTTTAAAGGTATTTGAATGTATATTACTTTAAAAATAGGTAGACCTAAATCGGGTACCATATGAGAGAGATATGCAACTTTTAAGGCCCCTAGTTTCAAACTTGGACTCAGGTTTTATTGGTTAATTTTACATGTTAGTATTATTTTAATATTTTTCATAATTAGTGTTAGTAATATATACACTATTGAGTTGATTTTACTGTATTTGGAGTTAGTACAAAATAGATACAAATATGGTATTTACAGGTGATTTTTACAAGTGAAATGGGCTTCTTATTTATGTAATTTTGAATGCTAAAATGCAGATAATATTTACATATGGATGAATGTTAATTATGCAATATAAGTGGAAATATACAGCTAATTACCCGGGAACAAAGTTCTATATTCAACTTTTTGAGTGATGAATCACATATTCATCAACCCCCTATACTTAAACCTTGCTCGTCCTCAAGCAACTAAAATGAAATGCAAGAGTGAAATGATTTTGGGTTCCATACCAAGGTCTTGAACGAAAGGTGAAAATGGAGCTTAACTCAACCTTTGGATTAATAATGTGGCAGAACCTTATTGGGATCTAAATTTAAGACCTAACAATAATTAATTTCCATAAGTCTTCTATTCAAGATGCCTCAACAGTCAAGTTAGAACAAATCCTCATACGTAAATTTCTTATGACTATGGTTCTTACTTATACTGTGTAAGTGAAATATATCTCTCCACATCAGAAATGTCAAAGAACCAGCCTCCTTTAACAAGGTAACTCTTATTCCCCGATCCAGTAACTCTTTGCTCGAGGAGCGGGGTATTCCTTTGTAAGTTCAAGTGCGACCAGCTCAAGAAGAGGGGGTAAAGAGAAGAATGGATGGTAGCCAGTGTGGCTACCTATCCTAGGATGCTTGAACAGTGTAGCCAAGTCATCTAGTTGCAGGCTTCTATGATATGAGGCTTTGAAACACATGCCTTGCAAATATACATACTCCGACAAGCATTTTATTTTCAATTTGGCCCGTCCATTTTTTTTGGAGTTCTCTCTTTTCTTTTCTTTTTTCTCTTTTTTTTGAACTATATACAAGGCGCGGCATGTACATCAGAAGTTTTTCCTATTGAGCCAGTAGACTATCCCTATTTTGAAGCTTTTTTGCAATCTGAAGCATCTCGTCCTTAGACGTCAACACCACTAGACTAGGTTGAGATGCACTACCCTCCCTAGAGGAGGATGGATGTTTCCACCTGTGTGCTACTCCAAGCCAAAGGACTCTACCTCCTCATCACCTCATCAATGAAGAGCTACATGCATGGTGCTTGTCCAAGTTAGGTCACTATCTAAAAGAATCGTGCGTGTGTATGAAATATTCTACTTAGACCAATCATGATGACATGTGAACATAGACTTGCGGACTCAAAGAATTAAGTTACTTGACCTGAAAAATCTTAACTCCAGTTCCTATAAGGTTCTTCTAAAAGTAGGTAGAATATGGTCAAATCAAATCCATCCTCAACATCTATTCATAACTTGGTTCAGAACCCACTAACTTTTCACTTAGCATATGCTAGATATGCACATAAAATGCAGATGACATGATATGTATATCAATGAAATGCAAGACACGTATCTTTTTTAATGCAAGGATGATATGAAAGAGTAGATAAGAAGCCTTTATTTTTAATTTTTTTTGTTGTTTTGTGTTTTTTTGGTATACCTCCTATTTTATAACAAATTGTACAAAAATTTTTCATACAAATTATACAAATGTTATACAATAATTTTTACAAGAATACTATTTACAAGAATTTTACAACTTTTTGTACAAGTATTATACATATTATACAATATACTAGTATACATGTATTAAAAAATTCAAATTTTAGCCACCCTGTAATTGCTGCATAATATATATAAAAAATACGCAAAAGTATGAGCTATGGGTAAAGTATATATGTGATATATACATGCCCCCTTATACTTAGCGTGTGTTATGTCCTCAGAGCATGAGAAGCGAGGAAAAAGACAGCTCGTGCTAAGCGTAGGAGAGCTAAACTTACAAAAATGTATAAAAGCCGCTCTGCCTCCCTATACTTAGGTTCTAGCATCCTAAGCATAGAAGAAGATCAAAATGGGGCGGGCGAAGTTAAAAGGGGGAATGGAGGAGTATATATACATGATAGGCATCGGTCCCCCCTATACTTAGGCTCTGGTCAGCCTAAGTATAGGACAGGAGTGAGTGTGAGAATCGATGAGATCTAGAGAATATACAGAGAATGGTGAAGAGACTCGGGTCACTCTCTCCCCTATACATAGGATCTGGTCACCCTAAGGATAGCCATAAAATGAAATGATATGGAGTCGGGGCAAGTGATTCGAATCACTGGGGAGGGAGGGAAAGAAAATATATACAAGGAGGAGTGAGAATATACAAGGATCAAGAAGGTTTGTGACGAACCTTCTTGTGGGAGCGAGGAGGTGGGTAATATACATATGTGTCATTGTCGGCATCGTCCTCAGATGAATAATAATGAGGTTTAGGGATCGTCCAATGAGAGTCGACACACAGCTGCTTGCTCAAGTAGGGCTTAAGAATAACCGAACTAAGTTCACTCATATAAACCACCTTATCCGGACCCGATGAGGATTCCTCCGAAAATTCCTTCACCGAAATGCTGAAGGAGACTTTCTTAGTCGATTTTCTAGAACCTGAATCATTGAGAGGGAGAGGAGAGCGATGCGCCTTGAAAGGTTCAGGGGAACACCTCGAGGAATCAATTCTTGACTTCCTCTCACTAGATAACTGACTAGAGGAGGAAGCAACCGTGTTTTTATGTAGGGTCAATTTAGTCTTGGTTGTCTCCTTTGAAGGTTCGGGATGTGGTGCAGTGCTGACCATGGGTTCTTCATCAGACGAGTCACCATATAAATTGTAATATTCTTGAAGGGTCAACACACGTCTCGGGGAGGTACTAGTGATCTCAGTTGGCTTGACATTATTGGTCTCTTGTGTCGGATCATCAAAATGGTCAAGACAATCAACAAAAAATGTGTCCGGCTCAATGACAACTTCGGGTCGTGAATCCTCCTTAGAAAGTGTCATAGTGGTGGTTCAAGCAGTTGGTGAAGTGGAGATGTGGGGATTTTCTGAGCCAACGGTTGTTCGGATAGTCGATATATCAGGTGTAGTAGAGAGAAGGGACTCGTCTATTTCTGGGTGGTAACGACTGTCTATGGATATGCGGGTCACCCTAGAGTAAAGTGTATCAAAGAATGGGTGAGGTCATAGTGCTCCCAATGCTGTAAAATCGATTTCTTGAGTCTCACAATCTATAGTTGCCTTAGCCAAGGCTAAGAACAGCTTCCTGAGAATAATGGGAGACTGGGTAAACTCTCTTCGATGCTCAATGTCAATGATTGTGAAGTCTACCTGAAGTAGATCACCTTGGAAAGTAACGATGACTGAAATGTTTCCTCTCTACCATTTTATAGATCGATCGGCTAGCTGAACGATCTCTCTCGACTTCTTAAGTGGCCTGAGTTTGAGCTTGTCAAATACATAGGTCGGGAGGATATTTATCAGTGAGTCATCATCGATTCTTGCATGGGTAAAGGTAGTGTATTTGATTTCACATTCAACCCTAGGCAGTCGCTTCACTCTGCGGCTCTTGGTCTTTCTCCCCATCACAAAGAAGGTGTCCATAGTCACTATGTGTCTTTCAGTCCTTGTCCTCTTATTGCCCGACCTCTTATGCATCAACTTACTTCTCAAAAATCGTTTGAGGTCGGGGAAGTGATCTATGACCTTTATTAAGGGAAGATTAAAAATCAATTCTTCATCGAGTGCTTCCCTTAAGGTAGGATACAATGTTTTAGGTCATTTTTATTTTCTATTTTTATGAGATTATCTTGTTTTTCATTTTCTGGTCTTTTTTATATTTTCAATTTTTTTGGTATTTTTGATGGATGAATGATCAGACTCTGGATTGGAGGGTAAGTGGTTAGTAGAAGGGAAGGTAAAGCTTACTCCAGATTTATAGAGTGTGTGGGTTCCCTAATGTTCGCTCTATATTCAATCTCCAAACTACTCGTATCCTTTTCCACATTCATTACCAAGCTGGCAGAAATTGAGTGCAATAATTTCATGACATCTCTCAATTTATTACCAAATGATTCATTTTTCTCAATAAGTGTAGAGATGTCATCCTCCACAAAATTATAATGACGAGTCATGGGAGAGTTATACTCAATTGGAGGATACTACTGATAACTTGGGGTCTCATACTCAACATAACTAAACCCTGGCATGTAATTTTGGGTCGAGTATGGATCATCTGTTTGGCAGATATCGATCAGAGCATCATGTAATGGAGTCAATGAACGAGGGACTGGTAAGTCTAGCTCATGAATCCAAGCCCTTGAAAGAGTAGGATCCCCAAATGTGTGATACGAAGGCTGGTCAATGTAGGTTGATTACTAGGGTCAATCAAGTCAGGAAGATTATAAGGTGCATGCCTCTCCATTCAGGTTGTTCGATCGACCAAGTTATACCCTAAAGTCAAGTCGAGATGTGTATGGATGATTCGTTGACTTGTCCCATCATTCATATGAAGGGGAAATGAAGTATGTGGGGGTCGGTAATTCTGTCAGTCATCTGTCTCAGCAACGACTTGCTCTTCGTTTGGTTCTTTGATTCCAACAAGATCTCGAGAATAAGGATAGTCAACCCAAGATGGAAGTGGATCCAGAGTGTTAGAATATGGAATAGGTGAGAAATATGAAGAAGTGGAGAAATTAGTCAAAGTTCTGACTTCATAATCAGGTCGAGGTGGAACCGACCACGGGTAAGGGTCTCCCGTGGATGGCGGAGGATACATGGAAGAAGGAGAAGGTGAAGATGAATGGTATATGATCGAGGAGGAATGACCAGAGGTCTTAGGGTATGGGGACCAATATCCCGACATCTTGAAGAGGAGAGGATGAATATAAGCAAATCGAGGTAAAAAACGTGCAATTACACAGGATAACACACAAACGTAAGAGCAAACCCCCAGTTCACGCTCAACATGGTGAAGGACCCAAAGTTAGATGTGATTAATCTGATTGATTTTAACTTTGATTTTTCAAGCAAATAACAAGGATTACGTGGCCTAAAGGGAAGTCAGCTCAAAGCCGGATGCGTCTCTCCTATTTAACCTGTCTCCTAAGGTATCAACACCCTTCCTTTCTTCGCTGCTATAACTAGCTGAGAAGTTCAAGGACCTTCCCCTATCTACCTACCGAAGTAGGCGGAGGCTGACAAGGCTTATAACTTCACCCAGGAGGGTTACTAGCAACTTGTCGTGGTGTACAGCTGCTTCACCCCTATCTACCCGCCAAAGCAGATGGAGGCAACTTGGTGCTGGTCAGTTGAACCTCAAGTAGTTCAGCCTGTGATATTTGCTAGGATCGGTGTACGTGATATGGAAGGCAGGGATTTTGGCTCTGCCTTATGGTGTGCACACACATTTTGTTCCCTTACTATGCCTAAAATCAAGGTCGAGGTTACTCTCCCGCAAAAAAGGGTCTATTTAAGTCAATTTTGTTGGTACAATTCAATTAGCAATCCCGATTTTAGAGATTAGTTGTCACTATAATTAATCCACACAAGCAATCACATCTACCGTCTAGTCCCAAATCCTTTATCCTAGGTTAGAAAAATCGGGAGAGAAAATAAAAAAAGACGATGCAATCGAGGAAATGATAATGAATGGTTGAGTAAGAAGACTTCTAGTGCCTCCAGCTCTCTACAATGCAGGATGCAATACTGAATTGAAATTTTACACAATATGGAATGCAGTCAAGAAACCGTTCCTAGACAGGCAGTTCTATTAGCGAGTAATGAACAAATTAATTTAGACTTATAGATCTGTGGTCTAAATGCATCTTGTTAAATGTGATGTGTGTTCCTATAAAGTATGAGCACAAACAATCCTAAGAAAGCTCTAAGAGTCGCGAGTGCAGGTCCTATCCTACGTCAATCAACCACAGAACACAGAGACTCTTTTTATTATTCAATTACATGCGTCAGAACCCAAACGGGAACCATTGTAAATGCAGATGCTTTTTTTTCTCAAAACCACTCAGTTCAAATCGATGTTGGTTCTTCGGCTCACCTGGCGAATTACCTTCGATGCCTCATGTTCCTCACACAAAAATAAACAATGGTTAGAGAGAACGACACAAAATAAACAAATAAATAAATAGAGAAATATTTACAAGAAAAACCGAGAATCAGACTACCTGGGGATGGAAAACCAAAACCTAATTTTCTAAAATGATCCTAAGTTGCTTTCCTCCCTGACAACGACGCCATTTGACGTATCCAAAAAATGCCCTTTTTAATTTGATTGAATGTGTGTCGTTTTTGTTGTCGTCGGACAATCATGATCGATCAAAAAATAACCACACTAATCAATAAATCATCGAATTAATATATGCGCAGTTTCATGTTTCTTTAACCTGAACAAGCCCCAGAGTTGACTCATGGAGAAAAAGGAATAACTTCCTATCAAATTAGATCAATTAGCTTGAGGTTTTCCAAGTGGTATTTTTTGTTTTTTTATGCGATAAAAATGCCAAATGTAGTATGTAGACGAGTTAGGTTAAGATGAAAACACACAACTTGGCTAAATTAATTTTAATGCCAAATTAATTCAAATTAGCCAAAGTATATTTTTCCTACAAACCTAATCCAATAATGAATGCAAAATGTATTTTTTGGAATTTTTGGACTTAAGATGCAACAATGAAAAATGCAAACTTTTTTGGGGGATTTTATGTAATTTTTCGTGCAAACAGAATGCAAAAATTATGAAAAAAATATTAGAAGTGAAATATGATGAAATGAAAATACACCAATTTTTTGGAATTTCCTCATCATATACGATTTTTTTATGAATTTTTCAAGGAAAATAGAGTGATTGTGAGTATTTTATTTTAAATAAATCCACAAAATAAAATTATCCAGTAAAAAATTTATCTCAAAAAGATATTTTAATAAGGAATCCATGAGAATTGAAATTTCTCAAAAATGACCTTCATGGATTTAATTAAAAATCATTTACTAAAATCACTAAGAAATTTATTTTGTGCAAAAGTCAATTCTAATTTACATGAAATTTGGATAATAATTAAATCACATTCGTCCACATGATCCCTAATTTTTTCAAAATATTTTAGCAATATTTATTTAAATAAGAATTACATACCATGGAATGGGTAAAATATCTAATTTTTCACCAAAATAACTTTATTTTATTACCCAATACATAAAAAATTGAAATAAATATCCAAGAGATAAAGATTTAAATGCTATACAAAATGATTTTTTTTTATTAAAAAATAATGCAAAATTGGTGTCCAAATTAATGATCAAAGTCAGAGGTTTCTTTGCAATACATAAATTTAAATTAAATAAACAAACTACGCACAGGGGCATTTTTGCAAATAAACAAACTTAAAAGATGAAATTGAAATTTTCACAAAAAATAAAAAAATAAAAGGACCTTGATTCTTCTTACGTTAGGGAACGCAAGAAGCGGCGGGCGGGCGTGGCGGGCAGGGCTAGCTAGAATGCAGGGCGGTGCGGTTGTGCGGCGGTGGCCAGCGCGAGGTGCAGGCATTCGCTCGTAGGGTAACGCAGTTGTGTGACGGAGCGGCCGCACACAGGCTGTACTCATGGAGGGTGGCGGTCGGTGCTACGCGTAGCTAGGCGAAGGGGCGGCCTAGCCTAGAGGGTGGCGGTCACGGCTGTTGGAACATGGTGGCACGATGCTGCAACCACGCAGAGGGAGGCTAGAGCGGTTCTGGGGTGGCGTGCGGCAGGCGCTTCCTGTGGTTGTAGCGGCCACACATGGACGTTGAGGGCTGGTGGTGCAGGCCGACGCTGGTGGGGGTACGGGTACGACTAGGGTCGTTGCATGGAGTCGCGATCTGGGTTTCGCGGTGAGGAGCTGGCGACGGCGGGGCGCTACTATGGAGGAGGGTGGCCGCTGGTGGCGAGGGCGCACGACGGTGCAGCAAAGCGGTGCGACGAGGGGTGAACCAGGAGGTCAGCCGCGGGCTGGCGACACGACGGGGGTGCTCCACAGGGAGGCTGGGACCTACTTCTTTTTTCTATTTTTTAATTAAATTTTTTTGTAATTTTTTTTGTTTTTTTTGTTGTAAATTGGAAATGAAATTGTGGGAATGAAGAGGTGGTGTTGTGGTGGAGATGTTGATGTAATATGAAATGATGGTTATGGGTCGGTGTGCGTGTGATGATGATGGTGATTGTGGTTGTGGTGGTGTTTATGAAATTGTTTTGGTGATGAACAACAAGGAACAGATTGTTATATAAAAAGTGAGAGAGTGAAGATAGAAGATTTATTTGTATAGTCACCTGGAGAGTGGAGCAGCTATGTGCGGCCTCCGTCGTCGCCTCGATTCGATTCGACAAAAAAATCAAAGAAGCTCGGTTGTGACCTGAAGAGATGCACAACGACACGTGTAAGAGTCCTCGTAGATCTTGCCTTGAGGTTGTCGTCTCTCAACTCGTCTTCTATCGCTGTCACCTGAAGGTTAAAGGGGCTCGACCTCACTTCTCTCGAAACTACGGATGAAGATGAATGAAGGAGAAGATGTGAATAAAAAAGAGGAGAGGGAAGTTAGAATAGATGTGGAGATGGTGTTGAGAATGGGGAGTTGGTGACTTGGAGAGGAGGACAAGTAAAGGGAGAAGAAGTAAAATGGGGAAAATAATAAAAAGAAATAAATAAAATAAGTAGGCAACTAAAAATAAAGAAGAGAAAATAAATAAAAGAAAATTAAGTAATTAATTAATTCAAATAAAATAAATAAAATAATAAAATAAAAATACGAAATTAATAAATAATAATAATAGGGTGACATGAGGCGGCTCCAGGAGCTGCCACGTGTCGCACCTGGAAAAATAAAAAAAATAAATGTAAATAAAATCAAAAAGAAATAAATAAAAAGTTCAAATAAAAAAGCAGTCAACACGAAAGTTGCTCGTCTCGACCAGATCTACAACTTTTGTGAAGGACTGAAAATCTAAGGAAGTCATTTGTACAAAGTGCATTATTGGGTGGTACATTATAGATATAAAATACAGTATTTCTATCTTTTGCAAATTTTTTTGTTATTTTTAAATAAGATAGAAATCAAAATAAAATAACATATGAATGGAGAATTTACAATTTAATCCATTTTTTTATTTTTAATAATTAAGAAAATAAAAATATAAATATAAGGGCAAAAAAGGTCAATATGTACAATATACAATAGCGGCCCAAAACCCAAGTTTCACATACGATTTCCGATTTTAATGAAATTGGTCTTGTTTTAGAGGTCTTTGAATGTATATTACTTTAAAAGTGAGTAGACCTAAATCAAGTACCATATTAGAGAGATATGCGCATTTTAAGGCTCCTAGTTTCAAACTTGGACTCGGGTTTTATTGGTCAATTTTACTAGTATTTTCTAATATTTTTCCATAATTAGAGTTAGTAATATATACACTAAGGAGTTGCTTTTACTAGATTTGGAGTTAGTATAAAATAGATACAAATATGGTATTGACAGGTAATTTTTACAAGTGAATTGGGCTTCTTATTTATGTAATTTTTAATGCTAAAACGCGGATATTATTTACACATGCATGAACGCTAATTATGCAATATAAGTGGAAATATGCAGCTAATTACTCGGAACAAAGCTCTATTTTCAACTTTTAGAATGATGAATCACATATTCATCAAACGACGATGCACAACTGGCCCATCCTAGGTGACCTTCCTAGGGTCAAAATATGGCCATCATGACCTACCACTAGTAGCAGTAGGGGGAAGACAGTTCCAGCCCCATTAGAACTAGCAACCTCCAAACTACAGCAACATTTGGAAGTAGAATACCAGCACGGTCCTTAACAGTCAGGCTACCGCAGTCAAGGATACCGTCAGCAACAATCGATTGCTTCATATTAGCATTAGTACTCCAGTTGTCCACATTCTCAATACTTCCAGCACTCATCATTCTAGTCTCCACATTATCAGCAATACCAGGGATACCAATAGCCTCACCCTCCGCAATACCACAGTCAACGACCTCATCCGACCAATTCATCCAAGGCCTCACCGTTGAACCCGGCTCTCGATTGCTTGTCTCAGCTCGTGAAGAATATGGCAGAGATGACCAAAAAGATCGTTGACATGACAGATACCAAGATAGTCATTCCAGCATAGGTCGAGGCTAATGGAATAACTTCTTACACCAGGAGAAGGTATCTGACAGTGTCTAGCCTGATTCAGGTGAATTAAATTGCTTTCTATCTAATGTTGTTGCTCTCAAGAGTGGTAGGACATTCCGACCACCGGCCGACGGTGAAGGGAAAACATCTAGCATCTAATTATGAGTCATTAGCCCAACAATCACCAGAACGTGGTACTATTTTTCGATGAGCACTAGTTGACACAAAAACACAAAAAATGAAGAAAATTCAAAAACACAAAAAGATGGAGCCAACAGCAACCTCGGTGGAGTCCAGCCAACCTCGGAGATGCCAACTCCCGTAGCAGACCCAAAGCCAGCTTGTGAAGTTGATCCGCCTATTTTGGTCCACAAATAGTAGAGGATTTTGTACATTCACACCCTCTACATGTATTGCATTATATGGGCAAACATTTGAATCATATAAATTTTTATTATGTAAATATTCCTTTTCCCGAAGCAATGAAAAAATACAAAAAAAATGAAAAAATTGAAAAATGATTTGTTTGATCCTGCTATTGTAGAGATTATTTAAAATTTGGTCTTGAACATGCCATTAATGAAAGCGCTTGAGTAATGCATGCAGTAAAGAAAGGTTTGAAAGATGCATGTATGACGAGGAGTCGTCCTTGCCCTCATAATTCCAGAAGGCCAAGTGGTAAGGTTGAAAAGCACATCCTCACCATGGCCATAGTTAACGCCATCAGGTATCTATTGGACAAAAGCCTAGACAGGAGAGCACCACTCATTTGCTGCGAGATGTTCTTCTGTCAATCTCAAGACCACCTCACTGCTCACCGAATTTTGGTTAGGACCGCTCAAGCCTACCAAGATTATTCTGCAATTCACAGACAAATCAGTTAAGTGTCCTAGGGGCATGTTGGAGGACGTGATCAGTATTGTACATGGGATGTAGTTCCTTGTTTATTTTTTTGTGCTCAACATGGACGTCTCTATACCTCTGCTTCACACTCGCATTATCCTTGGCTGACCATTCCATCAAATAGCCAAAGCAGTAGTGAATTATGGCACTAGAGAGCTCACCTTCAGTTCCACAAACATCAAGGTCAAGATAGAGACCGTATCTGAATCGAAGCCAACCCTAGGAGCATCTGCAGTAAGCATGCAAGCTGATAACCATCTCAATGACTACAACCTTTTGAAAAAATCTAGGACATATGGATGACATTGAGATACACGAATTCCTCTCTCCAGAGGAAGGAGTGGAAAATGCAGTCGATTTCCCTTTGACGATGATGGCATGATTTTTGCTGATGTGCCAGATGAATTCTTTATGGGCTCGTTGAGTTTTGAAGACCAAGAACAGATCTGTGAGGGGTTTCTGCAATGAAGAGGATATCATTAAAAATTTCTGTGAATTTTTTAACAAAGAAACAAAACAATTAAAGATGGACACCAAATATATGAAAGAACTGCCACCTGCAATAATCCCATAGGTCACCATTGAAGTAGCTCCAACTCTGTCTGAGATAAAACCATTACCCTCCAATATGAAGTATGCCTTCCTATGGGTAAGCCTAACATGTACCCCGGTCATCATTAGGCACATTTGACTGAAGGCCAAGAATCCCGTTTAAAGGAGGTTCTTGAAAGAAACTACACGGTGATAGGCTGGAAGATATCGGATCTCCATGGGATCAATCCTTCACTCTACTCACATCACATCTACCTTGAAGACAATAGAAAACCTCCCATGAATTCCAGAGAAGGTTGAATTCGAACATCCGAGAGGTCTTATGAAGGAAATTTCGAAAAGGTATGATGCTGGTATCAATTATCCCATCTCTGACAGCAAATAGATGAAGCCCCTACACGTAGTGCCGAAGAAATCTGGGATCACCATCGTATAGAATGAAAAAGGAGAGGATATTTCGATCATAGTACCCACCTCTTAACGAGTGTGTGTTGACTACTGAAGATTGAGCCTCGCCATTGATGAATCCACATTTCATCATCTTTATTCTATCATTTTGGCCTCAAAAATCCTGGCAAATGTGTGTAAATACCCTTAATTCCCACATCTTAGCATCCATGCATGTGCATGTAAATAGTGTATAAAGTACTGTATTTAAAGCCAAAATTATAGAATAAATAAAATAAAAGAAAAAGAGTAAAATATTGTAAATATTATATGACCCGAAACCTCGAGACCTAGGCATCTAGATGAATAGGTCGACAAGGAATAAAGTAGGGGGAGATAAGGGTCGAAATACAATAAAGATACATATTCTTTTTATTCAATCTTTATTCATTTTGGGACTTAATTTTGGTTCCACTTTTTATACCTCAAATAAAGAAACTTTGTACATAAAAGTTGTAGATAATTAAATAAATAAAAATACAAAATTGATTTCACTGAAATATAATATACAGATAAAAAGTTATGGTGCGAATAAAAATCTAGAATCCCAACTTCCTAGACCTGTATCTCCCAAATAAAACCTCAAAATTGTCAAACTCACCTTTAATTGTATATAATTTAAAATAAGCTATTTAATGGTAGTGGTTTCGCATTTGGCGGAGCTACGGTTTGAAAGTTAAGTTTTGGACCCCTTTTGTATACATGTACAGATTAAAATATTCATTTTATTATTTATTCATTATTTTAATATTTTTATATTTTTATAATTTTGTAAATATTATCTATAATAATAAATATATTCATTAAAATAAGAATAAAAACTCAAAGAAAACATATAATAAAATACGTGTATATAGTATACATAGGTACAATACCTGTATAACTCATTCTTATATTTTATTAAGTGTACAAATCATTTCAAAAAAATAAAATAAAATTATATTTAAGTGTATAAAAACACTTTATAAATTTATAAAGTAATAAGTACATAAATTAATTAATTAAATACACGAAATAAAAATAAAATATTAAAACATATAGATGTATATACCTATATAGCCTATAAAAGGTAACTTGTAAAAGAATACCTCATAAAAAATTTAAAAATCATATTAAAATACCTTATAATATAATAAACACTTTTTATTAAATAACCAAAAATTAAATAAATCGTTTACTATTTTAAATTAATTTTTCAAATCTTTTTCAGGAGCTTTTTCCTGGTTGGTCCACGTGGACCAACCAGGTGGTCTGGACCGTTGACCGAGGGTCAACAGTATGACCTTCCTCATGTGCATCTGTCAGAGTTGAATTTTTACCCATGTTCTCGTTTTTTTCGAGGATAGCCCTTTCATCGTTTCGCCTATCGACCTTCACAACTTTTGATCCCCATTCATCGAGGATACACGCCCAAGGTTAATCTTGGGGCGTGGATCATCGATGCGTGCTTGCTTCCTCGTTCTTCTCTCCCTGTCCGTCAACTCTTCAAAATACAACCCTCCCTGTCCATTCAATTTTCGAACCCCATTTTGTCCCGATCTTCTCCCCTTTTCGTGTGCTTTGGCTCCCTGGAGGTGACAGCTCCAGATCTAGCCATCCAAGGAGGAGTTTCGTTGTGGATTAGGGCGAGTTCCACCACCTCCGGCGAACCCCACCGTCGAGGTATCTTATACCTCAGGATAACTCCTTTGAGGTGCTTGTTTTCCTCTTTTTCCTTGCTTTTTTTTATTCACGGTAGTTCTAGGATTCATTGCCCATCTTAACCCCCTCATTTCGCATATCGATTCGCACAATTGATACCCTCGCCGGAGCTACCTCCGGCCGACCGTCACCTTCACCATCCCCGCGTCCATTTGCTCCCCCAACCTTCGAGGTACTTGGCAATCGAAGGTTTAATCCCTTTTGTGCAGGTCTTAGGCGCGGAAAGAGATCCTGGAGCCATTTTGTTTGTGTGCCGGAGATACCTGGAGGGCACCAGCTCCTCCGACCTCGCAGGTGAACGTCATATGATCCCCGTCCATTTTGAGGCCTCCAGACGATTGAAGGAGCCCATTGGCGTGCTCCTGGACATCCTCGCAGTGACGAAGGATGGCGGCGGAAGGTGAGCGCGGTGATCCAAACTCGTCAGGACCGTGTTCTACCTCTGTTCTTACAACGTAGCTCGGAGCCGTCGGATTCGCCCCTGTTCTTCCAGGCCGTGCATCCATCGTTCTATCACACACAGCCTCAAACGTTGATATCCTCCCATAGATCTAATCTGGGCCGCACAAGACGAACGGGTATTGGCGCACAGGAGCTTGACACGTGTCAAGTGGGAGAAATCCCACCGTCCAATCACGCCAAGGCGAGGGTATTTTGCATATCATCCCCCGCCATTTTTGTAATAATTATTTAGTACTTAAACCTTCGTAGGCAGTGTTAAAACTTTTGTAACATTTGCGTACCACCCCCGAACCTTTTTGGATATTGCATTCGAGTCCAAGCCACGTCACCTCGCGTGCTCATGCGCGTGAGGGGAGTGGCTATTTTGCAAAGGACCCCTTGCGTGTTTAGCTATTTCGTTTTGGTCCAAAAACATTCAGATCCAGCATAATATTTTTGGAGTATTTACAATATAGCCCCTGAAGGTTTTGTTAACTACATTGGTGTCCCTGCCAGGTGCGCACGTGGGTCTGGTGTTTTTGCAAAGGTACCCTTGCGGGTTTTGACATTCATATTCAGTCTAGTAAATGTGATGGTTAGTTGTGAAATTTTGTGAAAATTTGCAAGTGAACCCTTGGATGTTTGTCTGTTTACATATATGCCCTTGCTAGGCCTTGTAGTTTTGTATGCTTCTCCTTTTTATTGCATGCATCTATAAATTGCTAAAAATCAGCAAAAAATTAGATTGAGCTAATGTTGCATTGCTCATTCACGCCATATTTTTATTTTGCATATTTATTGCATCATAATATTTATTAAAAATCAAAAACATGCATTTTCAGCACTGTTTGCATTAGAAAATCCATAAAAATTAGTAAAAGTTTTTGGAAACTTCAAAAAAATATATATTTTGCGTATCTTATCATATTTTAGTGTCGGTCCAAAAATCACTAAAAAATTCAAAGTAAAACTCATAAAAATTAGAAAACCTCTAAAAATTTCATAAAAATCTGAAAAATTCAAGAAAAATTCTAAAAATACAATTTCAATTGTTGTATTTTCCTTATTTTATTCTCTTTCATTTAAAATTAATTTGAGGATTTTTGGACTCTAATTTCTATTTTTCATCCTCATTTCAATTTCGGCCAGTAGCTTAAGTCATTGTTTTCCAGTATTTTGACTTTTAAAAATACCAAAAAAATAGGAAAAACCTGTAAAAATAACAAAAATATTATAAAATTATAAAAAGACCAAAAATTTTTATTTTCTGAATTTTGGCTATTTTTCCTTATTTTTTAAATACTCTACCATTCTCTTTTCTTATATTGTGTATATCTTATATTTATAAAAACAAAAAAAATATAAAAAAATTAAAAAAATAGGAAATCAGTAAAATTAAAAATCAAAATATAAAAATTTAAAAATATATATTTAAAATTATAAACCCATAAAAAATTGGATATTCTTAGGCACTTGATCACATCACTTTTGCACAATTTTGCTTGATTTATCATGCTTGCTCCCTGTGTTCGACACTCTACACATACTTGCACTATAGACATTTCTGTAGAGTTAATAATAAATTGGACTCCACATTTGTTTCTCATTACTTGATTTATATTGTGGGTTCATTGTTGATTTAATCCGGATCTTGCGTGGCCGGTTCAGCGACTGAGTTCCCGCCTTGTGTGGAACTCAAGACCACCTGATTTTGGGTTACATCAAATGACGTCGTTGCGGGGGAGCAACAACATTTAGGTCATATTTTTGTTTGATTGTGACTGTTTGTTTGCCATTATTGCTATATTTGATCTCTCCAATTTTGATATACTTTATTGAGCTATCTGACCATTTTCTTTCTTGTCTTCATGAGAGGGACCACGGATCGAGGGGGATCGCCTAGGGGATCCTGTGCATCCTTTGGAGGCGGAGGCAGCTATTCTACCCTAGCCGGTAGGAGAGAGCAGGAGGATTTGAGAGAGAGGATAGTTAGTGGTTTTTTATTTTTGAGAGAGAGACATTCATTTAATTTGTAATAATACTGGTACATTTGGACTTGGACATTCGGCCCAACTTCCAAGTGTTTGTTCACTTGTGGGCTCACTGCCATTTTTTACGCGTTTTCCTGCTTATCATTTTTCAGTTTATTTTATTTTTTTCTTTACTTTCGTGGAATGAGCCCTTAGTTTTTAGGCTTGCTTGATCGAGTAAATTAGGTCTAAACACCTTAATATCTTGCATGTATCTATAGTGCGCTTTGGACTTAGTTTAAAACTTTAAACAGTCGCCTCATCATCTTCGAGCATTCGTGTTGCGAGCCCACCCTACCAAGCGCTGCTCCTGAACTCGGTGTGTCGAGAGGAGGAGGGGTGAGCCTAGACCGGACTTCTGGATTGAAGATCGGTGACCGACTTGTGGTGCTTCAAGCTAGCAATTGCTTGCTTAGGATGATTTCCGTGTGCATATCGGCATATAGATTAGGTTTATAAATTCCTATTTTGCATCCTGCATGGAGAGAGCTGGGAGGCATTGTAAGTCTTCTATCTTTGCATTCATCATTTAGGCACAAAGGTGAGATTTCCATCTTGGTGTCGCCTTACATTGCTTTTCCGACTCTTTCTCCCTATGTTTTTGGATCAAATAGGAATCAAGAAAAAATACAAAAACGTTAAGAGCTTGTGTTGAATTGACTCAAAACAAGTGATAACACCAAAAAAATTAAAAAAGGGATTGATAAAGAAAGCTTGACCTAAATAAAATTGGATAATTGGACTTATTTCTTGGGGTGAGCAAAGCCCTCAGTTGTATTCAGGTTGCCTTCCAAGTGAGTAGAGCAACTTCGTAAGGATTAGAGCCCAAAATCAAGTATGTGGCTTCCTTGTGTATCGCTTGGATTTCCAAAGTATTGGCGCTACTATCGTACGTAGACGAGTAGGGCTTGGTCGACATTGATGACTCTCTATTGTGTAGAGAATTGACCTTGTCCGAAGTATCGAGCATAGGCCGCGCCTTCACGGGGGTGTCTGTCTCATCGTCTTGCGTCTGAGTAGGGTCTTGCACGCTCACGGGTGATTCCGTTGCGAGCGAGATCCGAAGTATCGGTTTTGCCTATCGGCTTCCTCCCTCTTTTCTTTGGCTGAGTAGGGATCCATTAAGGGTTACAAGGACCTTAAAAAACGCAGACTACAGGTTACACAGGAGGAGGACAAGTCAGGATTCTTTTCCGGTAGTACTCTCTCCTATAGATGTAGCGCTCTAAGGACTTGTTCAAAGATAATTGCCTGAATTCAGTCTAAAAACTACAAAGATAATAGCCGAACCTTCACGGCTTCACTCATTGAGTTGGTGAACCCCTTGTTTTGTTTTTGATTGGCTAGTTTAATTAAGGTCAAGATCAAAAACACTCCACAATTGTGCGCAATTTTGCCCCCCACCCCCCTCTTCATTTCTCAGCCTTACTCTTATCAATTATCACGATGATGGGAAGGAGGTCTCTTAGGCCGTCTCTGGAGGCACCGCTATCCAGCACTCCTCCCTATTCATCTAGGACGACCTCGAAGAGTCCAGACCCACTCTCTGAGCCTGAGTTCACTTACACCATGTTCCCCCTCGACCACCCTTCTCCTTCCATCAGTCCAAGAGTGTCATAGTTTAGTGCAGCACAGAGCTCAGATACTTTGTCGGCACCTGAGATGGGTTATTTTGCCTTTGCAGAAACCCAAGACATGGACGGCAGAGAGGAACACCTAGATGAGCAGAGACCACCACCATTCCTATATGATCAGGCTGCAATCAACAACTCACTGCTAGCATCCCTGGAGACCATGCAGAGACAGATTAGAGACTAGAGAGTATTCATGGGTGACCTCATGAGGGAGATCGCGCAGATGCGAGAAGGAAGAGATGACAGACCTGGGGGCGGTGGCGGTGATATACCAGAAGTAGTCGGTGAAGGAGGAGACCCTAACCAGGAGAGGCCACCACCGATGACCATGAGGCAGTTGCATAACCCAGCCGCGACCCTCACTCACCGTTGGATATAGCTTCCTCCCATTGTCGGGAATTTCGATCTTCGCCCGCAGACCATTCAGTTATTGCCCAAGTTTTACGGGCTAGCCACTGAGGAGCCTCATCTCCATCTGCAGGAGTTTGAGATGATTTGTAGGACTGTCCACGACAGATTAGTGGACGAGGACACTATCAAAATGATTGCCTTCCCAATCTCATTAGCTGACAGAGCAGCCTACTGGCTGAAACACCATGGGAGGTACGTCACTTCTTGGGCACAACTCCGGCGCGAGTACTTGAATAAGTACTATCCACTCGGCCGGACAAACGCAGCGCGAGCTATGATCAGCAACTTCACCATGGTCCTGAATGAACAATTCCATGAAGCTTGGGATCGCATTAGAGAGCTCATCGACTGGTGTCCACATCATGACATATAAAATCCCAACTTGGTTTTTCTTTTGTGGGCTGACACTGGAGCAGCAGGGGCTTGTCAATGCCTCTTGTGGTGGATTGTATTTCTCCAAGGGAGAGGACGTAGTTTGGGAGATCTATGAGGGTATGGCAGAGAATTCCACTGTCATGGCCCAAGCCTGCATCTATACACAGCCGAAGCTTCCACCACAGGCAGTTGGATATCAGAGGATTGCACGCATCGATGCTGGTCCCCACACTCCGTCAGCCGCTGCAGCCCAAGCTGAATCCGCAGCAGCCGACATGGGGATCATTAGCGAGAAGTTAGACCGTATCGAAATCCTCGAGAAGAAGCAGACTCAGGGGTTGGCCCAGATGGACCAATTAACGAAGACCATGAGTGACCTGAAGACACAGATCTTGTGTATTCAGGAAGCACAGACGTCCGCGCAGCCCCCCAGATCACGGGCTGATCCCAGCAGTAGCAGCTCTAACCAGCCCTCTGCCTTGTACCGACAGGTTCACCACATCCAGAAAGAGCCGGTCCAGCAGCTACAGTATTACCCATCACAACCACCATCTCAGGACACTCAGATGGTGGTCTATCAGCCGGATTAGCCACTGGTAGTTCTTCCACCCCCGTTGAGCAGGAACAATTGATGGAAGTCAATGGGATTTGGTGCGACTGGTACCCACAGCAGCCCGGGATCCATCGCGATCACCCCGGATTCCGTTGGATCACTGGTGGCACCTCATCCCAGCAACAGTCTCCAGCTTAGACCCATCAGAGCAGCCAGCAGCAGCGGGAACCCCAGTATGCCCACCAGCAATACCAGCAGGGTCCTTGTCCCACCTATCAGGGACAACAGTGGAGGCAGCGTCAGCAGCGTCACCAGACATACTCCCATCCTCCCCACTATCAGCAGCAGCAGCAGCCTCATTTCTGCAGGGGAACACTTCCGGTTCTCAGGCACCTGCCTTTGAGAACCCAACTCTAGATGACCTCGCTCGCTTGATTTCTGACCAGCAGGCATCCTTCCGGCGAGTAATGGATGAGTTCCGGCAGGAGATGAGGGATATCATCAAGGGCAAGGCTGCCATACCTGCACAGATCGAGCCTAATCCTAACAATCTAAAGAGGAAGTCTGAGTAGGTACAGTTTACAGAGGACACCTCTCCTAGTGATTATTTGAGTGACATGTCTTCTTTGTATGATGTTGATTTAGTGACTACTAGGAGCGGTAGAATGCCAGCCGGTGGCGCCTCATCTGAGCGACAACCACAAGAAGAACCAGGAGCGCCAGATGAGCAAGGTAACGGTGCTGATGCCGCTAATGACGATGATGATGATGGTGGTGCTGATGCCACCAATGATGGAGATCTAGATGACGGTGCTGAGGCTGTCGGGATACATGATGCAGACGGTGGTACTGAGACCACCATTTTTTATGCAGAGCCAGAGCGCGGTGTTGATGCCGTGAAGCCAGATGCCGTTGGTGGTACTGAGGCCACCACTTCAACTTTTGTTGAGCTCCCACATGTTCTGTTGCCACCTTTTGTATCTCAAGACAGTGGTAACAAAAAGAACAAAGAGGTTTCTGTATCCACCTCGAGTCCATATGTGTTGCATGATGATCATTGTATGGATTCCATCACTTCACAGGCACATGATCCTCTTCCTAGTCCTCCATCTGCGGAGGCCCCTTGCATCCCCTTACCTGAAGCACTCCGCTTCGCGAAGGGGAATAAAAGAGAAAATCCCAAAAAGACCCAGCAGGTAGAGTTCAGCAACCAGATGATTGATAGATTCCAAATCCAACTGACTCTACAGGAAGCACTTGAGCACATCCCACTCTTCCAAAAGAGCTTGAGAGAAAAGACTACAGTACAGAGAAAGAGGAGGAACCACAGAGATCAGATCCATGTGCTCACACATTCTACTTGTTGCACCATTCAAAACAAACTACCAGCCAAGAGACCTGATGCAGGAGTTGCCTATGTCAGATGCGAGATTAAGGAGTAGCGCTTCAACCGTACTCTATTAGATAGCGGCTCTTCTATCAACCTTCTTCTGGCAGCCTTACTCGACCGATTCGAGTTTGGTCCTCTTCTTCTGAGTAGGACAGTCCTTCAGTTTGCTGACAGGTCGACTAAGAGGCCAAAGGGGTTGTTGAGAGACGTGGTCGTTACCATTCATGGCATGAAATTCCCCGTGGACTTTGTTGTATTGGACATGTAGATCCCTGAGTCGATAACCGATGCCCCCATCATACTTGGACGCCCATTCTTGGCCACAGCCAAGGTGGTGATCGATCATGATAGCGGGAAGGTGTGTTTTCGTGTAGAGGGCGAGAGCATACAAATAGATACGATCGAGGAGACCAGAGCGAGAGAATCAGCCTGCTCAGAGCAGTACAACGATGCCGCGCAGATGACAGAGGATGAACTAGACATCCACCAGGAGTGTGATTTCGTGATGACAGATGATGAATCAAGTTGGACAGATCCTAGCACAGGCCCTCTCCTTGCCCGCAGATTCACCATATTTACAGCTTATGGCAATCGAGAGCCTGGAGAGCACACCCCTGGACGAGGATACATTTGAGGTTGACAGTTGTGGGATGAGTGGTGATGTTGATTTCCATTCTTGTTCATCTAGTTCATATCCCTCGGATTCAGACATTGATTGGGATGATTTTGATGAGTATTTGCCGTGTTTGATTCCTTCTGAGCCAACAGCTAGGACGGAGTGCGAGCCAGTACAGTTCATAGATCATTCAGCAGGGTTCCGTTCATCAGATTCTCATGCACAACGAGAGTTCTCTCATGCAGACCTGGTGGCTTTTACATAGACATATCAGAAGCCAGATCTGCCACCTCCCAGTTGTCCAGAATTGAAACACTTGTCGCAGTCGCTGAAGTATAGATTCCTTGCGGGTGAGCCAGATATGCACCTAGTCATTATCTCAACAGGTTTGACTGGAAAGCAAGAATCTCATCTGATAGAGGTTCTTGAAAGAAACCGCAAGGCGATAGGATGGAGTATAGCTGATCTCTAGGGGATTAGTCCGGCTCTGTGCTCCCACCACATCTATCTTGAGGAGGACGCTGGGCCTTCGCGTGAGTTCCAGCGACGGCTGAACCCGAATCTTCGAGATGTGGTCATGAAGGAAATATCGAAGTGGTGGAGCATCGATTTTATCTACCCCATCTCCGACTCCAAGTGGGTTAGTCAATTACGTGTGGTGCCCAAGAAGACGGGTATCACTACAGTTGTGAGTGAGTCTAGAGATGAGATAGCTACTCGAGTACCAACTTCTTGGAGGGTCTGTGTGGACTACAGACGATTGAATCAGGCCACCAAGAAGGATCATTTCCCACTGCCATTCATTGATCAGATTATCGAGAGGCTAGTTGGGAAGAGTCACTACTGTTTTCTTGACGGGTACTCCGGTTACAATCAAGTGGCCTTGCACCCAAAGACCAGGAGAAAACGACATTCACCTGTCCGTTTGGGACTTATGCTTTCAGACGGATGCCCTTTGGTCTGTGTAACGCCCCCGCGACATTCCAAAGGTGCATGTTGTCCATTTTCTCGGACATGGTGGGTGACTGTTTGGAGGTCTTCATGGATGACTTCTCGATCTATGGCGATGGGTTCGATGCCTGTCATGACTGCCTAGACCGTGTGCTTCAGCGCTGCATAGAGGTCAACCTTGTTTTGTCTTGGGAGAAGAGCCACTTTATGGTGACTCAAGGGACGGTCCTTGGTCATATCATCTCCAACAAGGGCATGGAGGTCGATCTGGCCAAGTTGGCTATCATTAGAAAACTCAATCCATTGTCCAATCTACGTCAATTGCGGTCTTTTCTGGGGCATGTCGGCTTCTACCGACGGTTCATTCAGGATTTCAGTTGTATTGCCCGATCGCTTATTGATTTGCTGACAAAAGACACCGAGTTCATTGTAGATAGTAACTGTCTTGCGTCTTTTGAGACTCTCAAGAGTATGGTTGTCACGGCTCCTGTCCTGCAGCCACCCGATTTGTCTCTCCCATTCGAGATCATGACGGATGCTTCTGATTTTGCCGTAGGAGCTGTGCTTGGACACAGGAGGGATGGATTGTCATTTGCCATTCACTACGCCAATCGGACTTTGGATGCCACTCAACGGAATTATACTGTGACAGAAAAGGAAATGCTGGCTGTAGTTTTTGCTTTGGATAAGTATCGATCGTATATTCTCGGATCTAGAGTGACTATCTTTACTGATCACACCAACGTCTGGTACTTAATGGCCAAGAAGGATGCCAAAGCACGCCTTACTAGATGGATCCTTCTACTCCAGGAGTTTGATATTGAGGTTAAGGATAAGCCTGGAGTTAAGAATGTGGTGGTGGATCACCTCTCCCGCTTAGAGAACCTTAAGGAATCTGAGCCAAACGCACCTATTACAGAGACATTTCCAGATGAGGCGATCTTGGCTATCACCTCGCTCTCATGGTACGCCGACATTGTGAACTATCTTGTTGCCAAGACAGTCCCACAAGGTTGGCCGAGGAAGAAACTCGAGACCTTCCTTGCGAAGGCCAAGTTTTATCATTGGGAGGATCCCGTCCTTTATCATGAAGGAGGGGACAACATCTGGAGGAGGTGCATTCCTCAAGATGAGCAGCATAGCGTCCTCAAATACTGCCACAAGCTTGAGGCAGGAGGACATCATTCTGGGAGACGGACTGCACAAAAGGTGCTCCAATCCGGCCTTTGGTGGCCTACTCTCTTCAAGGATTCAGATGAATCCGTGAAGAGGTGTACTGACTATCAGAAGATGGGTACTTGCGGACAGAGAGACATGATGCCCATGCATCCTATTCACTTTTGTGAGGTTTTTGATGCACGGGGGATTGATTTCATGGTCCCATTTCCTAAGATTCAGAGGTTTGAGTACATTTTGCTCGATGTGGATTATATCAGCCGATGGGTTGAGGCCATCCCCGCCCGAGCTGCAGATGCTAAGACTGTATGTCGTTTTTGGGGAAAAATATCATTTTACGGTTCCGGGTACCTACAGTCTTAATTTCAGACGAGGGGTCTCATTTTAGCAATGACAAGGTTAGGGCCCTTGCAGACGAGTTCAGAATTGACCATCGTGTTGCCACGCCGTATCCCCCTCAGACTAATGGTCTTGCTGAAGTATCGAACCGGGAGATCAAGACTATCTTACAGAAGATTGTCTGCCCAGACAGAAAGGATTGGTCACAGCTTTTAGACTCGATCTTGTGGGCCTATCGGACTTCTTTCAAGACTCCATTAGGGACGTCTCCCTTTTGTCTCATCTATGGCAAGCCATGCCATCTACCAGTGGAAATCAAGCACAAGTCACTATGGGCAGTCACTGAGTTATTATTGGATCCCAAGAGTATAGGAGAACAGAGGAAAGCAGAGTTGGCAGCCTGGAGGAGTTGAGAGATACAGCCTTTTCTAGCATCCTACAGTATGAGGAAAAAGTGAAGACATGGCACGATTCCCATATCTGCCATAAACAGTTTGAGCCCGATCAACGCGTATGGTTGTTTGATTCCAGGCTGAAATTATTTCCAGGGAAATTACAGAGCAAGTGAAAAGGTCCGTATGTGGTCAAGAAGGTACATGACAATGGTAGCATTGATATATCCGAGCAGTCATCTTCCTCTACCTTTCGTGTTAACGGTCAGCGCCTGAACCTATATCTAGACCATGATCCGCTGACCGTTGACGTTGCTCCCATTCTTCTGGTATGAGATGTACTCTTTGACTCATATCATTTGCATCTCATGCATGGTGATCACTTCCATCTTCCGCTGTACAGATCCATCTGTCCATATCATTCTTTCATTCTTACATTATGTCTGCTACCCCATCTCCATCTTTTGTTTTTTTTACACTTAGGACGCACTTTGTCTTAAGTATAGGGGGGTACACAAACTGAGCTGTGATCTATTCTTTCCTTCTTTTCTTCTTTTCTTTTTCCATCGTCTTTTTGTATCAAAAAGGTGCCGCCCTTGTAGATAGTTCTTTTGTACTTAGGACGCACTTTGTCCTAAGTATAGGGGGGTGTGCACCCCGAATTTTCATTTATTTCGATCCTCTCCATCATCTCCTCTTCTTGTCTATACTTAGGGATATCTTACCTTAAGTATAGGGGGAGACAATCTGAGTATGATATGTTCATTCTCACACTTGATCCTCCTTGCATTGTGTACAATCAGCTATACTTAGTATTGTTTGATCCTAAGTATAGGGGGGACGGTCAACTTCTCATTGATTCATTTATCTATTCTTTAGACGTGCCTATACTTAGTACGAATTATGTCTGCTCTTTTCTCTCCGATCTATGAGGACATAGCTCAAGCTAAGTATAAGGGGTCGTATATACTACGTATATACTTTAGCCATAACTCGTACTTTCGTATTTTCTTAATAATATGGCAAATAATTCATTAAAATTCATTAAAAACCTTAATAATAAGATGTTTTATTCCACAAATTCTTTTTGTATGTACTGATTAATAAATCAGGTGAAAATATTTTTTTGCAAAATGTTTGACAAATAGTTTGAAAATCTTTGTGAAAAATCTTTTGAAAACTATTTTGAAAATATTTTGTTACATGTTATCAACCTTTGTAAAAATGTGTGGTTTGTAAAATTTTATTTTCTTTGTGTGAAATAAAATGTTTGAAAAATGATTTGCAAATGGTTTGAAAAATGGTTGCATAAATATTTTGAAATATCTATCTATACTGTTTGAAAACCTTTGCAAAATGATTTTCAAATATGTGTACATGTTTGTAAAATTTTGTAAAAATTATTTTTGACTATAGTTTTCAAAATTGTTTGAAAAAACTTTTCAAATAAGTTTGAGGAATACATACATCACACTAGAATTCATTATATATATACCTATAAAATCGATCACTTACCCCTGTAAATTCTTAAAATCCACTTCTTGTAAATATAAGAAGCACTCCCGTGTAAATATCTGTACCTAGTTTTTAGCCAAAAATTTTTATTTTAAAAAATCCCAAAAACAATTGCAAAATTAAAATCCAAAAACATTTGAAAAATCTTTTTGAAAAAAAATGCATATGCATCATCATCTTTTCAAAAATCCATAAATAGTTCAAAATCTTGAAAATTACATCACAAAAATATTTTATGCATTCTGCATATCATTTACATAGCATGAGCATTTTTCAGATTGAGTTTGATAGTTGAAGAAGTCTAAGTAAAATCCGGAGATTGGAGCTTGATTGGACCTTAAAATCTACCTAATAACAGGAACCTTATAGGAATTGGGTTTGAAGTACTTCAGGTCTGGTTGACTTAATTCTTTGAGGATCACGAGACTTGGTTCAATGGATTCTTGACTGTCTAAGTAGAGTATTTCGGAGCACACGCACGATTCTTGTTGATAATGACCTAACTTGGACACATGCACCTTTCACATGGCTCAACTCAGTTGGGGTGGTGAGGGGATTGGATTTGCCGGTATGAGACACACACAAGTGGAAACATTTGTCCTCTTCTAGGGAGGGAAGTGCACCCCAACCCGTCTAGTGATGAGGAATTCTAAAGACAGGAGAGTGTGGGTTGCAATAAAGCTTCAAAAGAGGGATAGTCTACTGGCTCAAGAAGAAAAACTCCTTATGTAAATGTTGTTGTGAATAGTATTGCAAAAAAAATGGTCAGGCCTGCAGAAAAATAAATGCCTGCAAAGTATGTACATATGTTGTAAAGCCAATAAGCAATCTTGATTTCCAAAGTCATATCATGTGAGCCTGCAGCTGGACGACTTGACTACACTGGTCTTGCATCCTAGGATAGGTAACTACACTAGCTACCGTCCATTATTCTCTTCACCCCCTTTCTCTTAAGCTGGTTGTCAACTGAACTTAGAAGGGAATACCCCGCTCCTCGAGGAAGGAGTCATTGGATTGGGGAATCATTGGGTTGTCATGCTGTAGAAGTCAGTCTCTTTGTCATTCTAGTTGGGGAGAGCCACTATCACTTACACTGTACGAGTCAGCTTCATAGTCGTAAGGGTTTGTGTATGAGTTGAGATATTTCTGACCTGGCTATTAAGGAGACTTGAACAGAGTTTTGGGATTCTCAGGGACTGTTGGATTTCAAACTCGGTTCTCATTAGGGTTCCCCCCGCACTAAAATTTCGGACTTAAGCTCCAAACTTTGATTTTGTGAGGACAAGTTTGATGATTAAACTAAATTCAATTTCTTCTTTTTCTTTTCTTTGTTTTCTTTTCTGCACTTATTGCATAAGTGTTTGCTAGGGACTAGCAAAGGCAAAGTATAGGGGGATGATGAATCCAATTTTCATCATCTTTATTCTATCATTTTGGCCTCAAAAACCCTGGCAAATGTGTGTAAATACCCTTAATTCCTGCATCTTAGCATCCATGCATGTGCATGTAAATAGTGTATAAAATACTGTATTTAAAGCCAAAATTATAGAATAAATAAAAGAAAAGAAAAAGAGTAAAATATTGTAAATATTTTATGACCCAAAACCCCAAGACCTAGGCATCTAAATGAATAGGTCGACAAGGAATAAAGTAGGGGGAGATAAGGGTCGAAATACAATAAAGATACCTATTCTTTTTATTCATTCTTTATTCATTTTGAGACCTATTTTGGCTCCACTTGTATACCTCAAATAAAGAAACTTTGTCATAAAAGTTGTAGATAATTAAATAAATAAAAATACAAAATTGATTTCACTGAAATATAATATATAGATAAAAAGTTATGGTCTGAATAAAAATCCAGAATCCCAACTTCCCAGACATGTATCTCCCAAATAAAAACTCGAAATGCGTCAAACTCACCATGTAATTGTATATAATTTAAAATAAGCTATTTAGTGGCAGTGGTTTCGCATTTGGCGGAGCTACGGTTTGCAAGTTGAGTTTTGGACCCCTATTGTATACTTGTACAGATTAAAATATTCATTTTATTATTTATTCATTATTTTTATATTTTTTTATAATTTTGTAAATATTATTTATAATAATAAATATATGCATTAAAATCAGAATAAAAACTCAAAGAAAACATATAATAAAATACTTGTATATAGTATACATAGGTATAATACCTGTATAACTCATTCTTATATTTTATTAAGTGTACAAATCAATTCAGAAATATAAAATAAAAATATATTCAAGTGTATAAAAATACTTTATAAATTTATAAAATAATAAACAAAATAAATAAAAAATTAAATACACGAAAGAAAAATAAAATATTAAAACATATAGATGTATATACCTATATAGCCTATAAAAGGTAACTTGTAAAAGAATACTTCATAAAAATAATTAAAATCATATTAAAATACCTTATAAAATAATAAATACTTTTTATTAAATAACCAAAAATTAAATAAATCGTTTACTATTTTAAATTAATTTTTCAAATCTTTTTCAGGAGGTTTTTCCTGGTTGGTCCACGTGGACCAACTAGGTGGTCTGGACCGTTGACCGAGGGTCAATAGTCTGACCTTCCTCTTGTGCATCTGTCAGAGTTGAATTTTTACCCATGTTCTCATTTTTTCAAAGGTAGCCCTTTCTTCGTTTCGCCTATCGACCTTCACGACTTTTGATCCCCATTCATCGAGGATACACGCCCAAGGTTAATCTTCGGGCGTGGATCTTCGATGCGTGCCTGCTTCCTCATTCTTCTCGCCATGTCCATCAACTCTTCAAAATACAATCCTCGACGTCCGTTCAATTTTCAAACCCCATTTTTCCCGATCTTCTCCTCCTTTCGTGTGCTTTGGCTCCTTGGAGGTGATAGCTCCAGATCTAGCCATCCAAGGAGGAGTTTCGTCACAGATTAGGGCAAGTTCCACCACCTCTGGCGAACTCCGTCGTCGAGGTATCTTATACCTCAGGATCAATCCTTTGAGGCGCCTGTTTTCCTCTTTTTCCTTGCATTTTTTATTCACGATAGTTCTAGGATTCATTGCCAATCTTTACCCCCTCGTTTCGCATATTGATTCGCACAATCAATACCCTAGCCGAAGTTACCTCTGGTCGACCGTCACCTTCGCCATCCTCGCATCCATTTCCTCCCCCAACCTTCGAGGTACTTTTCCCTCGAAGGTTTGATCCCTTTTGTGCAGGTCTTAGGTGCAGAAAGAGATCCTGGAGCCATTTTGTTTGTGTGCCGGAGATACCTGGAGGGCACCAGCTCCTCCGACCTTGCAGGTGAACGCCAGATGATCCCCGGCCATTTTGAGGCCTCCAAACGATAGAAGGAGCCCACCGGCGTGCTCCTGGACATCCTCGCAGTGACGAAGGATGGCGACGGGAGGTGAGCGTGACGATCCAAACTTGTCGGGCCCGTGCGCTACCTCTGTTCTTACAACGCAGCTCGGAGCCGTCGGATCCGCCCCTGTTCTTCCAGACCGTGCATCCACTGTTCGATCACACACAACCTCAGCCGTTGATATCCTCCCAAAGATCTAATCTGGGCCGCACAAGCCGAACGGGTATCAGCGCACAGGAGCTCGACACGTGTCAAGTGGGAGAAATCCCACCGTCCGATCGTGCCAAGGCGAGGCTATTTTGCATATCATCCCCCGCCATTTTTGTAATAATTATTTAGTACTTAAACCTTTGTAGGCAGTGTTAAAACTTTTGTAACATTTGCGTACCACCCCCAGACCTTTTTGGATATTGCATTCGAGTCCAAGCCACGTCACCTCACATGCTCGTGCGCGTGAGGAGAGTGGCTATTTTGCACAGGACCCCTTGCGGGTTTAGCTATTTTGTTTTGGTCCAAAAACATTCAGATCTAGCATAATATTTTTGGAGTATTTACAATATATCCCCCGAAGGTTTTGTTAATTACATTGGTGCCCCTGCTAGGTGCGTGTGCGTACGCACGTGGGTCTGGTGTTTTTGCAAAGGTACCCTTGTGGGTTTTAACATTGATATTTAGTCCACTAAATGTGATAGTTAGTTGTGAAATTTTGTGAAAAATTACAAGTGAGCCCTTGGATGTTTGTCTATTTACATATATGCCCTTGTTAGGCCTTGTAGTTTTGTATGCTTCTCCTATTTATTGCATGCATCTATAAATTGCTAAAAATCAGCAAAAAAATAGATTGAGCTCCTGTTGCATTGCTTATTCACGCCATATTTTTATTTTGCATATTTATTGCATTTTATTATTTATTAAAAATAAAAAACATGCTTTTTTGCACTGTTTGCATTAGCAAATCCATAAAAATTAGTAAAAGTCTTTAAAAAAATCCAAAAAAATTAAAATTTGTGTATCTTATCATATTTTAATGTCAGTCCAAAAATTACTAAAAAATTCAAAGTAAAACTCCTAAAAATTAGAAAACCTCTAAAAAATTCATAAAAATCAAAAAAGTTTAAGAAAAATCCTAAAAATACAATTTCAGTAGATATATTTTCCTTATTTTATTCGCTTTCATTTAAAATTAACTTGAGGATTTTTGGACTCTGGTTTCTATTTTTGATCCTCATTTCAATTTCGGTCAGTAGCTTAATTCACTGTTTTCCAGTATTTTGACTTTTAAAAATACCAAAACAATTATGAAAAATCTGTAAAAATCACAAAAATATTATAAAATTATAAAAAGACCAAACACATTTTATTTTCTGAATTTTGGCTATTTTTCCTTATTTTATAAATACTCTACCATTCTCTTTTCTTATATTATGTATATCTTCTATTTAAAAAAACATAAAAAAATATAAAAATATAAAAAGAAAATAGAAAATCAGTAAAATTAAGAATCAAAATATATAAAATTAAAAAAATATTCAAAAATAAAAACCCACAAAAAATTTGCATATTGGTAGGCACTTGATGACATCACTTTTGCACAATTTTGCTTGATTTATCCTGCTTGCTCCCTGTGTTCGACACTCTACACATACTTGCACTATACACATTTATGTAGAGTTAATAATAAATTTAACTCCACATTTGTTTCTCATTACTTGATTTATATTGTGGGTTCATTATTGATTTAATCCGGATCTTGCGTGGTCGGTTCAGCGACTGAGTTCCCGCCTTGTGTGGAACTCAAGACCACCTGATTTTGGGTTACATCAGCCACCAAGAAGGACCATTTTCCAATGCCTTTCATTAACTAGATTCTCGAGAAGCTGGTAGAGAAAGAATACTTTTGCTTCTTGGATGGTTACTCTGATTATAATCAAGTTGCTATTTCTCCTAAGGTCCAAGAGAAAACTATCTTCACCTATCATTTTGGGACATATGCCTTCAGATAGATGCTGTTGAGTCTATGCAACGCTCCAACTACTTTTCAGAGGTGTATGCTTGTAATATTCGCCGATATGGTGGGAAGTTTCCTTGAGGTTTTCATGGATGACTTATCAATCTATGGAGATTCCTTTGACCAAAGTCTTGATTATATGGATCGATTTATGAGGAGGTGTTGTGAAGTAAATCTAGTGCATTCGTAGGAGAAGAGCAACTTCATGGTGACTGAAGGAATCTTGCTGGGTCACATTGTTTTTAAACATGGCATGGACGTGGAACAAGCCAAGGTGGAAGTGATTTCCAAACTAAAGCCACCTACTCTCAAGCAAGTCCGATCATTCTTGGGCTATGTCAGTTTCTACCGATAATTTATCAAAGATTTTAGCAAGTGGGCCCGACTGTTGACAGAACTACTAGGCAAGGAGAACGATTTCATTTTTGAAAACCATGTGCTCCTCGCTTTCAATCAGTTGAAAGAACTTACGCCATTGGTGTGGTACTGGGAAAAAAAAAACAATGTTCCATTTTCTATTCATAATGCTAGTTGAACGCTCGACGAATCTTGGAGAAACTACACCATCACTGAGAAAGAGCTCCTAAAGGTAGTTTTTGCCTTGAAAAAGTTCAGATCCTATCTCCTTGGGTCCAAGGTTATCATCTATACAGATCACTCGACCATCCGATATATACAATCAAAAAAAAATGCCAAACCATGTCTCAATCGATGGATCCTTCTCCTCTAGAAATTTGATTTAGAAATCTGAGATAAACTTGGGAGTTAAGAATGTGGTGGCCGATCACTTGTCCAGACTTCCAGAGCGTGATGCTCCTGAGTTGAACCTACAACCGATTACAGAGACTTTCCCAAATGAGGCGATCATGTCAGTTACTTCGCTTCCCTTATATGTCGATGTTGTGAACTATCTTGTGTACAATAAAACTCCACAAGATTGACTCAAGTTGAAAGTGGAAAAATTCTTGTATGATATCCATTTCTACCAGTGGGAGAATCCATATCTATTTCATGAGGGGCAGATTGCATCTGGAGAAGATGTATTCCTCGGGAGGAGGTTCTGAGTGTCCTTACACATTATCGTGAGAAAGAGTTAAGGGGACACCATTCTGGTAGACGTACGACAGTGAATGTTCTTCAAAGTGACCTTTGGTGGCCTACATTATTCAAGGATGTAGTAGAATACATCAAGCATTGCACTGACTGCCAAAATATGGGTGGCACATACAATGCCTCTAAAGTTCATTGAGATATTAGACATCTTCGATGTGTGGGGCATCAACTTCATGGGCCCATTTACGAATAGCCTTGGTTATGAATACATTTTTCTCGTTGTCGACTACGTGAGTCATTGGGTGGAGGATATTCTTACCCGACCACCGACAATCAGACTGTTTGTCAATTCCTAAAGGATCACATTATTTCATGGTTTAGGATTCCAAAAATTACCATATCTTATGGGAGCATCCATTTCATCTCAAGCTAAGTATAGGGGGTCGTATATACTTTAGCCATAACTCGTACTTTCATATTTTTAATAATTATGGCTAAAATATTGTATAAAACTCTATATACATATACAATTCATTAAATCAATTAATAAACAGATGTTGTTATTCCTTAAACTCTTTTTGTAAAAACTGATTAATAAATTAGGGAAAAATATTTTTTTACAAAGTGTTTGAAAAATAGTTTGAAAATCTTTTTGAAAACTATTAGGAAATTATTTTATTAAATGTTTTTAACCTTTGTAAAAATATTTTTGTTTGTAAAAATTTCTATTCTGTGTGAAATAAAGTTTTTTTGAAAATCTATTTGCAAATGATTTGGAAAATGGTTGTAAAACTATTTTGAAAAACCTATATATATATATATATATATATATATATAAAGTTTCAAAATCCTTTGCAAAATGATTTTCAATTGTTTGTAAAAATTATTTGCAAATATTATTTTGGACTATAGTTTTCAAAATTTCTTGTAAAAATCATTTTCAAAATAAGTTTGAGGAATATATACATCACACAAATTCATTACTATATATTTCACTATAACACTAATAGCATACCTTGTGTAAATTCTTGAAAACTAAATTCTAGTAAGTATTTGTACATATCTTCTAATCCAAAACTCTTTTGTTTTTTATAAATCCAAAATCATTTGTAAAACCTAAAATTACAAAAACATTTGCAAATTCTTTTTGAAAATTCATAAGAATTTGCAAAATCTTTTCAAAAATCCATAAAAAGTTCAAATTTTGAAAATGGCATTACAAAAATATTTTCTACATTTTACATAGCATTAGCATAGCATTCTCATTTTTTGAATTGAGTTTGATAATTGAACAAGTCTAAGTTAAGTCAAAGATTGGAGCTTGGTTGGACCTTAAATATACCTAATCACGGGAACCTTATAGGAACTAGAATTGAGGTATTTCAGGTTTGGTTGATTTAATTCTTTGAGATCATGAGACTTGGTTCAATGTCGCCTTGATTGCCTAAGTAGAGTATTTAGGAGCAAACTCATGATTCTTATTGATAATGACCTAACTTGGAAACCTGCACCTTTCACTTGGTTCAACTCAGTTTAAATGGTGAGGGTATTGGATTTGGCAGTTTGAGAAGCATACGACTGGATACATTCGTCTTCGTCTAGGGATGGAAGCGCACCCCAACCCATCCAGTGGCATCGACGTCTAAAGACAGGAGAGTGTGGGTTGCAATAATTCTTCAAAAGTGGGATAGTCTTTCGGTTTCTTGTAGAAAAACTACTTATATAAATGTTGTTGTATATAGTATTTCAAAAAATGAAAAAAAAACGAACAAAGAAAAAAACTCCAAAAAAGTGGACTGGCCTGATTGAAAATAAATGCTTGCCGGAGTGTACATATTTATATAGAGAATAAGCAAGCTTGAGCTTCAATGTCGTATCATACGAGCCTGCATCTGGATGACTTGACTACACTGGTCATGCATCTCCGGATAAGTAGCTGCACTGGCTACTATCCATTTTTCTCTTTACCCCCTCCTCTTAAGCCGGTTGTCACTTGAACTTAGAAGGGAATACCCCACTCCTCAAGGAAAGAGTTGTTGGATTGGAGAATCATTGGGTTGTCATGGTGGAGAAGTCAGTTCTTTTATCATTTCAGTTGGGGAGAGCCACCATCACTTACATTGTACAAGTCAGCTTCATAATCGTAAGGGCCTGTTCGTTTGGGGGGTTACCCCCCAATTTGGGCGAGTTACCCCCCAAACCACATATTCTCAACCCACTAGTGGGGTCCGCTCCCTTCCCATCAAAAAATTTATATATTATACCATCATATCATCTAAAAATCATAAAATACTCAACTTCCACTCATTATTCCAAACTTCAATACAATCAAATCATAACAACTACCCACTTTTTCAAATTTCAATACAGTCATAACATAATAACTACCAACTTTTTCAAATTTCAATACAATTACATCACACAAACCCTCCCAATCCTTAACCCACCAACTAAACACACAAATACAAAAATGAGTTATCCTCACTCGGATAACCGACAAACCAAACGCACCCTAAGGGTTTGTATATGAGTTGAAGTATTCTGACCAGGCTATTGAGGAGACTTCAACATAGTTTTGGGATTCTCGAAGGTTGTTGTGTTTCAAGTATGTTTCCTAATAAGGTTCCGAGGAACCTAAAATCCAAAGGTCTGACTTGAGCTCCTAACTTTTATTTTATGAGGACAAGTTTGAGAATTAAATTTAATCCATATTTTTTCTTTTTCTTTTCTTTATTTTTATTTCTGCACTTATTGCTTAAGTGTTTGATAGGGACTAGCAAAGGCAAGTCTGGGGGGTGATGAATACCCATTTAATCGCCTTTATTATATCATTTTGGCCCTAGAAACCCTAGCTAATGCATGTGTATAGCGTTGTTTTATACAAATTAACATTTATTGTTTATTCCATTTAGAATACTGCTTTTAATGCCAAAATTATAGAATAAAGAAAATAAAAGAAAATGAATAAAATGCCAAAGGTGTTCTATTACCCTAAATTCCGAGACCTAGGCACCTTAATGACTGGGTCGAGAAGGAATAAAATAGGGGGAGATAAGGGTCAAAAATCAATAAAATTTCCTTTTTATTTATTCTCCAATAATTTACTTATGGAACCTATTTTATTTTCTACTTTTTATACCTTAAATAAAAAAACTTTGCACATAAAATTTGTAGATAATATATATAGAAAAATACAAATTTGAGTTTATACAAAAATAATATACAGTGTACCTTTTATGCTCTAAATAAAAAGCCAAAATCATAACTTCCCACATCCATATCTTCCAAATAAAAACTCAAAATGTATCCAAATCACCATTAATTGTATATAACATTTAATACGCTATTTAATGAAGGTGGCTTTCATATTTTTTGGATTTAATGTGTGAAAATTAGGTTTTGGACCCCAATTGTACCATATACCACAAATAAAATATTCATTTTATTTATTACCTATTATTTTGTATAATTTTATATTTTTTTAAATATTTTTTATAATACTTAACATATTTAAAATAAAATAAAATCATAAATAAAATTCAAAAATAAAATGATATATAAAAATACATAGATGAAATACATATACTTATACTTATATATTTAATATCCCTATTTATTTAAGTGTACAAAATACATCAAAAAATATAATAAAGATATATTTATGTATAAAAAAGAAGTTGTAATTTTAGAAAATAAGAAAATAGAATAATAAAATAAAAAATACAAAATAAATATAAAAAAACACCTTTGAATAAAACCCTAAAAATTAACTTACAATAAATAAGTTCAAAAACCAAGTAAAAAATAATAAAATATTACAGAAAATAATAAACACTTTTTATTTCATAACTTTATTTAAAAAAATCATTTATTTTATTTAATATTTATTTATAAATAATTTAGGGTCAGGTTTTTTTGGTTGGTACACGTGGAACACTTTTGTTGTGACTTGAGTTGACCCTAGTAACCTCCTCTGACTCGTCTTGCACCCTGTCAGACCTCGTTTCCACCCAATCTTCACCGATTTTTCTCCATCATTCATTACGATCTTTTAGATCAATTTCTTCTGTAAACATGCACCTCAATCAACGCTCCTCTACGCTGAAATCAAATCTTGGTCGAGGCGCCTCTAAGTCGAGTGCTTCATCTCGATGAAGAGTTCCTTGTACATTCCCCCCCCCATCATGTTCCTTGAGTTTTTTATCCCTCTTCCGCCATCGAACCCTAGTTCTAAGATCCGTGCTTCCTTCCTGGTGACAACAAGTAGACCTGGGTGGTCTTCTTGAGTCGATTGGTGTTGAATCGAGGGAGCTCCGGAGCTTCACCGTCGTCTCCACCAGAAGCTCAGCTTCAGGTGGTTGCCCTCTGGTAAGCTTCCATTTTCTTGTTTTTTTCTCATCACGTAGAATAATAATAGTACAATTAGATAGTTTAATTTGCTTCATTTCTTTTACTTTCATGTATATTCAAAATTCATTAATCGACGAAGCTTCATCTCCACCACTCACTTTCGTCCGTCACCAACTTCCTCAGCCTTGCGCATTGCATCCATTTTTATCCTCTACACTTTCTGATCATCCGAAGACCCCCCATCGACCTTGTTCTCGCACAGAATAGGAGCTTCGCTCTCCTTCTCCCATGCTCGACGAAGAGGACCACATCTACACATCCTCCATCCATTCTGCCTGCTGGAGCCTTCCTTGGCTCTGCCTTTTATCCCATAACTAGCTCCAGCATGAAAGAATTATAAAGGATCACTTTAGGAGCCATCGAAGCCTAGGAGAGATCAGGTCACGCTCCTCCGTCTGACTTAGCCGAACTTCCTCATGCCATTTTGTGTCCATCAATTCACACAAAAGGTCTCAAGGAGTCTTTCGTACCATTTCCTGGCCTTTGGGAGTGAAGAACGATGGAGCGTGGCTGTGTTGAAGTTTGTCATGGAGGACTTCATCGTCTGTTCTTCGTAACCCCCCATATGTCGTCCAATCAAGGGGCACCACCATAACTTACAGAAGCCATAGGATCTAGTAGCTCATCCACCATTGATCTCATCTGTGAGAACTAATTAGAGCCGTTTTGTACGAACCGTCATCGGTCGTTGGCATGACGATGCATGTCAAGTGGATCGATCAGGACCGTCCGCGCGTGCCTCTTTTCGGGTATTTTGCACTACTAGGTACTTAGTTTTTGTATTTTATTAGTTAGTCTATAAACTTCAATTTCCTTTATATAATACTGCAAAATTTACAAAAAGACCCTCAAAGTTTTTATATTTGCAAATTAGTCCATGACAACTCACCTCCCGTGTCGTCTCACGTAAGGTGGGCATTTTGCTCTTGAGCCCCTGCTACTTTTTTTATTTTGTTTTGGCCCATGAATTATTAATTTAATTTTGTGAGAATTGCATATAGGCTCTTGTATTTTATTTTAATTACAAATATGCCCCTACTAGTTTAGTAATTTTTGTGCATTTCTTCTATTTATTAAATATAGTGCCCATTCTCCAAAAACTACCAAAAAAGTAATCTCTTGTTGCAATATATTTTCATGACATATTTTTAGATTTGTAATTTAGGGTCTTTTTATTATTTATTAAAAGTTAAAAAGAGCACAAATTTTCATTGTTTAGCTTCAAAAATACCAAAAAGTATAAATCATTTTGAAAAATTCCAAAAAAAATACTTTGTTTATTTTAGTATTTTAAGCACTTTGACCAAAAATCATTAAAAGTAGCAAAAGAAAACACCTAAAATCAAAAAGGCCCAAAAACCTTTATAAAAATCTAAAAAATTCATAAAAACTCCAAAAATATCATTTTCTATTTTATTTTTTATATTACTATTTTTCTTACAAAATTGATTTGGAAAATTTTAAATATTATTTGCTATTTTTAATTTCCATTTTAATTCGTTCTATTTAATTAATCCTTGATTTAGGATAATTTTGACTTTAAAAAACCAAAAATTGAAAAAATACACAAAAAATCACAAAATTAGTATAAAATTTCTTAAAACCCAAAAATATTTGTTTTTTCAATTTTTATTTATTTTTAGTTGTATATATATTATTTTATATTGTATATATACCCTTAATATCTCTATATTATCTATTTAAAAAGAAAATTAAATTAAAAAACAAAACAACATAAAAAAAGATAATAAAAAACATAAAATTGAAAAAAAAACAAAAAAACAAAAATTTTAAAAATATATAATTAAAAACTCGCAAAAATCATACTTTGGTTAAGTGTTTAAAATGGCAAATTCCTTGTAATTATTTGTTCTGTCTTCCACTGCTCTACACACCTTTGTTTCCTGTGTTCAACCCCGACTTGCTTATCACTATACATCTTTAGTAGGGTATAATAAATTTTAACTCTTGTTATTAATTGCTTAATTATTTGTGTGGGTTAATTTTTTTGATTGACTGTGGGTTTTGTGGAGGTCGACTCATCAACTAGATATCTTCGCTTCGATGAGGATACCATTTTAGACCCTTGTAAAATATGTATCGTCAACCCCAATATTCATTCAACGATTTTCTTCACCTGATTGTAGTCCATGCATCATAGATCCATGACTGGTTACTTTTTGCCGATTTTTGCCTTGTTTCGTGTGCATTCTCCATGTTTAAATTCCAACGCCCACTCTTCTTTAAAATCTGGAACTCCCATTATATTTATGGATCTTTTGGCTCGTTCATCCTCTTCCAGTGAACTCTGGTGTATGAAGAAAGTTGAAAGGTCCCTAATAGACTTGTTGTAGTAAGGACAATGACAATTGGCCTCTGATCTAGTGTACTCCACCATGCTCCACCTCTGACAAAGCACAACCTCTGGTCCTTGTCGTCCTGTCAAGGCAATCAAGCTTGATATCTCTGATACTCAAATCCCAAGCAACATCATTGAAAAAATACTAAATACCCTTTGTTTAATCTTTCATTTTTATGTTGTAGTCGGGCACTTAGGATTAATAAAATGGACCTCTAAATTTTTCTTCAACTAATAGCAAGCGATTAGATTTTCATTTTACTTGAGCAAGCCCGAGTGGAACTCATGTATGCCACTATCTCCTTAGATAGGTTAAAAGTCAATTTAGAAGCTAGGCATTCAGAGACATATTTTTTATTTTCTATGCAAATAAAAAATAAGTGTAATTTCCAACAAGTTTAGGCACAAATTGTAATTTTCGATCAAATGATATATAAAAAATCCTAAAACTTGGGCAGAATGTGAAGAATGGTGAAATGCACTTTAATTTTTTTGAATTTTCTGATGAAAAAGAATTTATTATGAATTAATGATGAATGCAGGTTGATTTTTCATAAATTAATAATGATAAATTTCAGATACAATTATTTCTTGGAATAAAATTTTCTTAGATGAGTCTAATTAAGATGTATCCAAAAAATTTAATAGATCCTCGAAAGAGTTGATCTATTGATTATTAAAAATTAGTTGCTCAAATCACAATTTATTTTATTGCGACCTCGATATACATGCAAATCGAATGAATTTTGGGCACAATGTAAAACATATTAAAATCTACCTACTACGAGTTTTTAGGATTTTTTGGAGAAATAATTGATTTAATATGAATTTCAGGCCACATAGTGGGTAAATTATCAATTTTTCCACGCAATTAATTATATTAGATAAACCACAAGTCACAAAAATAAAAACATCATCCATAATGATAGAGCACAAAGTGTTATACAAGATACCATTTTTAGAATGAAAATAAGATGCAAAATGACGTTCAAAATGACACTCAACCACAAGGTTCTTTATGCAATTTACATAAATAAAATTAAAAAATATAAAATCTAACATGTACTAAGATGAAATTACTAGGACCTAGGGGGGTCTACATAAAATTTGTCTAATGGGCCATGTGCTAGGAACAAGCCTCCTGGCTGGCATAGATGTGTCTGTGATTTTCACGTCCAATGGGGCACGTCCAATGGGGCATGACCGAGGGTATCTTCAAGGAGGCAGAGTCTATTGGGTGGTGGAAAGTTCAAGGTGGCATGGCAAACGGCTGAAGATGCGGGTGCTACGACTTGGACTATTAAGGCGATGTTGATGGTGAGCGACCAATTTGGTGAAGGTGCTGGAGTGGGTTCCTCAAAGGGGCGGAGCACAGGTGTAGCAGTTGTCGGTGGAAGAGGGCATGGAGGTGTGGTAAGGTATGAGGCATGAAGATGAACGAAAGATGGAGTGGATCGGAGATGGGTTGTGAACCTCGATGAAGTCGTGGTTAGCGAACAAAGGGGAAGACATAGAACTTAGGATGCAAACTTGTAGAGGAGGAAAAAGAAAGGGGGGTTGTCATTCACTAGAAGATAGAGGAGCACAATCCTCTCCGGTCATCGCCTCAAATAGCTCCAGCGATCGAGCAATGAAGGTGAGCGAGCCTTTGGAAAGCTTCGTTGCAAGCTCTAATTAGACCTTGGATCACATCTCAGGGGAGGTGCCCATCGTCGCTTCTACAGAGGAGGGATCGATGTCATCGACGCTTACCTAGAGCTGGAGCTCCTATTCTTCCTTTGGCGGATAGTCAGCGTGGGTGCTAGGGTGGGTCTATTTGAAGGTGGTTGTTTGGGAGCTGCGAGATGGACGGAGGTCGTGGCCGACAGATGGAGGGAAGAGGAGATGGTAAGGGAGGGGATCGTGCATTGGCGGAGTTAGAAGAGTGTGGAGTGGAAGAGAAGGGAGCGAGTCACAGGGGGAGGTTACATGGTCGGAGGAAGCAACAACGTAGGCACCGAAGGTTGCGCGCATTACCACGTGAGGTGGGGTGGGTGGTTGCACGCCGCCTAAGGAAGACATGTGTAAGGAGATGGAAGGAGTGGGGGGGAATGTGGCCAGCCCTAGGGCTACCACGTCACGGGGGAATTAAAAATAAAAATAAAATGAAAATAAAAAAATGAAAATAATAATAATAATAATAATAAATATGAATATAAATAATAATAAAATAATTAAATTAGTTAATTAATTAAACCAATAAATAAGTAACTAACTAAGTAAATAAATAAATATAATAAATAAAATATAAGATAAGAAATAATAATTAAAATAATAAATAAAGATAAATATAAATGGAATAAATAGAAAAAAATAAAATAATAAAAAATAAATAATAATAATATAGTAAAATAAAAACAAAATAAAAATGTGGGTGACACATGATGACTCCAAGACTGTCATGTGTCACTCCAAAAAATAAAAAATTTAAATCCACAAAAAATAAAAAAGAAATAACAGACAAAGTCAAATCAAAAAGTGGTCAACACGAAAGTTGTTTATCTCGATGAGATCTACAACTTTCATCTACGATCCAAATCCCAAAGAAATTATCTGTAGATAAAGTATTTTTGGTCGTACTTTGTAGAGATAAAATACCAATTTTTGTATTTTATAATTTTTTTGATGGTTTTGAATAAGATACAAAAAATAAAGTCAAATAAAATATAGATAAATATTTACAACTTAATATTATTTTTTTGTATTTTAATAATTAATAAAATGAAGAAAAATAATAAGGGGGACTTATATACACACTAATTATACAAACTCAGGTTGATTTATTTTCTTTGATTTTTTACTCAACTTTACTTTTATTTTTACACATTTTACTAAAGCAATATTCAAAGAAAATAAATGCAAAAGAAATAAGTCAAAAAGGATTATTTTGTAGATAAAATAATAGGGTAAAAGTAGGCATTATATATAATTAACAATGAGGGTCCAAAATCCAAGTTTCACATATGAACTCTGATTTTTTGAATTTATTATTGTTTTTTAGATAATTGAACATACATTAATTCAAAAGTGAGTAAGGGTCCATAGGAGATTGTATGAGATATTTACGTTTTAAGGCTTTTTGTCTCGAACTAGGTTTCATCTCAAATTTGCAGGTATAATAGCAACCACCTTGAGCATCATGAGTCTTGATCAAGGTCCACAACATACATTAGGCGCAACTCACCCAAATCTCTTCGCAACGATATCTGGAAGTTCAATCAACATCTAATCAAAGCAGAAGACAACCAAGACTTATTTGAGACATCTGTAACTTTAATCTAGTTCAAATCGAAGGAAAGAAAGGCTATCGAAGTTTGCCTGGAGCCAACTTCAAGTCAGTTCTTCCAGATCACCTCGTGACATCTGATCTAAAGTATCACTCTAGATCCAATCACAAACGTTGATCTATGGCCAATTACAGACTGTGGGATCAAATCCAACGATACGCATCAGAATAATTCATCGTCCAAGCCGAAGCATGTGAGCCGCATGCCATCTCGGTGAATTTGCACCTCTTTCCCTGCCTTTTCCTCTATTTTTGTTTAATCCTTAATTTGTAAATAATAGTTAAGAATAACTACGATTAAAACCTTGAGGTTTAATAATTTGCATTTTGGTCCCTATAAGTGTGGATCACATGTTTCCTCACATGAGTTTGTGGTATAATTGCACTTTATACATGAATAAATTTATTATGTTAATCAATTGAATAATGGTTTTGGGTATTTGCACCTTGGTCCATGTGATAGCAGAATACATGATTCACAATGTGATTGTTGGACTTTTTTTCTCATTTGGCCCTACAATTTAATCTTTTGTTAATAATCAGTCTGAAAGTTTTCAAGTAATTGCATATCAGTCCTTGCTCTGCTGCATTTTATTTCTTACTAAATTTCTCTGTTTAATTAGTTTAATTAATCTATAAAATCTAGAAAAAATTCCTTGTGTTCTAGATAACTTGTTTTAACTTGTAAAATGTTGTTTTGTAAAATTGATTCATTTTTTAAATACAAAAACCATACTTATTTTCTCTATTTGTTAAAAATTCATTAAAAAATTAAAAAATTCTTTGAAAAAATTCTAAAAAATTACAATAGCTTTATATTACTATCTTTTATCACCTTACAAAAATTAGATAAAAATACCATCAAAAAACACTAAAAAATTGAAAATACAAAAAAACTCATAAAAATATATAAATTCTTAAAAACACATAAAAATACATATTTGATTTTGTTTTAATGCCTAATAAAAAAACTTATGTTTAAAATTAGTTTGTAGGTTTTTATTTTCTACTTTAAAGATACCAAACCAGTAGCTAGTTTTACTTTAACAATTGTTTTCAGTTTAAATCAGTACAAAATCCATAAAAATTATAAAAATTCCTTAAAATTAACATTAATAATAAAAAATCATAAGAAATTTTTTTTCTTCATTTTGAGAATTTTTGATATATTTGAACAATACCAAAAGACTTTCTTTCACTATGTGTACATCTTGTCTTTAAAATTGCTTTTTTTTAAAAAAAAATAATTACAAATCTACAAAATTAAAATCAACTAAAATAAAAAATCAGAAAATATAAAATAGAAAACCTTTAAAATTCATTAAAAATATAAACTTTTAAAATTCATAAAATCTGTACAATTCGTTAAAAATAAATTTTAAAAATATCAATTCTCATAATTAATAACCCTAGTTTTAACACAGTTGCCTCCTTGTGTTTGACCTTGTAATTTATACCAGGTTAATAATTAGAACATTCTTCTTTTATAATAAAATATTTTTGATTGATTCCGAGATTGTTTGGGTCATATCAACACACTTTTCACTTTCACATCATTAGCACTTATAATTAAATCCATTTATTCATGTGCACAACAATATTGCGACAGACACTTTAGACCCACCACTAATATTACTTTCGATGCACATATTCTCAACAGTGTTTTGGTGGAGGATAACAAACAGTCGTGGAGGAACCTGACCGCCGCAACTGTCTGTATTTCTAGTAGTGAGAAAAGGGTAGAAATGTGAATTTTGTAAGACTAAAGGGGCACGACTGATAGTTCAGAAAGAGAAGGAATTATTGATATTGCAGAAGTTAAGAAGGACATAAATGATACAACCTTATAATAACAACAACAACAATAATAATAATAATGCAATAGTAAAGGAACGTCTTTTCGCTTATGGGTCTTTTGGGCTGCATTGTGAACAGTTACACATGCACACCGTTTGCTCTGCGATGTGCTGTTCTTCCCCTACCTTGTATATGAACCGAACGACAAGAAATCTGTAGCAATCCTCTATGCAATCTTATCTCCTGCTTACAAGCACTGTACGTTGTCGACAGGCAGCAGGGAGGGATAGCCTTATTACTGTTTCTCGGCTTTTTCTGACATGGGCGAGGCTTCTAAGTAACCATTATAAGCTTGCATGTTGATGGTTGCACACGAAATCATCGGCTTATTAGTCGATGCATTTAACGATGCTTTCAGCTAAGTTCATAATATGTTGCGGGCAAGACAATCATGGTCTAAACTAACCAGAGTAATATTAGGGTTGCAGAAGAAAAAGCTGGTTTACTACTGAGCAATTGTAGCGTAAAAATAAGAAAAAAAAGGATAGGAGCTGATGTTCTTTTTCTTCTTTATTCCTAATCAAATTAATGTGTGATTCTGTTTTAAATTTTCAGTTTTCAGACTATCAAGAACGCCTCGACAGGAAAAAAAAAAGGCTAACCACGATATCTGCAATTTTGGAGTGAAGAACACGCCTTAAAATGACAGACGTGCATTCTGATGGTATGTTATAGATACCAAAATTCTATTTTATTAAGAGATTCTATCATTTCACAACGATAAGCTGTCTTCAAATAGAACCGTTTACATGGAAAAGCGCCAACAGAAATGCAGTATTGCAGTTAACCCTATAATAAAATTGTAACAGGATATTAAATAATTTAGCATTTACTGCTGTCTTCCGTTGTAAAAATACAACAATGAATAATATTTGTTATTAGATTTTTTAAATTTACCATGATTATTGTATTCGTTGCAATATTCATAGCAACAAGTTATATAATAACGGTAATTAATTAACTTTTTCTTCTAATAACGGTTAAATTTATTAACAATATACAAATCCTAATGAATAAACTAATGGAATTAATTCTTTCCTCAAATAATGGTTAAATTTATTAACAATATACAAATCCTAATGAATAAATTAATGGATTAATCGATGTTAAACCAATAAGCTAATGGATAAATCATTCCAATGATATCAATTAAAATGGTTTAATATTATTTGGTGATTTTGAAATCCACCTATCAAACTTTCTCTCTTTCTCGACTCAATTTAATCTCAAACAAATCTTTGTATTTATTACTTTAATTTTATTAAAAAGGAAAGTGAGTTAAATATGGGTAGTTGTCCTCTATTTTAAAAAATGAAACAATATATTGCGATGATTGCAGCAAACACAATGGCGGTTGCAACTATGAGAGGCAACAATGAAGTTGGCGGCAACGAGAGACAAGAACGGTTGTTATGGTAATAAACCATGACGATGGTAACGAAAAATGTTGGCAACCCAGCCATCATGAGGATGAAGGAGGAAGGGTTTCAACTTCACTACCCCCTCCCCCCAACATCTACTTGGTTTTTTACAAAGTTTAAATTTTTTACAATGTTTTTGTCATCTTCTACAAATTCTTGCTTATTTTTTTTATAAATTTGCATAGCAAAGGCAAAGTTGTAGTAAGTATAAAATGGATGTGAAAAAATCAAAGTTGGAGCTGTAAAAAATCCAAGAAAAGAGTTGTAAGAGTTGTAACCTTCCTCCCCAATGTGGGTGTGGGGGGGGGGGGGGGGGGAGGGTGGGGGGGATATGAGGTGAGATTACAACTCCATCAATTTGTACACATCTGTATTTTGCATAGTACAACTATATTATATTGTCCTCCATGAAGAATGTATTATCTGACAATGGCTTTGGATATAGTGCTCGCAAGAAAATACAATGATTTGTAACTAGTAAAAAATGAAGTAAAAATTGAATATGATCTGAGCTTATAGTGGTAGCCAATGATGATGAAATTACAAAAATGAATAAATAATGTGAAAATTAAATTCAGAATAGTAAAAAAATGAAGAAATTGTTAAAAGTTAGGGATTTTTACCGGCAGATCCTATAAACTTTGCCAATTACCTTCACGACCTTTGAAATAATATAATTCCCCCCTCGACCCCTTAAACTTGCCAACTCTTACCCTCATGAACCTTGCGGTTAATCTATTTGAAGCTCGTGAGGGTTCTTGGGGTAACTTATAGGGTCGATAGGGTAATTACGTCGTGCAAAAGGTCGTAGAGATAAATGACAAAGTTTATAGGGTCTGTCCGGTAAAAATCCCTAAAAGCTAATGCAACTTTGTAAAAAGAAATTAATTCGACAGTGGTAAAAGTGAAGAAAGCATATGTAATAAATCAATATAATTAATTGAACACAAAACGTAAACTCAAGAGCTTCTTTAATAACATAAGTTAGGCTACTTTTCATGCAACCTGTTAACGTGGGAATAGGAAAACTACAATTTGTTTGTATAGCCACGGAGGGATTATTTTGTAAGTAATGATGATGAAAGATCAAAAATAAATGAATGAGATTGTCTGCTTATCAAAATTGATAATGAGCCTTGTGCTTATGCTTATGGTTGGGGCATCATATTTATGGTAGTGTTAAACAAATATATGTTATTAAAAGCTTGGATTAAACTCCAAGAGAATCCTATTTCTATGAAATATATCCCGTATTTGTCCTCCTTCTTTATAATATGTAGTCTGCACTTTTTGAGGTCCTTGTAATCCTTCCTGTATCCGTACACAACCAAAGAAATAGCGGGAGGAAACTGATAGGCAAAACCACTACTACGGACCTCGCTCGCAACGGAGAAACCGTGATTGTGTAAGGTCCTACTCGGACGCAAATCGATGAGACAGACACACCCCTGAGGGTGTGGCCTAAGCTCAGTACTTTGGACTGTTGACACAGGAACTTCGAGGATTGGATATTTATTGATGTGAAAATCGTCATTGTTATCCCCAAAAAAATCCTGGATCAAACAAATAAAAATTTTTTCTTCTCTCGCTACAAAATAATTATAGAAAATAAGGTGGAGAAAGAGAAATATTTTGCTACTTATTTACCTGTATAGCAGACAGGATAGAACTCAGGAAGTCAACAATTCCCGAGAGTTATTCAAATAATCGAAGAAAAATCAATTAAGAAAAAGTAGGAATCTCAAAGGCAAACTATCCTAGATTTTTGTGAATTTTTTATCTTTTTATTTATTTTTTTATTTCAATTTTTTTCTAATTTTTAAAATTTTTAGTGATTTTAATTTTGCAATTTTTTTATTTTCAAATAATGAACAATATGCACAAGGAAAGAAATACGCACACCAAACTCTTTTTGTATTTTTTAATTATATAAAAAATGCTCATAAAAATCCAAAGAAAATATTTTTAGATTTTAAAAATTTTGAAATGTTTTTGAGAATTTTTGTAGAATTTTCAAATGTTTTTGTTTTTTTAAAATCAAACAGAGGCATAACATGGAGTAAATTGCAACTTAAAAATATTTTAAGTGTCCAAAACTATTGAAAATTATTTTTATGATAAAATTGAGACACGTATCTACAAACATAAAATGAAATTATAATTTTTGGAATTTTGTAGAATTGTTTATGATTTTATAAGATTTTTCATATTTTTCATTTTTTGGGTATTATAAATAGTTAACGCATGAAATTTACACAAAAATTAAAAGATAATGAAATAAAACTACTCTATTTTTTAGAATTTTTAGACCAATATTCAAAATTTTATGATTTTTTGAATTTCAGGAAGAGAAAAAGACATTGTTTTTTTATTTTTAAAGAATAACAAATCATGATAAACTGTAATGCAAAAATTTCTGCGAAGAGATCAACTAAACATGAGATAATAGAAATTTTTGCAGAATTTATTGAGCACAAATGTGGTTTTTTCCAATAAAAAAAGCAATAATATAAAGTCTGGAATAGAAGGAATGGGATGCAATTTGTTCAATGTTTTGCATCAAATAAATGACAAAAATAAAATAGAGGGCTCAAAGTGATAATTACCCAAGAAAAATGTGTTATGCACGTGCTTGAATGTTGGTGGGGGCCTCTTTGTAGTTTGTAAAACTTCCAAGGGCATAGTTGTAATTTTTCCAATATTTTTATTCAATGCTCTAGAGTTCTCTTTGAAGGATATGGGGAGATCCTTAAACGCATCACGGAAGCATGAGGATCGCATCGCATGCGATCAGGAGCGACTAGTCGCACTAGTTGCTCGAGGCAGCGGAAATTAAAAATTTTCATGTGAAAAAACCACATGATCCAAGAACACTTCTCTGATCATTTCGTCTAAACCACTAACAAGTATTAGGATTACCACTTGAAGGGTGGTTGCGATCGAGTCTCTAAACGAAGAGACCTCCTATCTCAAGTCTTATCCGACGGAGGAGACGCTTGCGAGCGTGTTGATGAAACACGTGCTTCTCGCAATCCATGTTGATGATCCAAGCAACAGATCTCCTAATCTCAACATACGAAATCTGACGTCTTCTTCACGAGCGGGGCACACCGAAGGAGACGGAGATCCACGAGCAAACGATCGGGCAACATAACTAAGACGATGTGGCGATGGATACTCTCTCTAGGGCATCAATGCTGGACGACCATATGAGAGAGAGTGGGTGTGTAGAGAGAAAGAGAGAGAAAGAGACTTATGGTCTCATTAGCATCTGAAGAGCAAGGGGTGCCCTTCTATTTATAATATTTTGGGATCCGTGGATCTCAATCCATGGCAACACAAATCCAATGTCTCTCATTGATTTGTATTTCTTTTAATGGCCAAGATTTGTGTTGGTAAAAAACAACAACAATTAATTTAATAAAAATAATATATGTTGAATATAATTTGATTTGTATAAAATCAATACTCATTGGAAAAAGGGAAGGAGGCAAGCCTCCTTCCATGAAAGGAGTGGACGACCACAACATTCCATGTAGGAAATGTGGCCGTCCACCCTCCCTACAAGGAAGGTGGCTTCTTCTCCTTTTATTCCATGAGATACATTATCCCATTAATTTCTCCAATATTTGCAACAACCTTTGTTGCAAATTATTTCATAAAAAATAAATCCAATTTATTTGTGAACATTGCAATCATGTCATTGGAAATTTGTGAATCACATTCACAACCCAAAATAAAATGTAAATTACATTTTCAATTTAATGTTCAATGTGAATCCAATTCACATTATCATTTAACTAACAAATGTAAATTACAAATAGCTCTCTCTTATATATTATAAATCACATTTATAATATATATGATTAATATGGCTAGTGCTATCCACATTATTCATATCTATGATAATTAAATCACATTTAATCATCTTGGATCTCTATTCTCATGTGCCCAAACAATGTGAATCACATTCAATTTATTTACATCTTTGATAATCAAATCACATTTAATTATCTTAGATAACTCTCCATAAAATATGAATCAAATTCATATTATTCATGATAATTAAATCACATTTAATTATCCATTTTATCAATTCTCAGATACATATATCAACAATGAAATTATCCTTAACTCTTTCAAGGATAATGCGCTTTCTCCGCGGATACATGGAGATAAGGACATGGCAATTGTATTGTTCCATGTATAGTGACTTGGATATTGAGATCACATCTCAAATCCAGATCTCGGGCCTCCCATAGATGCTTGATTAAATCAAGACCGTAAATCTAATCTTCTCATTGCATCCGAGTCACATTCAGATAAATGTCCAATATTTGGACAAAGATCAGATTACTTCTCCAGTGAGAGGAGATACTAAAATCTAGACCCGTTTCGTCACTCCCTAGGAATTGAAGCGCCATGATTATACAATCGTTTATGATCACATGACCCTCAGGTATTCCCAATACCTATACATCCTGCATACTGGAAGACCACGAATAAACCCGAAGTATTAGATCTCTTTTCACTGTCTACTTCAGGGTTTTATCTTTAAGTTTCTCATTTGATCATTGGGAGTTGGTATTTGATCATATTTTTTCCAAAAGCATATATCATACCCAGGTGTTGATCATATACTTTACAAAAGCATATATCAAACCTACAAATTAAGTCAAGCTTCCAAAGCGAGACGACTATGCATGGAATTTGATTCTTCCCAATATCTCATGAGTGAGCTCATGTCTTCCAGTTCAGTAATGAACTTGTATGATCCCTTTGAGAGAATGTATTACTCATATGCCCTTATATGCACACCAGCGCATCGGTGTATAGACCCTGATTAGGTCATCAATCTAGTGGTATGCCAAATGTACATACTCAGACATATTGTAACACATTTGTCTCCGGTCAGAAGATGTGTCCCTATACCGTGACAACATTCGACATAGAACTTTGGTTATCTCGATCTTGTTAAGTCAACTCTTTGACTTAACTAATATGACACCTCCGAATCTCTATTTCCTGTAGAGGACCTACATCAAGAGGTCGGTCAGATATCAGCCTAAATGAGAAAAGGATTGTCATCTCCTACTCAGGCTGGAGATCATTTCTCAACAATCATTTGACGGTGCTTGATGAGTCCTCAATCTATCTCTTTAGATGTTCATCCAAGCACCAGCCTCTATGATTCAATATTTGAATCAACAGCTGTATGATTATCCAAATGGTCATGGTACATAACCCTAATTGTACTAAGGGACCTATTATGGAAATTATGTATTCTTTATTTCAAATCTAGGAATGATATTTGCAATGACATTTATTGCATAATGGCTCGTCGTGGGCTCGCATGTCCAACAATCTCCCACTAGCCCAAAGAGCCATTAGTGGGCTAATCAATTAAACCCACACTCATGTGATAATCATAGGCTATTTAGAAAAATATCTAGGTAAGCTGATCAGTCACTCTATTCCCGAGAGGCTATGCCAAGTCCTTTTTCTACACTTGCATATCTCCTAGTAACAGTGTTCGCATCCATTGCGAATGTTGCATCTTATGCAACCAATACTCAATCATATCAGTCATAGTGTCCTTGACACTACAGTTCAATAATTATTTAACCAATATGTAATTTCTATTATCCTTATTAGAATATCCTTATTCCTGGAGATCTCTATCTCCTATGGTATTCATAGTTAAGACCTTTTATATCACCATCTAAAAAGTCTTAGGATCTTGAAGATAAGACTTAGAGATTACTATCTCTGAAGCCTTGTCATCTTTGAAGATATTGATATTACTGCAATCAAGTGTTTTATCTCCATAGTAGGATTAGTAATAGTTTACTCCCACTGCATGGCAGACATCTGGATTTTGTACACATCTAGCGTATACTCGGCTTCTCAGAACTGATGCACAAAGGGTAAGTAGGTCTAGCATTCACTTTCTCAACTCCTTAAGGCGTTATCCCTTTAGACAGGTTAGTACCATATCTTGAGGGAAAGAAGCCTTTTGGAATTTTTCAAAAAATGAAAATGTCCAAGGTGTACCATTAATGTGGCGGTCCCAACACCCTCTTCTCTTTGCTTCTGAACAACTTCAGAACAAAGATCTAAGAGGTATCCTTAAGATCATATCTCGAGGAATGGGACAACAAGATTATAAAACACCTATTATTATCATCCTTAGATCATTCCAAATGATTAGGATATCTACATTTAGCACGATGAACATAATGGAACTCCCACTAAGCTTCATATGGTTTATCAAAATTCTATCTGAAATCATAACATTTATTATTTCATCAAATCCAATATTCCAACTACAAGAAGCTTATTTGAGTCCACAGATGGAATTCCTTACCTTGCACTCTTTGCTTTCCTCATCCATGAAGCCCTGGGGCTGCTTCATTTGAATGTCCTCAGAGAGGAATTCATGGAGAAATGCAATATTGACTTTCATCGTAAAGATGTCAAAGTAAAGTTGTGTAGCTATAGTTAGAAATATTTCGATGGGTTCAAGCATGATCACTAAAGAGCAAGTCTCATCGCAAGTGATGCCTTCTCTTCGGTGTGTAGCTCATGGCTGTGAACCGTGCTTTGAAGGTCCCCACCTTCTCATCAGATTCCCTCTTTCTCTTAAAGATCCATTTACAACTTAATGGGTATTACCCTTGTAGGAGGATCCTCGAGGGCCCATATACAATATTTGTATATGAAGTCTACGTTAGACGTTATTGCTAACATCCATCTTTCCATGCTATGATCTTCAGAAGCGTCATCACATGAAGTCAGATCATTGTCAGATTCAACTAACACATGAAATCCATCCTCAAACCTATTTGAGGAGGTATTAATGTTTCATATTTAATTGTCCTTTTAGTTTCCAATTTTTAGGAGCCTCATTATCTTCTCAAGACTAAGTGAGGTCCTTTACTTCATTTTCATCTTGATTCTCTAAGTTTCATCATATAGGAATCACATTCTCGGATATGAAATCTTTTAAGAATCTCAAGGTCATAAAGTAGGTATCCAATACCATCCTTTATTTTCCTAATGAACTAACACTCTCAGTGCTAAGTTCCAACTTACTTGCATGGAATCTTATTAGGAATATATTGTAGTCTCTACAACATATATATCTGGAAAATAATAGGTAATTATGCTAAAATTCATCATTGATCAAATCATGTTATACATGATCCAATTGTATGTCCCTACAACTCTGTTGAGTTTAGGTATATTAGGAGGATTGAGATAGAAATGACATTCATATCTCTATAAGGCATTCTATGAATTCATCTAATAGGTACTGACTACCTAGATTAGATCGAAAAATTCATTTAATCTTCCTTCAAACTTTGGTTCTAAACTAAAACTGTGAAATATTTGAACATTTCAAAGGTTTCCAAGTGAAGAGAAGAAATCTCATATCACAAAAATCATCAATAGATATCACATATCCATAATGTTTATTCTGATATAGATGATTCACATACATCAATATATATGAGATCTTGAATACCTTGACATCTTACACCATTCCAAGGAAGGGTGTATTGGACATTTTTACTTTTGAATACATTATTCATAGGTATGTAAGATTTGAACCGACAATCTAAGGTTTCATCTATTACTAGTCTTTTAATCACATCAACAGACAAATGTCCAAGGATTTATGCCATATCAATTTCAAATGATCATTCTCCTTTTAAGGTTTAATTTTAGTACTAGAAATGTTAATGAACCATTCATTAATTTTCTAATTTAGTAGAGTCCATTAGATTTTAGATTACTATCTGAAATATCTCCATCATAACTCTATATGATAGGTCTATTCTAGAATTCATGTTTATTCCCACCATTTAGAAATAAACAATGAGTGTATTCTAATATCTAGGTCATAGAGGCATTCTCTAAGATGAAGGGCTCTCCCACTGAAAATAACAAGTCCATTTATCCAATCGAGATTGTTGCAGCAATTGCATCAATATCCATCTGGATGACTACTAAACCTTAAGATCACATTTTTCTAGTCTTCTAAAATATATGCAACCAATTGCAAGTATCATTAGAAAATTGAGATACAATTATTAGACTTTACCTTATCAAATAAGAAAGTTAATTTCAATGATTATATGTAGATTTAGATTTTTCCGATGCACCATCTGAGCCCTTTTCTAAGGATTCTATATAGACTTGATAGTCATGCTATCTATACATCAGCTTATTGCAGTATTGGCATTCATCCAACTCTTTGGATGTCATATTGAAGTCACAAAAGTACAGCCAACTCTTTGACTTTCCTTCTTACTTGGGTCCAACCCATGCTTCTAATGTGCTCCCTTTATCTATAAGAAACCATTGCTCAAACCAAAGGATCTCTTATGTCGAAATCAAAAGAATTCAAAATAAGAGTATTTCAACATTTATACATGCTTCATTCAATTCATACAATCTGAATAATATGAAGCATCATGAATGACCAAAGTATAGACAATAGAATGATGACAGTTATTGTATCTACATCCATCAAAACACTTAAATCATTGGATTAGGTAGGTACTCAAACAATTTGAATACATCATCTCTTATAGAGCCACCATTCTGCATGATGTAGAGAACCACGTCATTCATGATTAAATGTCGAGAGCACATATGTTTGCCAGAACATCTTCTTAGAATTTCATAAGGATTATTTGACAATTACGATCATCATCGACATGTCACTTCTAAAGTACATTCGATGAGAGATCAGGACTATAGAGACATACAAACCATAGGGTTGATGTCCTATTGTCTATTATAATTGTCATTCCTCATTATTATGAGGAAACTTGCACATTGCAACCACATGCATTATGTATTCAACTGCAAGTACAATATCTTCATCATGGATCCAATCCATGATATTTTACTGGTTATTATTGAGTATATTGTTTATTGAGTGGGTTTAATGAAGGATTATCTGAAATAAGAAATTTGCATAAATATATATAAATATATATATACACATTTTACTTTGATTTAGGAATTTTTATATCAACGATGTCTTGTCATGTCAACGCTAAAAGTTCATTCCCTTAATCACTTTCAATGCAAGAGATATACTTACCATTATTTCTCAACAAGATCTGGGATCTCATTTCTAACTTTGTTACATCCCAATAATATGAGAACCTATAACTTAGATAAAAAGAAGCGGGAACACATTCCACCTTGCAAGTCCGACTTGTATCTCCCAATTCGGTCTTTAATGCCTGATCCCACCACCCCTAAGGTGTTATTGACCCATCATTAATTGAACCAACCGTCAACAAGAATAGTACTCGCTATGCGCAATCCAATATCGCCCCAATAATATGAAGACCCGATATTGGGGTCACTACGCATACGTCCTTACTCTTTAGAGAAGCAAAGAGCCTGATCTAAATGCGCTTGGAAACAGGAGTTGTCACTTCTAACAGGCGTCTCCTACATACAATCCCTGGCGTCGGAACCCTTCGTCTTGACGTGAGACCATGGATGTCACTTATGTGATCCTCTATATCATATTCACATTCTAATTAATTATCATGAATCATATTCACATAATTAATTCTTCTAAGGTAAATAACATCTCTATTCATAATAGAGTATTTTAATTTTAATTGGATTCCAATTAATCTAATCATATTAAATTAATGATCTAATTAATATCCAACAAACAATCTTTATTGTTACTTGAATTATGGTATTATCTCAAATACGTATTATTCTGAATTTTAATAATTAGAAAAATACATCGTGATCGCTCATTCATTATCAAGTCCCTACCCACTGTCATGGCCAGTACCGACGGGAGTGGGACAGACCACACACGGTGCAACCTGCTATCCCGATGCTCCCCGACTAGACACCATATCCGCCTCGGGAAAAGATAATACCAAATTGATCATTGTGTACTTGAGATTATAATCGGTTCTTTAACCAAAGTTATAACATATAATAATAATCAAAACAATTTTGATTAATATTATAAGGAGATTTGCTAAACAAATCCCCAATCCTATTCAAGCAACTATGTTTGTTGGAATGTAGATCATGTAGATCAAGTAACCAATTTGTGATCTAGATCACATCTAATCAAATATTGGTTGAGGCAATATCATTTAAAGAAATATTTATCATTAAAATATTTCACGAATGTTTATCCATAATTATTACTGTAAATTAAACCATTTAATTTCACTAATTAATTAAATGATAATCACAAGGTTCTTGATTAGGAAAGTAATTTTCAGCAGTGACCCTCACTTACTAAAATTTGCATATCAATCAATTTAAATCCAAATTAAGCAAAGTAAGTTTCTAAAGTTTGCTAATTTGATTACAACAGAATCTAAGTGATTTTCACGCATTTCAAGTCGTGTTTAATCCGTAATTAACTCTTTATTTTCATTAAGAATCGCAGTCTCCGAAACTGTGGATACATGTTCACTAAAATGACCATTACTTGAGCAAACGGATTCGAAATCACGCAAACTCAGATCCTACAATTTCCTTATTTAATGGGGAACAAAATATAATTATTATTTTCGTGTTTACACAATTTAAACAGGGCCGAAAATAATCACTAAACAGAGATGCGAAAATAAAATGCGATAGAAATTTTCGCAACCCTAACAAACCCAAGTCGTCCTAGGTTTACGGATCGTATACGAAACCTCCAAACCTGGCTCTGATACCACTTGAAGGATATGGGGAGATCCTTAATTGCATCACGGAAGCGTGAGGATCGCATCGTATGCGATATGGAGCGACTAGTCGCACTAGTTGCTCGAGGCAGCGGAAATTAAAAATTTTCATGTGACGAAACCACATGATCCAAGAACACTTCTCGGATCGTTTAATCTAAATCACAAATAAGTAATACGATTACCTCTTGAAGCGTGGTTGCGATAGAGTCCCTAAACGAAGAGACCTCCTGTCTCAAGTCCGATCCGACGGAGGAGACGCTTGCGAGCGTGTTAATGAAACACGTGCTTCTCGCAATACATGTTGGTGATCCAAGCTGTGGATCTCCTGATCTCGACACACGAGATCCGACGTCTTCTTCACGAGCGAGGTGCACCGAAGGAGACGGAGATCCACGAGCAAATGATCGGGCAACATAAGGACGACGCTACAGCGATGGAGACTCTCTCTAGGGCACCATGGTGGACGGCCATATGAGAGAGAGAGAGTGGGTGTGCAGAGAGAGAGAGAGAGAGAGACTTATGTTCTCATTAGCATCTGAAGAGCAAGGGGTGCCCTCTTATTTAAAATATTTTGGGATCCATGGATCTCAATCCATGGCAACACAAATCCAATGGCTCTCATTGATTTTTGTTTCTTTTAATGGCCAAGATTTGTGTTGGTAGAAAACAACAACAATTAATTTTTTAAAAATCAAATATATATTGAATATGATTTGATTTTTATCAAATCAATCCTCATTGGAGAAAAGGAAAGGAGGCAAGCCTCCTTCCATGAAAGGAGTGGATGGCCACCACATTCCCATGTAGGAAATGTGGCCATCCACATTACCTACAAGGAAGGTGGCTTCTTCTCCTTTTATTCCATGAGATACAATAACCCATTAATTTCTCCAATATTTTCAACAACCTTTGTTGCAAATTATTTCACAAAAATAAATCCAAATTATTTTGTGAACATTGTTGTCATGCCATTCGAAATTTGTGAGTCACATTCACAACCCAAAATAAAATGTAAATTACATTTTCAATTTAATGTCCAATGTGAATCCAATTCACAGTATCATTTAATTAACAAATGTAAATTATAGATAGCTCTCTCTTGTATATTATAAATCACATTTATAAAATATATGATTAATATGGATAGTGCTATCCACATTATTCATATCCATGATAATTAAATCACATTTAATCATCTTGGATCTCTATTCTCATGTGCCCAAACAATGTGAATCACATTCACATTATTTACATCTTTGATAATCAAATAACATTTAATTATCTTAGATAACTCTCCATATAATATGAATCAAATTCATATTATTCATGATAATTAAATCACATTTAATTATCCATTTTCTCAATGCTTGGATACATATATAAACAATGAAATTATATTGAACTCTTTCAAGGATAATGTGCTTTCTTCACGAATACTTGGAGATAAGAACATGGCGATTGTATTGTTCCACGTATAATGACTTGGATAGTTAGATCACATCTCAAATCCCGATCTCGGGCTTCCCATAGATGCTTGATTAAATAAAACTATAAATCTAATCTTCTTATTGCATCCGAATCACATTCAGATCAACGTCCAATATTTGGACCAAGATCAGATTACTTCTCTACTGAGAGGAGTCACTAAAATCCAGACCCATTTCATCACTCCCTATAAATGGAAGCGTCATGGTTATACAATCGTTTACGATCACATCACCCTCAGGTATTCCCAATACCTATAAATCCTGCATGCTGGAAGACCCAGAATAAACCAGAAGTATTAGATCTCTTTTCATTGTCTACTTCAGGGTTTTATCTTTAAGTTTCTCATTTGATCATTGCGAGTTGGTATTGATCATATACTTTCCAAAAGCATATATCATACCCAGGTGTTGATCATATCCTTTACAAAAGCATATATCAAACCTACAAATTCAGTCAAGCTTCCAAAGCGAGACGACTGTGCACAGAATTTTATTCTTCCCAATATCTCATGAGTGAGCTCATGTCTTCCAGTTCAGTAATGAACCTGTATGATCCCTTCGAGAGATCGTATTACTCATATGCCCTTATATGCACACCAGCTCGTCAGTGCATAGACTTTGATTAGGTCATAAACCTTTTGGTCTGCCAAATGTACATACTCAGACATATAGTAACACATCTGTCTCCGGTCAGAGGATGCGTGCCTATATCGTGACATCATTCGACATAGGACTTTGGTTATCTCGATATCGTTAAGTCAACTCTTTGACCTAACTAATCTGACACCTCTGAATCTCTATTCCCATGCCGAGGACATGCATCAAGAGGTCAGTCAGATATCAGCCTAAATGACAAAGGATTGCCATCTCCTACTCAGGCTGGAGATCATCTCTCAACAATCATTTGACGGTGCTTGATGAGTCCTCAATCTAACTCTTTAGATGTTCATCCAAGCACCAGCCGCTATGATTCAATATTTGAATCAACAACTGTATGATTATCAAGATGGTCATGGTACATAACCCTAATTGTACTAAAGGACCTATTATACAAATTATGTATTCTTCATTTCAGATCATGGAATTATATTTGCAATAACATTTATTGCATAATGGCTTGCCATGGGCTCGCATGTCCAACACCCTTCTCGCTACTTCGTTTTTTCAAGCCAAATAGGGGGGTGCACTGCCAAAGCCAAAGATGGGAGGGGGCGTTGCCAGTCTTCTTCAACCACAAGGAGGGGGATGCGCCGCTGCTGATCTTCTTCTCCAATAAGATGTTGGTGGCGCGTGGCTGCTAAGGACGTCGACGGAGGAGCCTTGGGTGGGGGCGCAGCGAGGGGCGGTGCTTCATGTAGTGGAGGGATGGCGGTCACGCATGCGGGGGGCGCGTGGATAATGATGAGGGGTACGTCGGTCTCTATACAAGGCAGCTCCCACGCAGAGGAGAGACTCACACGGTGGGGCTGTGGCCGTAGGCGGAGGACGTCGGGCATCGTCGATGCGGATGCTAGAGGAGGGGCTACCGATTGGTTGAGGTGCTCGGTGGATGAAGGGATGAAGATGACGCGGCACTCCAGGGGATCGCACAGCCAGGATCTTCTCTCGGTCGACGGTGATGCTCTGCAGGTGTTGGTCTGGTGTGAGGGCTCCTGCATCGGTTGCGGTGGAGGTGGATTCACACGATGTTGGTCTAACGGTGGTGACGGAAGTTGAGATGCGATGGCGTGGGGGTGGCCGGTGTGCCGCCAGCAATTTTTTTTTATTTTTTTATTTTTTGTAAACGACAGTTGATAATAATAAAAAATTACTTTATTACTATTATTTTTTTAACAGAAACAACAGAATTTTTTTATTTTTTAGGTGATCCTGCAAGATAAATGTGAGAGAGAAGAAAACAATCTATTTTTTGTTATATATATTTATAAACAAATTAGGATGCAAGTATAATGACTCGATTCTAAAATCAAAACATAAGATGTGGATGGGGATCCGATGAAAAATGAAGAATGGATCCGAGTCTCCGACCACCGTGTGGTCGGAGTTCAGAGATCGTTATAGGTAGAAAATAATGTGGAGAGATCGAGATGTGAAATGTAAAGCTGAGATCGGTTGCGAAGAATCAAGTCGTGATGGATTCTAAACTCTATATAAAAAAATTGATGTTGAAATTAAAATACGAGAAATTAAACTAAGGTTAATCAAGATGAAAAATAAGAAAAAGAACAGATCTCACCTTAGAAGCGGAAAAGATCTTGATCACCTCGACGAAGGCCGACTCGTTGTGACCGGACGGCTCAGAGGCTAGGCACCCTTCTGCGATAAGAAGACTCTCGGAGATTGGGCTCCTCTACCAAGGATTAATCAAATGGAAATGATGGAGATGGAGCCATATAAATAGAGAAGATAGGAATTGAAGTTTGATTTTTTAATTTTTGGATGAAGATAAGAGATAAGAGAGAAAAAATTGAAATGAGATAAAGTAAACAATAGTGTTAGAATTAATTACAAAAATTAACTAATTGTTTTGTATTTTCGTCACTTTACTAATTTTAAAATTAAATGTTAATTCTTTTTTATTTTTTGGTAGTTATTTAAGAAAATTAACTATATACATACACTGTATACATATAGTACATTATTTACACATTTAAATAAGGAAAATAATTTTTTTATTTTTTTGGTTTAAAAATTTTATTTTTTATTTTATTTTAAATAATTAGTAAAAATATTTACAAATATTTACAAATATAATATGTACAAATACATGGGGAAATTAACAAACCATCCCAGAAAACCAACTTTTCACCTATTACTCCAAAAAATATGAAATCATAGCCATTTTAAAGATAATTTAATTTAGAATACAATGGAAGTGAGTTTCGTTCAATATGAGTTCATATGAAGCCAGAGTTGGTCTTTCAATTATTGCTTAGTGGCTTTTTCCAAGTGTGGTTGCTTTTATTCTATGCATTATTTGATTGTGCAATTATTTTTATTATTTAGGACACATTTTTATTTACAACTTTTGATTTGAAAATTACTTGATTTGAGGTCAATTTATATACAAAAAAAATAGTGTAGTAGACAAATATACACAGCACAATTTTTTTTTGTATTTTCTGATTAAGGACCCTATCTCCCCCTACTTTATTCCTGGTCGATCAGGTCAAGACTTGAACTTCTCTTGAGGTTCGGGTCAGCCTATATCTATTACATGTATACATTCTTCCCCTTTTTTATTTTTTTCTTTATTTTTCCTTTATTTATTTATTTATTTTAGATTAAAATGGTAAAAAATGTACAATATTTACACAAAATTGATAGTTAGTAAGAATATGGAGTTTGTATTATATACATGTGTTTTATAAGGGATTTTAAGCTAAAATAAATGAATAAAGATGATGAAATGCAGATTCATCATCCATCTATGCTTTACCATTGCCAGTCCCTTAGCAAAAACTTATTTAAAAGAATAAGTGAATAAAAAGAAAAAGAAAAAGAAATGAAAAATGAAGAAATTAGGACAATATTTAATATTAAACTTATCTTCATAAAATTGTAGTATGGAGCTCTGTCAGACCTTTAGATTATTAGTGTGGCGGAACCTTATTGGGAAATGGATTTAAAACCTAACAGCCTCTAAGTTCCATAAGACTCTTATTCAGGTCTCATCAACAGTCAGGTCAGAACAAGTCTACATATACAAATTCTTATGACTATGATTTTTTACTTGTACGATGTAAGTGAAGTATAGCTCCCCATCTCAAAAGTAGCAAAGAAACAACCTCCCTGAACAAGGTAACTCTAGTCCCCCGGTCTAGCAACTCTTTCCTCAAGGAGTAGAGATATTCCCTTCTATGGTCAAGTACAACCAACTCAAGAAGAGGAGATGGAGAAAAGAATGGACGGTAACCAGTGTTGCTACCTATCCTTGGATGCATGACCAGTGTAGCCAAGTCATCCAGCTATAAGCTTACAAATATTTGTCTTTGAAGCTCTTATTAATTTCTTTTTTTATCCTTGTATATACTCTCCGGCAGGCATTTTACTTTTCAATTAGACCTGTCTACTTTTAGAGATTCTGCATTTTTTCCTCTTTTTTTGAAAATATATACAAGGTGCAGCATGCACATAAGGAGTTTTTCCTCTTGAGCAAGTAGATTATCCCTCTTTTGAAGCATTATTGTAACCCCATAGCATCCTGTCTTTAGACCTCAACATCGCTAGACTTGGTTGAGACACACTTCCCTCCCTAGAGGAAGATGAGAGGATCCGCCCAGACGTACTACACTCATATGCTACTCCAACCAAAAGATTTCCTCCTCACTACCTCCTCCATGAAGAGCTATGTGTAGAGTGCTTGTCCAAGATAAGCCACGGTCTGAAAGAATCATGCATGTTGTTAAATGTTCTACTTAGACTAATCAAGATGGCCTGTGAACATAGTCTTATGGACTCAAAGAATTAAGTCACTAGGACCTGAAAAGTCTTAACTCCAATTCTTATAAGGTTCCTCTGAAATTAAGTGGATTAAGGTCCAACTAAGCTCCATTCTTCAACTTTATTCTAGACTTAGTTTAAATGTCAATACTATCCTGAAAAATGCAAATGCAAGAAATATGTATAATGCAAAAAGAAAAAAAATATTATTTTTTTGAAATAATTTTCTAATTTTGAACTTTTTATGGGTTTTTGGAAATGAAAAGAAAAATGATGCACATGCAAAAAGAGTTTTTTATGCAACTTTTTATAGATGTTTGGTTTTGTAGTTTTTTTTTCAAAAAGGAAAAGGGTTAGTAAAATATATACAAGTATAAACAAGATTTTTTTTTTGTTTTTTTGTTTGTTTTTTTGTTGTTTTTTGTTGTTTTTTTTTTTGTTTTGTTGTTTTTGTTTTTATTTCTTTTTGTTTTTTTGTTTTGTTTTTTTGAAAGGTGATGAAAGTCTATATACACACACATGTAGATTTTACGAATTTATATAATCCTCAAAAAATAAACATATTTAAAAGTACGAGTTATGTTTAAAGTGTATATATATAATATATATGACACCCCTATACTTAGCTTGATCTATGTCCTCATAGGGATCAGAGAGCGGCAAAAGAAGACATAACTCATGCTAAGTATAGAAAAGTGAAAAAACTCCTATGCTACAAATGACTCAAAGAGAAAATGAAAAGAATAGAGGTCGGTGATCCCCCATACTTAGGATCAAGTAATCCTAAGTTTAGAAGACTGGACAAAAGGGGAAAACTAATGCAGAGAATCTACGGACTCAAAAACAAAAGGCGATATGAACAACATCACCCGCCCATACTTAGGGTAGAATATCCCTAAGTATAGGCAACAACGAGAGTGATGAACAGGACGAATATGAACAACACAAATCATTCACCCCCTATACATAGGATAAAGGACATCCTAAGTATAGCATATACACACACACACACGGAAAAAGGGGTGAATGACGAAACATAAGAAGAAAGAGTGAAACGAAAGGATATACAAGAGGAGTGGATGTACAAAGGTCAAGATGGTCGAAAGAGAACCTTCTTGCAGAACCGCTGAGGTATGGATCTGACAAGGTGTAGGTCGATATTGGGGTCGTCATTATACATGAATTGATTAGGATCGACAAAGATTGTATCCTTAGCAATCTCAGAGTATGCAAGCATAAATCGGTTATTGGAAGTAGTGTGGTTATGTCCTACTTGGGAAGTATCGTAAATATCAAAGTAAAAAGGCTCAAAATCATCATTAGAAAAAGCAGGATCATTTCAACATGGCGAGCCTCTACTGGATCATCATCTTCATTAAAAGGCTCAAATTCCTCTATAAAAGCAATCAAATCAAATTTGGTCATACCAATCTCATCTGAATCAGGGTGAATAGGAACATACTCATCGGTGAAAGTAGTCAAATCATGTCCGTCCTTTCTAGTCTCAGATTCTGCCTTCCGCTCTAAGGTGTCTATCTTGTAAATCCCGCTGATGTCATCAATGCATCTCCACATACCAGAAGGGGGAACTCCAAGGTCTATGCTTTCCGAGTCTTCCTCCTTGAAGAGGAATTCTTGGGTTTTATTATCATCCAACATACAACAAGAATCTCTGATATTATCATCAAGGTCAAGGTCCTTGGGGTTGGCTAATGCAGACACGCTCTCATGGGATGTAGGTCTCTAGTCAGTAGTGGGTGCAGTGATCAACACATCGCTCCCTACATCAGAACGGAAGCGAATCTCTCTAGATCCATAATCAATAACGGTTCTCGCAGAGGTGAGGAAAGGTCGTCCTAGGATGATGGGAGGGTGATCCACAGGGGTGGAGGTCTCCATGGGTAAAACGACAAAGTCAGAAGTGAATTTCATGCCTTGAATAAGAATGACAACATTTTCTAGAATACCCTTCGACCTCTTGATAGATCCATCAGCAAATTGAACTATCATCCTGGTTTTCTTAAGAGGCCCGAGATGAAGAGATTGTACCATAGAGAAGGGTATTATATTGATTGGCGAACTGCCGTCAAGGAGAGTGTTATCACAAGAATAGTCAGATATGGAGCAACTCACAAGAGGTATGGAAGTGTTCCCTTTCTTAAAATGCGGATGGTGAGAGATGGCGTAGGCAGTGGCCAGGGTCAAGATGTGATGCTCATATCTTCTCCTCCGCCTTCTCTTCTTGTGTTGAGGAGCAGATAACTGGGTCATGGCCTGGTGAAGTGGGGCTTTAATGATCTCATGAATGGTGACCATCACTTCAGGTTTAGTCAACATTTATATGAATTTTTGGACCTCCTCCATACAAGGTAGGAGATCGAAATAAGCATATACACGAGGATTGCCAAGAGCAGTCTGTATATTGGAATCCTTGATGAATCCATGAATCATTAACTTTTCTGTTTCATTTTATCTTAAAACCTTCAACAAATGCATGTAAATAGTCATTAAATTCCATCTTTTAATAAATCATCATTCATGAATAAAAAGCCATTTTTAACCATCAAAATCACGTAAATAAATAAAGAACAAGATAAGAAAGAAAAGGCAGATTGAATATATGTAAATATATACAATATGACTTAAAATATAAATATAACTGTAAGGTATATTTATAGCCTAACCCCCGAGACCAAGTCAGCATGGATTTGTTGACAAACCAATAAGTAGGGGGAGACAAGGAAAGAAAACCTAAAAATAAATTAACACACACACCTTCTACTATTATACAATAAATACAAAACTTCAAAGATTTTTAATTAATTAATATTTACATATTTTTCATCAAACTCTTTTCCTAATTATTTTTAAAAATGTATATAAAAATATAAAAATAAGTTAAAAATATTACCCTGTATATATGCCAAGAAACCCAGCTTATAAATTGTCAAAATCTCAACTTCCGAAAATCATAACTTCCTCATACGAACTCCAATTTCACTCTACTCACCTTTAAAGTTCATAAAATAAAATTCTCTAATTAATAAAGGTGGTTTCATCGAATTCAGAGTCCGTTAGCAAAAAGTCGATTTTGGGACCAAAAGACAACGGGTTTCTGGGCTATTTATTTTATATAACACACATTATTTATAGTTTTCTTAATTTTATAGTTTTAGATATATTCATGATCTTTTATTTTTACCTTAATTTATTTCATAATTTTTGGAGACTATTTATTATTTTAATAAAATCAAAAACCTTAAATTATATGTATAAATGAACTAACTAGATACTACTCATATTTGTTAAAATATGTAAATTAATTTATTAAAATCTATAAAAATTCACCCAAGCCTTACTTATTATTCTAATAATTAAAAAAATATAAAATTAAATTTTAAGTATTTATTTATTAATTTAGAAATCTAAAACCTATTTATAAATACATATTTATTGATATAAAATTTATATCTTGAATAATATTTATTATTTATTAAAAGAAATTATTCTATAAATTAGATAAATAATTTATTTACATTTCTTGTATTTATATTTATTTAAAATAAGTTTATTTACTATTTAATCTCGAATTTATATTGAATAAACAACTTCTGGCCAACCAGGTGCTGACACTTGTCAGCACCTGGGTTGTCTTCCTCAAGAAGAGGTTCTGCCGAACTGCTCCAACTGGCCACCTTCATCTAATTCTCCCGCGCAGCTCCTAACTTCTCCAGCCAATCTAAACCTTCGATCCTATTCACCTAACTACCCCCTCCATCGCTGACCCTTAGATTCTACTTGGAGCACACGAAATCCCACCTATAAATACCCCCAAAGATCCGCCATTAACAACTAACCTTCCAACTACCTTGAAGCTCTTGCTCCAGTAGTCGACCCCCCAACTTCTCCACCTTATACCGGCCTTCCACGGTGGTGACAGCAGCTAGGAGACGCCGCGCGTGGAGGAGGGACGTCGGAGGAAGAGTTCCAAGGCGCTCATCAGCCTTGCATCGCCGCCTAGAGCTGTGTTCCGCTCTGGCCAAGGTTGACCATCGAGCAACCCATTCCAGGTAATACACCTCGAATCCCCAGACCTAATCCTTCATTTTCTTTGAATTCGCGCATCGATCTTTGTGTAGATATTAGCGTGATTAAGCTGTCGTTAGGACGCTTAATCTCCTAGTTTAGAAGCCAAATCGAAAATCCTTTCCAAACGTCTCGATTCATATCTTGATTCGCATTTCATTTCGTAGTCACTTCATGCAATCCGCTCATTTCTTCTGGAAACCTTATTTTTACCATTTTTGAGCTTGCGATTTCATCACATTTGAGCCTATTCTTGGTGAATCGAGTACATCAATCATTCATTTGCAGGTTCAATTTCAATCCGGAGCCATCTCTCCATATCTGGAGGCCTTCGAGCATCACGGAAATCGCATCCAAAGATGGCTTGACCATCTGACCTTCAGAAGATACTTCACCGGACCGTCATCTTCCTAGCGCCTCTGCCGTCGCCTCGAGTCGCCGCCGCCAACGCCCTACCGCGGGCGAGCTCGAGGGGTGGAGGAGCCACCCCTCTGGCCCCGCCGGAGAGCCAAAGACGTCGGCGATAGATCGGGAAAAAGTGGAGAAGACGCGCTCTTGACCATACTTCCAACAGAATCAAGAACCGCCCAAGAACAGGCGAGTTACAGTTGTGCGACACGTGGCTTCTCCGCAAGCGTCCGATCCGCGCTAGAACGTTATAATCTGAACCATCAATTGCGAACCGGTGTGAAAATTGTGAACTTAATCCAGGAAGCTTTCAGGAATTTATCTCCGCCCACCAGGTTTCCAGAAATTACATTTAGGTCCCTCCGTAGGGACCTAAATGTAAAGATTTGTATTTTTGTTTTCAAAATAGTCCCTGAAGGACCTTTTTGCAGAACAAATTTTATAGTTTTTTTACGCTTCTGCCCCTGGGCAATATGAGTTGTTTTGACCTCGTTTGACTTTGTTTCTTAACGATTTTTTTAGGGTAGTTACGCAACTACCCTATCTAGCTTGTATTAAAGTTTCGTGAGTTTTTATTGTGTTTTCGTCGTGTTTTGATTTTTTTGAAATCCGCATTCATTTTGCTTTGCTTTCTTGTGTTGTTCGAGCTCGATGCTCGATCCGCTTCAACCTACTATATTGTATCACCTACATATTTCCACCTATTATATAATAAATAAATCATTTCGAAAAAATATCCCTTTTTGAAAATTGAATAAAAATTTGAAAAGAATAAAATCAAAAAAAAATTAAAAAATTAAAATCAAATAAAAAAGAGTTTTTTTCCTTAATCACTTTAAGAAGAGATAAAAAACAAAATTGCAAAAATTTCACCGAAAAAATCAAAAGATTCTATTATGCCACCTTCAATTCGACCCAAGCACACTTACCTGGTTAAATATTTAGTGTAAGTTTTTCATTCGGAAAACCGAATTTGTTTGATACGAACTGAGATCATATTTTTTGCGGCTTTTTATACATCGACCACGTTTCCCTTAAAAAAAGCCGCGGAACCGATTTTCAATTTTATCAAAATGGCGTCGTTGCCGGAGAGGCGTTAGATTTTTTTGATTTTTTTTCCTTTCTTTGTGATTTTATTTTTTCTTCTCTTTGTTTCGTTTTTCGTACGTTTTTTTGTATGGCTTTTTCTTGATCTTCTTCTTGTTTTGTTTTCATAGTTTTTCTTTCGGCTTTTCTTACGGATTTCTCGGCTTTCTTCTCTCGATTGATTTCGTACGGTTTTCGTACATCTAACTAGTTTTACAGGGCCTGCAGGATCAGCCGGCTTCTTTGGAAGCCGAATCAATTAAAAGAGCAGAGGCTGGTTCCTTCTTCACGAGTTGGCTGCAGAGGGCAGAGTAGTTAGAAAATTCTTTGTAAAAGAGAGAGAGAGAGAGGGAGAGAGAGAGAAGCTGTAACAAATAATAAACAAACCCCCCTATATTTTTCGGGGTCTGATTCGCCGGATACCGTGTATCCGGGGGATCAGGGCACCCATCGCGGTTTTTCTCGACTATCGGTTTTCCGCGGCTTTTTAGGTGCTTGCTTAGGATTTTTTTAGCTCTATTTGATTGAGCCTACGTAGTTAGCCTTAGGACTCGCAACCTAGGTGCATGATTTTAGGGTTTCCATACAAAGAAAAAACTCGGTAGATGTTTGTTTGAAAAAACCCAAAAAATTATAAAACCGCAAACTAAATCAGGAATGCTAATCATATCTGATCTAAAAGCCGTAAAACCGATTCATTTTCTTTGGGAGAGTAACCCTTGCACACTTCTCAGAGTGCGCGAGCTAGAGAGCCAACCATAAGGTTAGAGCCCAAAACCCCGTATTTCCCACGAAATACTACTGGGTTCATACACCTGATCACTGTTCCTCAGTGGGTAAGCTCGGGTATCCGGAAACGGTCCGGGTTTACTTAGCAGAGTGGGAGGTTTAGAGGACACTGCGTAAGGCTCCGTCCTCAAGTAACACGGGTAGCCGGAAATGGTCCGTACTTACTTCCATACTGGCTGAGTGCGAGTGGTCTTTTGTAAGGACTCGGGCCAGTGTTTCGGAGAAACTATCGGGCACCTATTGGCTCGCTCAGCCCGCGATAACCGCAAAGCTTGTTTGCTAATTACAACCCTAAAAATGAAAAGATAAAAAGATCAAACTCTTACGGTCTTCATCAGGTTGAGTTGGTGAACACAGGGTTTGCTTTGTGTTTGCTTGCGGAGCGTGAGTTTCTGTGGCTTTCGCATTTATCTTCCTCATTTGAATCGTAAAACGTGCTCTCCTGATCAAATCTCTTGACATCGAAGATGACGTCTCGATGGCTTTTCTGCTCAAAATCCGTGAGCTTTCGACCGTCCACCTCGAGCGTACTTCTTCACAGGCTTGGGATGACCCTCTTCCCAAGCTGGTCCCATCAGATCTCGAGGCGAGTCAGACCTAGACTCCCTTGCCTCTTTGCCAAACTATTGAGGCAGATCCTTGCCTCAATACATCATCTAGATCTCCCGCATACTTTTCGATGAGTTCTTACGAGAGTTTTCATTTCACAGACGATCATATGGCTCGCGGCAAAGGATCAGCATCAGACGAGAGGCCACTAGCTGGGGAACATCAGGAGGGAAGACCAGAACCAAATGCAGATGTTACAACTGGCATTCTCGATACACTGCAGCAGATGAATATTTAGATTCGAGAACAATTTAGAGTTCAGAATGAACTGCGGGCTGAAATAGCCACGCTGAGAGCAGGGGCCAGGAACCAGTTACCGCCTGCGGTTCCCGCGACATTACAAGACGAGTATGACTCGGGCGTAAGAACGCTCCACCATTGGATTCGGCTACCGCCGAATCAAGGGCCAAACAAACTGAAACCGTCCTTCATCTCTTTGTTTCCCAAGTACTATGGGAATGCCGCATAGGAGATGTTCACATTTTTACAGTAGTTCGAGATGATTTGCGGAATGACTTGCTATCCAGGAGTCACGCAGGAGGTCGTACGCCTCAAGGCCTTCCCCTTTGCCTTAGCCGATAAGGCTCTTTATTGGCTGAGTAATCTGGGGAGGGAAATCTCTACATGGGACGACCTGAAGTCCACCTTCCTGCGCAAATATTTTCCTCTGGGAAGGATGAACATGATGAGGAGCCAGATCTCTAACTTCACGCAATTGCCACACAAATCATTCCATGAGGCATGGGATCGATTCAAGGACCTTACGGAGAGATGCCCACATCATGAGATCCCGATGAAGGTGCTTGTGCAAAACTACTTTGGAGGACTCCAGCTGGAGATTCAGGGGCTCGTTAGTGCCGCATGTGGCGGAAACTACTTGAATAAGGATGCTGAGTTGGTCTGGGCCATCTTCGAAGGGATGGCCGAGAACTCGAGAGTCGTAGACTCTACACGGGCATTTCAGAAAGCCTCGCACCCACCACATCACCAAGATCATCACAAGGTGGCAAACATCTCAGACTCTGAATCCGATACCAACATGGGATTTATTAGCGAGAAATTGATGTTGGTGGACGTGATTCAGAAGCAGGTCCAGGACCTACAGCCGCTGCGAGAGTTGGAGAAACTCTCATCTCTACCTCAGCAGCTGAGTGATCTCTTGAAGAAGGTCTCTGATCTTCAGCTCCAGTACCAGCAGAACCAGACTTCTTCGAATGCGCAACCAGCATGGAGGATCGCACCCGCTCCACCCACCCGTCAGATTCACTACGTCCAGAGCGAGTCCGAGATTCCGCAGATCGATTGGCATGAGGATTAGTCTCATGCCAATCCCGGCCAGATCACCAGCACCGCAGAGATGGAGGTGGAGCCGCAAGCCACTCTCGAGATCAACGGGATTTGGTATACTCCGATGCAGCAGCGGAGTATACCGAATCAGCAGCAGCAGCAGCTGTACGGTCATCCACAGCATGGACGTCCGAACTTTCAGCACCGCCAGAGTTTCACGCCACAACAGTCTCAATCGAATGTCTATCACAGAGACCGCAACATTCATATTAGCACCCTATTCATTATTCACCGAAGTATCCTTATTAGCAGCTGCAGTAGTCTTCCTCCACACATCAACGATACTCTCAGCCTTCCACCTCTCAGCATTACACACCGAGGCAGGAGAGAGGAGCAAGCCAGGGCCACCACACTGAACCAGAGATGTCTTCACAGGCCCAGGCACTCAACCAAATCATGGACATGCTGAGTACGCTCCAGATTGCACATAAGAATGAGATGAAGCAGGTTAATTGTCGTCTAGACAAGTTAACCGTGCCAAAGACCACTCTCCCATCCCATCCTCAAATGAACCCGAACAACAAGAGGAGGCATCCAGATCAGATAAACACTACAGGTAAGATATCGTGTTCTGAATTTTTATCTAACTTCATTCGTCTCAGGAGCGGTAGATCACCACAAGCACCTGCTGGAGAAGAGGAGAGGGCACTAGAGAAGCACGAGCAGAACCATGATTCTGAAGCCGAGGAGGAGAAACCGCAAGATGATGAGGACCACTATGCAGAATTAAGAGACGGGAGCGATGCCGACACAGCAGATATGGACATTGGCGAATCAGACGATGACATCACGCCAGATCAGGCAGAGAGCCCCGAGAAAAATCTTTCTTCTCCCGTTTTAGAAAGTTTTGTAAATAATTCTGAGACTCTCAATGTACAAGCTGATTCTACTATCAATAAAAATCCTGATTTTCTGACTTCTGATTTTGTTCCTTTTCCCGATGCTTTGTTTGGAAAAATAAAGAAAAATACCAAAAAGAATGTTGATCATCCAGAGATCAAAAAATTACTCAAAGATCACATCTTTCTGAAGATCCTGCTTCATGATGCCTTAGATCAGTTCCCTACGCTTAAGAATCAATTGAAAAACCGATGCACCATGCGTAGGAAAAAGAGATCCCGAACAGAGAAACATGTTTTGACTAAGGCTACATCCTGTGCGATATAGAACAAGTTACCAAAGAAGAAGAAAGACTCAGGTGCACATTATGTCAGATGCAAGATCGCAAAAGCCGATTTCGATCGCACTCTATTAGATAACGGTTCCTCGATCAATTTGATACCCTATTCCTTACTCGATAAGCTCGAGTTAGGTCCTCTTTACAAATCCCGCGCGATCCTTCAGTTTGCTGATAGATCCATAAAGAGACCTAAGGGTATACTTAGGAAGGTTATCGTAACTGTGCAGGGTCTGCAATTCCCAGTGGACTTTATAGTCCTGGACATGGATTGCCCTACACAGTTACACCTTACCCGATCATTCTCGGGAGGCCTTTTCTAGAGACCGCAAAGGCCCTCTTCGATTATGATACAGGGAAGGTATCTTTTTACACCGAGGGCGAAAAGGTACATATAGAGATGGCGAGAGAATCAAACACCTTCAGTAATGCATCTTCGGATTTTCTGAGTTCTTTAGCCTCCTGCGATTACATGGATGAGGTTCGTCTTGACGACCTCAAAAGGTATAAAGTAGAGACCCAAGATTTCGTAACTGAGGACGGGTTCGAGACCACAGGGGGTGATTCTTCCGACGGAACCTTATATTTTAGTCTGGATGATGAGAAGAAAAGGGATCTGAATGCTGAGGAGTTTAATGCAGATTTTTCAGACTCAGAAACTTTACACAATTCCTCCATCTCAGATGATTCGGAGTTTCATTTAGCTGACTTATTCTCTTCTGATCATTCTGAGGAGTCGGATGATGTCTTGAACATCTTCTGTAGTCCGACTCTAGAGCACATCGATATGGTGGATAATCAGAATGTCAACAAATCCACAACCGATACAGATCCCCGTACACATACAGAGGATGTTTCGGCAGATACAGATACTACCTTACCAGAATTAAAGACTTTGCCACCAAACATGAAATTTGCTTTCCTTACGGGTCCACATCAATGGTTTCTGGTCATTATCAGCTCATCTTTGACCGACGATCAAGAATCTCGTCTGATGGAGATTCTAGAAAGAAACCGCAAGGCTATTGGGTGGACTGTATCCGATCGCCGTAGGATTAATCATGGCTTGTGTTCACATCATATCTATCTCGATCACGACAGCAAACCCTCCAGAGAGTTTCATCGTAGGCTGAATCCGGTGTTACGAGAAGTTGTCAAGAAAGAGATCACGAAATAGTGTGACGCAGGGTTCACTTATCCCATCTCCAACTCCGAATGGGTTCGCCCATTACATGTTGTCCCGAAGAAGTGAGGAATTCAGATAGTTAAGAACGAGAGTAGAGAGGAGATTCCAAAGAGAGTAACCACGTCGTGGCGAGTATGTGTTGATTACAGAAAGCTGAACACCGCGACGAAGAAGGACCACTTCCCTTTGCCTTTCATAGACCAGGTCATAGAACGGTTGGCAGGGAAGGGGTACTTCTGTTTCCTTGACGGTTACTCCGGATACAATCAGGTATCAATTGCTCCTGAAGACCAGGAGAAAACCACTTTCACATGTCCGTTCGGCACGTATGCCTTTAGACAGATGCCCTTTGGATTGTGCAATGCTCCTGCTACTTTCCAGAGGTGCATGCTTGCTATATTTGCGGACATGGTCAGTGATTTTCTAGAGGTTTTTATGGATGATTTTTCGGTCTATGGTGAGTCTTTTGATGATTGTTTAGCACACCTAGACCAGGTTCTGAAAAAGTGTTGTGAGGTAGATCTCGTTCTGTCCTGGGAAAATAGCCATTTTATGGTTACTCACGGGATCGTGTTGGGGAACGTCATCTCCCAGCGAGGCATGGAGGTTGACCCTGCCAAGGTGGATGTCATCAAGAAACTCGAGCTATCATCCAACATCAAACAGTAACGGTCATTTTTGGGGCATGTCGGCTTTTACCGACGGTTTATCCAAGACTTCTCCAAGATTGCCCGACCGTTAACTGAATTGCTAGGCAAAGACATCGAGTTCATGTTAAATGATAAATGTCTTAATGCCTTCCTCACTTTGAAAGAAAAGATAATCAGTGCTCCTGTCCTACAACCGCCTGATTGGTCTCTACCCTTCGAGATCGTGACGGATGCTTCAGATTTTGCGGTCGGGGCTGTTTTAGGACAGAGGAGGAATGGACTTCCCGTTGCCATTCACTATGTCAGCAGAACCTTAGACGATGTTAGGAGGAATTACACAGTGACAGAAAAGGAGATGTTGGCAGTAATGTTTGCGTTGGATAAGTTTCGATCATATCTTCTTGGCTCAAAAATCACAATCTACACAGATCATTCAGCTATCAGATTTTTAATGGAAAAGAAGGATGCTAAGGCACGCCTTCTTAGATGGATTCTCTTACTTCAGGAATTGATTTGGATATCAAAGATAAACATGGGGTAAAGAATGTGGTAGCTGATCACCTCTCCCGATTACAGACAGATCAGTCTTCAGATGAGTACACGCCAGAGATCGCAGAGAGATTTCCTAACGAGAGCATCTTTTTGCGGTTACCGAACTTCCGTGGTATGCAGATATAGTGAACTTTCTGGTCACACAGAAAAGTCCTCAGGGTTGGCCAAAGAACCGAGTTGAGAAACTAGTTTCTGAGGCACGATACTACCATTGGGAGGATCCGATTCTTTTTCGCGAAGGGCCGGATTGCGTTTACATGCTTTGTATTCCTCAGGATGAATATAATAGTGTCCTCACATTGTGTCATTCTTTAGAGTCAGGAGGACATCATTCAGGGAAGAGGACAACGTAGAAGGTACTACAGAGCGGATTATGGTGGCCGACTCTTACTAGAGATGCCTGCACATTCGTGAAGAGTTTCCCAGATTGTCAGAGAGTTGTAGGGACAGTCAGTGCCAGAGATGCAATGCCGATGCGACCCGTCATTATTTGCGAGATCTTTGACGCATGGGGCATAGATTTCATGGGACCGTTCCCTTCTAGTAGCGGCTTTGAGTACATTCTTCTCGCTGTAGACTATGTTAGTAGATGGGTGGAGGCTATACCCGCACGAACCGCAGACAGTTAGACCGTTTGCAAGTTCCTAAGGGAACACATTATTTCACATTTCGGGATCCCACGTATTCTCATCTTTGATGGGGGTAGCCATTTCATTAATAAGGACGTGAAAAATCTAGTGAAACAATACAACATTGATCACAGAGTAGCTTCTCCTTATCACCCACAGACAAACGACATGACTGAAGGTTCAAATAGGGAGTTGAAATCAATTCTACAGAAACTAGTACGACCGGATAGGAAGAACTGGTCATTGCTTCTAGACCAGGTTCTTTGCCCCTGGGCAGAAAGTCTGGTTGTTCAATGCGAGGTTGAGAATTTTTCCCGGCAAATTAAAAAGCAAGTGGGAAGGACCATACATAGTCAGAACGGTGCACGACAATGGTAGTATAGTAATATCAGATGTATCACCTGGTGCAAAACCGTTCGTGGTTAACGGGCAGATGCTGAAGCATTTCATCGAAACTACTGATCATCTGGCCCGTACTGAAGTGATCTATTTTGTACAGGAATCATGATCATTCTTTCACTTCATCTCATCCTTTACAAATTCTTTTGAAGCCATTCATTTTTGGAGATCCACAACACTTGTATATTCTTCGTAGACCACAATCGTCCCCATTTTTGCTCGTCTTCTATGCTTAGGATACCAGATCCTAAGTATAGGGGGGACCGATTGTTCACTGATTCACATTTTATTTTTTGTTCTGATTCTTTTGTATAGCCTTTCTTTTTCACAAATCACTGGTCTCCGATTTTTTGCTACACTCTTTTCTATACTTAGGATGCCTTATCCTAAGTATAGGGGGGACCGAGTGATTTCGATGATTTCGTATTCTTTTCCTTTTAAACTATCATTATTTATTCTTTTTCATTCAGTCATCCCGTTTTTGCTCTCCCGTTATACTTATGATGACCTGATCGTAAGTATAGGGGGGTTGACTGACTTGTACACTCTATTCTTTTTCACCCACTTTTACTTAGCACGAGTTATGTCCTTTCTTTTCTTTTGACGCTATGAGGACATAGCACAAGCTAAGTATAGAGGGTGCGTATATATTGTATATATACTTTCGTCCGTAACTCGTACTTTTATGTATTTTCTATATCTATAAAATCCATAAAAAGTGGGTAAGGGTTAATTTAAAATCCACTGATATATTTATATATTATTTATAAAATCCTTGTAAATAAGTAAAATATGTTTAAAATTTGTATTTAAAATAGGTACTTAAAATATGTATTTAAAATTTGTATTTAAAAGTTGTATAATACTTATTTAAAATCATATTTATTAAAACATGTGTAAAAATCATTTAATCCTTACAAAAATCCCTTGTAGATAAAATCTGTAAAATACATTAGATACTTAACCCGAATAAAATATATCTTGTAAAACTCTTGTATAAAAACTTGTTTATAAAAATCATAAAATCCATAAAAAAATACAAAGTCCTAAAATTCATAAAAATTACAAAATCCATAAATTCCATAAAAATGAGTAAAATTCAGGAAATACACTTCACAAAAACATGGTTGCATTTACATCCGTATTTTTCAGAATAAGTTTGATTTATGGAACTAAAGACTGAGTCTAGTCTAAAGGATGGAGCTTGATTACGGCCTTTAACTCTCATTGTAAGGAGCCTGGTTAGGATCTGGAATTTAGTCTCTTCAGGTCTGTTGACTTAAAATATTTAGGTTTCGTAAGATCATATTCGAGAAATCAAGTCATATGTGCTTAAGTAGACCATTTGGAGTCATCCGTACAACTCTACACCAGTGAACCAATCTTGAACACATGCACTCCGCACTTAGCTCGACTAGCATGGAGTTCTGAAGGACATTACACCTTGGTAGTGTGTTTCTATCCTATTTTTGCGGCATTGACGTCTAAAGACGGGAGAGATTGGGGTTGCGATAGTTGCTTCGGATGAGGGAAGGATCTGCTGACACAATTTTTCTAAGACCTCAAAAAAGGGACGGAATAAAAAAATGCTATATCCGTCGAGGCACAAAAAGATGAAGGCAGTGAAAGCAAATTACAAAGTCAAAGCAAAGCAGACGCCACCAAATAAGACAACAATGGTCCAAGCTTCCACCAAAAATGCCTGCACATCTTAGTGGAGACTCAGCTACACCGGTTGGGCTTCACAAGGAGATGCATCTACACTGGTCGCACTCCACTTCTTTTCTCATTCTTCTAACTTCTCCCTATATTCGATTGTGGATATAGCAGAACTGAACTCAGAAAGGAATACCTCCCTCCCCGAGGAAAGAGTAGCGGGATGAGGAAGCCATAGAAGTGTATAGCCAGGATGGACGGTTTCTTCGGTTCTCTAAGCAAGAAGAGCTAAATCAATTCACACACTGTACAAGTTGACTTCAAGGATGATAGAGTTTGTAATATGAATAAGTGAGTCTGAACTAGCCGATGAAGTGATCTTGAATCAGGATTTATGGAACTTGGGGACTGTTGAGGATAAAATCCTAATCCTAGTAAAGGTTCCGACAAAATGCTTGTTTCAGGCCCGATCGAGCTCTGTCCTTTGTCTGTTCTCATGAATTGGTTTAGGAAAACAAATTCATTCTAACTTTCTTTCTTTTTCACTTACTTTTTCAAAATAAGTGTTTGCTAAGGGACTAGCAAAGTTTAAGTATAGGGGGTTGATGAATCCATGATTCATTAACTTTTCTGTCATATTTTGTCTTAAAACCCTTAAAAATGCATGTAAATAGTCATTAAATTCCATCTTTTAATAAATCATCATTCATGAATAAAAAGCCATTTTTAACAATCAAAATCATGTAAATAAATAAAGAACAAGAAAACAAAGAAAAGGCAGATTGAATATATGTAAATATATACAATATGACTTAAAATATAAATATAACTGTAATGTATATTTATAGCCTAACCCCCAAGATCAAGTCAGCATGGATTGGTCGACAAACCAATAAGTAGGGGGAGATAAGGAAAGAAAACCTAAAAATAAATTAACACACACACATACACCTTCTACTATATATACAATAAATACAAAACTTAAAAGATTTTTAATTAATTAATATGTATATATTTTTCACCAAACTCTTTTCCTAATTATTTATAAAAATGTATATAAAAATATAAAAATAAGTTAAAAATATTACCCTATATATATGCCAAGAAACCCAGCTTATAAATTATCAAAATCTCAACTTCCGAACATCATAACTTCCTCATACGAACTCCAATTTCACTCTACTCACTTTAAAGTTCATAAAATAAAATTCTCTAATTAATAAAGGTAGTTTCATCGAATTCGGAGTCCGTTTGCAAAAAGTCAGTTTTGGGACCAAAAGACAACGGGGTTTCTGGGTTATTTATTTTATATAACATACATTATTTATAGTTTTCTTAATTTTATATTTTTTAAATATTTTCATGATCTTGTATTTTCACCCTAATATATTTCATAATTTTTGGAGATTTTTTATTATTTTAATAAAATCAAAAACCCTAAATTATAGGTATAAATGAACTAACTAGATACTGCTCATATTTATTAAAATAAGTAAATTAATTTATTAAAATATATAAAAAATCACCCAAGCCTTACTTATTATTATAATAATTAAGAAAATATAAAATTAAATTTTAATTATTTATTTATTAATTTAAAATCTAAAACCTATTTATAAATACATATTTATTGATATAAAATTTATATCTTGAATAATATTTATTATTTACTAAAAGTAATTATTCCATAAATTAGATAAATAATTTATTTACATTTCTTGTATTTATATTTATTTAAAATAAGTTTATTTACTATTTAATCTCGAATTTATATTGAATAAACAACTTCTGGCCAACTAGGTGCTGACACTTGTCAGCACCTGGGTTGTCTTCCTCAAGAAGAGGTTCTGCCGAACTGCTCCAACTGGCCACCTTCATCTAATTCTCCCGCACAGCTTCTAACTTCTCCAGCCAATCTAAACCTTCGATCCTATTCACCTAACTACCCCCTCCATCGCTGACCCTTAGATTCTACTTGGAGCCCACGAAATCCCACCTATAAATACCCCCCAAAGATCTGCCATTAACAACTAACCTTCCAACTACCTTGAAGCTCCTGCTCCAGTAGTCGACCCCCAACTTCTCCACCTTATACCGGCCTTCCTCGGTGGTGACAGCAGCTAGGAGACGCCGCGCGTGGAAGAGGGACGTCGGAGGAAGAGTTCCAAGGCGCTCGTCAGCCTTGCATCGCCGCCTAGAGCTGCGTTCCGCTCCGGCCAAGGTCGACCGTCGAGCAACCCATTCCAGGTAATACACCTCGAATCCCCAGACCTAATCCTTCATTTTCTTTGAATTTTCGCATCGATCTTCGTGTAGATATTAGCGCGATTAAGATGTCATTAGGATGCTTAATCTCCTAGTTTAGACGCCAAATCGAAAATCCTTTCCAAACGTCTCGATTCATATCTTGATTCACGTTTCATTTCGTCGTCACTTCATGCAATCCGCTCATTTCTTCTGGAAACCTTATTTTTACCATTTTCGAGCTTGCGATTTCATCACATTTGAGCCGATTCCTGGTGAATCGAGCACGTCAGTCATTCATTTGCAGGTTCAATTTTAATCCGGAGCCATCTCTCCAGATCTGGAAGCCTTCGAGCATAACGGAAATCGCATCTAAAGATGGCTTGACCATCTGACCTTCAGACGATACTGCACCGGATCGTCATCTTCCTAGTGCCTCCGCCATCGTCTCGAGTCACCGCCACCATCCCCCTACCACGGGCGAGCTCGAGGGGTGGAGGAGCCACCTCTCTGGCCCCGCCGGAGAACCAAAGACACCGATGATCGATCGGGAAAAGTTAAAAAGACGCGCTCTTGACCAGTCTTCCAACAAAATCAAGAACCGCCCAAGAACATGCGAGTTACAGTTGTGCGACACGTGGCTTCTCCGCAAGCGTCCGATCCACGCCAGAACGTTATAATCTGAACCGTCGAATGCGAACGGTTGTAAAAATTGCGAACTTAATCCAGGAAGCTTTCAGGAATTTATCTCCGCCCCCAGGTTTCCAGAAATTATATTTAGGTCCCTCTGTAGGGACCTAAATGTAAAGATTTGTATTTTTGTTTACAAAATAGTCCCTGAAGGACCTTTTTGCAGAACAAATTTTATAGTTTTTTTACGCTTATGCCCCTGGGCTGTAGGGGTTGTTTTTACCTCGTTTGACTTTGTTTCTTGACGATTTTTTAGGGTAGTTACGCAAATACCCCATATAGCTTGTATAAAAGTTTCGTGAGTTTTTGTTGTGTTTTCGTCGTGTTTTGATTTTTTTGAAATCCGCATTCGTTTTGTTTTGTTTTCTTGTGTTGTTCGAGCTCGCTGCTCTATCCGCTTCACCCTACTATATTGTATCACCTACATATTTCCACCTATTATATAATAAATACATTATTTTGAAAAATATCCTTTTTTGAAAATTAAATAAAAATTTGAAAAGAATAAAATCAAATAAAAAATTAAAAAATAAAAATCAAATAAAAAAGAGTTTCTTTCCTTAATCACTTTAAGAAGAGATAAAAATAAAATTGCAAAAAATTCACCGAAAAAATCAAAAGATTCTATTCTGCCTCCTTGAGTTCGACCCAGGTACACTTACCTGGTTAAATATTTAGTGTAGGTTTTCCTTCGGAAAACCGAATTTGTTTGATACGAGCTGAGATCGTATTTTTCGCGGTTTTTTCTACATCGACAATGTTTCTCTTAAAAAAAGCTGCGAAATCGATTTTCAGTTTTATCAATCCTCGGGGTCAAGGGTTGGACATGTTGTAAATGACTGTGTGAGAAAATGAGCTGGCATGGGTGCCCTCTCCTCACAAAATGAATCAACAATGTGTCTCCCAGAATCTTTTTAGATTTTTAAAATTTTCTCATTTTTTTTGTATTTTGGGCGATTGCAAGCTCGCATTATTATCCTCAAGTGAATCCATATAGTCAAATAGTGGAGTAGTATTATGGCTCTCATTTATGTTAAATAGATTGCTAATCCTTGAATTCATATGCTCCATCATCTGGTTCAAGGTCTCAAGTGTGGACACCATGAATGGTGACTCCAAAATCACATGGTTGGGTGAGTGGAATGATGGTGGGTGAAAATCATCATCCGATTCCTGAAATATTGGGTTAGGTGGATATGCACAAAAATCGAGGGAAAAGTCCTCCTTGAAAAAGGAAGGTGGATCAGGTAGAGAGTGCGAGAAGTCCGTGAAGATCATTTTAAAATAACTCCAATCGACCATCTCCGAAACAAAAGATGGATCGAGAGAACGCGAGTATTGTGTTTGATTGCTTGTGTGCATACTATATCCTTTTATGCATTTACGCTTTTTTCTCCATATCTTTTGACTGCCTGGAGCGAGATCAGCCATATAATCTAAATGATCATACATACAAGACTGAGGGCAACAATACAAGAAGGGTCGGGCCACGTGACCGATGATGGTGGTGACACATGGCCAAATATAAAAAATAAAAAATAAGAAAAATAAAGAAAATTCAAAAAGAAATATTTCCAAGTGTAAAACTAAAAAGTGTTGAACATAAAAATTGTAGATCTTTTTCAGATCTACAAGTTTCATGTTGAATATAAAGTCAAAGAATGTCATTTGTACATAGTATATTTTTGTAAGTATTTTAAAATAAATGATTAAAAATACTTTTTTAATTTCTTTTGTATATTTTTTGTATTTTTAATTTATATATTATGTCAAAACAAATATTTAAAAAAATAATCTAATTATTAGAAGATTTTTTATGATTAAGAAAACACAGAAATAAAGTCACATTAATAGAAGTATTTATATACATTAATTAAGTTAATTGTATATATAGGTTTAGTTGTTAAAGTTAGTTAATTAGCTTTGAATCTTATTGAGTAGTTTAAGTTAGAGGGATAATAAATAGAGGATATGATGATAAATCATGGATTTATCAAGGATGTCTTTGCTAACTTGCATTAGTGAATGTTGGAATGCTTGGCTTGAGTTTCTTCATATCAAACAAGTAGAAAATATCCCATAGCTTGTTGATAACAATTTGGAACTTCAAAAGTTTGTGTTACCCGAAGCAACTATGTTTATAATCTTCAAGGGGCGACCATCGTGATGTCGATGTATGCAAATCAATAAGAACGTATAGAGTCAAAGATGGGCAAGTTGTTTGGGAGGTTCATGATGAGCCGACAATGTCCGTGCCCGAAGATGGCAGAAACCTAAATCACAGAGGTTGTCAGAATGGGGAGAACGTCCACCCATCTGAGGTTCGAATTGGGATAAGTGTAAAAGATACCCAATTATATGGGGTTATGATCATCGATTGAATCAAAACTAGATGGTACTCTAATGTCGTTAGGGCATTTAACGTTAACATAATCTTGAGTCTCCTAATTGTTATAATGTAAAGTTGAACCCCTAAATTGGGAATCAAATGTAAACTTGGGTCCTCTTTCTGTAGTTTACTCTTTGATGAATCTGTGATTCATCGTTTTATTCTTTCATTTTAGCTAAAGTCATTGGTAAAATACATGTAAATAATCACTAATTCCAACTAATTGTCATTCTAACCATAATTGTTAATATTATATATTTAACACTTATTTTACCCAAAATAAAGAATAAAGATAAAAAGAAAAATAAAAGAAAAGAAGGTTGGAGATATGTAATATGTACAAAATGATCCTAGCCCCAAGACCAAGTTAATATTGACTTGGTCGACAAAATAAATAAGTAAGGGGAGAGACGGGTCCTAACCTATAAAAATACCCAGAAAATCAAGACCAAAAATATAAATTACCCATTTAACAAAATGTAAATATTTCACCTATTTTATTCATCACTTATATCATCTCAAACTAGAACACTTCTTTCATAAAAAAATTGTTTACAAAAATATATATTATTTTATAAAAATATCGGAAAAATAATTTAACTTAAAAATAAAATATGACAATGGACCGAAAAAGCCACAAAAGCCAACTTCCGAAGTTCATAACTATTTATAGAAAACTTCAAATGGATCAAACTCACTTTCAAACTTCATTTATACTTAATACTACTTATTAAAAATATCAAAAAAAAATAATAAAATAAAACCGGTGACTTTGACATTTGGGACCCGCTGTATATTTGTACTATATGTAGAAACTTCCTAATTTTTTAATTAATTAATTGCAAATGTGATTAACTTAACTTATTTTCTAAAATCTTCTAAAAATGTATATAAATATATAAAACTATAATTAAGTCAAAATAACAATAAAATCCGAAGCCACGAAGTCGCTACCTAAATTTTTCGGACCTCATAACTCGGCCGCATAATCTCCAAATTGGGAAAACTCAGTCTTAAAATTAATATTATGAAATTATGTAAAAAATGACACTATTTGGCTAAAATCGAAGTTAATACGAAAAGTGTGGTTTTCGGGACCATATTGGTATATGGTACAATGTACCATAACTTATATTGTTAGTTAATATATTAATATTCTATAATTAAATTAAAGCAAACATTAATTCATTAATTTATTTATTAATTTATTTATCTATTTAGTTTTATTAATTATTATTTAATTAATGATTTAATTTAATTATTTAATCATATATTTAATTAATCAAATAAATTATTCAATAATAAAATCCTTAATTAAGTATGTCATTATACATATTTATTTTACATATTTAATTATACAATTAATTAACCATTAGTAATTTAATTACTTTATACTTAACTAATTTAATTTAATTTTTATGTTTTTCTCTCTCTCTTCTTTTCCGCTCTCTACCTTCCTTTTTCTTTTTTTCCCATCTTCCCTGATCGGTTTCTTCTTCCTCTTTATCTAGACGCCGCTGCTTCCTTTCCTTTCTCCCCTTCCTTCCTCCAACCGCCGGCCGTTAAGCCGATGGGTTAACAACCCCGCGGTGCTGCCACCCCCTCGCCGGTGACAACACCGACTCCTTGGCCCTCACGTTTCTCCACCTATAAATAGAAACCCCAAACCCCTCTGTTGCGGGATCCGCCATTTGTACCCACTTTCTCTGCGACCTTCGGTGCGATAGAGGACTGATAGTCCTCATCCTGTCGTCGAGTGAGAGAGAGAAAGGATCGGGCAAGATCGCCGTCGGCGTCGAGCTCCATCTCTGCCGTGCGACTAGCCTCCGTGTCCGCCACGCTTAGAGGTCGCGATCAAAAGAGCTCTGCTTCGAGCTCTGTTCCCAGGTGCATCTTCCACACGTTCCTCCACCGCATTGGATTTCCAGGTTAGATATTCTAATCTCTACCTCACCCTCCTTCGTTCTCCTCTCAATATCTCTCTCTATCTCTTTCCATTCCTCTCTTAATGATCTGTAAATTGTCACCAAAAATCCACTCTCCTCTCAACATATCCCATTAAATTTTTCACATTTTGATTCTGTCATACATACTTATTCCCTCCAATCATCGGAGATTCGAAGCTTCCCTTCCGAAGTCCTCAGCTTTCCCGTTCACTATGTTTGTGTTTGGGACTGAGATGAAAAGTCTCAAGTTGTGGTGTTGTGTCAATCACAGGAACATCAGGAGTAACACGGAGTATGCTCTATTTGGAGAAAAACAAACCTACAACATAGAAACATAATTCACATGCAGTAACATTGAAACATAGAGTTTTAAACTGCAATCTGAAGATCCAATTGAAATCTCTGTCGTTTGGATCAACAGAGCACTACATATGTGATGCTTTAGATCGAGAGTAATGCCACCTTGGAATGCATCACATCGAACTATCTGGAGAAGAATTGGATTATTACTGGAGGCATGAAATTGATTAAAGCATCATCGAGTATCTGGGAACAAATCAGAGTAAACATCTAAAGCAAAAGGACAAATAACTCGTCATTGCCTTTCGACTTTCATCATATGGAAATATGAACAAGCACCTTCGAGATCTGAAGTCACGATCATAAGACCTGTAGTAGCACGGAGTTCATCCCGCATCTGGAGCACACACATTCAGCAACTTTCATCACCGCAGAGGCGGCAGATCCGCTGCCTCTCACGATCACAGAAGTCGTGCAGCCTCCTTAATCGTTGATCTTGACCAAAGCCGCCTACCATCTCACCCTCGCTGAGATCGCTTCCATCTCGATCTCTGCGCCAACCGCCTCCAGTGGGATTTTTTTTAAATAATTATTAAAAAAACCGTAATTAATTAAATAAGCATCAAGGGAAAAAAAATAAAAAAATAGGTACCTATCGGCACCTGAGGTGCCGATTTGGGGCGCCCCCTCCAAATCGGCACCTCAGGTGCCGATTTGGGCAATACCCGTTGGCCGCCTCTCCAAATCGGCACCTGAGGTGCCGATTTGGGAGAGGGCCATTGGAAATTTGCCAACGGTCCCCTCCTCCCCATTTCTTATATATAACGCCCCCCCCTCATTCCATCCTCCTCACAATTTCCCCCTCTCCTTCTCCTTCTTCATCATCTCCCCATTCATTCTCTCTGGTTCACTCATTCTGTATTCTGAAGTGTGATTGCTGCTCTCGATCGAGTAATCTTATTCAAGTAAGAATAAGATATTTTTGTTTGTAAATTTTGTTTTGCGTTTTTTGCAGGGTTTTATTAGTGAGGACGTTATATCAGTGAGGACGCTATATTATTAACTTTTGGATAACATTTCTTGTAGAAGACACGCATCTTTCAGGTAATTTTATTAAAGATTTTTTATTAAATTTAACAAGTAATTAGTTGTGCAAAATTGATGCTTAGTTAAAACATATTTTAAAATTGATGCTTAGTTAAAATATATTTCAAAATTGATGCTTAGTTAAATTTAACAAGTAATATGATTTTTTTAATAACACTCACATTAGACATTTTATGAAGAGATTTTTGTAATAGCTATTTAAATCGAAATTAATTAAGTAGGGGACAGTAGACATTTTATTAGGAGATTTTTATAATAATTATTAAAAATTTTGAAATTAATTAAGGACAGTAGACATTTTATTATGAGATTTTTTGTAATAATTATTAAAAAATTTGAAATTAATTAAATATGGGACATTACACATTACATTAGCATTTCATTTATTTAGACAACAGCGGAGATATGGTGCCTCCTAGGTATGCGTTAATGATTGACTGTATTACATTAGTAATTGTTGTTGTATTCTTAGATTTGATTAATTTTTTAGGTTCCTATTACACTTACGTGAACTGCATGAATGTGCTCAACTGGCTTGGGGTGCTGCTGCTTTGGCGCATATGTATTCAGAACTCGATAGGGGTGCAAAGATCGGCACGTCTAGGATTTATGGTTTCTTCTCAATCTTACAGGTAAGCAGAGTACCCCTACATGTCTCAATTTGGTTTATTTTCATCTTCTAATATTTTTAATTATAGGATTGGGCATGGGAACATGTACATATTGGACGACCGATAGTACGTGCTGGTGCTTAGATAACTGGAGGTTCATTAGCGTTGAAGTGGATAGGAGTGCACAGTTTTAAAGAGAACGTGCATACGACAACATTAGCATTCTATCGTAACGAGCTCGATACACAAGAATCTCATCAGGTATAAAAACTTTAATACTCATATTAATTTTAAATTATTGTAAACTACAATATCTAATTTTTTGTACTAAAATACAGATAATTTGGACACCATACGCTGAAGTTGAGATATCACAATTGCATCCTATCTGCAGAAGTGGACAACCTGTATGGATGAGTCGTGTTCCTCTTATTTGTTACGATCTTGTAGTGATGCACCTACCTGATCGTGTGATGCGACAATTTGGGATGCGTCAGCACCTTCCTGTTTCTGTGGAGAGGATAAATGCTATATCTAGACGTAACAAAACCCGAAGTGGGGACATCCTAAATTGGGCTACTATACATCGACAGTACGTGGATCGTTGGGCTGATAGGGAAGCCGCAGTTGTTCATGAGCACCCGGATTCCGATACCGATCTTTATATGCAATGGTATTGGAATATAACAAGAAGACGGATCCAAACACAGATTTCTCCTCCTGTAGTAGCTTACCGACCACACGGACCAATGGAAAGACGTCTGGTATGTATAAAAACTCAACTTATTCTACTGAGATTCAATTAAATTATTCTTAATATATTTGTAAATGGACTAGGTGGATACGATTATACAAGGAAGAAACAGTATGGAACAACTTAGACGATCAACAGACTTACCTACCGACATGAGGACGACAGTCGAAAATACAATTAGCATGTTCGATGAAACACTCAACATGTTCTCCTTGATGTATCCCTTCCATCAATATGAGCATCAACAATTCATGCCATCACAGGAGCATCATACTTCGGGAGCATCAGGTTTTGTATTTTTTTCTTACAAATGTAAACTAATTTTTTATCTTAAAATTGTGAATTTAAAAATTTCTATGTTGTAAATTGTACAGGAAGGGAGTACACGGAATATGGTGGGGAGGGGATGCAAGCACCACCGATGTTTGCTAGTTCAGGTTTTAGTTATTTGTTTATGTATAGTTAACTCTTATCCATATATCGATTTTTAGACATATAAATACAGCTCCTCGTAAAATATAGCAGGACTCGGTGAGCAGGCATTTTCCCAGGGTCAGACAATGGAGGAGTCAATATTTGGCACCTCAGGAATGACGTCTGCAGGATATGGCGGGCAAGGGTACCCATCAGGTCATCAAGGACTCGCATATCAATATGACCAAACTGGATTTGGAGCTTCAGGTAATAAAATGACTAAATTAAATAACTAATTTTTATCTTATGTATTATTTTCTAAAAGATGAATATCTGATTCTTGCAGGATATGGAGAAGCTTTTAGTCAATCCCAATTTGCAGGATAATCATTTGCTGGTTCTTCGAGTCAGGGATACAGCGGACAGGAAGTTCCACCAATTCAACCAGGATTCGTATCTACAGGTAAAATTGTACTTAATTTATTACATTGCATTTTCCTCTTACTTATTAGGTAATTTATGTGACATATAATGTAATTAACATATTTCAGGTATGAGCTATATCGAGTATGGCTTTAGAGGGTCTCAAATCGGTGAAGCCGGATTTAGAGGTTCAGGTATAAATATATTATAGAATATACAATCATTTCAATACGTTATGTTTAAATTTTGTGATACTTATAACAATGAAAATGTCTCAATCTTGTAGGACCATCGCTTGTTGGACCTTCGAGTCAATTTGACTCCGGACCCTCTCAGCTCATACCGTCTACTCAATACAGTTCAGGAGATTTGCAATCGCAGATATTTGATAGTGTTCGGCAAATGAAGGTAACTGATTTTGATAGACAGTTGTTTGGTATATCCACGTACCACAACAACGTCCGGAACTGCCTCGAAGACCTTCTCCTGGAGTAAGGATCACTGAGCCTCCTCCATCAGAGCCGCCTCGCCATTCAACAAGTGTACGAACGTCAAGGAATCAGAAATCACAAACAATCGAACCGCCACGGAAGTCGTCAGCTAGACCGCATCCTCCAGGGCACGTTCCAACGCATTCAGAACAAATGTCCAAACAGAAGAAGAAGAAGACAACACATGAGGAGACTCACAAAAAATTGGGAGATGGAGGGAAAGGAAACGACAAGGGATGTGGTGCAGGAGGTGGAGGAGGAGGTCTGAAGGGATTTCTGAAGATATGGAAAGTTTAAGTTATTATAAATTTTTTTCTTATTATTTGTAAACTCATATTTCTTCTCTTATGAATTTAATAAAATACTTGTAATTTTTTTAAATTAATTCATGTGAAGTTGTACCTTGTTGAGTTCACATATATCAATGGTAAATGATGTTGTTCACACTCTCAATTTCTTTATATTTGCTACAATATTGTTGACATGTCAATTATAAATATTCTAAATATGTATCAATAATGAAGAATATACTAAAAAAATAAAGATATACTTAACATTTTACAATAACGTTATCGGGAAGAAGATGAGAGCACGAAGCTCTACTGATAGATCAAAAATAGTGTGATGAAGGAAAATATTGATAGCTTATTAAATTTATTTTATTTTTTAAATTTATTTATGTAATCCCTCAAATGTACTCAAATGAACATAAATATAATTGTAGAATAATATTTTGTAAAATTATTTACATAATTCCTATAAATATTTTCCAATTATTCATATCTAAGGAACATAAAAATAATTTGTAATCTCCGACAGTACTGAAATTGAATAACAATATTAAAGGGATTTGTTTTGTAAAATTCCCATCCCAAATCGGCACCTGAGGTGCCGATTTGGCGCCTCTGCCCAAATCGGCACATGAGGTGCCGATTTGGAGGGGGCGCCCCAAATCGGCACCTCAGGTGCCGATAGGTACCTATTTTTTTAATTTTTTTTCCCTTGATGCCTATTTAATTAATTACGATTTTTTTAATAATTATTTAAAAAAAATCCCGCCTCCAGTTTTACCTCGCATGAGGCACATTTGAGGTGGGGATTAATTTCACAAAGACCACTAGATCTCTTCTATTTTGTGTAGGTCCCCTCTAGCTGGAAGATCACGTGAAGAGCACGTGCAAGCTTGGAAGATTTGCGCAGTATACCTCTAGACTGCATAATTACCATGTGCTCCCCTGCTTTCCGTTATTATTACTAATATACCCATGTATATGTATATATTGTAGTATAGTTATAATACATAATAAATAAAAACACAAAATATAAACATATAAGAAAAACACATATATGTATGCAGCAATACACTTTATAATGTATAAAATCATATTTTGAAAATAAACTTTAAAACCACATAAAATAAATCATTAAAATACTAAAAATATTACAAACTTTTTAGCATATAATAAATCATTAAAATACTAAAAAATATTACAAACTTTAAAACCATACAAAAATATAAAAAGACCTCTAAAAATCTTATAAAAATTTCCTATAGCATATTTTACCTACAAACCAAAAAAATAAAACAAAAATCAAATACTAAAATCAATAAAAAATACAAAAGTCATGAAAATTTTTAAAAATCAAAACTAAATAAATTAAAATCCCCTAAAAACGCATAATATGTTGTTTTTAAAGATAATTTCATTTACTTTCTAATAAAAAAGAAAATTATTTTGCCACTTGTTTCTACTTCAAAAATCCAAAATAAAATTCTTTTTCATTAAAAATCTAATTTTCAATATTAAAAATAAAACAAAATCCTCCAAAATAATAAATACTTTTTTAAAAATCCATAAAAATTGTAAAACAAATTAAGACATAAAAATAATGAAATAATATTAAATAAAAATTACTAAACATTTTCTAAAATAATAAAAAATATTAAAATACTTAAATTTAGTAAAAAAACAATATAAAATTCATTAAAAACCAAATAATAATCCAGAAAAATCCCGTAAAAATAAATAAAAAATTTTGAAAACCCTTAAACCTTATTTTCTACATTTTACCCTAGTTTACAATAGTTTGCCTCCATGAGTTCGATACTCCCATACTTGACGCTATACATCTTGTTTAGGAGTCTAAATAATAAAATTAAGAAGATTAACTAGAAACTAATCTTTTATGTGAAAACTCACCCAATCGATACAACGATCACAAAATATTCTCTTTTTCTTTTGCAGGAACATGAAGAATCATTATACTAGGGATTTACGAGTTTTTCAGATGACGTCATTGTCAGGGAAGAAGTGCTAGGGTAGTCGAAGACCTAGGTTTAGGGTTTCTCTTTTCACCATTTTTTTCCTAACCTTACGACCTTTTGATTCTGATTTGTACAGCACAGGTCGAGCCCCATAGTTGAGAACCACAAAGCTGATTTTCTTATAATTTTCTTGTAATAAAAGTCTTAAACATTGTTCATAGGATTGGGCCTCTTCAGGGTATCCCGACTTGTACCTCTCCCTCCTTTCTTCTCAGGTTCTATTTTTCTCAAGGTTGTACTCCTGAGGAAGCAGAGCACCCACAGTGATTTTCTCGCTCGCGTTTTTTGTACGATTTTCTACGGCTTTTCGAGGATAGGTGTTTGTTAGGATTTTCTCAATTTTCCTTTCTATGTGCAACCGTATATAGGTGCTTGCTTAGGTTGAATCACCTAGTTGCTAGTACTTAGTACCATACCCAAAAAGATAAAAATATGTTAGATGATTTTTCTGAAAATACCCAGAAAAATTGATAGCTAAAAATAAAATAGGGACGGATAATCTTTATCTGATACTAGAACAAAACGTAAGGACTCCACTTATTTTGGGAGAGCAATCTCCCGTAGTTGCATCACAGGTACTCTCTCCAGATTTGCAAGTGAGAGATGAACCTTAAGGTAGAGCCAGAGTCTGGATTTATTTCGATATACTTTTGAGTTCATGCGTTTAATCACTTAATCTTCAGTGGGTACTCTCGAGTAGCCAAAAATGGTCAGAGTATACTTAGCAGAGTGGGAGGTTTAGAGGACACTGCGTAAGGCATAGTCCTTAACTAACACGGGTAGCCGAAAACAAACTTTACTTACTCCCATACTAGCTGAGAATAGGTCATTTCTCATGTGAACTCGGGATAGTTTTCTAGGGAAATTGCAGGAAATTCTAGGGAAATTGTAGGAACCTATCTTATCTCGCTAATCTGTGAGTAGATTTGTTTGCCAAACAACCTTAAAATTTACAAGATAAATGACCAAACTCTTACGGTTATTACTAGGGTTGCGTTGGTGAACTCGGAGTTTGCTTTGCGTTTACTTGTAGTATAAGTCCAATCTTTCAAGATCTTGATCAACAAAATCTATCAAGATGATGGGAAGGCGATCGCTTCGCTCTACTCTAACCGATCCTCTCTCTCACGTACCTGCCCATTCATCTAGATCGGTTTGGGATGTCTCCCGTCCCAAATCAAAATCCACTTGAGTTGCTACTTCCAGGCGTGACTCTAACCCTGGAAGCTCGTCGTTGATTTCTTCTCCTTCCCATTCTTCCTCATCATCACCTCCAGTTCCAGAAGAACATCACAGTTACATATTGATCTGGCCAAGCCTAATTTAGATTCTTTTTCTTTTATAGAAGACATGGCCGGAAAGGGACCGCATACCACCTCTATAGTTATAGATCATGCTGCAATCAACAGTGGTCTACTTGCTTTCCTCGAGACTATGCAGAATCAGATTAGGGAGCAAGGTAGACTCACAAAGGATGTCAGAGTCGAGCTGACTCAACTGAGAGCCCAACAGTACAATCCTGATGCTAAGATCCCAGGAGATGAGGATCGAGAGGAACATTATGGAGTAGAGAGATCTCCACTGGGATCGAACTGAACAATGCAATAGCTCTACAATCCAAGAGCTACTACTACTTATAGGTGGATCTGTCTCCCTGTCATTCACGGGAACATTGAGTTCCGTCCTCAGACGAGCCAACTACTGCCCATGTTTCACGGGCTTTCTCTGATGAGCCGCATATACACCTCCAAGAGTTTGAGCTTATCTGGAGTATGGTGCACGATGCACATGTTAACGAGGATACGATCAAATTGATCACTTTTCTGTTCTCCCTCGTAGACCCAACAGCTTATTGGCTGAAACACTTAGGGACATATGTTTTTACGTAGGAGCAGCTACGAATTGCATATTTGAACAAGTTTACCCCCTCGATCGAACGAATGCTGCAAGAGATATGATTAGTAATTTCATCGTGATTGGGAATGAGCGGTTCCACGAGTCATGGGACATATTTAGAGAGCTCATCGATCGGTGTCCCCATCATGATATTTCGAAGCCAACTCTTGTGTAGAGTTTCTTTAGCTGGCCGACACCAGAGTTACAGGGACAGGTGAATGCTTCCTGTGGTGGATCATACTTCTCGATGTATGAAGACCAGATCTGGGCTATTTATGAGAAAATTGTAGAGAACTATACCACAATGTCCCAGACTCGGGTTTATAATCAGACAAGGACACCTACATATCACTAGCATTCCCGTGTGGCACAATTTTAAGGGAATTTGTCTTTTGTTGTCTCGATACCTATTGAATCCTCATTAGCTGATATGTGGATCATTTGTCAGAAGTTGGATTGCATGGAAATTATTGAGAACAAGTGCTAGAATTTAGACAAGCTCGACAAGATTGATGAGCTTGAGAGATGCCTAAGTGATCTGAAGACACGGATTATGTGCCTTTAAGAGATACAATCTGATTCAAACAAGTGTTCCAGATAACAGGCTGACTCAGGAAGCTGAGACCGAGGTATACTTCTGTGGCCTCCAGTTCAGCACATCTACCATGTGCATTCTGTCGACACGTCAGTCTTCAGTACACCAACAATACCAGCAGATGCCATCATCTGACACTCAGATTGTGGTTTATCAGAGCAATCAACCCTTGGCATCGATGCCCCCAACGTACTCTGAGATGCCCGAGCCATTGACCAAGGTCAATGGGATTTGGTACAACCAGCCACAGCAACTAGGGATCCGTCATGATCATCATGATTTCCGTTGGTCAACGGGAGGTGCCTCTTATCAGCAGCAACGCAGGCACCAATGGGACAGAGCAGAGAATCCCAACAGCATTCTGGTCCTCATCATTTCCAGCAACCTCAGTGGAGGCAGAGCACGTATCAGTCTCAGTATCTGCAGAATTATCCTCTACAGCAGCAGCCAGCTCAGCCGCAGCTTCAGTATCATCGAGGTGACTCATCCGGGTCTCATGGCCTTTCCATGATAATCCAACATTATATTACCTCTCCAACCTGATCACTGACCAGCAGGCCACTTTTTAGCGAGAAATGGATCATTTTAAAAATCATGTCACATATTTAGTGAAAGGGAAGTCCGCCTTGCTTTCTCAGATAGAGCCAAATCTGAATAATCTGAAGCAAAAATAAAAGCAGGTAGATTTGACCGAGCCCATCCTCCAATCACAGGTATTTTCTAATGATTATTTTTAGTGTGATGATGTTGACTTTATTTCTCTTTGGAGCGGTAGGATGCCAATAGGCGGAGACTCAATTAGGCTTGACGAGGATATACCTGAGGATACAAGAGAGCCTGCAGAGGACAGTGATGATAGTGTTGAAGCCGCCTATCCCTTTGACGATGAAGATGGTGGTGTTGAATCCACCAAGTTTGAAGAGCAGCAAGAGCTGAATGCCAATACAATTGTTGTACCTTTCTTCGTATATAGTGATGATGAGATAAAACCACAAAGAAATGTACAAAGGGAAGAACTCGGAAAAGAAATAAAAAGATAGTCGATCAATATCTTTCTATCTCTGATGACTTGAAAAAAACAAGTCCCAATTTTTCAAAAATATTTCCTCCTTCTTCTTCTTCTTATGATCCTCCGATTATACAGACTAACCAGGAGGATGTACATATTCCTTTTCCCAAAGCACTTTACTTAGGAAAAGGCGATAAAAAAGAAAACACCAAAAAGAGCCAAGTGAATGATCTGACGAAAGAGATGATCGACAAGTTCATAATCCAACTCACTCTTTCGGAAGCTCTTGCACACATCTCTCTTCTGTAGAAAGGCTTAAAAGAATGAATCACAGTACGTAGAAAGAAGAGGCAGCATAATCATCGTTCTAAGATCCATGTGCTGACCAAGGAAACTTGCTATGCTATTCAGAACCGTGTCACAACCAAGAGATCAGATACGGGAGCGTCGTATGTAAGATGTGAGGTCCTCGATTAGACTTTTGATCGGACTCTTTTAGATAGCAAATCTTCAATTAATCTCCTTCCTTCTTCCTTACTCGAAGAGTTCAAGTTTGGACCTCTTCGACCAAGCTCAACGGTCTTGCAGTTTGTTGATAGATCGGGCCTACGGGTTTAATCGAAGACATTATCGTTACTATTAAAGGTTTGCAAATCCCTGTGGACTTTGTTGTGTCGGACATGGCAGTAGACGTCGACAGCTAGTTTCCCGCCGCCTGCTCCTTGAATGCGTGACCGATACCCCGATCATAGTAGGATAACATTTTCTGATGACAGCAAAGGTTGTTTCCGACTATAGTAGCGGGAAGGTGTACTTTCGCATCCAGGGCAAAAGTATACATATAGAGACGATCCAAGACCAGCAATCCTGATCAGCTGAATCAGAGCGAGCATCTGAGGATGAACCCGACACTCATCAGGATTGTGACTTTTTACAAACAGATGATGAGGTCGCCTGGGTCGAACCTAGCACCCAATCTTTTATCACACCTTCAGTCAAAGCTGAGATTCATATATCTGATGATGGGAGGTTGGAGAATACAATCCTAGAGCTAAATAATTAGGGTAAATTACAATTTGGGTCCCCATCTATGGGTCCGATCCCAGAATGAGTCATGATCTTTAAATTGTAACGATTCGGGTCCCAGAACCATTTAGGAAATAGAAATTTTGGGCTTCATGACGAATATGCCCTTGTTGGGAAGGGAATGGGGGTTGGGTTCCAACTTTTAAACAAGGGCATACTCGTCATTAGTCCCAAAAAGTTCCTTACATTAATGGCCCTGGGACCCGAATCGTTACAATTTAAAGATCAAGACCCATTCTGGGATTGGACCCATAGATGAGGACCCAAACTGTAATTTACCCAAATAATTAAGATCTTGATGGAGGCGATTCTGAGCATTTTTCAGATCATTGAAATATTCTTTATCCCTCTGAGTCAGAAGTAAATCATTAGAACTGACAGTCACCTGCAGATCAGTCAGATCTGAATATGTTGTTTGGCAGTGTTTCGCTGAATTCCTATCACTTCAAACTCCATTAACAGAGCCTACAACCAGTCTAGAGACCGCATCAGAACAGAATATCCAACAATCTCCAGACCTTTCTGAGTCAGAATAGGCTAAGCTTACGCAAACAGACCTAGTTGCCTATACGCATGCCCTAGTTAAACCAGCTCTTCATGATCCTTCTCCCCCTAAGCTCAAACCATTGCCTCAAAGCATGAAATACTGATTCCTTACTAGAGAGCCTAAAATGTTTCCGGTCATCTTTGCTTCTGATCTGACCGATGAACAAGAATCACGTCTGATGGAGATTCTTTAAAAGAACTTCAAGGCGATCGAGTGGTCAGTAGCTGATCTCCATGGGATTAGTTCGGCTCTGTGCTCCTACCATATTGTTCTCGAGGAAGACGCCAAACCATGTCATGAGTTTTGGCGCAGGATGAACCCGACTCTTCGAGAGGTGGTTATGAAGGAAATATCTAAGTGGTGGAGCGTCGATTTTATCTATCCCATCTCTGACTCCAAATGGGTTAGTCTGTTACATGTGATACACAAGAATACATGTATCACTACATTGATAAATGAGGATGGAGAGGAGATTGCTACCCGAGTACCGACTTCTTTGTGTGTCTGTGTAGACTATAGACATTTGAATCAGGCGACCAAGAAGGATCACTTCCCGCTACCGTTCATTGATAATATCATCGAACGTTTAGCCGGGAAGAGCCATTATTGCTTTCTCGATGGGTACTCAGGATATAATATAGTGGCCATTGCTCCGGAAGACCAAGAAAAGACAACATTCACTTGTCTGTTCGGAACGTTTGCTTTCGAACGGATGCCCTTTGGACTATGAAATGCTCCGGCTACATTCCAGAGGTGCATGCTTTTGATATTAACGGAAATGATGGGAGATATCTTGGAGGTCTTCATGGATGATTTCTCAATCAATGGTGATGATTTTGATTCCTACCTTTCTAGCCTAGACCGCATGCTTCAGAGGTGCACAGAGGTTAACCTCATACTTTCTTGGGAGAAGAGTCATTTTATGATGACTTAGGGGACGGTCCATGGTCATATCATCTCCAGCAGGGGCATGGAGGTGGACCAAGCCATGGTGGGCATATAAAGAAACTCAATCCACCGTTCATTCTGAAACAATTACGGTCTTTCTTCGGGCATGTCGGTTTCTACCGACGTTTCATACGAGACTTCAGTAAAATTGCCCGACCATTATCCGATCTTCTCACAAAAGACACCGAGTTTATCGTAGATGATAAGTGTCTTTCAGCATTTAAAAATCTCAAGAATATGGTTGTAGAGGCTCATGTCCTTTAACCACCCGACCAGTCTCTCCCAATCGAGATCATGACGGACGCCTCTGATTTTGCCGTTGGGGTTGCGTTGGGAAAGAGGAGGGATGGCCTTGAAGGATACGGAAAAATCCTCAAGCGCATCATGGAAGCATGATGATCGCATCGAATGCGATCGGGAGCGACTAGTCGCACTAGTTGCTCGATGCAGCGGAAATTAAAATTTTCTATGTGACGAAACCACATGATCCAATAACACTTCTCGGATCGTTTCATCTAAACCACAAACAAGTAATAAACGTGGTTGTGATCGAGTCTCTAAACAAAGGGACCTCCTGTCTCAAGTCCGATCCGACGGAGGAGATGCTTGCGAGTGCGTGGATGAGACGCGTGCTTCTCACAATCCATGTTGATGATCCAAGCCACGAATATCTTGATCTCGACAAATGAGATACAACGTCTTCTTCACGAGCAAGGCACGCTGAAGTAGACGGAGATCCACAAGCAAACGATCGGGCAGCATAACAACGACGTTGCGACGATGGAGGATCTCTAGCGCATCCATGGTGGACGACCACATGAGAGATAGCGAGAATGGGCATGTAGAGAGAAAGAGAGAGAGAGAGCATTCATCTATGTCGAGTGTCTAGAAGAGCAAGGGGTGCCTCTTCTTATATAGGGTTTTGGGAGTCCATGGATCCCAATCCATGGACAACATACAATCAACGGATGAGAATGATTGTGTCCCTTTCAATGGATCGGATTGTTGTTGGTAAAACTCAACAACAAGTGATATAAATCAAATTAATTATCATTGATAAATCAATATAATTAATCTCAAATTAAATCACTTTTGACTAGAGATAGGATAATGAGAAGACTAAACCAATCCCCTAAAATAAGGGGACGGCTACCATCATCTCATGAGATCTTAATATCTCATGAGATCTCATTATCTCATGATTATATCATGATATCTTGTCGATAGTATTTTCACCAAAAAATACTTCCAAATTATGTTATGGAAAATATCAACCATGACATTGAAATTATGTGAATCTCATTCACAACTCAAAACTAAATGTAATTATATTTTCAATTAATCATTCAATGTGATTCCTATTCACATTAACAATTAATCAAAAAATATAAAACACAATATAACTCTCTCTTATATATTATAAATCAAATTCATAATATATATAATTAATATGGATACTGTTATCCATATTATTCATATTTATGATAATTAAATCACATTTAATCATCTTGAATCTCTTTTCTCATGTGCCCAAATAACATGAATCTCATTCACATTATTTATATATTTAATAATTAAATAACATTTAATTATCTCAGATAACTCTCCTTATAATATGAATCAAATTCATATTATCCATGATAATTAAATCACATTTAATTATCAATTTTCTCGATGCTTGGATACATATATCAACAATGAAATTATCCATGAACTCTTTCAAGGATAATGCGCTTTCTCCGCGGATACTTGGAGATAAGGACAAGGCGATTCTATTATTCCACGTATAGTGACTTGGATATTTGAGATCACATCTCAAATCCAGATCTCAAGCCTCCCATAGATGCTTGATTAAATCAAGACCGCAAATCTAATCTTCTCATTGCATCTGAGTCACATTCAGATCAATGTCCAACATTTGGACTAATATCAGATTACTTCTCTACTGAGAGGAGTCACTAAAATCCAGACCCGTTTCTTTACTCCCTAAGAATGGAAGCGTCATGGTTATACAATTGTTTATGATCACATCACCCTCAGGTATTCCCAATACCTGTACATCCTGCATACTAGAAGACTCAGAATAAACCCCAAGTATTAGATCAATTTTATACTGTCTACTTCATGGTTTAATCAATCATTTTCTCATTTTATCATTGGGAGTTGGTATCGATCATAAACTTTACAAAAGCATATATCATACCTAGGTCTTGATCATATATTTTCCAAAAGTATATATCAAACATATAAATTCATTCAAGCTTCCAAAGCGAGACAACCGTGTGCACGGAATTTGATTCTTCCCAATGTCTCATGAGTGAGCCCATGTCTTCCGGTTCAGTAATAAACCTGTATGATCCCTTTGAGAGATCGTATTACTCATATGCCCTTATATGCACACTAGCACGCTGGTGTATAGACCTTGGTTAGGCCATCAACCTGTTGGTCTGCCAAATGTACGTACTCAGACATATAGTAACACATCTGTCTCCGGTCAGAGGATGCATGCCTGTATCGTGACAGCATACGATATAGGACTTTGGTTATCTCGATCTCGTTAAGTCAACTCTTTGACCCAACTAATCTGACACCTCCGAATCACTAGTACTATGCAGAGGACCTGCATCAAGAGGTCGGTCAGATATCAGCCTATGTGAGAAAGGATTGCCATCCCCTACTCATGCTAGAGATCATCTCTTAATAATCATTTGACGGTACTTGATGAGTCCTCAATCTAACTCTTTAGATATTCTTCCAAGCACCAGCCTCTATGATTCAATAGTTGAATCAACAGCTTTATGATTATTAAGATAGCCATGGTACATAACCCTAATTGTACTAAGGGACCTATTATGCAAATTAGTTATTCTTCATTTCAGATCATGGAATGATATCTGCAATAACATTTATTGCATAACGGCTCGCCGTGGGCTCGCATGTCCAACAATCTCCCACTTGCCCAAAGAGACATTAATGAGCTAATCATTTAAACCCACACTCATATGACAATCATAGGCTATTTAGAAAATAGCTAGGTAAGCTGATCAATCACTCTGTTCCCGTGAGACTACACCAAGTCCTTTTACGGCACTTGCATATCCCCAGTAACAGTGCTCGCATCCAATGCGAATGTTGCATCTTATGCAACCAATACTCAATCTAGTCAAAGCAGTTATAGTGTCCTTGACCTATTGCTCAATAATTATTATAACCAGTATTTCCATAATCCTTATCAGAATACCCTTATTCCTAGATATCTCTATCTCCTAAGGTATCCAAAGTTAAGACCTTTTAGATCACTATTTATAAAGTCTTAATTTCTTGAAGATAAGACTTGGAGATCACTATCTCGAAAGTCTTGTCATCTTTGAAGATTTTGTTATTACTGCAATCAAGTGTTTTCTCTCCATAGTAAGATTAGCAACACTTTACTACTCCCACTACATGGCAGATATCTGGCTTTTGTGCACATCTAGCATACACTCAGCTTCTCATAACTGATGCACAAGTGCAAGCAGTTCTAGCATTCACTTCCTCAACTCTTTGAGGTGTTGTCCCTTCAGATAGGTCAGTACCATACCTTAAGGGAAGGAAGCCTTTCTTAGAATCTCTAAGAATGGAATATGTCCAAGGTGTACTACAAATGTGACAGTCCCAATATCCTCTTCTGAACAACTTCAAAACTAAGATCTAAGAGATATCCTTGAAATCATATTTCAAGATATGGAATAGCCAGTCTATAAAACACTTATTATCATCCTTATATCATTCCAAATGATTAGGATATTATCTACATTTAGCATAATGAACACATTGGTACTCCCACCAAGCTTCACATGGTTCATCAAGATTCTATTTGAAATCATAACATTTATAATTTCATCAAATCTTATGTTCCAACTACAAGAAGCTTATTTAAGTCCATAGATGGAGTTATTCAGCTTTCACACTTTGCTTTCCTCAACCATGACGCCCTGGGGCTACTTCATGTGAATATCCTTAGAGAGGCATTCATAGAGGAATGCAATCTTGACTTTTATCTCGAAGATGTCAAAGCCAAGTTGTGTAGCTACAGTTAGCAATATTCTGAAGGGTATAAGCATGGTTACTGAAGAGCAAGACTCATCATTAGCAATGTCTTCCCTTCCGGTGTGTAGCTCATGGCTACGAACCGAGCTTTGATAGTCTCTACCTTCTCAAAACAGGTTCCCTCTTTCTCTTGAAGATCCATTTACACCTTAATGGGTCTAACCCTTATAGGTGGATCTTCGAGGGTCCATATAAACACTTGTATATGAAGTCTACCTTACACTTTTATTGCTAACATCCATCTTACCATGTCATGATCCTCAGAAGCTTCATCACATGAAGTCCGATCATTGTCAGAATTAACTAACATATGGAATACATCCTCAAACTCATTTAAAGAGGTATTAGTGTTTCATCTCTAATTATCCTTTTAGTTTCCATTTGGAGCTCCTCATTATCATCTCAAGATTAAATGAGTTCATTTACTTCATTTTCATCTTGATTCTCAAGAGAGTCATCCTCTAAGAATCACATTCTCAAAGATGAGATCTTTTAAGAATCTCAGGATTATAAAGTAGGTATCCAATACCATCCTTTATTTTCCCAATGAAGTAGCACTCTCTAGTGCTCGATTCCTGCTTACTTGCATGGAATCTTATTAAGGATATATAATGTAGTCTCTACTACATATATACCAGGAAACTAATAGGAAATTATGCTAAAATCAATCATTTATCAAATCATGTCCCACATGATCCAATTGCATCTCCCTACAACTCTATTGAGTTTAGGTGTGTTAGGAGGACAGAAATGATATTCATATCTTCATAAGATGTTCTTTGAATTTATCTAACTGGTACAAGTTATCTAGGTTAGATCAAATTCATTTCATCTTTCTTCAGACTTTGGTTCCAAACCAAAATTATGAAATCTTTGAACATTTCAAAGGTTCTTAGGTGAAGAGAAGAAATATCATGTCATACATACTCATCAATAGATATCACATACCCATAATGTTTATTATGATATAGATGATCCACATACATCAATATGTATGAGATCTTGAATACCTCAACGTCTAACACCATTCCCAGAGAAGGGTGTATTGGACATTTTACTTTGAATACTATATTCACAAGTATGTAAGATTTGAAATTTTAGACATTCTAAATTTTCATCTCTTACTTGTCTATTGATCAAATCAACAAACATATGTTAAAAACTTGATGCCAGATCATTGTCAAATGATCTTCATCCTCCTTTTGATCTTTTAAGGTTCAACTTTGAGTATTAGAAATCTTAATGAACCATTCATTAATTTTCTAATTTTGTGGAGTCCACTAGATGTTAGATTACTATCTGAAATATATCCATCATAACTCTTTATGATAGGTTTATTCCGGAATTTATGTTTATTTCCAACATTTAGAAATAAACAATGAGTGTATTCTAATATCTAGGTCATAGAGACATTCTCTAAGACTAAGGACTCTCCTACTGAAAATATGACGTCCATTTATCCAATAGAGATTATTGCAACAATTGCATCAATATCCATGTGGATAACTATAAGCCTTAAGATCAAATTTTCTAGTCTTCTAACACATATGCAACAATTGCAAGTGTCATTAGAAGAATGAGATACAATTATTAGACTTTAATCTTATCTTATAAGAAAGTCAATTTCAATGATTATATGTAGATTATTCCAGTGCTCTATCCGAGTCCTTCTCTAAGGATTCTAGACAGACTTGATAGTCATACTATCAACACACCAACTTATTGCAGTATTGGCATTCATCCAACTCTTTGGATGTCATATGGAAGTCACAGAAGTAGGTCAACTTTTTGACTTTCCTTCTCACACGTGTCCGACCCACGCTTCCACTGTGCTCTCTTTATCTACAAACAACCATTGTTGAAGACAAAGAATTTCTTATGTTGAATTCGAAAGAATTCAATGTAAGATCATTTCAATATTTATACATGCTTCATTAAATTCATACAATATGAATATTATGAAGTTTCACGAATGACTAGAGTATAGACAGTAAAATGATGACACTCATCATGTCTACATCCTTCTAGACTCTTAAAACATTTGTTCAGATAGGTATTCAAACATTTTGAATACACATCTCTTATAGAGCTACCATTCTGCATGATGCAGTGAACCATGTCATTCATGATTAAAATGTTGAGAGCACATATGCATGCCAGAACATCTTCTTAGGGTTTTATAAGGATTTATTGACAATTACGATCATCGTCGACGTGTCACTTCCAAAGTACACTCTATGAAAGATCAAGACTATAGAGACATACAAACCCTAAGGTGATGTCTTATTATCTTATTTAATTGTCATTCCTCATTAATATGAGGAAACTTGCACATTGAAACCACATACATTATGTGTCCAACTGCAAGTACAATATCTGTATCATGAGTCCAATCCATGATATTTTACTGGTTATTATTGAGTATAACATTGAATGGGTTTAATGAAGGATTATCTGAAATAAGAAATTTGCATAAGTGTATATATATTTATATATATATATATACATATTTTACTTTGATTTAGGAGTTTTTATATCAAAGTTGTCTTGCCTTGTCAACACTGAAAGTTCATTCCCTTAATCACTTTCAATGTAAGAGATACACTTACCATTATATCTCAAGCAAGATCTGGGATCTCCTTCCTTATCTTTGTTACATACCAATAATATGAGAACCTATAACTCGGATAAAAAGAAGTGAGAACACATTCCGCCTTGCAAGTCCAACTTGCATCTCCCAATTGGGTCTTCAAATACCTGGGCCCACCACCCCTAAGGTGGTGTTGACCCGTCATTAATTGAACCAACCATCAACGGGCTTAGTACTCGCTATACGCAATCCAATATCGCCCCAATAATATGAGGACCCGATATTGGGGTCACTACGTACCTTACTCTTTCGAGAAGCGAAGAGCCCGATTCCAAATGGATTGTATGCAGGAGCTGTCACTTCGGACAAGCGTCTCCTACATACAATATCTGGCGACGGAACCCTTCGCCTTGACGGAAGACCATGGATGTCACTTATGTGATCCTCCATATCATAATCAAATTCTAATTAATCATTTTGAATCATATTCATTATGATTAATTCTTTCAAGGGAAATAACAACTCTATTCATAATAGAGTGTTTTAATTTAAATTGGATTCCAATTAATCTAATCATATTAAGTTAATAATCCAATAAATATCAACAAACATTCTTAATTGTTACTTCAATTATGGTATTATCACAAATACGTATTATTTCGAATTTTAATAATTAGAAAATACATCATGATCTCTCAGGCATCATTCGTTCCCTACTCGTTGTCATGGCTAGTACCAGCGGGAGTGGGACAGATTGCAACAGGTGCGACCCACTACCCAGAGATCCCCGACTAGACACAATATCCGCCTCGAGAAAAAATAATGCTGAGTCAACCACTTTGTACTTGAGATGATCATCGGTTTTTCAACCGAAATTATACCATATAATATTCATCAAAATTATTTTGATAATATTATAAGGATATTTGCTAAACAAATCCCCAATCCTATTCAAGTAACAAGGTTTTGCATGTAAAAGTTGTCCTACAACTATTGTAGGATAAACTAAAGTTTTCATGAAATCAATGTTTGTTGGAATGTGTATCAAGCAACCAATTGGTGATCTAGATCTAATCTAATAATTTGTTGGTTGAGTCATTGTCATTTAAGGGAATAAATATTGTTCTAATATTTCTCAAATATTATCCACATTTATTCTAGGAAAATAACTATTAATTTTGCATTTTTTTCTGAAACGATAATCACAAGGTTTCGGATAATGATGCAATTTCCAGCAGTTACCATCACTAACTAAAATTAGCATATCTCATTCATTTTAAATCCAAATTAAGAAAAATCAATTTTCAGATATTGATAACTTGATTTAAAAATGAAACCATGTGATAAATATGCATTTCCAGGCATTTTAAAACCGTAATTAACATCTTAATTACGTCTCTAATCGCCATCCCCAAAACACTGGATATATGGTCAATAAAACGATCATATCTTGAGAAAACGAAATACAAATTACACAAACTTAAATCCTACTGTTTCTATATTTAATGGAAAACATTATCCATTTTAAAATTTCGTGTTTAAACATTTTAAACAGGGTCGAAATTTTATCATAAGACAGGGCTGCGAAAATTGAAATGCTAAAATTTTCACGAACCCAAACGAGCCCAAATTTTTGTAGGTTCATGGATCTCATCCAAAACCTTCGACAACCTAGCTCTGATACCACTTGAAGGATACGGGAAAATCCTCAAGTTCATCATGGAAGCGTGATGATCGCATCGAATGCGATCGGGAGCGACTAGTTGCACTAGTGGCTCGATGCGGTAGAAATTAAAATTTTCTATGTGACGAAATCACATGATCAAATAACACTTCCCGGATCGTTTCATCTAAACCACAAGCAAGTAATAGGATTACCTCTTGAAGCATGGTTGCGATCGAGTCTCTAAACAAAGAGACCTCCTGTTTGAAATCTGATCCGACGGAGGAGACGCTTGCGAGCGCGTGGATGAGATGCGTGCTTCTCGCAATCCATGTTGATGATCCAAGCCATGGATCTCCTGATCTCGAGAAACAAGATACGATGTCTTCTTCACGAGCAAGGCACGCTGAAGTAGACGGAGATCTACGAGCAGACGATCGGACAGCATAACGACGACGCTGCAACGATGGAGGATCTCTAAGGCATCCATGGTGGATGACCACATGAGAGAAAGAGAGAATGGGTGTGTAGAGAGAAAGAGAGAGAGCATTCAGCTATTTCGAGTGTCTAGAAGAGCAAGGGGTGCCTCTTCTTATATAGTTTTTGGGAGTCCTTGTATCCCAATCCATGGACAACACAAAATCAACGGATGAGATTGATTGTGTCCCTTTCAACGGCTAGTATTGTTGTTGGTAAAACACAACAACAATTGATTTAATTCAAATTAATTATCATTGATAAATCAATATAATTAATCTCAAATTAAATCACTTTTGACTAGAGATAGGATAATGAGAAGACTAAACCAATCCCCCTAAAATAAGGGGACGGCTACCATCATCTCATGAGATCTCAATAACTCATGAGATCTCATTATCTCATGATTATATCATGATCTCTTGTCGATAGTATTTTCACAAAAAATTACTTCCAAATTATTTTATGGAAAATATCAACCATGCCATTGAAATTATGTGAATCTCATTCACAACCCAAAACTAAATGTAATTATATTTTCAATTAATCATTAAATGTGATTTCCATTAACATTAACAATTAATCAACAAATATAAAACACAATATGGCTCTCTCCTTTATATTATAAATCACATTCATAATATATATAATTAATATGGATAGTGTTATCCATATTATTCATATTTATGATAATTAGATCACATTTAATCATCTTGAATCTCTTTCCTCATGTGCCCAAATAACATGAATCTCATTCACATTATTCATATCTTTAATAATTAAATCACATTTAATTATCTCAGATAACTCTCCTTATAATATAAACCAAATTCATATTATCCATGATAATTAAATCACATTTAATTATCAATTTTCTCGATGCTTGGATACATATATCAACAATAAAATTATCCATGAACTCTTTCAAGGATAATGCGCTTTCTCCGCGGATACTTGGAGATAAGGACAGGGCAATTGTATTGTTCCACGTATAGTGACTTGGATATTGAGATCACATCTCAAATCCAGATCTCGGGCCTCCCATAGATGCTTGATTAAATCAAGATCACAAATCTAATCTTCTCATTGCATCTTAATCACATTCAGATCAATGTCCAACATTTGGACCAAGATCATATTACTTCTCTACTGAGAGGAGTCACTAAAATCCAGACCCATTTCATCACTCCCTAGGAATGGAAGCGTCGTGGTTATACAATCGTTTATGATCACATAACCCACAGGTATTCCCAATACATGTGCATCCTGCATACTGGAAGACTCAGAATAAACCCGAAGTATTATATCAACTTTATATTGTCTACTTCATGGTTTAATCAATAAGTTTCTCATTTGATCATTGGGAGTTGGTATCGATCATATACTTTCCAAAAGCATGTATCATACCTAGGTCTTGATCATATACTTTCCAAAAGTATATATCAAACCTACAAATTCAGTCAAGCTTCCAAAGCGAGACAACCATGCACACAGAATTTGATTTTTCCCAATATCTCATGAGTGAGCTCATGTCTTCAGGTTCAGTAATGAACATGTATGATCCCTTTGAGAGATCGTATTTCTCATATGCCCTTATATGCACACCAGTGCGCCGTTGTATAGACCTTGGTTAGGCCATCAACCTGTTGGTCTGCCAAATGTACATACTCAGACATATAGTAACACATCTGTCTCCGGTCAGAGGATGCGTGCATGTATCGTGACAACATATGATATAGGACTTTGGTTATCTCAATCTCGTTAAGTCAACTCTTTGACCTAACTAATCTGACACCTCTGAATCTCTATTCCTATGCAGAGGATCTGCATCAAGAGGTCGGTCAGATATCAGCCTATGTGAGAAAGGATTGCCATCTCCTACTCAGGCTGGATATCATCTCTTAATAATCATTTGACGGTACTTGATGAGTCCTCAATCTAACTCTTTAAATATTCATCCAAGCACCAACCTCTATGATTCAATAGTTGAATCAACAGCTGTATGATTATTAAGATGGCCATGGTACATAACCCTAATTGTACTAAGGGACCTATTATACAAATGAGTTACTCTTCATTTCAGATCAAGGAATTATATCTGCAATAACATTTATTGCATAATGGCTCGCCGTGGGCTCGCATGTCCAACAATTCCATACGCCATACACTATGCTAGCAAGAATTTGGATTCTGCGTAGCGGAATTACACAGTTATGGAGAAAGAGATGATAGTCATAGTATTTACCACAGATGATTTTAGATCCCACATCTTAGGATCAAAGGTCACAATTTTCACTGATCAGACAACCATCAAGTATTTAATGGACAAGAAGGATTCAAAGCCGCGTCTGACCAGATGGATCCTTCTACTCTAGGAGTTCGATATTGTGATAAAGGATAAGCATGGAGTCAAGATTATGGTGACGGATCACCTCTCCCAATTAGAACTCCCCGAGACTTCTGAGTTTGATGCACCAATCACCAAGACCTTCCCCGAAGAGGCGATTATTGTTGTCACCTCACTGCCATGGTATGCTGACATTGTGATCTTTCATCCCACAAGGTTGATCCATATAGAGACTTGAAACTTTCCTTATGAAAGCCATGTTTTACCATTGGGAGGATCCGATCCTTTATCATGAAGGTCGTCTGGCGTCGGTGTATTCCTCAGAAGGAATAACAGAGTATACTCATGTATTTCCATAGACTGGAACCTGTAGGACACCATTCAGGGAAGACGACAACACAGAAGGTGTTCCAATCTGGCCTTTGGTACCTAAACTCGTTGCGGATGCTCATGTATTCGTAAAGACATGTACTAACTGTCAGAAAATGGGCACTTATGGATATAGAGACACGATGCCAATGCAGTCGATTCACTTCTGTGAAGTTTTTGATGCATGGGGTATCAACTTTATGGGCTTGTTTTCTAAACGTCAGGGCTTTGAGTATATCTTTCTAGTTGTAGATTATGTGAGTCATTGGGTAAAGGTTATTCCTGCCCGAGCCATTGATGCGAACACGGTTTGCAAGTTCTTGAGAAAGTATATCATTACATGGTTCGAGGTCCCTCGTGGGTAGCCACTTCATCAACGATAAGGTAAGAACACTTGCTAACGAGTTCGATATAGACCATCGGGTTGCTACTCCGTATCATCCTCAGATGAATGGTCTAGCCGACGTCTCGAATGGGGAGATTGAGATGATCTTGCAGAAGGTTGTTCGCCCAAACTGAAAGGATTGGTCGCAGCTTTTGGAATCGATTCTTTGGGCCTATAGAACATCCTACAAAACTCCATTGGATACATCTCCCTTTCGACTCGTTTATGGCAAGCCTTGCCACTTACCTGTTGAGATCAAGCACAAATCCTTGTGGGCAGTGAAAGAAGTGATCTTTGGCTTGGATGATTGACGAGTCTGTAAATACTCTCTTTAATTGGTGTGAATTATTAATGTGTCATTGTAATTTTGTCAGGAATTCAGAATCAGTTAAGAAATAACCACAAGAAATTAATCAATTTTATTCGACGTGGTTTTATGTTTTTTTACTTGGGCAAGGCCCAAGGTCTAACTCAAGGAGGAAAAGAAACAACCTACAGTTTTGTCTATCAATGTTCGTGCACAATTTTTGAGGCAATATTTTTTGGTCATTTAAATGCAATTTTGGGATGCAAAATGCAAATGTGGCCAATTTTAGGTACTGACATACAAATTCAATCAAAAAATGTCCAAAAAATACGAAATTTGGCGGAGATGTCAATTACGATGAAATGAATGCACTGTATTTTTTTTGGAATTTTTGGATGCAAGATAAATATTTTATGAATTTATGAATGAAAACAAAGTGAATTTAAATAATTAATTATAATAAATATTAACCTATTTATTTTCAAGGAATAAAATTATCCAAGATCTATCACTAGGTAATTAATAATCAAGCACAAATGAAAAAAATATCAAGCATATGACATACTGTAGAGAATTAATTGTAGAATATCTTGCTAATTTTTAAATAAGAAAAAGATGCGATGTGGAGGTATAAGACAAATGAGGAACACAAGGGTCTCAATGCAAATTACAATAATTAAATTAAAAATAGAAAATACAGAGAAGGATTATTTTGTAATTACCTAAATCTAGGGGGGTCAAATGCAAAATTTCCAGAGCTTCATGTGCGAAGCACATGACCTCTGGTGGGGGGGTGTATCTGCAAATAGGGAGACCTTTAGGGGTAGTTTTTTCAATTTACCCAAGTGGTCACGTGCATAGCACGTGACCTCTGGGTTGCTGGATTTGAGATGATAACTTGGTCCTCCAGGGGTCTAGGCATAAATGACCCACCGCACGTGTGTCTCACGTGGACGGGGGGTCCTTTCTTGAGATGTTCCCTCCTCACATGTGCGACACGTGAGAGGACCTCGAGCCTCCCGCCTGGTGGTTCGCGACCGAGGACGACGAAGCGGGAGCAGCTAAGGGGCGAAGCAGGCTCTACGGTGAAGACGGTGGTAGCGAGAGCTGCTTCTTCGTCGATGAGGAGGGGCTTCTATGTCGATGGTGAGGAAGCTTGCAGGCATATCTGTGGAGGGCGATGCAGTTTGTGGGCGGAGATGGCGACTGGAGAAGTGCGGAGGAGCGGGTCTGTTGTAGTCGGTGGAGGCGGTTGGAGAAGCTTCCCATGGCGGTGCTAAGCTTCTGGATGCGAGAGAGGTTGTTGCGTCGTCGGAAACTCATGCCTTCGTAGGCAGAGCGGTTGGGGACGTTGGCGGTGGAGCGTTAGAGGGTTGAAGGCTCAAGCCACAGAGGGCGAGCCGAGCATCACTTCAGGGGAGGTAGCTGTGACGAGGTATGAGTCCTCAGATCTCGCTGTAGGAGAAGAGGAGGCGGTGGTGCTGTCACAGCCACCAACCTCAAGCTCTTTCTTGAACAGGATGAATCGACGGATCATGAGATCGAGGGAAATGGTGCTCTTAAATAGGCAAAGGAGTTGGCGGTCGTTGATGGCAGGTTGGTTGATTTAGGGAGATGGCGGCGAAATCAGGGGGATATGGATCTGATGGGGTGGCTGTCGAGATAGGATTGAAGGAGCAGCGGTCCGGCCATATATGGAATGGAGGTTGGTTGAGATCCACAAAGGAGGCGGAACGACCAGATGAGGAAGGCGGTGCACGGATTTATGGAGGTGCGGCGCAGCGGAGATTGCGGAGGGTGGTGGAACGATTGGGAAAGGGGGAAGAGGGAGAAGCATAGCGGCCGTCTGATCGACGGAGATCGGATGGCCTGGATACTACCACATGGCAGCGTATTTTAAATATTTTTTATTATTTTATTTATTTATTTATTTAGTTTTAAAGAATGAAATTAAATATATAAAAGGGCTACAAAAGGGTGCCACGTGGTGGCTCTAGGAGCGGCCACGTGGCACCTCCAGAAAATTTGAAAATTTAAATATAAAGATAAATAAAAAGAAATAGCAGACAACCTCAAATAAAAACATTTTCTTCACAAAAGTTGTTCGTCTAAATGATATCTACAAGTTTCATGAAGATATCAAAACCAAAATCGATCATTTGTGCAAAGTGATATTTTTGGGGCATCCCATGTACAAAGGATGCCTTGATTTTTGGGTTTTCTATTTTTTTATTTTTAAACCAAATAAAAATATGGAGAAAATATGATAAAACAAAGATAAATATTTACACATTAATCTAATTTTTTGGATTTTTATTTTATAAGAAAAATAAGAAATAAAATGATAAAACATCAACTTTTGTACAAATTGTTAGTGAAGACTCGGAATCTACTAATTTTCATTGATATCAAGCTCGATTTAAATTTAGAATTTTTCTGCATTTTAATAAAACTTTTATCGAAGAAAATAAATGAAAATGAAATAAAATAAAATGAGTCAATTATGTACATAAAATAATAAGTCAAAACCCGCTAAAATACCAAATGTACAAAAGAGGCCCAAAATCCAACTTTTACATATGACCTACGATTCACTTGAACTTGGTCTTGTTTTGAAGGTATTTGAATTATATATTAGTTCAAAAGTGAGTAGGATCAAATTGGACATTGTATGAGAAGATATCGAGGTTTTAGTTCAAGAATCTGATTTTATTTCTATTTTCTAAAAATAAAAAACCCTAAAAAGCGTGCCTATCTAATTTAGAAAAAATATAAAAAATATAAAAATCACTCTAAAAATTCTAAAAAAAATCTTTAATATGTGTTTTGGTTTGTTTTAATTTCTATAGAATTTCTTTGATTATCTTTTATAAAACCCTAAAAATCGTAAAAAACCAAAAAATATTATAAAAAACATAAAAAATTCTATAAAATATAGAAAAATGTGTTTTCAATTTCTGTAGTTAGATTTTGTTGTCTATTTTGACATAAATTTGCAATCAGGAGATTTAAGGTGCTTTAGATATTTTAAAGTTACCTTTTCATCCAGGCTGCACACTATTTTGTTGTTTTATCTTTATTTATTTTTAGAAAATTATATAAAATCCGAAAAAGCCCACAAAAAACTCAGAAACACTTGAATATTTTAAAAAATATAACAACATTTTTATTTTTAATTTTTGAGAATGTTCGACCTTCATAAAAATTGTTGTAGTGAGATTGCTTTTATTTTATTATTCTTTTTCTTATTAAGAAAATATAAAAAAAATTGCAAAATAAAAACCACGAAAAATATTCTTTCTTTTCCCTGATTTCTCGACTACTTCGTAGGACTATCTCGTGCTCTTTGTGTTCGATCCTAGTGGCTATACCAGGTTAAATAAATAGCGAGACCGCTTATTTTGATTTTCGTGCTTGATTTCTTTTATTGCTCGTCTTTTTTTTCTTGATTGACCGTGCCTTGCGATTCTGGTCGCAACGACCATAGATATTACTTAACCCGAGTTGCCTGGGGCCTTCATCACCCAACTCCTCCACGCCATCCCTTCCTCGAAGATCCTATTGGAGGCTCGTCGACCCTCTAGGGGGCGTGTGTCGCCTCCCCCGCATGCGTCGACATTTACCTTCTCATCACCTCAGCATGCGAGCCGCTTCGCCGACTGCATGAACCGTCGCTCTCCCTATTACTCACCCTTCTCCACTGTACCTGGAGTAAACTGCCAGCCCCGTAGCCACCTACTTCGACCCCGCCTCCCACCGTGCTCGCGAGTGGAGAAGAAGAGGGGCGACGACCCCCCTTTTGACCCCCCTTGCTTGAGAAGAAAGGAACATCACGAACATAAACCCTAGGGAATAATAAAAAAAGATTATGGGAAAATTACATTACAACCCCTTGGACATTTCAGAAATTGCGTAAAGCCCCTGCTAGGCCCCCACCTGGGTAATTTACGATTTACATCCTATTGTTATTTCTTGATATCATTCAATGCAAAAACTTGGAATATTCACAATTCAGTACCAGTAATCACCGACTTTATTTTGCTTCCACTTTTCGTTTAAATAAATTTTTTGTTGCTCCTAAAATTCTACAAAAATTTTATATATTCATGCTGTGTTCCTCTTCATTGTGAATAAATTTCATTGCATTTTATTTCCATTTGTTATCATTTAAAAATGAAAAAAACAACCTCATTTTCTTTGTTTGAAATTTGAAAATTCATAAAAAATCAAATATTATCAAAAAATTCCAAAAATATTAGTGTAGATTTCTTGTTCTGTTTATTAATTTCCAACCAATTTTCACACATTAATTACTTATAAAAATCAAAAAATTAGAAAATATCAAAAATATTATAAACATCATAAAAAATTATAGAAGAATCCAAAAATAGTGATTTCAGTTCCAGTGTCTAGATATTTATCTATATTTTCACATAAAATCAATCAAGGAGTTTTGGGGACTTAAAATCAATCCAGGTTGTGTACTGTTTACCTTTTTTGCCATTGTTTGATTTTTATAAAATTGCATAAATGTCAAAAAAACTTGGAAAATTATCAGAAACATTTTAAAAATGGTAAAACCCAAAAATATTTTTTTTTCAATTTTCTGAGAATTTTTGACTATTTTGAAAAATAAAAAAAGAGTGTGCTGTGTGTATATCTTACCTTGTGCATATTGTTCTTTATTTAAAAATTAAAAATTTGAAAAATTAACAAAAAAACATTAAAAACTTTTACCTCCAATATTTGACTACTGAGTTCTTTAATCGTGCTCCTTGTGTTTGACCGTGGTCGCGATACCAGGTAAATAAAGTTGCGAAGACCGCTTATATTTCATTTTCCTGATTTCATTGAGTGGTTTTATTTTTCTCGTTGACCGAATTGATTGATTAGGGAAAATGACTTCGTGATTTATATTCCACCATAGTCGATATCGTATCGTTCGGGTCAAAAGAATGGCGCCATTGCTGGGGAACATGGCTTTGTAGTCATTTTTCAATTTTATTTTTTATCTCTATTTATTACATCTGCCTTCTGACCATCTCTGTTTTGCTTTTTGTGCGACGAACCACCAGCGTATGATTCAGATTCTTTGAAAGGTCCAGCACAGGAGGAGGAACAGAAGAACCAGAGAGCAACAGTTCTTATTAGATAATTTTCGTGAATATTTCTAATAATTTAGGATTATCTTAGACACTTGGACTCAATTGGACACTCAGAATATTTCATGGTCTGTTTTGCCAAGTGTCGGTGCACCCGAGGGACCTCACCGTGTTTTGTTTTCTCGCTTTTATTTTTATTTGTTTCATGCAGATTTTTTGTGCTTGAGCCCCTAGATTTACGTTTCTATTTGATTGAGCCAAGTAGCATTAGGTCTACATACCTAAAAGAGTATTTGTTCCTATAAAACCCGTTGGGCTTAGCCAAATAAATATGTGTTTCACGATAATAGAAGTTTCTGTTACGGTTCTCGCATTGCAGTCATTTAGATTAATTTGATTTTTCTGCGTGGATCACTTGCATGTAGAGTGCTGGCGACAAGATACGCATATCTTAATCCCTGCATCAATGTATTTAATCGCACATTGGCTTTTCTATTTTCCCCCTCTATTTTGTGGATATAAGAATAAAGAAATTCAGAAGTCTCGTTCGTCGTTTCATTGAAAAATATCCAAAAAATAGAGAAAATCAAAAATTAGAAATCAAGACTGCTAATTGAACTTGACCATTAAAATAAAAAGGTATTCGATACACATCATTGTTTTGGGAGAACAACCCCTCGTTGTATTCAAATTTTACTTGCTCGCGTACACACTAAGGTTAGTGCCTCAATCCTATAAGACAACCTAAGTCTTTGTACAACTTTTGTTTGATCACCTAACTCTAAAATTGAAAAGATAAAAGACCAGATCTCATGGTCTTTACATTGTGTAGAGTTGGTGAAACGAGGGTTTGATTTGTGTTTGATGTTTTTGGTGTGAGTTGGTTACGATCATCATCTCTGGATCATTAGCAGTCACCTTCTGTTTTCTTTCTCGTCATCACTCTATATCCCTCCCTCCCACCCTTCATCTCTTCATTCCCATCATCTTCGATCACCTTTTAGGGAGGTCGGGACCCCGATTGACCTCTCATCTCCTTCTCTTTCTACCCCTCCCCATTCCCTCTTTCTACAGGGCATGTTGTGCTTGACACCCACAGAGATCAGACTAAGCATATGTGAGTTCCAAGCAATTTCTTTGCTCAGATGACAGTGCATTCCATAGGAGATCACATTAAGAAGTTGCGAGTTTTAGACGACTTCTATCCTGGGATGATGGATAAGCAGCATGATTGAGAAGCGCAATCAGCTTCTACATTGAGTCCCTTCATTCTGGATTTAGTGTTCATTCATCTACTATCAATGTTTTCAGGGGAAGTGCACGAGGAGCAGTATCTCCATATATCTGAGTTTGAGGATTTTTGTGTGAATCGTGCATACCAAGATATCACTTCTAAGGAGCTGATGCTGGTGGCCTTCCCATTTACACTTCAGAGAAGAGCCATGAGTTGGCACCGACAGTTGGGAAGGAAGTTCTCTATGTGGGGAGATTTACATTCATTGTTTCTACAGAGATTTTATCCCCAACGTAGAGCAGATTTGATGCGGTCTTGCATTATAGATTTTTCAGTATGACCCTCAAGAGCCATTGAGAGATTCATGGCTTAGGTTTATTGACCTATTAAGGAGATTTCCAAATAATTGAATCTCGACGACTGACCTTGTATAGATCGCCATGAGGGGGGATGATCGTGGAGGAGATTGCACTGGTAGTTACCTCGTGTAGTGGTTTACACCACAATTCTGATATGTACTTGAGACCTTCTCTAGAGTACTCTCTGACATCCCATCTTCACGGGATGCTTTAGTCGGGATAGCACACGAGGGTGCTGTAGTGTTAGTTAGGAGTGCTAAACTTCATGAGGACTCAACCACTACACACTAGCTAGAGGACATGGATTCTGTTGTCGTACGAACGATTGATGAGATGACACCACCGAGGATTTTCAGATCCAGAGATTGATCGAGTTCCCGTCGGTCTTCCAGCCAGAGTTCGAGTCAGTCCCGTACTTTTTAGTTCAGGAGTCTTGGATATCAGATCTTCTGATATTCCAAGATAGGGAGGAGGAGCCCACACTGCTTCAGTCGTCAGACCAGCCATTTCAGTTTCCATGCCCAACTCATTCAGCTTGTATTCTTCAGAAGATCCTCTCAGATTCAGATACACATTTGGATCCATCTCAGCATAGAGAGCTTGATGAGGGACACCATTTTGATTTGATAGACACATAAAGTACCGTATTTGAGCCTTCTGTCATCCAGTTTGATGAGATTGATATATTCCATGAGGACCAGATGTTAGCTAGCATTGCCGAAGTTCAAGGATCAGATCTTGAGACATCTACTGCTCCCGCATTGTTGACTAGCAGCATGTCATGCCTCAAGGTTTTTCAGATGCCATTTACAGTAGTTGAATTTCTTTGGTGCAGTTGGTCGGTGCTTGACAGTGGTGCATATTCCCAGTTAGATTCTGATTCCTCATTCTTCACCGATGATTTTGCATTATTCCCCGAGGGTTATCTGCGGGAGGATACCACGTACTCTGTGTACTCGGTTTCACTTTCTGGAAGTGTATCCTATTTTTCGGATCACAAGACTGAGTCTTTTGATTTTCCAGAGTCTAAGTTTTATCTCCTTGATGACTCTAGCGAGGATGAGCCGATCTTTGAGCTATTTGATGATGTTGTTGATTTCTCTACATTACCTGCATCAAATATCGATTTTCTTAGTGAGTCTCCTGATCTTGATCTTCCTTATCTATTCGAGATGGTTACTGATGTGGAGGATTCCCTGACAGATCCTTCCTTCTCCATGTTCGATTTCTTCGGCTCCATCCATTCACTCCATTTAGACCTTGAGCCTATGATTTCTTTTGTGCTACCTGAGTATGATCATACATCGTCTTCTCTTTTCCCGGTAGCCAACACCCACTTGAGTGCATATTCGGGTGTCTCTTTTGACCATCTTTAGTCTGTTGTTGTTCTCCTATTGAGACAACAACAATAGTACGATATTCGTCTGACAGATGTCGTCCTGAATCTCGATACTGTGTTGTCCTAGCCTTTGTGCCTAGCTAGGAGCGTAAAATCTAGCGCTTGTTGAGAGGCATCGCAACATTGTCTTACTTGTATTGATCCATTCTGTCCATATCATTCATTCATTTTGTCTAAACACTCCATCTTCATCTCATGATTATGGTACACTCAGGGTGCACTTTACCCTAAGTATAGGTGGTGTCAGACTTGTGATTATCCATTTGATTCTAATACCTCTATTTTGCTGCCTATAATTAGGGATATTTTACCATAAGTATTGGGGAGGTAATATTTGTACATCCTATCGCTCGGTAGTCCCCTTGTGTACAGTCTTATATACTTAGGATTATTTCATCTTAAGTATTGGGGGGATCACCAACTTATATTCTTTTCATTTCGTATTCTTTGAGTCATTGTAGCATAGGAGTCTTTTCATTTTTCTATACTTAGCACGAGTTGTGTCTTCCTTTTCCACTCTCTGATAACTATAAGGACATAGTTCGAGCTAAGTATACGAGGGTGTCGTATATATTGTATATATACTTTATCCATAACTCGTACTTTCGTATTTTTTATATGGTTAAAATACTGTATAAATACATGTCAAATTCAGCAAAATTAACCAATAAAAAGATGCAGATATTTCCTCAAATTTCTTTTTGTAAATACTGATTAATAAGTCATGTTAAAATATTTTGAAAAATATTTTGAAAGTATTTTGAAAATCTATAAAAAGAATCTTTTGAAAACTATTTGAAAAATGTTTTGAAAAATATTTTCAACCTTTGTAAAAGTATTTTGGTTTGTAAAAATTTTCTTTTCTTGGTGTGAAATAAAATTATTTTATAAAACTATTTGCAAATATCTTGAGAATGGTTGAAAAATATTTTGAAAAAAATCTATATACTATTTGAAAAATGTTTGCAAAATAGTTTTCAAATGTTTGTAAAATTATTTGGAAAAATGATTTTGGTATATAGTTTTCAAAAGTATTTGTAAAATTATTTTCAAATAAGTTTGAGGAATATATGCATCATTTATAAAATTCTTTATCAAATTTATATATATACTTGTATAAATTACTAACAATCAAGTTGTAAATCCTTTCACCTAATTCTTGTAAATAATTGACTCACTCTCGTATAAATATGTGTATCTTATCTACTAACCTTAACCCTTATAAAAATTCCCTAAAAAATATAAAAACCAAAGGTCTACAAGAAATTGCATTAAGAAAATCTTTTTACATTTGCATCATTTTTATCAAAAATCCATAAAAATTTCAAAATTAGAAAATTATTTAAAAAGGATTTTTTCTCTCTTCTTTTCTCTTTGCATTGTACATATTTTCTCACATTTGCATGAACATTTTTCAGAGTAATGCTGACATTTAAACTAATCTATTATAAAATTGAGGAATGGAGCTTAGTTAAGACTTTAATCCATTCAATGTCAGAGGAACCTTATAGGATCTATGTTTTGGATTTTTCATGTCTTGAGACTTAATTCTTCAAGTCCACTAGGCTATGTTCACATATCATCTTAATTGGTCTAAATAGAGTAGTTAACAACACACGCATGACTCTCACAGACAATGGCTTGACTTACACGCACACTTTACATGTTGCTCAACATGGATGAGGTGGTGAGGAGGCAGTTAACCTTAGCTTGGAGTAGAATATGAGGGTAGTACATCTATGAGGAACCTCTCTTCTTCCTCTAGGAAGGATAGTGCTTCTCAACCAGATCTAGTAGCATTGAGGTCTAAAGATATGATGCTGTGGGATTGCAATAAGGCTTCAAAAGAGGGATAGTCTACTAGCTCAAGAGGAAAAACTCCTTATGTACATGCTGCACCTTGTATATATTTAAAAAAAAGAAAAAAAAATTGCAGAATCTCCAAAATTGGACAGGCTTGATTGAAAAGTAAAATGTCTGCCAGAGTGTATATAGAAGTATAAAAAAAGAGAGAGAATAGGAGCTTCAAAGTCATATTTTTGTAATCTTGCAGTGGATGACTTGGCTACACAGGTCATGCATCCAAGGATAGGTAACTACACCGGTTACCATCTATTCTTTTCTCCATCTCCTCTTATTGAGCTGGTTGTACTTGAACTTAGAAGGGAATATCCCCGTTCCTCAAGGAAAGAGTTGCTAGATCTGAGGATTAGAGTTACCTTGTTGAGGGAGGTTGTTTCTTTGTCATTTCTGAAGTGAGGAGCCAAAATACACGTACATCGTACAAGTACAGATTCATAGTCACTAGAGTTTGTGTATGTAGACTTGTTCTGACCTGATTGATTAAGGCAATCTGACCATAGAATAGTGGCACTTGAGGGTTGTTGAGTCTTAAACCCATTTCCCAATAAGGTTCCGCCAACTTATAATCCAAAGGTCTGACCGAGCTCCATACTCCAATTTTATGAAGATAAGTTTGAAAATCAACATTGGTCTAAGTTCTTTCCTTTTTCATTTCTTTATTTTTCTTTATTTTCACTTATTTTCAAAATAAGTGTTTGCTAAGGGACTAGAAAAGGTAAAGTACAGGGGAATGATGAATCCATGATTCATCACCTTTATTCTTTTATTTTAGCTTTATTTCCTTAGTCAAATACTTGTAAATACCCAATAATTTCGTAAAATTACCATTTAACATGCATTTGTTAAATATGGATTTTTAACACTGTTTATATTCAAATAAAAGAATAAAGAATAAAATAAAAAAATTAAAATAAAGGATGTATTTATGAAATAAATGCAAACTGACACGAACCTCGGGAGGTGGTCAAAACTTGACATTATCGACCAGGAATAAAGTAGGGGCAGATAGGGTCTTCAATTTGAAAATTCAAAAAAACATTTGTAAATATTTTTCCTTGTATATTTGTACAAAACTTACATGATTTTATTTGTATATAAATTGATCTCAAATTAAATATTTTTCTAAATAAAAATTGCAAATAATTTTTTTGTAAATAATAAAAATAATTACAAAGTAAACTATGTATAGAGTAAAAGTACCCACACTCAGAAAAAGCAGTGAAGTGACAATTGAAAGATCAATTCCGGCTCCATCGAACTCAAATTGAATCAAACTCACTTCCACTGTACTCTAAATTAAATTATCTTTAAAATGGATATGGTTTCATAATTTTTGGCTTTACGGTTGAAAAGTCGATTTTCTGTGGTGGTTTTTCTAATTTTACTATTTATTTATTGTATATATTTATTCATCTTTATTTTTTAAATAATGTTAATAATTGTAAATATTTTCATAATTTATTAAATTAAAAATAAAAAATATAAAAATAATAAAAATAATTTCCTTATTTGAACATATGTATAATGTACTATTTGTGTATACTACTTGTATATAACTAATTTCCTTATTTGAAAAAATCATCAAAAAAATTAATTTCTAACATTAATTAATTAAATTAATATAATTACAAAAATTTGATTTTTTATTATTTAATTATTTGATTTGAAAACCTATCATGTCTATAAGATTTGATTTTCTACCTTAAATAACCACCATTAAGGTGGCTAATTAATTTTTGTAAATTAATTTTTTAATTATTTTATTTAATTATTTTTTAATTACGAATTTCGTTTTTAATTATTTATTTAAGTATTTAATTATTTATTTAATTAACCACTAAATACCTTCCTTTTTGTAATTATTATCCTTTTTGAATTTTCTTTTCCTTTTTGTTGAGCTCTTCCCCCCTCTTTCACATTTTGATCAATCTTTGGTGGAGAGGAGCCCGATCTCCAAGAGCTTCTTGTCGTAGAAGGGTGCCCAACCTTCAAGCCGTCCAGTGACAACGAGTTGGTCCTCGTGGATGCCATCACGACGTGTCCGATCCCAATGTGAGATCCGCTTTATTTTCTGTCGTTCTTCTAGATTAATTTTAGATTTTAATTCATAGTCATTTAAATGTTAAACTTTGAATCGTAGTTATCATCACTCATGACTCGATCCACCCCTGATTCTGATTTTACATTCATTCTCTCGATCTACGCATTCACATTCTACCGTACATGATCTCTCACCTTCGACCACACACGGTGGTCGGAGACCCAGTTTCGTTACCTCACCTCCGTTGGAACCTCGCTCACATTTTCCTCTTTGTTTTTTTGCAGATCAAGTCATGTGCTTGAGTCCGTTTTTCAATTTATTTAATTGCAAAATTTTAAATAAAAACAAAAAAATAATAACATTTCATTACTTTATCTCTAACATTTTTGTTGTAGGAATAAATAAATAAAATATATTTACATATATATATTTTTTTGTAGGTTAAAAACCAAAAAATATATATTTTATTTATTTCTAACATTTATTTTGCAGGTAAAAATTGCAAAAAAATTATTACAGTTCTATTTTTGAAAAAAAACAAAATTTTAGCGCAGCAGGCACTGCCCTCCACCTGCAGGCGCACCCTCTGCCCACACGACGGCTCAGCCAGCCCCTCCGTCTATGCTGGGGGGGGCGTGGGTCGCCCTCATCTCGCAGCTACGCCACCGGCCTCTCCTTGCAGCCACAGGCGACGCCCGTCGCCTGTCGTCGACCTCCATCGCAGCCCCCTGCAGCCCGCCGCGGCGCCTCCACCGCATCCAACTTTATCGCCGCCCGCCATGTGCAACCCAATCCTCCGCACCAGCACTTCCCCGAAGATCCTGCTGGAGGCCCGTCGACCCTCTGGGGGGCATGTGTCGCCTCCCCCTCCTACGTTGCCTTCACCTTCTCATCACCTCAGCGTGCGCGCCGCTCCACCGACCGTGCAAACCGCCACTCGCGTCGCTGCTCGCCCTTCTCCACCGTGCTTGGAGTCAAACTGCCAGCCCTGCAGCCACCTGCTTCGACCCCGCCGTCCACCGTGCTCGCGTACGGAGAAGAAGATAGGCGACAACCCTCCCTTTTGACCCCCCTTTGCTTGAGAAGAAAGGAACAACACAAACATAAACCATAAGGTATAATAAAAATAGATTTAGGAAAAATTGCATTCCATCCCCCAGGATATTTCAGAAATTACGCAAAGCTCATGCTAAAGCCTCAAGAACGAGCAACGCACGCCCCCATATGGGTAATTTGTGATTTCCATCCAATTATTATTTCCTGTTATCATCCAATGCAAAAACTTGGAATATTCGCAATTCACTCCCTGAAATCAAAAGACTTTATTTTGCTTGGTCTTTTCATTTAAATAAATGTTTTTATTGCTCTTAAAATTCTCCAAAATTTTGTATATATTCCTAGTGTGTTTCTCTTCTTTGTGAATAATTTTGATTGTAGTTTATTTCCATTTGTTATTATTACAAATGTAAAAATAACATCATTTTCTCTATCTGAAATTTGAAAATTCAAAAAAATCAAATATTATTCGAAAAATACCATAAACATTAGAGTAGATTTCTTTTTTTTGTCTATTGATTTCTAGCCAATTTTCATGAATTATTTATTTATAAAATCCAAAAAATTGTAAAAATCTAAAAAGCTTATAAAAATCGTAAACAAATATAGAAAAATAAAAAATAGTGATTTTAGTTCCTGTGTATATATATTAGTCTATATTTTAGCATAAAAACCATTCTCATGAGTTTTTTTGCATTAAAATATCTTTAAGTTGCAAATTACTCCATCTTGTTCACTGTTTACCTTTTTTCCACTGTTTGATTTTTATAAAATCACAAAAACATCATAAAAACTTGAAAAAAATACAAAAAATATTTTAAAATATATAAAATCCAAATTTATTTTGCAATTTTCTGAGCATTTCTGACTATTTAAAAAAAATACAAAAAGAGTGTGGTGTGTGTATTTATTCCATTGTGCATATTGTTTCTTATTTGATAATTAAAAAATTGAAAAATTTAAAAAACCACTAAAAATTTTTATCTTTGAAGTTTGACTACTTAGTTCTTTAATCGTGCTCCTTGTGTTCGACCATGGTCGCTATACCTGGTAAATAAATTTGCGAAGACCGCTTACATTATATTTTCTTGATTTCATTAGGCAGTTTTATTTTCCTCGTTGACCGAATTGATTGACTAGGGACAACGACTTCGTCATTTATATTCCACTTTAGTCGATATCGCATCACTAGGGTCAACACTGTGTTACTCTCGATCTAAAGCTTCTCACGAGTAGTGCTCAGTTGATCCGAATGGTAGAGATTTCAACCAGATCTTCAGATTGTAGATCGCAGCTCTATGTTTCAATGTTACTGTGTGTGAATGACATTTCTTTGCCATAGGTGTATTTTTCTCCAAATGGAGCATACTACATGACACTCCTGATGTTCCTGTGATTGACACAACACCATAGTTCGAGACTTCCGTCTCGGTCCCAAACACAAACAGAGTGAACGGACAGCTGATGACTGCGGAAGGGAAGATTCAAATCTCTGATGATTGGAGGGAATAAGTATGGACGACAGAATGGAAATGTTAAAATTTTAATGGGAGATGATGAGAGGAGAGTGGATTTTTAGTGATGATTTACCAATTATTAAGAGAGGAATGGAGAGAGAGAGAGAGAGATTGAGAGGAGAACTAAGGAGAATGACGTAGAGATAATCTAACCTGGAAATCCAATGCAATGGAGGAATGTGTGGAAGATGTGCTTGGGAATAGATCTCGAAGTGGAGCTCTTCTGATCGTGACCTCTACGCATGGCGGACACGGAAGCTAAGCGCACGGCGGAGATGGAGCTCGACGCCGACGACAACCTTGCCTGATCCTTTCTCTCTCTCTCTCTCTCACTCGACGACGGGATGAGGACTGTCACTCCTCTCTCGCACCGGTGCTCACGGAGAAAAATGGGTAAAAAAAGGCGGATCCCGCAACGGAGGGGTTTGGGGTTTCTATTTATAGGTGGAAAAACATGAGGGCCAAGGAGTCAGGTGCCGTCAATGGTGAGGGGGTGGCGGCACTACGGGGTTGTTAATCCACCGGCCTAATGACCAACGGTTAGAGGAAGGAAGGGAAGAAAGGGAAGGAGGCAGCGACATCTGGAGAAAGAGGAAGAAGAAACTAATCGGGGAAGATGGGAAAAAAAGAAAGGTAGAGAGAGGAAAAGGAGAGAGAGAGAAACATAAAAATTAAGTTAAATTAGTTAAGTATAAAGTAATTAAATAATTAAAGATTAATTATTTGTATAATTAAATATTTAAAATAAATATGTATAATCACATACTTAATTAAGGATTTATTAATGAATAATTTATTAAATTAACTAAATTTATTATTAAATAATTAAATTAAATCATTAATTAAATAATAATTAAAAAAGAAAAAAATAGATTAATTAAATTAAAGAATTAATGTTTATTTTAATTCAAAAATAGAATATTAATATATTAAATAACAATATAAGTTACGGTACATTGTACCATCTACTAATACGGTCCCGAAAACCACATTTTTCGTATTAACTCCGATTTTAGCTAAACCGGAATCATTTTGTAGATAATTTAATATTATGAATTTTAAGACTGAGTTTGCCCAACTTAGAGTTCATATGACCAAGTTATGAGATCTAGAAAATTTAGGTAGTGACTTCGTGGCTTCGGTTTAATTGGAAATTTGACTTAATTATATTTTTATATACATTTTTAGAAGATTTTTTAGAAAAGAAATTAAGTTAATCGGATTTACAGTTAATTAATTAAAAATCCGTAAGTTTCTACACATAGTACATATATACAACGGTTCCCACATGCCAAAACTCACTGGTTTTATTCAAATATTTTTTTGGATATTTTTAATAAATAGATAAAGTATAAAACGAAGTTTAAAAGTGAGTTTAGTCAGTTTGGAGTTTTCTATGAATAGTTATGAACCTCGGAAGTCGACTTTTGCAGCTTTTTCGGTCCATTGTCATATTTTATTTTGAGTCAAATTATTTTTCTGATATTTTTATAAAATAATATATATTTGTAAACACTTTTTTAAAAGAAGTGTTTTAATTTGAGATGATAAAAATGATGAATAAAATAGAGGAAATATTTACAATGTGTAAAATGTATAATTTATATTCTTAGTCTTGATTTTCTAGGTATTTTTATAGGTTAGGACCCTTATCTTCCCCTACATATTTATTTTATCGACCAAGTCAATATTGAACTTGTCTCGGGGTGAGGATCAGTCTGTACTTATTACATATCTCTCGACTTCTTTTATTTTTCTTTTTATCTTTCTTCTTTATTTTGGATAAAATAATTATTAAATCGATAATATTAACAATTATGGTTAGAATGATAATTAGTTGGAAATAGTGATTATTTACATGTATTTTACAAAGGATTTTAGCCAAAATGAAAGAATAAAGGTGATGAATCACATATTCGTCATTCCCCTATACTTTATCTTTGCTAGTCCCTTAGCAAACACTTCTTCTATAAATAAGTGCAAGAAAAAAAAGGAAAATAAAAGAACTTAGAACATGCTTGTTTCTTTAAATCGAATCTCACTTTACCCAAAATCTAGATCTTGGATTTAGACCTTTGGATTAATAGTATATCAAGACTCTATTAGAATTAGGATTTAAGCCTCGACAACCCTCAAGTTCCATAAATCCTTATCCAGGTTCACCTTAGCAGTCAGCTCAGATCCACCTATTCATCACGCAAACTTTTCAGCTTTGAAAGCAATTTGTACTACGTGTGAAAAGTATTAGCTCTTCCTGCTCTAGAGAAGTGAAGAAACTGCCCATCCAGTTATACACTCCCATTGGGCCCTTATCCAGCAACTCAATCTTCGAGGAGGTATTTCCTTCTAAGATCAGGTCTTGTTGTGTCCACAATCGAATATAGAAAGAAGATAGAAGAATAAGAAGAGAGCTAGAGTGTGATCAGTGTAATCACATCTTCTATGAAGCCTGACCAGTTTAACCAAGTCTCCACTAAAACATGCAGGCTTTTCTAAAGCTCGGACCATTGTAGTCATTTGGTATTTGATGTATTTGGCTTCTTTTTGGTAGAGATGATTGTTGCACTGCATGGGTCTTTTATGCCCCGACAAATATAACATATTTTCATTTCGTCTATTTTTTGAGGTCTTAAAAAATTTTGCCAGTAGATCCTTCCCTCATCCTAAGCTTTATTTCAACCCCAATCTCTCCTGTCTTAATATATCAACGCCGCCATTCAAGGATGGAAATGCACCACCGAAATGCATTGCCCTTCGTTGCCCCATGCAAGTCGAGCTAAGTGTAGAGTGCATTAGTTCAAAATTGGTTCAAAAAGAGTTAAACCGATGACACCAGGTGTCCTACTTAGGAACTTTCAAGTTGAATTCTGAACATTGTCTCATGGAACCCAATGAATTAAGTCTAAAAGGCCTGAAGAGTCTCAATTCCATTTTCTAATAAAGTTCCTTTATAATTACGTGGATTAAAGCCTAAACCAAGCTCCATCTCACAGACTTAGATCCATTAGGTTCAAGAATCAGAGTTGTTTTGAAAAAGGCTAATGAATGTACCCATTTTTTTATGAAGTTCAATTTAAGATTTTTAAACGATTTTTAATGGCTTTTACAATTTTTTATTGAATTTTAAAACTAAAAAATCGTAAGGTCTTTTTGAAAGAGTTAATGGATTAATTCGATTTATACAAAATTTACATGAATTCTGTACATTTTATAAAGGATTTTATACAAGATTTATATACAACTTTATACGGCTTTTATACAAAATTTTATAAGAATTTTATTTTCAAATTTTGAAAATTTTATCAAAAATTTTAAAACTTTTTTTATATACAAGTTTTAAGCCTTTTTTAATAAGTCATATTTACGGTTTTCTTACGGCTTTTAAAAACCCAAAATATATATCCATACTTTTAGAGAGCCATATTATTAAAAATATAATAAAGTACGAGTTATGACTTCTAAAGTATATATAGCATATATATACGACACCCCCTATACTTATTATGAACTATGTCCTCATAGTGACCAAAGAAGTGGCAAAGGAAGACATAACTCAAGCTAAGTATAGATTGGTGAAAAGAATCCTATACTACAATGACTCAAAAAATAATGAATGAAAGAATAGAATTTGATCATCTCCTCTATACTTAGGATCAAGTATTTCTAAAGATAACAAATTCAAAATCGAAGATGATCGAGGTCAAGCGAATGTACACACTCAATGGCTCGGCTAAGTGAGGGAGCAGACGATACAAAAACCGAAAACGATCAAAAGAGGAAATGAGCGATATTAACCCCATATACTTAGGGTAAAGTACACCCTAAGTATAAACAGCGGCGGGGGTAATAGAACAGAATGAAATGAGAAACAACAGTGTCTACACCTCCTATACTTAGGATAAAGTACATCCTAAGTATAGCGAAACTCTAGATGAACCTAAGGGTGTAAGACAAACGGAAGAAGGAAATAACAACATCAAGAGTATATACAAGTGATCTTGGAAAATCATGTATGAGATGCAGAGTGTAAGAGTGAAAAGATCATCTCATACCAAATAGATGGGGGCAACTTCAACGGTCGGCGGTTCATGATCGAGAAAAGGTTTCAACTGCGGACCATTGACTCGAAAGGTGGAATCAGACAACAACTCAGATATCGATGCTACCATTGTCGTACACCTTTTGCGCAAGATAGGGGCCTTTCCACTTGCTATGGAGTTTCCCTGGTAACAGCTTTAGTCTTGCATCGAATAACCATACTTTCTTATTTGGCTTAAACTGCTTGCGGCTGATGTGAGAATCATACCACTCTTTCATCCATTCTTTATAATGAAGGCTACTCGTGAAAGCTTCATCTCGTAATTCTTAAAGGGCTTCCAGTTCAGCCTGCCTCTGATCTCCCAAATCATTGATGCATCTCAGATCCATCACTCTAAAAATGACAAATTAAGCTCAAATACCTAAAATTCATTGGCATTTCTTCATTTGTTCAGCATAATTAGGATTCATGCATGAATTAATAATAATTGCATTTTATCACTTTATTTTGCATTAAATAAGGTGCAAAAAATCACAACCAAATTAACCTGTAATTAGTCTAATTTATCTAATTTTTCACTAATTCATGCAAACTCCGAATGACCTGAAACTACCTCCATTGTGTACAAATTACTAACAAGAATAAATGAAAATTAAAAAAATCACTAACATAAATAAGTCGACCAAAAATCGAAACCCTAATTGTAGGATTCTCGGACTAAAACCTCGATATCTTACTCATACACTACCCGATTTCATCCTACTCACTTTTGAACTAATATATACTCAAATACCTTCTATACAAGATCAAGTTCAAGTGAATCTGAGCTCATATGTAAAAGTTGGATTTTGGGCCTTTTTGTACATCATATGTGAAGTTGTAGATCTCATCGATACAAAAATAACTTTCGTGAAGAGAATTTTCAATCCGAGGTCGTTTGCTATTTCTTTTTTATTTATATTTATATTATTTTTTCGAATTTTCTGGAGGTGCCACGTGGCCGCTCCAGGAGCCGCCACGTGGCACCCATTTTTTGCTCTTTTATATATTTAATTTCATATTTGTTTAAAATAAATAAAAAATAAATAAAATAGTAAAAAATAAAATATTTAAAATACACTACCACGTTGCAACATCCAGGCCATCCGATATCGGCCAATCGGACGGCCGCTGCGCTTCTCCCTCTTCCCCCTTTCCCAATCGTTCCACTGCCCTCCGCAGTCTCTACCGCATCGCACCTGCACAAATCCCGCACACCGCCTTTCTCTTCTGGCCTCGGGCGCCTCCTCCTCTGCGGATCTCAGCCAACCTCCATCTTTGGCCAGACCGTCGCTCCTTCAATTCGATCTCGAAAGCCACCCCATCAGATCTGTATCCCCCTGATTTTGCCGCCGTCTCCCCAAAGGTGTCTAGGGTTCGAGAAGGGAGTGAGGTGCGAGCTGATTCTCCAGGGAGGTGGATGAGAGAATTTATAAGGTTCCTAGGAGGTTGGAACAATCGGGCAGAGGCATGCGAACCGAGGGAGATCCACGCCTTCCTAGGGACCCGTGAGGGTCTTGGATCCAAGGAGGGTCCACATGAGAGAAATCGGGGCGAGGGGTTGCGTGATCCGCCCGGGAAAATTCGGAGAAAAGGGTCTGGCGAAGAGATCAGGTCGGGACAAGCCCTAAAAGAGAGGGTTGACTCGGGTCAACAATCTGACATTGACCAATCAGAAAATAGGATTTACAAAATACTTTACAAATTTGATAAATGATTTTAAATTAAAAATTATATAAAATAAAAAATTATTGTTATTTTTCAAACTATTTTTCTATGGTTTTTATTTATTTTTTTGAAAAATAAATTAGTCTATATACAATATAGTGTATTATATACATGTATAATATACCTATGTATTTTGTACAATTATTTTTATTTTGTTATTTTTACACAAATACGCTAATTTTATATTTTATTTTTTAGCATAACTTTGGAGTACAAAATAATTTTTTGTTATATTTTTATTATTTATTTACATGTATATAATAAATAGAGATGGAATCATATTTACATGTATTGTGTACAATGGAGAGAGAATTCTATTCTATTTTTATTTTATTTTTCTAATTTTCGTTTTATTTTTAGACATATACACAATGAGGTAAGAAGAATATTTTATTTTTATTGAGTCAAAAATAATTTATTTATTTACACCAATGATATGTACAATATAGAGTGGGCTCTATCTCTCTCTACTTATTTTATTTGGCGATCAGGCCAATACTTGGCTCTCTCTTAGGGTTCGGGTCACTCTTTTATTCTAAATACCTCCTTCCTTTTTATTTTCCTTTATTCTTTTATTTTAGCACAAATACATGCTAATTATGTAATATTAACACATACATGCATAATGCTACCTTATTGTATTTACATTTATTTTCATGATGCTTTGCCAAGATAATTAGCTAAAATAAAAGAATAAAGAGTGATGATCAGGGATTCATCTCGCCCCCTTACTTTACCTTTGTTAGTCCCTTAGCAAACACTTATTTGAAAAAGAAGTGAAAAGAGAAAGAAAAGAAAAAGAAGGAGAATAAAGGTTGATTATTAAACTTGTCTTCATTAAATTGGAGTATGGAGCTTAGTCATACCTTTGGATTATTAGTTTGTGGGAACCTTATTTTGACCTAAGTTTAAGACTCAACAGCCTCTAAGTTCCACCAATCTATGGTCAAGACTCCTCAATAATCCAGATCAGTCTACATACACAAACTCTAATGACCATGAATCTTTTCTTGTACTGTGTAAGTGATATGTAGCTCCCCACCTCAGGAATGGAAAAGTAACAACCCCCTCAACAAGGTAACTCTAATGCCCTAGTCTGGCAGCTCTTTCCTCGAGGAGCGGGGTATTCCCTTCTATGTTCAAGTTCAACTGGCTCAAGAAGAGGGGAAAGGAGAGAATGGATCATTACCAGTGTAGCCATGTATCCTTGGGAGTCCAACCAATGTAGCTAAGTCTCCCTGCTGCAAGCTTCATGAGATGAGAATGGGTAACATAAGCTTTGCTTTATTTGGCTATATACACTCCGGTGGGTATTTCATTTTCTATCAGACCCACCACTTTTTTGTAGTTTTTCTTTCTTTTACACATTTTTTATGTGCATATGTACAACATATCTACATGGTGCAACATATATACATAAGGACTTTTTCCTCTTGAGCCAGTAGACTATCCCTCTTTTGAAGCATTGTTGCAACCCATAACTCTTGTCTTTAGACCTCAACACCGCCAGACCAAGTTGAGGTGCACTTCCTTAACTAAAAGAAGACGAGAGGTTCCGCCTAGAAAGACTACCCTCGTATGCTACCCCAAGACAAAGGAAACCACCTCCTTACCACCTCATTCGTAGAGAGCCATGTGTAAGGTGCTGGTGCAAGTAAAGCCATTATCTGTGAGAGTCATGTGTGCATTGTTAAATAGTGTACTTAGGCTCATCAAGATGACATGTGATCATAGCCTAGTGGACTCAAAGAATTAAGTCACCAATGGACCTGAAAAGTCTCAATCCTAAGTCCTATAAGGTTCCTCTTATAATTATGTGGATTAAGGTCTTAACCAAGCTCGATTTTCCAATTTAATTCCAGGCTAGTTTAAATGTCAATCTATGATTCAAAATAATGTACAAGTATATACAAAAAGCTTTTTATGCAAGGATTTTGAAAATGTGCAAAATTTTGAAAAAATGTTTGAATGTATGCATGGATGCAGAAGTTTTGCAAACTATTTACACACATTTACACAAGGGTTTCTGCAAACTTTTGTTTTTCAAATAATTTACAAAAATTTGTACTATATACATAATTTTGATACCAAAGTATTTACAAGATTTTTACAAACAAAACATTTTTACAAACATCTATAAAAAATAATTTTTATAACTAGCAATGTATGTGCAAGAAAGAATTTATGTACAAGAAAAAATTAATAAAAATTACGGTTTTTAGATAAAGGATATTAGCCATTTTATTTATTAACACACTCACACAAAGTATGAGTTACGAATAAAGTATATATGCAATATATACAACACCCCCTATACTTAGCTCGAAGATGTCCTTAGAGTGAATAAAGAGCGATGAAGAAGAAATAACTCATGCTTAGTATAGGGAAGTGAAAAGGAATGGTATACTACAATGACGAATCAAAGAATAGAAAGAAGAGGGCTTGGTGTTTCCCCCTATACTTGGATCAAGTAATCCAAAGTATAGTAGACTTTAAATAAAGGGAAAACCGAGTGATAGAATGTACAGGGTCAACCTCCCATATACTTAGGGTGAAATCTCCTTAAGTATAGGCAGCAAAATAGAGGTAAAAGGAACTAAAAGAATAATCAAGCGTCTTACACCCCCATACTTAGGGTAAAGTGCACCCTAAGTATATCATAATCACATGATGCAGATGGGGTATTAGACTAAAGAATGAGATGATATGGACATCTGGATCTATACAAGGCGGAAGGTAGTGATAATCAGGCATGAGATGCAACTGATGTGAGTAAAAGACTACATCTCATGCAAAGTGAATTGGGGCGACGTCAACGACCAGTGGCTCTTGACCTAGAAATGGTTTGAGATGCTGACCATTAACACGAAAGGTAGACTTAGATGACATCTCTGATACATCGATACTCCCATTGTCATGTACCTTTCGGACCAGGTATGGTCCCCTCCACTTGCTCTGTAATTTCCTTGGAAATAATCTAAGCATAGCATCAAACAACCATACTCTCTGATTTGGCTCAAACTGCTTATGGCTGATGTGAGAATCATTCCATATCTTCACTCGTTCCTTATACTGTAGGTTGCTCTAAAAGGTTGTATCTCTAAGCTCTTCCAGGGCTGCCAATTCTGCCTTCCTTTGATCACCAATACTCATTGGATCCAATAATATATCCGTGATAGCCCAATGTGACTTGTGCCTAATCAACAGGTAAATTACAGGGCTTGACATAAATGAGACGAAAGGGAGATGTACCCAAAAGAGTCTTGAAGGAAGTCCGATATGCCCATAAGACCGAGTCCAAAAGCTATGACCAATCCTTTCGATGTGGACAGACTATCTTCTGCAATATCATCTTGATCTCCATATTCGATACTTCAGCAAGACCATTGGTCTGAGGGTGATATGGAGTGGCAACTCTATGGTCTATGTTGAACTCGCTAGCAAGGGACTTTACCTTATCTTCGACGAAATGAGACCCCCCGTCAGATATCAATACTCTAGGCACACCGAACCGTGAAATGATATTCTTCCTCAAAAAATTGCAAACAGTCTTAGCATCTTTGTTTCGGGCGGGAATGGCCTCAACCCAAGGACTCACATAATCCATGGCCAGCAGAGTGTACTCGAATCCCTGACTCTTAGGGAATGGACCCATGAAATCGATGCGACATGCATCAAAAACATCACAAAAGTGAATGGGCTGCATCAGCATCATATCATGTTGTCCACAAGTACCCATCCTCTGATAGTTACTACACCTCTTCACGAATTCAACAGAATCCTTGAAGAGGGTAGGCCACCAAGGCCGGATTGGAGCACTTTCTGTGCCATTCTCCTCCCAGAATGATGTCCTCCTGCCTCAAGCTTGTGGCAGTATGTGAGGATGCTATGGTGCTCCTCCTAAGGAATGCACCGATGCCAGAATCTATCCCCTCCATCATGATAAAGGATGGGATCCTCCCAATGGTAAAACTTTGCCTTTATAAGGAAGGTCTCAAGTCACTGCCTGGGCCAACCTTGTGGAACTTCTTGGCAACAAGATAGTTCACAATGTCAGTGTACCACGGGATGAGGCGATAGCAAGGATCATCTCATCTGGGAAGGTCTCAGAAATGGGATCAGTCTGCTCAGATTCCTCAAGATTCTCTAATCAGGAGAGATGATCCGCCACCACATTCTTGACTCCAGGTTTATCCTTAATCTCAATATCAAACTCTTGGAGTAGAAGGATCCATCTAGTCAGTCTCTCTTTGGCATCCTTCTTTGCTATGAGGTACCTGATGGCGGTATGGTTAGTAAAGATAGTCAATTTGGATCCAATGATGTACAATCTGAACTTGTCCAAGGCAAAAACTACGGCTAGCATCTCCTTATAAATGACGGTGTAGTTCTGCTACGTGGCATCCAATGTACGACTAGCGTAGTGAATGACAAAAGGTACCCCATCCCTCCTCTGTCCTAGCACGACCCCTAAGGCAAAATCGGAAGCATCCATCATGATCTCGAATGGGAGAGACCAATCAGGCGGATGCAGAATAGGAGCCTCAACAAATAGACTTTTTAGAGTCTTAAAGGATGCAAGACACTTATCATCTACAATGAACTCGATGTCTTTTGTCAGCAAATTAGTCAATGGTTGGGCAATCCTGCTGAAATCATGAATGAATCGTCGGTAGAAACTGACATGCCCCAGAACCATAACTGTCGCAGGTTGGACGGTGGATTGAGTTTCCTGATGATATCCACCTTGGCCAGATCTACCTCCATACCCCTGTTGGAGATGATATGACCAAGCACCGTCCCTTGAGTCACCATGAAGTGACTCTTCTCTTAAGATAAAACAAGATGAACCTCTATGTTGCGCTAAAGGACGTGTTCTAAGCAGTCAAGACAAGCATCAAACCCATCACCATAGACCAAAAAGTCATCCATGAAGACCTCCAAATAGTCACCGACCATGTCTGAGAAGATGGACAACTTGCACCTTTGGAATGTCGCCGGGGCGTTACATAGATCAAAGGGCATCTATCTGAAAGCATAGGTCCCAAACGACAGGTGAATGTCGTCTTGTCCTGGTCTTCGGGCGCAATGGCCACCTAATTGTAGCCGGAGTACCCATTAAGAAAGCAGTAATGACTCTTCCCAGCCAACCTCTCTACAATCTGATCAATAAAAGGCAGCGGGAAATGATCCTTCTTGGTGGCCTGATTCAATCGTCTGTAGTCCACACAGACCCTCCAAGAAATGGGTACCCAAGTAGCTATCTCCTCTCCCGACTCACTCACAACTGTATTGATGCTCGCCTTCTTGGGAACCACATGTAATGGACTAACCCACTTGGAGTCGAAGATGGGGTAGCTAAAATCGGCGCTCCACCATCTCGAAATCTCCTTCATGACAACCTCTCGAAGAGTCGTGTTCAGTCGTCGCTGGAACTCACGCGATGTCTTAGCGTCCTCTTCGAGATAAATATGGTGGGAGCATAAGGTCGGACTTATCCCTTGGAGATCAGCTACGCTCCATCCTATCGCCTTGCAGTTCTTTTCAAGAACCTCCATCAAATGAGATTCTTGCTCTCCAGTAAAATCTGCTGAGATAATGACTGGTGCATCTCATGCTCGCCCGCAAGGAATCTATAATTCAGCAACTACGGCAAGGGCTTTAGTTCTAGAAACTGGGAGCTGGCAAATCTGACCTCTGAAATGTCTGAGTGAATGTGACCAAATCTACATGGGAGAACTATCTTTAATCATGATAAACTGGTGTAGACTGCTTTGGTGGTGTATCTGTAATCTGTATTGGATCATTCCCCACCCTAGTTGTTGGCTCTGTAGGAATCAGACACGAGATCAACTCATCAAATCCTACCCAATCTAAATCTGACTCCGAGGGATCTGAATCTGAATCACCAGAAATATAATATGCCTCACTATCCTGAACACGGTCTGCAGCCTCGAATGTGTCCTTTACCAAGAGTGTGCTCTCCAAGCTCTCCTCTGTTGGGATCTGGGAATCTGTAGAGTCTGAGTGTGAGAGGATGGCTCGTGAAACGGGATCAGACCAAGCAACTTCATCATCAGTAATCACAAAATTGCACTCCTGGTGGACGTCTTGCTCAGCATCTGTCATCTGCTTTGAATCACTACGTTGCTCTGAACAGGTTGAATCTCGTGCTCTAGTCTCTTCGATCGTCTCTATTTGTATACTCTCGCCCTCGACACGAAAGTATACCTTCCCATTGTCATGGTCGGACATCACCTTGGCTGTATCCAAGAATGGACATCCTAGAATGATGGGGGTATTGGTCATAGACTCATGGATTTCCATATCCAACACAACGAAGTCCACGGGGAATTTCAGGCCCTGAATTGTGACGACCACGTCCTTCAACAATCCATTTGGCCTCTTGACAGATCTATCAGCAAACTGAAGGACTGTCCTACTCTGTAGAAGAGGTCCAAACTCGAATCAGTTGAGTAAGGATGCTGGAAGGAGGTTGATGGAAGAGCCGTTGTCTAATAGAGTCTGATCGAATCTCTGCTCATGGATATGACATCTGACATAGGGAGCTCCTACATCTGTCCTCTTGGCTGGCAGACGGTTCTGGATGGCGAAGCAGGTGGTACGAGTGAGCACATGGATCTCCGCATGATGGTTCCTCTTCTTTATGCGGATGGTAGTCTTCTCTCTCAGGTTCCTCTCGAAGAGAGGGATGTGCTCAAGTACCTCTTATAGAGTCAGCTGAATCTGAAATCTATCGATCATCTGCTGGATGAACTCTAACTGCTAGGATTTTTTGGATTTTCTTTTTTATTCCCCTTAGCCAAGCAGAGTGCTTGAGGAAAGGTGATGGATGTGCCCTCCTCAGATAGAGGGCTAGGAATGGCTCCCTGTTGTTGAGAAGAAATAGAGTACATACAAGTATCACCATGCATCACATATGGACTCAAACATAAAGAACCCTTTCCTTTATTATTCTTTTTTTATTTTCTATAGAGACCCAGGGTACAAAAACTAAAGGAAATACAACTGGAATAGAAGGGGTGGCCTTAGTACCAACCACGGCATCACGAACTGCAGCATCAGCACTGCACTCTAGCTCGGCATCTGAACATCTATTGGCATCAGCACCACCCTCTGCAACTAGGGACACGAAGGCCTCAGTACCGTCGCCTGGATCAACATCTTTGGTGGTTTCAGCACCACTGTCATCATCATCATGAGCAACATCAACACCGCTATCCTCCTCGTCAAGCGCTCCTGCATCCTTGTGGTGTCGTCGCTAAGATGAGCTGGCTGGCATCCTACCGCTTCTAAGTGTAGCAATGTCAGTATCAAATATATATGAAGCAATATCATCCAATGAGTCACTAGGAGTGGTAACCTCTGTAAAATGTACCTGCTCAGACTTACTCTTCAGGTTGTTCGGGTTTGGCTCGATCTGAGCGGGTGTGGCGGCCATTCCCTTGATGATCTCCCTCTTCTCCTGGCGGAACTCAACCATCTTCCGCTTGAAAGTGGCCTGTTGATCGAAAAGAAGGCATGCTAAGTCGTCGAGTGCTAGGTTCTCATAGGCTAGCCCATGAGAACTAGATGGTTTGCCTCTCTAGTAGTGTTACGGTTGTCCCTACCGGTAGGGATGAGGAACCTGCTGGTAATGTTGTTGTTGTTGTTGTGGCTGGTATGGGAACTAGGGCTGCTGCTGGGACTAGCTGTACTGTCCACCCTGAACTGGAGGCTGCTACTAGGATGAGGCACCTCGGATTGACCACCGGAATCTGGGATGGTCTCGGCAAATCCCGGGCTGCTGTCGGCCGTACCAAATCCCGTTAACTTCCATCAACAACTCCTGCTCGAAAGGGGGTGGAGGAAGGACTGCCAGGGGCTACAACTATTGATACACCACTGTCTGAGTGTCCTAAGATGATGGTGACTGGACGTACTGGTGTTGCGGTTGTTGGAATGGCTCTGCCTGAATATGGTGGACCTGTCTGTACTGGGCGGGGTGCTGTGTCAAGCTGCTGCTGCTGGGGTCAGCCCGTGACCTGAGACATGGCTGAGAAGCTGTCTGTGCCTCTTAGACATACATGATCTAGGTCTTCACGTCACTCAGTGTATGTGCCAACTAGTCAATCTGCATCATACCCTAGCACTGCCTCTTCTCAATGACCTCGATGCGGTCCAGCTTCTCACTGACGATGCCCATATCAGCAGTCGACGACTCTTTCTGTGTTGCAGTTGCTGAAGATGTGGAAGGACCTACATCGACTCGTGATATCCTCTGATAGGCCACGGCCTAGGGTGGAGGCTTCCCTTGAGTGTAAAGACGGGTCTGGGACATGACGGTGTAGTTCATAGCCATTTCCTCATATATGGCCCAGACTCGGTCCTCATCCTTGGCAAAGTAGGATCCCCCACATGCATTCACGAGCCCCTACAGCTCCGGTGTCAACCTACAAAAGAAACTCTACACTAGGTTGGGCTTGGATATATCATGCTGTGGACACCAATCAATGAGCTCTCTGAAGCGGTCCCATGCCTCATGGAATTGCTCATTGGGAAGCATGGAGAAGTTGTTGATGAGGGCTCGAGCTGCATTCGTACGGCCAAGTGGATAGTATTTGTTCAAGTACTCGTTCCAGTTCCCTTGAAGTGGCGTATCTCCCCAAACGCTTCAGCTAGTAGGTTGCTCTATCGACAAGGGAGAATGGAAAAGCCATCATCTTGATGGTATCCTCGTCCACAAATCTGTCGTGGATCGTGCTGCAGATCATCTCAAACTCCTGGAGATGTAGATCCGGCTTCTCGGTGGCTAGCCTGTGAAATCTGGGCAACAACTGGATCATCTGAAGAGGGAGCTTGAAATCTCCAAGAATTGTCGGTAGTTGAATCCAATAGTATGTTAGAGTTGCACCAGGGTTGAAGGATATGGGATAATCCTTAAGCGCATCACGGAAGCATGAGCATCGTATCCATATACGATGCAGAATGACTAGTCGCACTAGTTGTTTTATGCAGCGGAATAAAAAAATTCATGCGATGAAACCACATGATCCAAGAACGATTCTCAGATCGTTTCATCTAAAACAACAACAAGTATATAGGAATACCTCTTGTAGCATGGTTGATCAAGTCTCTATGAAAAGAGACCTCCTGTCTCAAGTCCGATCTTCGAAGAAGACGCTTGCAAGTGCGGGGATGAGTCGCGTGATCCTCGCAATCCAAGATGTTGATCCAAGCATAGGAACTCCTGATATCATTGCACGAGATTGAACACCTTCTTCGTGAGCGAAGCACACCAAAGAAGATGGAGAACCGAGAGTCATCGAGGTGGCGGCAATGGCGAAGCGACGATGGAGACTCCTCCTCTAGGGTATGATGGACGGCTACCAATGGAGAGAGAGAGAGAGGAGATGGCGTGTGAAATAAAGAGAGGAGAGAGCTTGTTATTTCTTATTCTTGTTGTAACCTGGAGAGCATGGGGTGTCTCTCTATATATATGGTTTTGGGAGTCCATGGATCACAATCCATGGGACACACAAAATCAATGGATGAGATTAATTCATGTTTCTTTCAATGGTCTAGATTGTTATTGGTAAAAACACAACAACATATAATTTAATTAAGATTAAATATATTTGATAAATCAAATATAAATCAATCCTAAATCAAATCAAGCAAACATGGAGATTCTTGCATGAAGATTGCATCTCACCATAGTAATTGGTGGGAAGGCTACCAATTTCAATATAGGAGATGGTAGCCGTCCACCATATCTCATGGTGGAGGCAATCTCATGCAATCTCATGAGATTGCATTCATCTATGAAAATCTCCAAGATTTTTACAACAACTTCTGTTGTAAATTATTCTACAAAAATAATTCACAACTATTTTGAGAATATTGCAATCTTGCCATTGGATGTTTGTGAATCACATTCACAATCCAAAACAAAATGTGATTTACATTTTCAATTAATTATACAATGTGAATCCAATTCACACCAATAATTAATCAAAAAATATAAATCATTATAAGCTCTCTCTAATACATTATAAATCACATTTATAATATATTATGAATAATTAGACATTGCTATGAACATTATTCTTATCCGCAATAATTAAATCACATTTAATTATATTGGATAAATATTCACATGCATCAAGATAATTAAATCACATTTATTTATCAATCTCTCAATGCTTATATATAATTCAATAATGGAATTACTCTTGAACCCTTTCAAGAATAATGCGCTTTCTCAGGAGATACTTGGAGATAAGGACAGGACGATTGTATTGTTCCATGTATAGTGACTTGGATATTGAGATCACATCTCAAATCCAGATCTCATGGACCTCGCATAGATGCTTGATTAAATCAAGGTCGTAGACCAAATCTTCTCATTGCATCTGAATCTCATTCATACCACTGTCCAATACTTGGACTAAGATCAGGTTACTTCTCTACTGAGAGGAGTCACTAAAATCCAAACCTGTTTCATCACTCCCTCAGAATGGAAGCGTCATGGTTATACAATCGTTTATGATCACATCACCTTCAGTTATTCCTAACACCTGCACATCCTGCATACTGGAAGACCTATGATGAACCCAAAGATATAGATCAATTTTATATTGTCTTCTTTAGGTTTTAATCTTCAAGTTTCTCAATCTTGTTCATTGGGAATTGGCATCGGTCATATGCTTTCCCAAAGCATATATCATACCTTCAAATTCTTGCCATGCTTCCAAAGCATGACGATCATGCATGGAATTTGATAGGTCCCAATACCTCATGATCGAGCTCATGTCTTCTGATTCATAAGTGAACCTGTATGGTCCCTTTGAGAGATCGTATTACTCATATGTCCTTACATGCACACCAGCTCACCGGTGTAAAGACCTTAGTTAGGTCATCAACCTATTGGTCTGCCAAATGTACATATTCAAACATATAGTAACATATATGTTTCTGGTCAGAGGATGCATGCCTATGCTCTGATAGTATTCAACAAAGGTCTTTGGTTATCTCGATCTCGTTCAGTCAACCCTTTGACTCAACTAATCTGACACCTCCGAATCACCATTCCCATGTAGAGGACCAGCATCAAGAGGTCGGTCAGATATCAGCCAAATGAGAAAGGATTGCCATCTTCTACTCAGTCTGGAGATCAACACTTAATAATCATTTGATGGTGCTTGATGAGTCCTATGTATAACTCCTTAGATATTCATCCAAGCACCAACCTCTATGATTCAATTAATGAATCAACAGTTGTATGATTATCAAGACGACCATGGTACATAACCATTATTGTATAAAGGGAACTTATAGTGCATTCATTCATTTAATCTCAGAAAGGGAGTGAAACTATCAATAACTTTTATTGATAAATCATATATTACAATAACATTTATTGTAGGAATGGTTTGCCTCATGCTCACATGGCTAACAATCTCCCACTAGCCCTCAGAACCATTTAGGAACAATCTTTAAACCCATAATCATTACATGATGGTCGAAAACCTTCTGTGTCAGAGGTTTGGTAAGAGGATCATCAACGTTGTCAGCAGAGGCCACCTTGGTGATGATGATATCATCACACTTTTGAATCTCCCGAATGATGTGGTATTTCCTTTTCATGTGCTTGCTCTTTTGATGCCATCTGGGTTCCTTCGCCTGGGAAATGGCTCCTGTGTTATCGTATAGTAACGGGATGGGAGTATCAGAGGAAACTATGCCAAGTTCCAGGATGAAATTGCGCAACCACACTGCCTCCTTTGCAGCATCTGATGTGGCAATGTACTCAGCTTCTGTTGTTGAATCAGTTGTAGTGTCATTCTTCTTGCTTCACCAGCTCACAACACCACCGTTCAACAGGAATACAAACCCTGATGTTGACTTTCGATCATCATTATCCGACTGGAGGTATGTATATCCCAAGACTTGGAGATCACCATCTCCATAGACCAAGATGCAATCTTACATATGTCTTAGATATTTGAAAATGTTATTTACTGCATTCCAGTGTTGTTCTCCATAGCAGGATTGGTAACGACTTACCACTCCCATAGCATGGCAGATATCTGGCCTAGTACACATCATGGCGTACATTAAGCTTCCTACAGCTAATGCATAGCGGCATCAAGCCATGGCTTTCTTTTCCTCAACACTTTGAGGAGCCATCACTTTAGACAGGTGGATACCATGTCTTAAGGGGAGGAAACCTTTCTTGGAACTATCCATATGAAATCGTTCAAGAATCTTCTTAATGTACCCATGTTGTGATAATCCCAATATCCTCTTTTCTCGATTTCTGAACAACTTCAGACCTAAGATGTAAGAGGCTTCTCCAAGATCTTTCATCTCAAAGGTATGGGATAGCCAAATTATCACACTGGTCATCATCCATGTATCATTCCCAATTATAAGGATATCATCTACGTAAAGCACGATGAACACAATGGCGCTTCCACTAAGCTTCTTGTACACACAAGGTTCATTAGGATTATGCACAAAATCATAACTCTTTATGGTTTCATCAAATCTGATGTTCCAGTTACGAGAAGCTTGTTTGAGCCCATAGATGGATTTCTTAAGCTTGCATACTTTGCCATCCTCAACTATGAAGCCCTGGGGTTTCTCCATATAGATATCCTCCTCTAGGTTTCCATTGAGAAAGCTGTCTTGACGTCCATCTGCCAGATGTCGTAGTCAAGATATGCAGCTATAGATAGCAGTGTCCTGATGGACATAAGCATAGCCACATGAGAGAACATCTCATCGTAGTCGATGCCTTCTCTCTGTGTGTAGCCTTTGGCTACGAGTCGTGCCTTGAAAGTCTCTACATTCCCATCAGGTCCCCTCTTTCTCTTGAAGAACCATTTACACCCATTGGGTTTTACCCCTTTAGGTGGATCCTCTAGGGTCCATACACCATTCTTATGCATGGATTCAATCTCTAACTTCATTGCTAGCATCCATCTATCCATGTCATGATTCACGAGTGCTTCATCAAATGAAGTAGGATCATCGTCAATTTCACCCAACACATGGAATCCATTCCTTTCAGGTGGTGCAACCACCCTCGAACTCCTTCGAAGAGGTATGGGTGTTTCATCTTTATTTATCTCTTCAATTTTTGGTTCAGGAAGCTCATAATCCTCAAGGGATTAAATGAGTTCCTCTACTTCACTTTTGTCTTGACCTTTAAGGAAATCATCCTCCAGAAATTTCACATCTCTAGAGATGAAAACCTTTGAGTCTCAGGGTCATAAAGCTGGTATCCAATACCATCTTTTACATACCTAATGAAGTAATACTCACTAGAGCGAGATTCCAGCTTACTTGCATCCGCATTCTTCGCATCGACCAAGCAACCTAAACCCTCATGTGATTAACACTAGGTTTGTTTCCATACCAGAGCTCACGAGGAGTCTTAGGTACAGATTTACTAGGAATCTTATGCAGGATATATATTGCAGTCTCTACTGCATATCCCCAGAAACTAAGTGGTAAATGTGCTTTGCTCATAATTGAACGGACCATATCCATGATGGTCATGTTATGTCTTTCAGCAACACCATTTAGTTGGGGAGTTCCAGGAGGAGTGAGATTGGAGACAATTCCATTCTCTTTACGATATTCCTTGAATTCATCTGAGAGGTACTCGCCACCTCGATCAGATCGAATCCGGTTAATCTTCCTATCAGTTTGGTTCTCAACCAAAGCCTTGAACTCTTTAAACTTTTCAAAGGTTTCAGATGTATGATGTAATAGGAAGATAAACACGTATCGCGAATGGTCATCAATAAATGTCAAATAATATCGATATCCATTTCATGTCGCGATACTGAAGGGACCACATACATCGGTATGTACTAGGTCAAGAATATTTGCATCTTCTAACCTTGTTATGGAAAGGCATCCTAGTCATTTTACCTCGAATACAATGTTCACAGGTAAGCAGAGATTGAACCTATTGAAAATCTAAAGGTCCATCCTTTATCAATCTATTGATCCTATCAATAGATAAATGACCAAGCTTTTGATGCCAAATCATATTCGAATGATTTCCATTCTCCCTAGATCTTTTAGGTTTCTTATTAGCGGTAGTAATATTCATGACATGTTCATCAATGCACAATTCATAAAGTCCACCAGAAGTCAAAATACCGTACGCAATATATTTATCATAATGATTTATGACTAATTTATTACAGAAAAGGAATGAATACCCACTTCTAACAAGTTTAGATACAGATATCAAATTCCTTCTAACTTCAGGTACAAAAAGACACTCTTTAAGTACTAAGACTCTACCACTAGATAACGATAGTTCACAGGTCCCGAAGTCGACTGCTGCAACACTTGCATCAGATCCCATCTCAATGACTATCTCCCATTCTTCCAGATTCTTAGTTTCCTGAAACCAATGCAACAAATTGCATACATGAACAGAAGCACCAGAATCAACAACCCAACCTCCTTCTCGTCCAACGAGAAAACTAGTTTCAATGGTGAAAGTAGATTTCATACCTGTAGGAGCTTTATCTTTGTCGACCGACTTTAGGTATTTCGGGCAGTTACGCCTCCAGTGCCCCGGCTTCTTGCAGTGGTGATAAACATCGATTTTCTTTGATGCTAACAATGTGGATGCATTGGAAGATGAGCCAATTCCTTGATTCTTCTTCTTTCTCTTTTGGGCCAGGCCCTTCCGAGAACCTTGCTTCCGACCATGCTTTCCTTTGACTTGTGCAACCATTGCACTGCCAGAGGGACCATCTTTCTTCATTACGTCTTCCACAACCTTTAATGCAGTAAGAAGTCCAGCGTTAGTCAAGTCCAACTTGTTCATGTGGAATGAAACCACAAAATTATTGAAAGATTTGAGCAAAGACAGGAGAATGAAGTTAGCTTGCATGTTTGCATCCATATTTGCCCCAAGGGTCTCCAGCTCATACAAGCACCCAAACATTTTGAGTACATGTTCTCGGACTGAAGTCCCTTCCTACATCCTGCAGCGAATGAGTTCTTTCATAATATTATAACGCTGGGTGCGGTTTATTTCACCAAACATAGCTTTCTTATTATGCATTATCTCCTGGCATGTGCTCATCTCCACATGTTGCTTCTGAAGAACATTAGAGAGTGAACCCCTGATGTAGCATCTAGCGAAGAAATGATCTTCATCATACTTGTCATTGTATTTCTTTTCTTCCTTCGTCTAAGGGCTTTCATGCTTGTCCTTTGTGAGTACATAACTTATGCGCTCAGCCGAGAGAACAAGTTCCAAATTACGGATCCAATCCGAATAATTTGGTTTGGTCAACTGGTTGACCTCCAGAATCCTGCTAAGTGGGTTCATGGACTTCATTTTCTAAAATTAAGAATGTACTATATTAGAGCATATAATTATATATATTCACTTTTATGACATTTGATTAAGGCATTTTAAATCAAATTAGTCTTGCTTTGTCAACTTTGAAAGTTTATTCCCTTAATCACTTTCAAAGCAAGAGATATACTTACCGTTATATCTCTAGCAAGAACTGGGATCTCCTCTTTACCTTTGTCATATCCCGATAATATGAGAACATGTGACTCGAATAAAGAGAAGCAAAAATACTTCCACCTTGCAAGTCCAACTTGCATTTCCCAATCCGGTCTTTAATACCCCGGGCCCACCACCTCTAAGATGATGTTGACTCGTTGTTAATTGAACCAACCATCAACATGAATACAACTTGCTATGCGCAATCCAATATCGCCCCAACAATATGAGGACCCGATATTGGGGTCACTACGCATACATCCTTACTTTTTCGAGAAGTGAAGAACCCGATCTAAATGGATCGTATGCAGGAGTTGTCACTTTGGACATGTGTCTCCTACATACAATATCTAGCGACGGAACCCTTCATCTTGACGGGAGACCATGGATGTCACTTATGTGATCCTCTACTTTTATTTAAATTTTAATTAGTTATCATGAATCATATTCATATAATTAATTCTTCCAAGAAAAATACACATCTATTCATAATAGAGTATTTTTAATTGGATATAATTATTTAATCATATTAAATCAATTATCAATTCAATTCAATCAACAAACTTGATTGTTTTTGCTTGAATATATATGGTATTATCTCAAAGTATGTATTAATTCAAATTTTAATAATTAGAGGAATACACCTTGATTTCTCCGGCATTATCGAGTCCCTACCCGCTATCATGGCCAGTACCAGTGGGAGTGGGACAGACTGCACACGATGCAACCTGCTACCCCAACGCTCCCCGACTACACACCATATCCACCTCAGGAAAGGATAATGCCAAATAGATCATTGTGTACTTGAGATGATCATCAGTTTTTCAACCAAAATTATACTATATAGTAATAATCAAAACCATTTTGATTATAAGAAAATTTGCTAAACAAATTCCCAATCCTATTCAAGCAAGTTTGTTTGTTGATTGTGTATCCAATTATGATTTAGGTCAAATTTAGACAATTTGTTGGTTGAGGACATGTCAATTAAGAAAATAATTATCACTAAATATTTTTCAAATATTTTCAATAATTATTTCAGGAAATTAACAATTAGTTTCACTAATTGACAATAGCATGGTTCTTGATTAGGAATGTAATTTCAGCAGTGACCCCTACTTACAAAATTAACATATCTCAATCAATTTAAATCCAGATTAGACAAAATAAGTTTCCAAAGTTTGCTAATTTGATTTATGACATAGCCTAAGTGATCTTTCACTCATTTATAGGCGTATAAAACAGTAATTAACTCCTTAATCATGTTAAAATTCGTAGTCCCCGAAACAGTGGATACATGTTCATTAAAATAAACATATCTCGAGCAAACAAAAACTAAATTACGTAAACTCAGAACCTATGGTTTCCTTATTTAATGAATACCAAAATCCAAGTATTTAAACATTTTAAACAGGCCGAAATTATTCACTAAACAGAGGTGTGAAAAAGAAATACGATAAAAACATTCGCAATCCTAACGAACCCAAGTCATCTTAGGTTTATGGATCGTATCCAAAACCTACGACCGAAGGCTCTGATACCACTTGAAGGATATGGGATAATACTTAAGCGCATCATGGAAGCATCAGCATCGTATCCATATATGATGAAGAACGACTAGGCGCACTAGTTGTTCTATGCAACGGAATTAAAAAAATTCATGAGATTAAACCACATGATCCAAGAACGATTATCGGCTTGTTTCATATAGAAACAAATCAACTATATATGAATACCTCTTGTAGCGTGGTTGATCAAGTCTCTACGAAAAGAGACCTCCTGTCTCAAATCCGATCTTCGAAGAAGACGCTTGCGAGCGCGAGGATGAGTCGTGTGATCCTCGCAATCCAAGATGTTGATCCAAGCATGGGAACTCCTGATATCGTTGCACGAGATTGAACACCTTCTTCGTTAGCAGAGCACACCGAAGAAGATGGAGAACTGAGAGTCATCGAGGCGGAGGCACAATGGAGAAGCGATGACGGAGACTCCTCCTCTAGGGTATGGTGGACGGCCACCAATGGAGAGAGAGAGAGAGAGGAGATGGCGTGTGAAATAGAGAGAGGAAAGAGCTTGTTATTTCTTATTCTTGTTGTAACCTTGAGAGCATGGGGTGCCTCTCTATATATAGGGTTTTGGGAGTCCATGGATTACAATCCATGGGACACACAAAATCTATGGATGAGATTAATTTGTGTTTCTTTCAATGGTCAAGATTGTTGTTGGTAAAAACACAACAACATATAATTTAATTTAGATTAAATATATTTGATAAATCAAATATAAATAAATCCTAAATCAAATCAAGCAAACATGGGGATTCATGCATGAAGATTGCATCCCACCATGGTAATTGGTGGGACGGCTACCAATTTCCATATAGGAGATGGTAGCCGTCCACCATATCTCATGGTGGAGGCAATCTCATGCAATCTCATGAGATTGCATTAATCTATGAAAATCTCCAAGATTTTTACAACAACTTTTGTTGTAAATTATTCTAAAAAAATAATTCACAATTATTTTGAGAATATTGTAATCTTTCCATTGGAAGTTTGTGAATCATATTCACAACCCAAAACAAAATGTGATTTAAATTTTCAATTAATTATAAAATGTGAATCCAATTCACACTGTTAATTAATCAACAAATATTAATCATTATAAGCTCTCTCTAATACATTATAAATCACATTTATAATATATTATGAATAATTAGACATTGCTATCAACATTATTCTTATCCGTAATAATTAAATCACATTTAATTATATTGGATAAATATTCTTATGTATAAAGATAATTAAATCACATTTAATTATCAATCTCTCAATGCTTAGATATAATTCAACTATGGAATTACTCTTGAACCCTTTTAAGAATAATGCGCTTTCTCTGGAGATACTTGGAGATAAAGACATGGCAATTGTATTGTTCCATGTATAGTGACTTGGATATTGAGATCACATCTCAAATCCAGATCTCATGGACCTCCCACAGATGCTTGATTAAATCAAGGATGTAGACCTAACTTCTCGTTGCATATGAATCTCATTCAGACCAATGTCCAATACTTGGACTAAGATCAGGTTACTTCTCTACTGAGAGGAGTCACTAAAATCCAAACATATTTTATCACTCTCTCGGAATGGAAGCGTCATGGTTATATAATCGTTTATGATCACATCACCCTCAGGTATTCCTAACACCTGCACATCCTGCATACTGGAAGACCTATGATGAACCCAAAGATATAGATCAATTTTATATTGTCTTCTTTTGGGTTTAATCATCAATTTTATCAATCTTGGTCATTGGGAATTGGCATCGATCATATGCTTTCCCAAAGCATATATCATACCTTCAAATTCTTGTCATGCTTCCAAAGCACAACGACCATGCATGGAATTTGATCGGTCCCAATATCTCATGAGCGAGATCATGTCTTCCGATTCATAAGTGAACATGTATGATGTCTTTGAGAGATCGTACTACTCATATGTCCTTACATGCACACTAGCTCGTCGGTGTATAGACCTTGGTTAGGTCATCAACCTATTGGTCTGCCAAATGTACACACTAAGACATATAGTAACACATCTGTCTCTGGTCAGAGGATGCATGCATATGTTGTGACAGTATTCAACATAGGTCTTTGGTTATCTCGATCTTTTTTAAGTCAACCCTTTGACTCGACTAATCTAACACCTCTGAATCACCATTCCCATGCAGAGGACATGCATCAAGAGGGCGGTCAGATATCAGCCAAATGAGAAAGGATTGCCATCTCCTACTCAGGTCGAAGATCATCACTTAATAATCATTTGATGGTGCTTGATGATTCCTCTATCCAACTCCTTAGATATTCATTCAAGCACCAGCCTCTATGATTCAATTAATGAATCAACATCTGTATGATTATCAAGACGGCCATGGTACCTAACCCTTATTGTACATAGGGACCTTATAGTGCATTCATTCAATTAATCTCAGAAAGGGAGTGAAACAATCAATAACTTTGATTGATAAATTTTATATTACAATAACATTTATTGTAGGAATGGTTCACCTTGGGCTCACATGGCTCACAAGGGTTGTGCAACTCTCTCATCGGGCAGGCTGGTCGGACTGGCTCCTGCGGCTCGTCTGGATGTGGTACATCTCCTCCTCCGAGCTCTGGTATCTCTCCATTTCTAGCTCAATTCTCTCCTCTGTCAGCTCGTATCTGAGCCATCCCCCTGATCTAGAACATATGGAGCCTTGATCTAGAACATATGTGGTGGTCTGGGCTGGTCCATCGGTGCGCTCCTCACTGCTGGCCATCTCTTGGGTCTCTGAAAAGGCAAAAGACCCGAACTCAGGTGCCGTCAAATGAATATATATCTGCCCTGGTCTCTGCTCGGGCACGTCAGGACTGGAAGAAGGGTGGTCAAGGGGGAACAGGGTGGAGTTGAACTCGGGTTCGGGGAGTGGGTATGGGCTCTCACAAATTAATCTAGATGAATGGGGCTGAGTGCTCGAAAGCGGTGCAACCAAGGGATGCCTAAGGGACCTCCAGCCCATCATCGTGATCTGGAGATAAAGGCAGATGGGATCTAGAAACAAGCAAGATCAGAAAACAAACCCCCAATTTACCTACTCAACACTTAGAGTTGATGACCGTCAAGGTTCAGTCTTTTATCTTGTCGATTTTATTTTAGGCGATAATTCAGTCTAGAAGAGCGATAAAGCGAGCTGGTAGGAACCCGATTCTCTCAGGAGACTGGCCCAATCCAGAAGCTAGATCTTTCCCAGCCAGTACAAGTTGAGGAGTGTTTACCGGCTACCCAATCAACTCACTCTGTAAAGGATATCGCGACCTGCTTTACCGGAGACCGGAGCAATCCTCACTGGAGAACGACTAACCCCATGACAAGTAGTCTGATGAAAGATCAAGTATGGCTCTAGCCTAGTGTATGGGTCACTCTCTCGCCCATGCAAACCAAACAATGAGGGGATTGCTCTCCCAAGATAGATTTTTAAGTCAGGTGTCTTTTAGGGTCAAGTTCGCTTAGCAGTCCCAATTTTATAGTTTTCATTTTTTTTGTATTTTCAATAATCAAACAAACTCCTAACGAATTTTTCGGTCTCCTGGTTATTTTAAGTCCAAAAATAGGGGGAGAAGTCAAAAAAGCCGATGTGCGGTCAAACACAATGATGCATGCAAAGTCAGAGATGCGTACCTATCGCCAGCACTCTACATGCAGGGTGATCTGCACATAAATTAAAGACAGAAATAAAACTACCTATATGATGCAAGAAGAAAATAGCCTTAGATGATAAATTTCTACATGTGAAGAACAGTAGCTAACATGTCAAAGAGAGAGCTCGGAGTCCGGTCTCTAATGTCGATCGGTGTCCGCCACAACGGATCCTCCACGCGTTGTATACGACCTCTAGCGGTACGTGACCTCTCAAGTGGCCAAGTTAGCTTTTTCTTATGATTTAATGAATTAATTCCAATTATGATCTATAGGTGCAGGCAGATAATTAGGGATTGGGTTTTAATTAATTACATCACAATCAGATAAAGTCCTAAGTTTGAGGGTCAAATTCTTCGAGAATCAAAAATAAAAGAAAAGTCGAGAAAACAAAACTTGCAACAATCGTGGTGAGGTCTGCCAAGCACACTGGTGCTCGGCAAAACAAACCCCAATAAAGGCCAAGTCCACAATTATCCAAGGTCATGTATTATTACAATAATAATAATCAAATGAAATGCGCTAACTACTAATCTACGCTACTCTATAAACTATAACTGCTCTCCTACTCTTCTCCTGCTTCCCTCCGAGTACGGGTTGACCTCAGGCGGTTCCTCACACAAAAAGTGAAACAAAGCGGGTCAGAAAAACAGTTATACCAAATAAAGCTTAAAACAAATAAAGAAAGAAGAATGAAAATGAAAAGCACGCAAATAAAAAAATAAAAATAAAAGTGAAAATGAAACAAAGAAGGCTGAAAACCGACTACTAAGCCATGCTCCCCAGCAACAGTGCCATTCTGATGAAGGCCCCAGGCAACTCAGGTGAAGTAATATCTATGGTTGTTGCGACCTGAATCGCAAGGCACGATCAATCAAGAAAAATAAGACAAGCATTAAAAGCAATAAAGCACGGAAATCAAAATAAGCGGTCTCGCTATTTATTTAACCTGGTATAGCCAATAGGGTCGAACACAAAGAGCACGAGATAGTCCTATGAAGTAGTCGAGAAATCAGGGAAAAGAAAGAATATTTTTGGTGGTTTTTATTTTGCAAAAATTTTTATATTTTCTTGATAAGAAAAAGAATAATAAAATAAAAGCAATCACACTACAACAATTTTTATGAAGGTCAAAAATGCTCAAAAATTAAAAATAAAAATGTTTTTATATTTTTTAAAATACGTAAGTGTTTCTGAGTATTTTGTTGGCTTTTTCATATTTTTATATAATTTTCTAAAAATAAATAAAGATAAAACAACAAAATAGTGTGCAACCTGGATGGAAAGGTATATTTAAAATATCTAAAGCATCTTAAATCTCCTGGTCGCAATTTTATGTCAAAATAGACAACAAAATCTAACTATAGAAATTGAAAAACATTTTTTTATTAAATAGTTGCAGGAACTACTGCTAAAGTTTTGGGAATTTTTATAGTATATTTGATATTTATTTAAATAAAAACCAAGCACACATGCTGTAGGGACCTAAATGCAAATAATTTTAAGTTTCTGGACTAAATAATAACAGGTGCTAAAAGTATAGGGGGTCTCTATAAATTTTCCAATAAATTCCAACACATGCGTAATACAACGTTCACAGGGGCATAAATGCAAATTCAGAAAACTTCTCATTCGAACATTAACAAGAAATATCCAGGGCCATACATGCAAAAAGACCACTGTTCACGTGATCGAGTACGTGTCTCTAGACAGGGAGGACTAAAAATCAAATATCATAAACTCTAGGGACCACAATGCAAATAAATCCAACTACAACTTTTATTTATAGACTAAAACATAAAGCATAAAAAGTATGGGGTAAAAAGAGCAATATACCCTTGCAGCACATGAGAGGCACGCGAGGACACACGAAGTTCGTTGATGGACGCGTGAACGTGCGGCACTAATCGCTGCAGGTGTCAGATCTGATGCTTCAGATATGGTCAGGAACTTAGGGCACAGATCTATCATCCAACGGTCTGAAAAGCTTGTGATGTCGGCAGTGTGGATTCCATCTGGAGAGGGCCGACCGATCCAATGGTGCGGAGCACATCTGGAAGAATAACATCGGGCGAACTTCACTGGAGCTGAGGAGATGATCCTCAGCTTCTATGGCCAATCGGAAGGCATTGGTATGGTCTTGGGACGGTTCCGCGTCGACTGAGCGGGTCCGATGGAGAAGCTACCGGCTGGATGTGTGTGCGACAAAGGGGGCAAGGAGCTGCTCTGGCGAACCTCAGATGGGTGCGATAGGGGGTCCATGTCCACGCAAATGCCTGCAAGGGGAAGCTGGGACTCAGGGCTGTGCTCCGGTCCAGGCTATTGGAGCTCAAAACCAAAGAAGCGGATGGAGGCGGGAATCGATCTCCAGCGAAGGTGGTAGGGGAGATCTAGATCCTAATCTGGACCTAATGTTTGACGCTAAGGATGATCAGGATGTGGAGCAAGATGGGTATGAGCGTGCGGGTCTATCGAAGCGTCTGGAAGCAGGTAACGGGGCTCCGTCCAGCTGGTCGGAGCAGGCAAACACGCGGCGGCGATAAACGGATGGATCGAAACGAAAAATGCTAAGGAGATAAAGGGTACCTGAAGATCTAGTAGAGTTACTATGATCCAGGCGAAGATGAACATCGGGGTTATGGCCTCAACCTTGATGTGGAAGTCGGGGGAGGCTACTCGCTGCAGAGGTCCAGCCACGAAGGTTGAGCGTCAGCTCTACTGCACCAAATCGAGCACCGGGTGATGCTCCGAGCAGCTGTCACTAAGCTGGAGAAGTCTAGTGTTCGAGAAGGGAGTGAGGTGCGAGTTGCTTCTCTCGGGAGGCGGATGAGAGAATTTATAAGGTTCCCAGGAGGCTGGAACAATCAGGCATAGGCACGCGGACTGAGGGAGATCCATACCTTCCTAGGGATCCGTGAGGGTCTTGGATCCTAGGAGGGTCCACGATAGAAATCAGGGAGAGGGGTTGCGCGATCCGCCTAGGAAAATTTGGAGAAAAGGGTCCGACGAAGAGATCGGGTCGGGTGAAGCCCTGGAAGAGAGGGTTGACCCAGGTCAACGAACTGATGCGGACCAATCAGAAAATAAGATTTACAAAATACTTTCCAAATTTAATAAATGATTTTAAATTAAAAAGTGTATAAAATAAAAAATGTTTGTTATTTCCAAACTATTTTTCTATGATTTTTATTTATTTTTTAAAAAATTAATTAGTCTATATACACTATTGTGTATTATATACAGGTATAATATACCTATGTATTTTGTACAATTTTTTTTTTGTTATTTTTACACAAATATCCCATTTTTATATTTAATTTATTTTCAGCATAATTTATGGAGTACAATTTTTGTTTTATTTTTGTATTTATTTACAGGTATATAATAAGTAGAGAAGGAATCATATATACATGTATTATGTACAAGGGAGAGAGAATTTTATTCTATTTTTTTATTTTTCTAATTTTTATTTTATTTTTAAAAATATACACAAGGAGGTAAGAAGAACATTTTATTTTTATTTTGTCAATAATAATTTATTTATTTACACCAATGATATGTACAATATAGAGTGGGCCATATCTCTCTCTACTTGTTTTATTTGGCAATCAGGCCAATACTTGGCCCTGTCTTGGGGTTCGGGTCACTCTGTATTATTCTAAATACCTCCTTCCTTTTTCTTTTCCATTATTCTTTTATTTTTGCTCAAATACATGCTAATTATGTAATATTAAAACATCCATGCATAATGCTAACTTATTATATTTACATCTATTTACATGATGCTTTGCCAAGATAATTAGCTAAAATAAAAATAATAAAGAGTGATGATGAGGTATTCACATCATTGGGCCGCACACGGCTGGCGGCGACGGAGTTAGATGCGGCCAAGGCACCACCACGAGCTACATGGGGATGTGACGGAGGTCGGCGGTGGGCACCACCCATGGTTGGAGGGAGAGGCCAGTGGTGCAACTACGAGAATGGGGCGACACCTCCCTCTCCCCCAGGCGTCGATGGAGGGGCAGGCGGAGCCACCGTGTGGGCGGCGGGCACCGCCTGCGGGTGGAGGGCAGCGCCTACTACGCTATTTTTTTGTTTTGTTTTTACTTTTTTTTCTAAAAATAGAATTGTAATAATTTTTTTCATTTTTTTACCTACAAAAAAGTGTTAGAAATAAAAGAAATATATCTATATATAACCTACAAAACAAATATATATAATTTTTTTATTTATTTTTGCAACAAAAATGTAAGATATAAAGTAATGAAATGTTATTATTATTATTTATTAAAATTTTTGCAATAAATTAAATTGAAAAACAGACTTGAGCACACAACTCGGTCCGCAAAAAAATCAAAGAGGAAAATGTGAGCGAGGTTCCAGTGGAGGTGAGGTATCAGAACCCGATCTCCGTCCATCGTGTGTGGTCAGAGGTGAGAGATCGTGTACGGTAGAATGTGAACGCGTAGTTCAAGAGAATGAATGTGAAATCGGAATCGTGGGCGGATCAAATAGGGACTGATAACAACTATGATTAAAAGTTTAACAACTAAATGAGTGTGAATTAAAATCTAAAATTAATCTAGAAGAACGACGGAAAATAAAGTGGATCTCACCTTGGTATCAGACACACCATGATGGCCTCGATGAGGACTGACTTGCTGTCACCGGACGGCTCGGAGGCTGGGCATCGTTTTGTGACAAGAAGCTCTTGGAGATCGGGCTCCTCTCCACCAAAGATTGATCAAAATTTAAACGAGGGAGGATGATCTCAATAAAAAGGAAAAGAAAATTCAAAAAGGAAAATAATTACAAAAAAGGAAGTATTTATTGGCTAATTAAATAAATATAATTAGTTAATTAATTAATTCAAAATCAAATTTATAATTAAATAAAATAACTAAAATAATTAATTTTCAAAATTTAATTAGCCTCTTTAATGGTGGGTTTTATGGTAGAAAATTAAATCCTATATACATGGTAGGTTTTCAAATCAAATAATTAAATAATAAAAATTAAATTTTCATAATTATATTAATTTTAATAATTAATGTTAGAAATTAATTTTTTGGTGGTTTTTAATATAGGGAAATTCGTTATATACAAGTAGTGTACACATATAGTACATTATACACATGTTCAAATAAGGAAATTATTTTTTTTAATATTTTTTTACTTTTATTTTAAATAATTATCAAAATATTTACAATTATTTACATCATGTAAAAAAATAAAGATGACTAAATATATACAATAAATAAATGGTTAAATTGCAAAAACACTGTAGAAAATCGACTTTTCAACTATGACTCCAAAAATTATGAAACCAAGTCATTTTAAAGATAATTTAATTTATAGTACAATGAAAGTGTGATTCAATTTGATTTCGTATGGAGCCAGAATAGATCTTTCAATTGTCACTTTACGGCTTTTTATGAGTGTGTGTACTTTTACTCTAATCATAGTTTTACTTTGCAATTGTTTTTATTATTTACAAAACATTTTTATTTACAATTTCTATTTAGAAAAATAATTAATTTGAGGTCACATTATATACAAATAAAATTGTGTAACTTTTGTGAAAAAATATAAGGAAAAATATTTACAAATGATTTTTTTTGAATTTTCTATTTGAAGACCCTATCTCCCCCTACTTTATTCTTGGTCGATCAGGTCAAGTTTTGACCTTCTCTCGGGGTTCGGCTCAGTTTGCATTTATTTCATAAATACATCCTTTATTTTTATTATTTTATTTTATTTTATTCTTTTCTTCTTTATTTTTTATTTGAATATAAATAGTGTTAAAAATGCATATTTAATAAATGCATGTTGAATGGTAATTTTATGAAATTAGTGGGTATTTACAGGTATTTGACTAAGGAAATAAAGCTAAAATAAAAGAATAAAGGTGATGAATCATGGATTCATCACACTGCCTCGGAATACAACACATCAAACTATCTGGATAAGAATCAGATTATTACTGGAGGCATGAAATTGATTAGAGCATCATCGAGTATCTGGGAACAAATCAGAGTGAACATCTAAAGCAAAAGGATAAACATCTCATCATCGCCTTTCAACTTTCATCATCTGGAAATATGAGCAAGCACCTTTGAGATCTGAAGTCACGATCATAAGATCTTAGCAGCACGGAGTTCATCCCACATCTAGAGCACATACATTCAGCAAATTTCATCACCGCGGAGCTGGTAGATCAGCCGCCTCTCACAATCACAGAAGTCGCACAGCCGCTTCAATCACTGATCTCAACCAGAGCCACCTACTGTCTCGCCCTCACTGAGACCGCTTCCACCTCAATCTTTGCACCAACCGCCTCCAGTTTTACCTCACGTGAGGCACATTTGAGGTGGGGATTAATTTCACAAAGACCCCCAGATATCTTCTATTTCGAGTAGGTCACCTTCAGCTGGCCGGTCACGTGAAGAGCACGTACAAGCTTGGAACATTTTCATAGTATACCTCCAGTTTGCATAATTACCACACGCGCCCCAGCTTTCCATTATTATTACGAATATACCCCTGTATTTGTAGATATTATACTATAGTAATAAAACATAATAAATAAAAAGATAAAATATAAACATATAATAAAAATATGTATACGTTTACAGTAATATACTATATATTGTATAAAATTATATTTTGAAAATAATAAAAAAACTTTTTAGCATTTAATAAATCATAAAAATACTAAAAAACTATAACAAACTTTAAAACCACATAAAAATATATATAAACACCGCTAAAAATTCTATAAAAAATTCCTATAGCATATTTTACCATATTTTACCTACAAACAAAAAAACAAAAATCAAATATTAAAATCTATAAAAAAAATAAAAAAGTCACGAAAACTTGTAAAAATTATAACTAAATAAATAAAAAACCCCTATAAACGCATAATATATCGTTTTTAAAGATAATTTTGTCTACTTTCTAATAAAAATGAAAAATATTTTGATAATGTTTTTTTATTTCGAAAAGCCAAAATAAAATTCTATTTTCAATAAAAATCTAGTTTTTAATATTAAAAATAAAATAAAGTCCTAAAAATATATAAATATTTTTTTAAATATCCATAAAAATAATAAAACAAATTAAAACATAAAAATAGTAAAATAAAAATTACAAACATTTTCTAAAATAAAAAATCATAAAATACTTAAAATTTACAAAAAAATAAAATTTATTAAAAATCAAATAGAAATACAAAAAAATCCCGTAAAAATAAATTAAAAAAATTAGAAAACCCTTAAACCTTATTTTCAATCGTTTACCCTAGTTCACAACAGTTTGCCTCCCTGAGTTCGACACTCCCGTACTTGACACTATACATCTTGTTAGGAGTATAAATAATAAAAATAAGAAGATTAACTAAAAATTAATCATTTCTGCTAAAACTCACAAGGTCGATACAACGACCACAAAATCTTTTCTTTCTCTTTTGAAGGAATATGAAGAATCATTAGACCAAGGATTAACCAGTTTTCCAACTCTTTACAATATCTTACCCTTCTTCCTCTATCCAACAACCAACCATCCTCTTCCCACTCCAGCCCTTTCCCAACACACTTGACCACCCCCATTGCATTCCCTTCATCAAGACCGCCTCCCCTCTATTGAGCCACCTCCAACAAAACCTTTTCCACTCTTTCACATAGCATATACTAAGATCCACTCCCCTCTCTCACACTGCCTCCATTGAGATACCTTCCCCTTCGTTGCACCACTTTCACGGAAACCATCATTCCTGATAGCCCCTTTAGGTGGGTAAACCCATTCCACCTTCCTCTTCCCAATTTTCTTTTTATTTTGTTTATTTTCTTTGATATTCCCTTTACGTCCCTCAAATATCATTCGTCCTCTCACAAACCCATACCAAATATAATATCAACTATCACTTCTTCTTTGTCACAATACACACTGCTTCTCTCAAACTCCACACAAACTTGTATCGTTGGTTTTCCATCTTCTTCATTCATGGGGCGTCCACCTCATTTCACCCATCCTTCATTGATGACCCGAAAAATCAACGAGCAACTAAGGTGAAGAAATATAACTAAGGTCGCTGCGAACTCAGTCGCTCGAGAAATCCAGATCAACAAGAAAATAAGGGATCAGACCACCAAAACAGAATAAAAATCAAAGAAGCTCAATAGTGGCCCTGGCTATTGGATTAGCCTGGTATAGCGACCAGGGTCGGACTCAGGGAGCACGTGATGGCCTCGCGGCCTACGAAGTAGTCTAAAAGAGAAATAAAGTAAAAGAAAAGGCTTTTTGGTGGATTTTTTATGTTTTTAAATTTTTTGGATTTTTTTAATTAATGAAGAAAATAAGAAAACCAATGAACAAGCAACTTGGGTGAATTATTTAAATACGCAAAATACACCCAAAAATCAAACAAAAATGTTTAATGTTTTTTTATATTTTTTACTATTTTTGGTTAATTTTTGGTGTTTTTCTGATTTTTAGGGAATTTTATAAAAATCAAACAAGGATGAGAAACAGAGGCACTGTCCAGTCAGACTTGGAGGGCCAAATTAAAATGTAAAATGGCGCTATCAAGGTCTGAAGGTAATTTTCCTGTAAAGTAGAAAATACAAGGAAAATTTAGGCACTAGTTTTATTAATTTTTTATTTTTCTTTTAATTATTAGAATTTTTATGGTTTTTAGGGGTTTTGTAATATTTATGGGTTTTATAAATCTAAAAATGACCAAACTTGGTCAGAAAATCAAACAACACAAACCAAACACTATATAATTTTTTTTGTAATTTTTAAAGTTGTTTTGATATTTTTTGTGATTTTTAAAGCTAGACAGTAAAAAAATGCTTGTTTTTGAATTTTTAAAAATAATAAATGAAGTCAAAAATGTCTCCAAAATTTAAAGAAAAATTTACACCATGGCAGGAGCCATGTGTCCAATTTTCAACAAATTCAGAGTAGGTTTGCTATTTTATTAAAATCAAAAACAAAGGTATAGTGCATAGGGACCTGTACGCAATTAAGAGAAGTTCCAGGGGGTCCGGTGCAAATTCTCCAAGAACTCATGCACAAGGCGCATGACCTGGTCACTCAGGGACCAATTTGTAAGAAAACTTAAGTCCCTGGACTATTTAGTAACACGTACTAAAAGTCTAGGGGCAAAAGTATAAAAAGCCCACGAAATAAAGCACATGCACAAATAACACACTCATAGGGGCATTTCTGCAAATAATAAAAACTTAATTTCATTCATTAACACCCTAGAACATCAGACCTAGATATGCAAATAACCCACAAACTCACGTGTCGAAGCACGTGTACCACTACATACAGGGGTATAAAAGCAAATAAACTACAGTACGGGGTCCTCTATGCAATTTACCAAACTGAAATAAAACTTCTAAAACATTTACAAGGCTAAATATTAACAACTAAAAAGAGGGGGCCTAAGGGTAATTTACCCTTTATTAAGTCGAGCGCCGGATGGATGCCACGTGGAGATCTGACGGTCGGGAAAGGCGTGGCTAACAAAGGGTCTCAGCACGAATCGAACGGGTGAGGCTCGGCCACGTGGAAGAACGAACGCCTCCTGTGCGCTGTGCCTAAACCCCAGCGATCTGACGGTCCTGGTCCACCCTCTGAAGATCAACGGCTGCTGCTGCTGCTCGAATGGATGGCTCGATGAAGATCTGGAGCTGAAGGGCTGGATCGGACGTCTCTGGAGGGTGCACGAAGAACAAGTGGTCTGCAAACTTCGCTGGCCCGGTGGAGGCACGGTGCCCCTCCTCGCAGGCTGCAATGGATCGAAGAAAATGCGTCGGGGCCTCCCGCGTCTGATGGACCCCTCCGATGGTGCAGCGGAGCTCCGGAGAGCTCAAGCGGCACCGGCGGAGGAGGAGCTGCTGCTCCTGACTATCCGAGCCCTCAGATGGGCTTGGATGGACCTGCAAAGCAAAGCAACGACCTCCTGGGTCGAGGGCAAAGTGCCTCGACCCGGTAAGGGGTGGTGAAGGTGATCTGTGCGTCGGGACGAAGGGGCTCCGGCGAAGCGACGACGGTGGAGCCCCAATCCCAGTTCCGTGGCGAACTGGCTTGAACGAAGGGATGGAGAAGGTGCGCGGGGGAAAGGCGAAGATGTGGGTCGACTCCGATGATCGAGCGGGTGGCTAGGGTGGTCGGAATCGGAGCTCGTCGGCGATGGGGTGAATTGGGCGTAAAGCTAAATTAGAGAAATAGGGAAGGAAAGAGGGCTACCTACTGGATGATATCGACTGGGGAAGAGCTGGGGATGCTCCAGGTCCTAGCCTCAAGGGCCGTCGGTGCCCGAGGCTTGAGCACCACCTCTGGGTGGCGCACGGCGGTGCGAAGTCGGCGGATCAGTGGTTTGTCCACTCCCTCCTCGTTGCGACATGGCCGGAAGCAATCTGTCACTTTCGCGGTGGCTGTAGAGGTCCTGGGGTGGAGAGAAACGATCCAAAGATGCGAGAAAGTGGAGGCGGAGCTCGGATTATATACGAGTGAGGGTCCAGCAAGAACAGGTCGGGCAGGGCACGACGAGGCGCGGATCCCAATGCAAACAACCAGGCGAGGATCTCGGATGCAAGAGGAAGAAGGAGAGCTCGGGAATATTGGATTTGGTGATCGGGTCATGACGCAAAAATTCAGCGAAGTCGGGTCGGGCATCATGGACTCGTGGGAAGTGGTCCAAAGGGGGGAGTTGACCGGGGGGGTCAACGTCCCCCGTGGACCAATCAGAGTAGGCCACGTCAGAATTATTTGGAAATTAAAAATAAAATACTAAATGGCCGAATTAAGAAAAACTTAAAACATGAAAAATGTTTATTTTATTTTTTTCTATTTTTTGTGATTTTTAATTATTTTTTGAAATAAAAATAAGGTTTTTACACTATAGTGCTATATATAGGTATATATACAATATGGATTTTTAATTTTTGATTTTTAATTAATTATTTTTGTACATTTTTATTCCCATTTTATATTTTATTTATTTATATCATAAAATTAGGAATATTTTGATGTTTTTATTTTATTATTATTATTTATGTACAAGGGTTAAATAAATAGATATATACATTTATATACATGGTTTATATACAATATTCTTTTTGGGTTTTTACTTTTGTTCTTTTTATTTAATTTTTGTTTTTATGGTTTTTATTTTATTTATTTACACCATTAAATATAGAATATATACAAATTTTTAGGGATTTTAATTTATTTATTTACACGGTGAAATAAATAGGGATAGGGGGTCTATGTACATGGTAAATATGTACAAGTAAGGTCATTTTTATTTTCTTTTTAATTTTTCAATTTTTACTTTGATTTTGTATTCACAAATATTTACAAATATATACAAGCCCACTTTATTCTATTTTAGAGGAAACTATTTTTATTATATTTACAGGTATATGTACACATGAGCTCCCTATCTCTCTCTACTTTGGCTTTTTTGCGGCCAGGCCCATGCTGAGCCCTCCCTTGGGATTAGGTTGCTCAATATTTATTCTAAATATCTCCCTCGTTTTCTTTTAATTCTTTATTCTTTTATTTTTGCACAAAAACATGCTAATTATTACTTTTTACACTATGCATGCTCTTGGGTAATTATTTGTATTTACAAGTATCTACATGCATTTGCAAAGGTTTTTGTAGCTAAAATATAAGAATAAAGAGTGATGAATGAGTATTTATCACCCCCCCTATACTTAACTTTGCTAGTCTCTTAGCAAACACTTATTTGAAAAAGAAGTGAAAAACAGAAAGAAAAAGAAAAAGAGGAGAATGTACATGGATCAAGGTTGATTATTAAACTTGCCTTCATTAAATTGAGATATGGAGCTCGATCAGTTGTATTATTAATGTGTCAGAACCTTATTTGGACTTAAGTCTAAAACTCAACAGCCTCTAAGTTCCACCAATCTATAATCAAGACTCCTCAATAATCCATATCAGAACAAGTCACCAAACACAAACCCTGAAGACCATGAATCTTCCCTTGTACTGTGAATGTGAAGTATAAGCTCTCCACCTCATAAATGGCAACTTGACAACCTCCCCAACAAGTTAACTCTATGACCCCAATCTGGCCACTCTTTCCTCGAGGAGCGGGGTATTCCCCTTCTAAGTTCAAGTTCAACCGGCTCAAGAAGAGGGGGAAGAAGAGAATGTGACCATGGCTAGTGTAGCCATGTATCCTTGGGAGCTCAACCAGTGTAGCTAAGTCTCCCTGCTGCAAGCTACATAAGGTGGGACATGAATCTCAAGCTTTGCTTATTGCACATATACATACTCCGGTGGGATTATCATTTTCTATCAGACCCACACTTTTTTGGAGTTATTTTCTTTTTGCATTTTTTTCAAGTGCATCTGTACAACATATACATGTGCAGCATATATACAAGGAGTTTTTCCTCTTGAGCCAGTAGACTATCCCTCTTTTGAAGCATTATTGCAACCCACAACTCCTGTCGTTAGACCTCATGGCAACCAGACCAATTGAGATGCACTTCCTTCACTAAAAGAAGAAGAGAGGTTCCGCCTAGAAGTACTACCCTCATATGCTACCCCAAGTCAAGGAAGACTGCCTCCTCACCACCTCATCCGTAGAGAGCTCGGTGCTAAGTGCGGTGTCCAAGTAAAGGCCATTGTCTATATGAGTCATGTGTGTGTTGTTAAGTGCTCTACTTAGGGCTCATTGAGATGACATGTGATCATAGCCTAGTGGACTCAAAGAATTAAGTCACCATGGACCTGAAAAGCCTTAAACCTAAGCCTTATAAGGTTCCTCTTAGAAATTAGGTAGATTAAGATCTTAACCAGCTCCATTTCCCAATTTAATTCCAGGCTAGTTTAAATGTCAACTATAATCCGGGAAAAACTATATACATATATACAAAGATGCTATTTTACACAATATTTACAAACATGCAAAAATTGTTCTTACTAAAATGTTTTTGAATCATGGATAATGCGTGAATGTAAGTTTTGCAAAAGTATTTACACACATTTACACAAGATTTTTGCAAACTTTGATTTTCAAAACATTTTAGAAAAATTTTGTATTATATACATAATTTTGATATAAAAATATTTACACAAACTTTACACAAAAAGATTTTGAAAACCGTTTTACAAAATAATTTGTACACTAGTTATGCATGTGCAATAAAAGAATGTTTATTTACAGGAAAGATTTTTAATTTTTGTGGTTTTTAGTGTTTTTAGCCATTTTTATTTATTAACACACTCACACAAAGTACGAGTTATGGCTAAAGTATATATGAAATATATACACACACCCCTATACTTAGCTCGAACGATGTCCTCAGAGTCAAGAGCGATGAAGAAGACATAACTCGTGCTTAGTATAGGGAAATGAAAAGGAAGGCTATATACAGAGAAGAATGAATGAATAGAAAATCAAGAGAGTCTCGGCTTTTCCCCCTATACTTAAGATCAAATATTCCTAAGTATAGCAGGTTGTACACAAAGGGAAAACCGAGTGGCGAATGTACAGGGTCTACCCCCCCATACTTAGGGTAAAATATCCCTAAGTATAGGTAGCAAAACAGTGGTAAAATGAATCAAAAGAAATACCCAAAGGTCCTACATCCCCCTATACTTAGGGTAAAGTACACCCTAAGTATAGCATAACCAAAAGATGAAGAAAGGTATGTGGGACTAAAGAATGTAATGATATGGACATCTGGATCTATACAGGTCGCAAGAACAGTGATAATCAGGCGTGAGATGCAATAGATGTGAGTCAAAAGACCATATCTCTCGCAAAGTGAATAGGGGCATCTTCAACGACCCGCAGCTCATGATCTAGAAATGGCTTGAGCCGATGGCCGTTCACTCGAAAGGTACTCTCAGAAGACAACTCGGATATGTCAATGCTACCGTTGTCGCGTACCTTTCTCACAAGATAGGGTCCCTTCCATTTGCTCTGTAGATTCCCTGGAAATAGACGAAGCCTCGCATCAAACAGCCATACTCTCTGTCCAGGCTCAAAATGCTTGTGGCTGATGTGAGAATCATGCCACTCCTTCACTCTCTCCTTGTATTGTAGGCTATTTGAGAAGGCGGTATCTCTAAGCTCCTCCAAGGCTGCTAACTCTGCCCTCCTCTGGTCTCCTACACTATCTGGATCAACAAATATCTCAGTGACTGCCCAAAGTGACCTGTGTCTCAGCTCAACAGGCAAATGGCACGGCTTGCCATATACGAGGCGAAAGGGAGATGTGCCCAAAGGTGTCTTGAAAGACGTCCTATATGCCCACAAGACCGAGTCCAAAAGCTGTGACCAATCCTTTCGGTCAGGGCGGACGACTTTCTGCAAAATAGTCTTGATCTCCCAGTTCGACACCTCGGCTAGACCATTCGTCTGTGGATGGTATGGAGTGGCAACTCGATGGTCTATGCCAAACTCGCTAGCAAGGGCCTTCACCTGGTCGTTGATGAAATGAGACCCCCCATCTGAAATCAATACTTGAGGTACCCCGAACCGCGTGATGATGTGCTTCCTCAAAAATCTGCAAACTGTCCTCGCATCAACGGTTCGGGCAGGGATGGCCTCATCCCAACGACTCACATAATCAACGGCTAACAGAATGTACTCAAATCCCTGACTCTTAGGGAATGGACCCATGAAATCGATGCCCCATGCGTCAAAAACCTCACAGAAGTGAATGGGCTGCATCGGCATCATATCACGCTGTCCACAAGTGCCCATCCTCTGACAGTCAGTACACCTCTTCACGAACTCATCAGAGTCCTTGAAGAGGGTAGGCCACCACAGACCGAATTGGAGCACTTTCTGTACCATTCTCCACCCAGAGTGATGTCCTCCTGCCTCAAGCTTGTGGCAGTAAGTGAGGACGCTATGGTGCTCCTCTTGAGGAATGCACCTACACCAGACGCTATCCCCTCCTTCATGGTAAAGGATGGGATCCTCCCAGTGGTAGAACTTGGCCTTCGCAAGGAAGGTCTCAAGCCTCTGCCTGGGCCAATCTTGTGGAACTTTCTTAGCAACAAGAAAGTTCACAATATCGGCATACCACGGGAGGGAGGCGATAGCAAGGATCGCCTCATCTGGGAAGGTCTCACAAATAGGATCGATCTGCTCAGAATCCTCAAGATGATCTAATCGGGAGAGATGATCCGCCACCACATTCTTGACTCCAGGCATATCCTTAATCTCAATGTCGAACTCCTGGAGTAGAAAGGATCCATCTAGTCAGTCTGGCTTTGGCATCCTTCTTTGCCATGAGGTACCTGATGGTGGTATGATCAGTAAACAGGGTCACTCTAGATCCAATAATGTACGATCTGAACTTATCTAGGGCGAAAACTACAGCTAGCATCTCCTTCTCTGTGACTGTGTAGTTTCGCTACGTGGAATCCAATGTGCGGCTAGCTTAGTGGATAGCAAATGGAAATCCATCCCTCCTCTGTCCCAGCACAGCCCCCACGGCAAAATCGGAGGCATCCATCATGATCTCGAATGGGAGAGACCAATCAGGCGGCTGGAGAACAAGAGCCTCAACAACACACTGCTTGAGAGTCTCGAACGACGAAAGACACTTGTTATCGACAAGGAACTCGGTGTCTTTCGTCAGCAGGTCAGTAAACGGTCAAGCAATCCTACTGAAATCATGAATGAATCGTCGGTAGAAACAGACGTGCCACAGGAAGGACTGTAACTGCCGCAAATTGGACGGCGGTGCGAGTTTTCTAATGACATCTACCTTGGCTGGATCAACCTTCTTGCCCCTGTTGGAGATGATATGGCCAAGCACCGTCCCTTGAGTCACCATGAAGTGACTCTTCTCACAAGATAACACCAAGTGAACCTCTATACATCGCTGAAGGACTTGGTCTAGGCAGTCAAGACAGGAGTCGAATCCGTCGCCGTAAACCGAGAAATCATCCATGAAGACCTCCAAGCACTCCCCTACCATGTCCAAAAAGATCGACAGCATGCATCTCTGAAAGGTCACAGGGGCAATGCATAGCCCAAATGGCATGCGTCAGAAGGCGTATGTGCCGAAGGGACAGGTAAAGGTGGTCTTGTCCTCGTCCTCGGGAGCAATGGCCACCTGGTTGTAGCCTGAGTACCCATCCAGAAAACAATAGTGGCTCTTCCCTGCCAATCTCTCAATGATCTGATCTATAAAGGGCAGGGGGAAATGATCCTTCTTGGTGGCCTGGTTGAGTCTCCTGTAGTCAATGCAAACCCGCCAAGAAGTGGGTACCCGTGTAGCAATCTCCTCTCCAGACTCACTGACCACTGTAGTGATGCCCGTCTTCTTGGGCACCACATGCAAAGGGCTGACCCACTTGGAGTCGGAGATGGGGTAGATAAAATCGGCGCTCCACCATTTCGATATCTCCTTCATGACAGCCTCTCTCAGATTCGGGTTCAGCCGCCGTTGAAACTCACGCGACGGCTTCGCCTCATCCTCGAGATAGATATGGTGGGAGCACAGGGCCGGACTTATCCCTGTCGATCTGCTACGCTCGATCCAATCGCCTTGCAATTCTTTTCAAGAACCCCCATTAGACGGGATTCTTGCTCTCCAGTCAAATCGGTGGAGATAATGACTGGGTACATCTCATGCTCACCCGCAAGGAACCTATACTTCAGCGAAGTAGGAAGCGGCTTCAGCTCTGGACAACTGGGTGCTGGTGGATCTGGCCTCTGAAAAGTCTGCGTAAATGCTGCCAAATCTGCATGGGAGAACTGAAACTCTCCGTCACTCTCAAGAACTGGAGAAGGCTGCCCTGCTGGACTGTCTCTGCTCTGCTCTGCTCGGCATCGACCTCCTCCCTAACTGCAGGCTCAGTGGAAGTCAAGTCTGGCATGTAATCATCACAATTTGCCAAATCAGACTCTGACTCCGAGGGATCTGCGTCATCCAAGGTGGCATCAGCACCACCATCATCACAAGAATCTGTCTTACGGTCGAGAACCGGCTCTGCTGCCTCTAAAGTATCCTGGACCAGGAAGGTGCTCTCCAAGCTCTTCTCTGTTGTCATCTCTGCATCAGCGGAATCTGAAAGTGAGAGGATGGCCTGTGTTGCTGGGTCTGCCCAAACTGCCTCATCGTCTGTGATCACAAAGTCACAGTCCTGGTGGATGTTTAGCCCGGCATCTATCATCTGCTCTGTGTCTGAAGTGGTCTCTGAGCATGATCTATCTCTAGCTCAGTTGTCCTCGACCGTCTCTATTTGTACACTTTCACCCTCGACGCGAAAGTATACCTTCCCGCTATCATGGTCAGTCACTGCCTTGGCTGTGGCCAAGAACGGGCGATCGAGAATGATGGGGGTATCGGTCACTGAATCAGGGATCTCCATGTCCAACACTACGAAGTCCACGGGGAATTGTAGGCCCTGAATCGTGACGACAATGTCTCGCAACAACCCCTTTGGCCTCTTGACAGATCGATCAGCAAACTGAAGGACTGTCCTGCTCTGTCTAAGAGTGCCCAACTCGAATTGGTCGAGTAGGGCTGCCGGAAGGAGGTTGATCGACGATCCGCTGTCTAATAGAGTACGGTCGAACCTCTACTCTCTGATATGGCATCTGACATATGGGGCTGCTGAATCTGGCCTCTTGGCCGGTAGATGGTTCTGGATCGCGAAACAAGTGGCTCTCGTCAGCACATGGATATCTGAGTTGTGGTTCCTCCTCTTCCTCCTGACTGTGGTCCTGTCTCTAAGGGAACACTGAAGAAGAGGGATGTACTGCAAAGCCTCCTGAAGAGTCAGTTGTATGTGAAACCGATCTATCATCTGCTGGTTGAACTCTTCATGCTCTCTCTTTTTGGGATTTTCTTTTTTCTTCCCCTTCCCCATCTGAAGGGCTCTAGGGAAGGGGATCACAAGGTCCTCCTCAGATGAAGGACTAGGAAAGGGTCTAGACGGTTCGATGACCGGATCCACACATACATCATGCACCACAGTGGGACCAGAAGAAAATAAACCCTTTCCTTTATTCACAGAAGTGTTCCGAGATACATCGGTAATAGGAAAAACAACAGGAATCTCAGAAGACTTGGTGGCATCAGCACCACCATCGGCTGGGAGACGGGCGGCCTCAGTACCACACTCTGGCTCGGCATCCTGGGTGGCCTCAGTACCACCTCCTCCAACTGGTGAAACGACAGCCTCAGTACCGCCGGTGGGATCGGTATCCATGGTGGCATCAGTACCACCGTCATCATCTGTAGCGGCCTCAATACCGCTCTACTCCTCGATTTGGCGCTCTGGGTGTCTCCTCATGGTGTCGCTCAGACGAGGCGCCGCCTGCTGGCATCCTACCGCTCCTAAGTGTGACAAAATCAGTATCAAAAAGATATGCAGACATATCACCAAATGCATCACTAGGAGTGGCATACTCAGTACAAGCTACCTGCTCAGATTTCCTCTTCAGGTTATTGGGATTAGGCTCAATCTGGGAAGGGATGGCGGTCTTCCCTCTCACGATGTCCCGCATCTCCTAGCGGAACTCATCCATCTCCCGTCGAAAAGTAGCCTGCTGATCTGTAAGAAGGCGGGCTATATCATCCAAGGCGGGGCTCTCATGAGAACCCGACGGGTAGCCTCTCTGGTAGTGAGGCTGCTGGTGCTGTGGCTGAGAGGGGTAAGAGTGTGGCTGATGCTGCGGCTGGTGAGGTTGATCACGCCTCCAAGGTTGTCCCTGCTGATAGGGACGAGGACCATACTGTGACTGCTGCTGCTGTGGCTGTGGGTACACTGGGGGCTGCTGCTGCTGGTGATCTCTCTGATGGTCGTACTGGCCACCCTGTCCTGACGGCTGCTGTTGGGGCTGGGTACCTCCGGTCCCCCAACGGAATCCGGGATGGTCTCGTTGGATACCGGGCTGAGGGCGGTCATACCAAATCCCGTTGACATCCATCAATGGCTCTGCATCGTACTGGGGTGGTGGAAGTACTGCCAGAGGCTGATCCGGCTGGTATGCCACCATCTGCATGTCTGAAGATGGCGATGATTGGTAGGTGGGTTGCGGCTGCTGGTACAGCTCCGCCTGTACAAGGTGAACCTGTCTAGGCTGCTGGTGGGAGCTGGAGCATTGGGACGAGCTGCCGGAGCTACTCGGATCGCCTCGTGCCTGAAGACGGGGCTGGGAAGCCGTCTGTGCCTCCTGGAGACACATGAGCTGTGTCTTCAGGTCACTCATAGTCTGTGCCATCTGCTCCATCTGCATGATGCCCTGGCACTGCTTCTTATCGATAATCTCCATCCGGTCCAGCTTCTCGCTGATAATCCCCATGTCCGCGGCTGATGACTCGGCATGTGTTGCTGCTACTGCGGACGAACTGGAAGGACCGGCATCAACCCGTGCTATCCTCTGGTACTGCACGGTCTGTGGCTGCTGGGGTCTGCCCTGAGTGTACAATCGGGTCTGGGACATCAGCATGTAGTTCTCGGCCATCTCCTCGCAGATGGCCCAGACCTGATCGTGATCCTTGACGAAGTAAGACCCGCCACAAGAAGCGTTCACCAAGCCCTGAAGCTCTGGTGTCAGCCCGCTGAAAAAGCTCTGAACAAGGTTCGGCTTGGAAATGTCGTGGTGCGGGCATCTGTCTGTCAGCTCTCTGAACCTCTCCCATGCCTCGTGAAACTGCTCGTTGGGGAGCATGAAGAAGTTGCTGATCAGGGCTCTAGCGGCATTGGTCCGCCCGAGTGGGTAGTACTTGTGCAAGTACTTGATACGGAGCTGCTCCCAAGTGTAGATGAACTTCCCCAAATGCTTCAGCCAGGTGGCTGCTCTGTCTGCTAGGGAGAAGGGGAAGGCAATCATCCTGATGGTATCCTAGTCCACCTGACGGTCGTGGACGGTGCTGCAGATCATCAGAAACTCCTGGTGGTGGAGATGGGGCTCCTCATTGTCGAGCCCATGGAAACGGGGGAGGAGCTGCAAAGTGTTCAGGGGAACTTGAAGTCCCCCACGATAGCTGGTAGCACAACCCAGTGATGCATCAGGGTCGATCCGGGGTTATGCAACTCCCGCATCGGTCTCAACTGCTCTGTTCATGCCGCGGGTGCGGCGGCTGCGGCTGCTGTCGCGGCTGCTGCTGCTGCTGCCTCATCTGGGATCCTCGGCCCGTCTCTACGCTGCTCTCGCTCTGCTCTCATCTCCTCCATCTCGCGCCTCATATCTAACATGAATGCTCCCTGATCCCTCAACTGCTGCTGCACTGTCTCGAGGGAGGCAATCAGGGTGGAGTTGATCGCACCCTGGTCCAAAACGAAATGTGCTCATGCTGCGGACCTCTGGTGTGATCATCAGAACTGCCGACCATAGTCTCTGCAAAATCAAATGATCCAAACTCAGGTACCGATAAATCTAATAGTCTCTCCTCTGGTGCTGGTCTCTTGGAACCGAAAGAAAGGGGGTTGAGGGGGAACAGGGTGGAGTCGTACTCGGGTTCGGAGAGCGGGTCTTGGCTCTCACAAACCAACCTAGATGAACGGGTAGACGCGCCCGAAAGCGGTGCAGCCAGAGGCTGCCTAAGAGATCA